>CM016620.1:53098438-53787337 GCA_005393395.2 Gossypium australe | reverse complement strand
TGATCGTATGGGGGAAATGGTCAAAGAGGGCTGATAAAGTCAAGTCTCGAAGGAAGAAACGAAAGCCTGGAAATTACTGTGCGTTCCACGGAGCGGAAGGGCATAAGATCCAAGACTGCACAGAATTTAGACTATTAGTGCAAGGCTTCATGGACAATAAAGAATTAGAATTCTATGAAGAAAACTCGGAGGAGGGGGACATACATGCGACAGAAGGAGAACTGACCGTCAAAAGGCCAAACTTCCAAAGATTATCATTTCCCGCCCGAGCAACTCAGGAAGAAAAAGCTCAAGCGATACCTAAGATTATAATCAAGAAACCCGCATCCTTCCCTTATGAGGAGGACAAGAAGGTGCCATGGAGCTATAATTGTAACGTGGCAATGCCCGGGGTAGGAGGTTCAACCAGCACGGAAAATGAAAACCAAAAAGAAGGGTTCCATACACGAAGCGGAAGACGTTATGACCCAACAGGCGTCAGAATAAACCTGGCAAAATCAAAAGCTATGACAGTCGAGCCGGAGGAAGAACCTAGCACCCTCATCAATGTACCTGTAAGAGAGGAAGAGGCGAAAGAATTCTTGAAGTTCTTAAAGCACAGTGAGTACAGCGTGGTGGAGCAATTGCATAAGCAACCGGCCCGCATCTCGGTGCTAGTTTTACTATTGAGCTCGGAAGTACATCGCAAAGCATTGATGAAAGTACTGAACGAGACTTACGTTACCAAAGATATATCCGTCAGTAAACTTGACCGATTAATTGGTAACATAAGTGCTGAAAACTTTATCTCCTTCAGCGACGATGAGATTCCATCTGGAGGCATGGGATCAACCAAGGCCCTGCATATAACTACTCACTGTAAGGGATCCATCCTACCTAGCGTGTTAGTTGACAATGGGTCGGCCTTGAATGTCTTACCATTGTCGACCTTGAAAGGTTGCCAATAGACAGTTCTCACATGAAGACATGCCAAAACATAGTGAGAGCGTTTGATGGCACCGAAAGAAGAGTGATGGGAAGGATAGACATACCATTACGAATCGGGCCGAATACATATGAAGTCGACTTTCTGGTGATGGATATCAATCCCTCATACACTTGCCTATTGGGAAGACCCTGGATTCATTCGGCAGGGGCAGTACCTTCATCCCTCCATCAAAAACTAAAGCTGGTGGCATGGTCGATTGGTCACTATTAACGCGGAAGAAGACATCATAGCAACAGTTACCAATGACGCGCCATATGTGGAGGCAAACGAGGAGGCCATTGAATGCTCGTTTCGGTCTTTAGAGTTCGTCAACGCGACATTCGTTCGTGAGGGGGCTAAAATTCCGGTACCCAAGATATCCAAGACCACGAGGATGGGCCTACAAATGATGATCAGTAAGGGGGCTTACCAGGAAGAGGGCTAGGCAGATGCCTCCAGGGAGAAGTCCAAGTACCATCACCGAAAGAAAAGAGACCGTTTCGGCCTGGGTTTTAAGCCAAATGCCAACGAAATGAGAAGGGAAATGGAGAAGAAACAGGAGAGAGAGAAGAAGAGCACGACTGAAGGGGGAAGAAACCATGTGGGAACCAATGACGTTCCCCCATATAGCCCAAACCTTCGTATCGGGAGGAATAATTCACTTCGAGAGAGGGTTGCCAAATGAAGGTCCTCATATCAACGCTATAGATGAAGGAGAAGCTGGACCAAGGAACCTATCGGGCATTCGTCCTTGTGAACTTGGGAGCATTTGAACAATTGGACTGTGGAGGAATTGCCTGTAGTTTTTAGAAATTCCACAGAGTAATATTCGAGAACGCGTTTGTTGTTTTAAGCCTAAGAACAATAAAATCTCTTTTGAGAAACGGGCTAATGTTCAGAAATCTTTATTTGAATGAAATGCATTTTGGTTTATTATCACAAATATTCCGTGTTTTCCTCTAAGAAAATTTCCGTTTGTTTTTCTTTTCTTTTTTGCTCATCCATGGCATGAATAATTGTCCGCAAATTCATTCTTCATACATTTTGGCACCCATCACAGGTCCCTAGATATCAACGATGTAAGCGACGACACTACAAGCTTAGAGGCCCATTTTGAGCAAGACATGTGTTTGGAAGAACCTCAAGAGTTTGAAGGTGACAGGGATGGTAACTTATCCCCGGATCTATTGAGAATGGTACAACAGGAAGAGAAACAAATCCTACCCCACGACGAGGAGGTGGAGAACATATCCCTAGAAGAAGGAAAGACGGTGAGAATCGGAGCACGCATAACCGAGGAAACGAAACAAAATCTAGTGGAACTACTTCGGGAATTCAAAGATGTCTTTGCATGGTCATATCAAGACATGCCGGGTTTGAGTACTGATATTGTAGTGCATCGCCTCCCCATAAAGGAAGAATGTAAGCCAGTGCAGCAAAAATTACGGAGGATGAGGCCTGACGTAGTATTGAAGATAAAAGAGGAAGTAAAGAAACAGTATGATGCTGGTTTTCTACAGGTGGTCAAATACTCAGAGTGGGTGGCCAACATCGTTCCTGTCCCAAAAAGGATGGAAAGGTTCGGATGTGTGTAGATTATAGAGACCTAAATAAAGCCAGCCCAAAAGACAATTTCCCCTTGCCCCATATTGACACGTTGGTAGATAACACGGCGGGGTACTCATGGTTTTCTTTTATGGATGGATTCTCCGGATATAATCAGATCAAGATGCACCCTGAGGACATGGCAAAGACCACCTTCATAACGTTATGGGGCACCTTCTGTTATAAAGTAATGCCATTCGGGTTGAAGAATGCAGGGGCAACATACCAAAGGGCCATGGTGGCCTTGTTCCACGACATGATGCACAAAGAGATAGAAGTGTACGTTGACGATATGATCGCCAAGTCTCGAACGGAAAAGGAACACGTTGAAGTTTTGAAGAAATTATTCCTAAGATTAAGGAGGTTCCAATTAAAACTCAACCCAACCAAGTGTACTTTCGGAGCTAGGTCAGGGAAACTACTGGGTTTCGTGGTCAGCGAGAAAGGGATTGAAGTTGACGCGGACAAGGTCAAAGCCATACAAGATTTGCCTCCACCACGTACTCAAAAGGAAGTTCGGGGCTTTCTTGGAAGGCTAAATTACATTGCTCGGTTCATTTCACAGTTAACCGAGAAGTGCGATCCTATATTCCGTCTCCTCAAGAAACACAACCAAGGGATATGGAACGAAGAATGCCAGAGAGCTTTTGACAAGGTCAAACAATATCTGTCGACTGCCCCAGTACTATCCCCACCAAATCCAGATAGACCATTGATACTGTACCTATCAGTGTTCGATAATTCCATGGGATGCGTGCTTGGACAACACGATGAGTCGGGGAGGAAAGAAAAGGCGATATACTATCTCAGCAAAAAGTTCACCGAAGGTGAAATGAGATATTCGTCGATCGAAAAACTATGTTGCGCCTTGATCTGGACAACCCGAAGACTAAGGCAATATATGTTATACCATACAACCTGGTTAATTTCAAAGCTTGACCCGTTGAAATATATGATGGAGTCGACTGCCCTGAATGGGAGAATGGCAAGGTGGCAGATTTTGCTATCTGAATTTGACATAGTCTACGTAAGTCAAAAAGCCATAAAAGGGAGTGCAATAGCAGAATTTCTGGCTAGCAGAGCCTTGGAAGATTACGAGCCTTTGAGCTTTGAATTCCCTAATGAAGAATTGATGTATGTGGCAAGTGTTGAAGAAATGCCGTGGAAGTTGAACTTTGATGGAGCGTCTAATGCTGTGGGAAATGGAATTGGGGCAATCTTGGTGTCTCCTAGTGGTGATCATCATCCGTTCACGTGTAGATTGGATTTCGATTGCACGAATAACATGGCAGAATATGAAGCTTGTATCATGGGAATCCGGGCGGCCATGGAGCGGAAGAGCAGAGTGTTAGAAGTGTACGGAGACTCTGCACTAGTGGTCTATCAACTCAAAGGGGAATGGGAGACCCGAGACCCTAAACAAATTGAATATCGAAAGATAGTTTTGGGATTGATTGAGGAGTTTGATAACATCACTTTCAATTATCTCCCGCGTGACGAAAACCGAATGGCGGATGCCTTGGCAACTCTGGCTTCTATGACCAAGATAAACCAGCAAGAAGATATGAGACCCATTCAGATGAGTATTCTCGAAGCCCCAGCTTATTGTTGTAGTCTGGAAGAGGAGGAAAAAGATGATCACCCTTGGTATCAGAATGTGTTGCAATATATAAAAAACGGCGAATACCCAGAGCATGCGACGGAGAATGAGAAAAGGACGCTCAGAAGATTGGTCTCTGACTACGTCCTAGATGGTGACATCCTGTACAAAAAAAGAAAGGATCAAGTACTACTTAGGTGTGTGGACGCTGTTGAGGCTAAGCAGATCTTGGAGGAAGTCCACGAGGGCATTTGTGGAACACATGCTAATGGTTTTACAATGGCCAGACAGATTATGAGATTCGGGTATTATTGGTCCACTATGGAAGGGGATTGCATCAAATATGCCAAGAAATGCCATAAATGTCAGATCTACGGAGATAAAATTCATGTGCCCCCGTCACCTTTACACGTGATGACTTTCCCGTGGCCCTTTTCTATGTGGGGCATGGATGTTATCGGGCCAATCTCACCAAAGGCTTCTAACGGGCATCGATTCATCTTCGTAGTCATTGATTACTTCACCAAGTGGGTAGAAGCTGCCTCGTATGCCAATGTCACAAAATCGGCGGTCAGTAAATTCTTGAAAAAGGAGATCATATGTCGTTATGGAATGCCTGAGAGAATTATATCTGACAACGCATTGAACCTGAATAACAGCACCATAGCAGATATTTGCAGCCAATTCGGTATCAAACACCACAACTCGTCCCCCTATCGCCCGAAAATGAATGGTGCGGTGGAAGCGGCCAACAAAAATATCAAGAAGATAGTGGGGAAGATGACCGAGACTTACAAAGATTGGCATGAGAAATTACCATTCGCACTCTACGCTTATCGAACGTCAGTCAGAACCTCTACTGGGGCAACACCTTTCTCGTTAGTTTACGGGATGGAGGCGGTCCTACCTATTGAAGTAGAAATACCTTCCCTTCGGGTTTTGTCGGAAATAAAACTGGATGAAGCTGAATGGATCCAGGCTCGATACGATCAACTAAACTTAATCGAAGAAAAGAGGCTAAGGGCTATCCGTCATGGTCAAATGTACCAAAAACGAATGATGCGAGCCTATGATAAAAAGATTCGCTCAAGAGAGTTTAAAGAAGGAGACCTTGTGCTAAAAAAGATCCTTCCCATACAAAAGGACTTCAGGGGAAAATGGATGCCAAACTGGGAAGGACCATATGTGGTAAAAGAATCTTTCTCTGGAGGTGCATTGATCCTGACTGAAATGGATGGAAAAAGCCTGCCCAATCCCGTGAACTCGGATTCGGTCAAGAAATACTATGCTTGAAGAGGCCAAGGTGAAAACCCGCAAAGGGCGCTTTGGGTCTCAAAAAAAAAAAAAAAAAAGGGGCAAGATGAAAACTCATAAAAAGGCACTGCGGATTCAAACGATCTCGCTACACCGGAATAGACAAGAAATGAAGTTGGGGGCATCAGCAAACACTTTGAGTCATCTAAACACATGCTAAAGCCCAAAATAGTCTTCGTGAAGTTTGTATGTAGAAGCCCGATCAACGATATCCAGGGCACCTGACCTTTGTTATCTTTGACATTTTTTTTTTTCGAGACATGTTCTCCGACAGTTTTGTATTTCGGACAATTAATTCAACTTTCTTCTCAATTCCTTGCCACATGTTGCATTAAAATAATGAGTACTGAACTAATAATTTCACAAAAGAAGTTCCATACATTACTTCGGAAATTCCTGAATAAAACAGGAAACCAAAATAGAACAGTTGTTCAAAATCCCCCAAGCAGGTGACAGGACTGAATGCTTTGAGCGGTTCAGCAATTGGATTAAAACATATCTTTTTGGATCATTTAGAGGGTGACTTGATTACGACTTACAGCTCGCGAGCCCCAAAATTACCATAAAAGCCAAGTGTTCAAGAGAATGATATTTCGAGATAAATAAGTGATAACGCCTTTAAAAGAAACCAAACTCATAACATGTTTACATCGTAGCACGCCTAAGTAGGAGCATCTGACTCACCATTGATCATGACATCCTAATCATTAAGCATAAGCATGCATCCATTCTACAGGTCGTGTCCTCGAGAAGGGCAGTGTAGTAAGGAGATGGAAGACAGAAGATCTGGCATTCCTGAGCTTTGCAGGAAGCAGATTGAAGATTTGGCGTTCCTGAGCTTTGCAGGAAGCAAGTCGAAAACAGCAAATCTGGCATTCCTGGCACGCAGGAGCAGATCGAAGATAACAAGTCTGGCATTCCTGGCACGCAGGAGCAGATCGAAGATAACAAGTCTGGCATTCCTGGCATGCAGGAGCAGATTGAAGATAACAAGCCTGGCATCCCTGGCACGCAGGGGCAGATAGGAGATAGCAGGTCTGGCATTCCTAGCACGCAGGAGCAGATCAAAGATAACAAGTCTGGCATTCCTGGTACGCAGGAGCAGACTGAAGATCGAAGGAAACAAGTGGAAAAGTTCAGATTTTGTTCCCTAGTGATGATAGTGGAGCAAACTGAAGATTGAAGTCTTCCTGAAGATAGTAAAGAAGCAATTTTCAAAAGTTCAGATTTTGCGCCCTAGAGATGATAGTGGAGCAGATTAAAGATTGAAGTCATTCCCGAAGTTACGGGAAAGCAAATCGAAGTCAGTCCAAGTTGCAGCAAAGTGGACCAAAGCAACAAAAGGCAAAGGGCAAAAAATAAAGCCCTATGAAGAATCAGGGCCTGGCCAAGACCGGGCAAAATTGGTTCTTCTTTAGTCTTTGCTCTATTCCCGTTACACGACAATGAGCAAAGAGGGGCAGCTGTAGGCACCAAATTTTGCCCGGCCCAATACAGATCAGGGGCCCAAACACAGTCAAACAAAATAAGCCAAAAAAAAAAACAACCAAATAACAGAATAAAGAATGGCCCTATTAAAATGTCCATTAACAGTCCTTTTAAACTAAAAACCCGAAGCCCAATGAGAAGCCCAATACTAAGACCCAAACTAAACCAAACCTAACCCTAGCCCAACTAGCCTAAATTAGCCCAACAAACCCGAGGCCCAAGATTACAAGCTCAGAAACCCTAGGGTTCCTGTTCCCTGCGCCGCTCGACTTCCCCTTTGGCCATGTGCGTACCACCTTCGCGCATGCCACCTCCACTGCCGCTCGCCACTACCAGCATCACGCCTCCTCCACTCGCGCCCCATACCTGCAAAAAAGGACAAACGAGGACAGTAAACAAGCCACGACAGTGAATGGGCAATGTATTTTCTTTCTATTTCCTATTCGGCTATAAAAGCCAACAAAAATCAATGTATAGGGGACTTTTTTTTTTCTGGGTTTTGGACAATCAAAAAACAAGGAGAATATATTCGCAAAAAGTAACAAAAAAGGAGGTGATTCATTCTATTTCATTATTTTCTTTCTTGCGAATCTGTCTATATACATACTTGAATCCTCTACTTTTTATATCAAAAAATCATATATATACGTATATTAAAAGAGGGGAAGGAGCGTACCTGTATCGTCAGCGCGCGTCGTCGGAGGCCCGATCCCGAGACACCACTGACCACCGGTACGATGGTGGCTCGGTGGTGCGAGGGGTGACTAAAGAAGCCCATCGGCGGCGTGAAAGGTTTCGAAAGAAACCCTAGCCGAAGTGAAAAGAAGAGAGAAAAGAGAGGGGGAAATGAGAGAATGGGGGGTTTCGGGAGTTTTTTTTAGCAAAAGAAATGATTTCAAAAAAAAAAAACAACTTTTCTTTATTTAAATAAAACTCGAAACGACGCCGTCTGGGGAGGGATGGATCCGCGCGTCGACCCGCTGGTGACCCGGAGGATCCGCGCGTTTGGTCCAAAAGGGTTATTTGCCACATTAGTCCTTCCCCGTTTATTTAATTAGCAGTCTTGTTTTATTTAATTTTGATTTAGCTCTTCAACTTAGTTCCGTTTCCAATTTAGGCCTCCACAAAACGCGGTGTTTAGGGAAAAGGGGATATTTTCCACTCAGCTCCTTTTACTTTCGCGCGCATTGCATTAGGCCCCCCCAACCCTTTTCTTTTTTGTATTTCGCTCCTTTAACTTTATTTCTCTCTAAATTTAGTACCTTTATTGCTATTCTCATCATTTTTAATTAACTTTTTATTATATTATCATTATTATCGTGTCTACGCTGTTACGCTATATTTATTATGTTATTACTGTTATTATTACTAACCCTATTATTATTATTATCATATACTATTATTTGTGGATATATATTTACCATTATCGTTATGTTTATTATATTTTATCATGTATATACTTACTATTATTCTTATTATTATACTATTATGTTACTATTCTCCCTATATTATTATTATCTTAGTATTATTATTATACTATTGTTATTATTATTATTATTATTATTATTATTATTATTATTATTATTACCATATTTATACTATTGTTTATTGTACATTTTTTGATATCATTGCTACTGTCATCTTATTATCATTATATTTATTATCACCATATTGTTGTCATTTATTTTTTTGTTATTTTCTTATATTATATATACATGTATACATTATTTATTTAACCTTCATTCATATATTTACATTTACATCATTTCACATATACTCTTATTTTCATTCGTATCATCACATTTTTACAAGTTCGTGCTATATTTCACCCCATACAAAATTGATTTCTTTCATAAAGGTAACATTTCGTGTTTAGAAATTCGAGAAAATCGTGCCTTAACTTACTAGGTCTCGAATTTTCTCGTTTAACCTAAATAACGAAATATCTTTTAAGATGAAATCTTTTGAAAAAAAAAATAAAACTTATTTTCGAAAAATCGATATGTCGTGTCCTAACTTACTGGATGTGACATTTCGTTATTTCGAAATATTTCAAGGGATCATATTTTTTAAAATCCATTTTCCCAATCTTTAACTTTCGACATAAGGACATTAATTGATCAATTTGGAACCAATTTTGGGCGTGACGAGGGTGCTAATCCTTCCTCGTGCGTAACCGACTCCCGAGCCCATTTTCTCGAAACCCGTAGACCAAAATATTTTATAGGTGGCCCGATCGCACCTAATAAAAGATCGGTGGCGACTCCTGTTTCTATTTTCAAAACCCAAAGTCGATTCTCAATTTTATTTTCAAAAAATGGTTTCGACAATAGTAATATCTAATAAAACAGTCATAGTAGTTATGCACTCAATTATTTCAATTTTAATCTCAATTAGTTAAAATATGATGACAATAAGAATAGACACATTCAATTGTAGAATTGAATGGTTACCTAATGTTACCATATTCATATCTTAACTAATTGAAATTGAAACATAATGTATAACCGAGTTTATAATTACAGTAATTACTAAAACTTATAATTATCCTATATTGAAATCACTATTTAAAAGAGATCGATGGATATTTTTTTTGTCACTCAATTATGAAAAGTTATAAAATAGTCATCTAATTATAAATTATTATTAAAGGCTTTTTTTGTCACCCAACTATTCAATTTTGACTTTTTTGGTTGGCTAACGTCAAAAAAAAAAATTCAAAATAATCGAGTGACTATTAATGTAATTTACATTTAAGAATTTACAGGACATATAAAGAAGGTAATGAATCAGGTACAAGGGCTAGGTTAAAATTTTAATGTAATTATTTTATTAGTAACTTCGTAACTATTAATAATTTTTTTAGTACAATCTCATTATAAATTCTAATCATATTCGCTCTTTTTGATAAAATGCTTAGAATTATCCATAGCACCTCCTTTGCTCATAAATAGGAGGATAATGTAGTTCAACGCATTTGAACTCATGTTCTCTTGCATGGACAACAATTTCCATACCAATCGAACTAAGACTCAATCGACTTTTTGGTACATTTTTTATGTAATTGGTTTACTTATATATATCGATTTAATCTTTGCTTCCAAAGAACAAAAAAAAAAATGTAAATGATAAATAGAAAGTAAGTTGCTTTAAATTTTTTCACCCTATTCTTTTTTATGTACTTCCTTTCATATGAGTGTAGCACCACGATTTCTAGTATTTGTTATTTGATACAATGCCCAGAATTACCCATAATCTTTCCCCAACCTTTAAATAAGAGGATAATATACTTCAATACACTCGAACCCATGTTCTCTTACACTGGCAATAATACCAATATAATCTGAATTAAGACTCAATCGTCTTTTTTTTAAGAAGTAAAAAAAAGTTGATGTTGCTTTTTTTTCTTCTTTTATGACATATATAAATATATGGCTTAAAAAAGACTTTAATCTAGGAGTTGAAATTATGATTTTCATTATAAAGATTATCATAATAATTAATCGCCACATTAAGTAAATGATTGTATAAAAAAATATTAAATATACGATAAAGTTAATTTTGAATATGAGAATAATAAAGTTGATTAATAAAAACTTAATGTGAAATGTAACAACAAAAAAAGTAGACTTACCAATTGGCAAATTCCATTACTAGATTGAAGAGATTTCAATCCTTGAATTATAGTTGATTTTTATGTATAGGATTTATTCAAAGTTTTTAGAATCAGACTGATGATTGAATTGATTAAGTCATCGATTTATCAGTTTAATCAATTCGATTAAATAAATTATTAAAATATTCATAAAAATATTAAAAGTTTATTTTAAATATTTTTTTACTTGATTCAGTCAATCTGTACCGATTCTCATATCAACCAATTTAAAACATCTCTTTGAATCTCTATTTGGAAGATCCGACGGATCAAATTCAAATAACCTTCAATTTGGTATATAAGCTGTAATCCCTATGGTAGTAAAAGACACAAGGGGAGATACAATAGTTTAGATGGTGTCAGACAGCATGTGAGACCAGACATTTTGTTTTTAACCTTTCTAGCTACCCTAACCATTCAAAGCTTGGGGCAAATGGCAAGCCGGACATCCATAAAAATTATTTACTACGGAAATCACAAATTTATGCACAGCTTTGACATCACCTTGAAGAAAATGCATGCAGCTGTGAGAACCCATCTACAATGATAATTTAAGTGTAGTAAAGTGTTGGATAATGACTATGTAAGTAGGCCTTTGCAGTTGTGTCATTAACTGATGAAAGAGATTCTAATTTTTATGCTTATACCATACAAGTCCAACTTCTCTCCTTGTCACCATCATATGAACATTTACACTGGAAATGGTTCAATTCTTCCTATTACACCCACCCTATCAAATTTTATTACATCTCACGAAGTTGCTTTCTATTAGTTAGTATAGTGAAGATAATGCTTGTCATGAGTTCTAATCTTCTGGTTTCCGGATAAAGGATTTAGTAACTCAAGATGTTCCACCAAAAGGAACTAAGAAAGACAACATGTAATTCCTTGATGATGAAGCTGAACACTCAATTTGGCACCATCGCATCACTTGGGACATCCAACAAATATGGTCTCAAACAATGCCATTAAACTTCCATTTTCTTGAAATCACAAGTGGTCTAAGTTTCCATTTAACAAAATCCGTTATGGGTCCTTCTCTTGGTAGTTTAGCTCAACACTTTAATTATTATCATTATTTTTTTAGATGATTTTAGCAAATTTACTTTTATTTTAGGGTAATTACAATATTGGTCACTCAACGTTTATAAATTTTTATTTTGAGTATCGAAAATAAAAAATTTGCAAATTAGATACTACTGGATTTGAACTGGGGAATAAGGGATTTGCAGTCCCCCGCCTTACCGCACGGCCATGTCGCCAAAAGGCTACAAACAAAAAAAGGAGAGTATCTCCCTTTTCTTTTTCATTTTTAGATCGGATCCATACCTTCAATTGGTTATAGTATCTCAAGACACACAATATCTAAAAACTTTTCCTTTCTTTTCTATTGAAAAAGAAAATGTGATCTAATTTTAATAAGTTTTTCATTTTAGTCACTCATTTTATTTAGAAATTAAATTTAGTTTTTTCTAGTAAAAAGAAAAACTTAAGGTTTTATAAAAAAATTTGGATTTTTACATGAAAAAATTATTTTATCTTTTTGACTTCATTTTTTTAAGAATTAATTTTAATTTTTCCAAGAGAAAATCCTAGTGTTTTATAGAAGATTACTTGCATTTTTAAGTAAAAACATTCTATCTTTTTATTTTTTTTCTCTTGTTTTAGAATTAATTTTTAGTTTTTTCCTAGTAAAAAGGAAAAACTACTCCAACTACTTCATCCATTCCTGTTGGCATACAACCACCTTCTCATAATGTAGTTTTTGTGTCTACCCATCTTATTGGAATATGATCTTATATTACGAAATACGGTGGTTGCTGGATCGAACTTAGTGAAAAAATTTCAGGTTAATCGAGTTTATAAGTTCTATTTTATCATTCTAACTTAATTTGAATTTTTTTAAATCGAGTCGAGTGAAATAAAATTCGAGTTAAGTCAAATCGAGTGAAATTGTTGGAGTTAAATTAAAAAAAATTAAACATGTCAAATAAAAATATTGTTACAGTATAACTAATTCCATGTTGGAACACATAAAAGCAAAAAAAAAAAAAAAGATACTTGAGTATATGATAATTTTGAATAATTAATTATGTCCCAAAATTATTATTTTAGAAAATTTTTAGAATTTTAAATTTTTTTAAAATATTTTTTAGAATATTATTTTTTTTAAAAATAAAAATTTTGAATTTTAAAAATTATTTTGAATTTTTGAAAATTATTTTATTTCTTTTGTAATTTTTGTTGTGAGAGAGACCAATCTGCTTATTTTCAAAGTTCATATGGACCAAAAAAGTATTTACACCAATTTGTTATTGGAATTATTTGAATTATTTGAGTTATTTAAATTGTGAAATTCAACCCGATTCGAACTCGAATAATTTGAATAGCTCAAATAACTCGATTTGATTAACTCAAAAATCGAATTTTTTTTCAATTTTTTTGAATCGAAACGAATTTTATTCACCCTATTAAGAAGTGTACTGAAGAACTCATGACTAAGCCTTCGATAGTTGCATGTAAACATGTGTCAGGTTTTGATGTTGGAGTGCTAAACTTTGCATGAGAAGCGGTTAAAATTCCTCATTGGCATGCTACGATGGTTGAAATATTACATGGTTTGGGAAAAAAATATAATACTTGGGATTCGACACCTTGTCTACTTGATGTAAATGCTGTAAGGGTTAATGCTATCTGGTGCATTGTTGGTTGCAACTCATTGTGCAATTTGCCATATTTGTTGGCATGCTTTAATAACTTGAGTGTATCGCACATGATTATAATTATAATTGGTATATGATTGATGAGGATATTGGGTCATGCAATGATACTTTTCTAGAGTTCTTTGTTACCATATTTGAAGAGATTATGTTTTCATAGAATTTCAAGTTTAAAAGGTATCTTGGCTTGCAATTTAAGTGGCACATTTCAATCACATTACCTAGTGAATTACAAGTCTATTTTTGTCTATTTAAAGAAGACTTGTTTATTGTATTATGTACAAATTAGAGAGAGCACTTATTTTGTTCAATAGATGAACTTGTTTTTAGTACACATTGTTAATAAACTCTTTAATTTCAAGGGAAAAGCCTTAGTGGGGAGTGATATTATTTAATATATAGGAGTGAGGTTGCAACTTGGTAAATGAGTTGAACTTAAGTCACATCTTATACTGTTAATTCATAGTGGATTACTCTTTGGATAAGACCTCACAAACATAGGAAAGAGTTTCGAATTACATAAGCAATTCGAGTGTCCATCTTTACTATTTAATATTCCATTTGTTCTTTTAGTTTCAATTTAATGTACAACTGACAAACAAGTCAATACTAACAATTGGTATCAGAGATAGACACTTAATGTACTAGGTGAAAGATTTTGCTATTGAATTGCTCAAAGATGAAAGGAAGCTTAATTTAAAGACCCTCTATGCTTAATGGATCCAACTACATCTATTGGAAAGCTTGGACGAGGGTGTTTATCAAGTCTTTAGATGAGAAAGCTTGGAAGCCAATGCCGACTAGTTGGGAGCCTCTTACCATGGATGTTGGTTGTTTAAATACTCCTAAGCTAGAAATTTACATGGATCACTAAGGAAGATAAGTTGGCTAATGCATGTTTGAAAGCACTTAATACCATATTCAATAGTATAGATCCTCAAGAGTTTAGAAGGATATCCAAGGGTGCAACTGTCTTAGACTCAAAAATACCAAGAAGGGGGGGGGGAGAATTGGTATTTTGAAAAACTTCTCTAAATAATAAGGAAATGAAACAAAAACTTGGACAATTTAATTTATAATGGTTTAACCCCAATTACCTACCTCCACTACCTTGGTATACCTAAACTAAGGATTTCTCAATTCACTATATTTGAATTGTTAACTTTTAAGGAAAAGACATAACCTTTACAATCCCTATCTTTTAAACAAGGTTAATTAATCTTTCCCCCTAATTTTTATGGCTTAACTAAAACCCTCTAGCTTTTGTAAAGGATCAAAAAGAACCCTTTCTAATCATTTAAGGTTTTTAACCTTAAAAACCTCAAGTATACTCCTTATAAAAAAGAGAAGATGAGAAAACTAAAAATTAATAGTAGGTGTGTGTTTGCAAATTGGAGCTCTAAAAATAAAGTTGTGAGAGTAAGAAAAGATATTAGAATAAACTCTCAATGAATATGTACAAGAGAAATGAAGAAAATGAAGAAATGGAAGATTTTCTCTTGAACATTTTGCTTGGATGTTGCCCTCTTCAATTTTAAAGTGTTCTTGAAGAGTATTTATTATAAGGAACAAGTTTGTGGACGTTTATATCTGCTGTGGACGAATTCTAGAAGTTGCAAGCACTAAATTTGGGCTTAAATCTTATCCTTGTAATGTATGCCTTGAGATTTGGTTGAAAAATAGTTGTTGGTGACTATGTCTTGAGACATGCAGACCAATGTCTCTAGACATGCAAACCCTAAACAAAGTTTTGCATTCGAACCTTTATGTCTCGAGACTTTACTACCAAAGTGGCTTAAAAATATTTTAAACACCTTAGAACACTTTAGTACTTACTCAAAAACACTCAATGAGGATCAAACTCATTTAAAACATGTTTTTGAGTATTTTGCAAGTCTTTAAAAATACTTTGAAAATGTTTGATAAAATTCTCAACCATATTGTTGAAAAATATGAAACTGAAAATTTGGTGCTAGAGGAAGTGCCTATCCTTGGCCACCAAATCTGCGAGGAGACAATTTCTATATTTAAAGTGTTGACTAATTATTGAAAGATTTATATGGGCTATGCTGAGTATATGGATGATATCTAGTCTATCAATGAAGATCATATCACTTGGGAAAACATATTTTGGAGATTGGGTCGAATCAAATCACCTTTATCTAACCACTTGAATAAAGGAAGTTGAATTGAATAGAATCACTAAAGACTTAACTGTCAAGAATCCTTATTTACCTTGTTTATTATTATTATTATTATTATTATTATTATTATTATTATTATTATTATTATTGGTATTGTTATATTGTGTTTAGCTTATATAATGTCTGTTTTATAGGGAGTGTGATAAATCTTCTATGTAAACAAATCTTGATAAACTCTATTTAATTGAGAGACTTATATAGGTTTATGTATGGAGAGAATTAAACAATTAATCTATTCTTGTGAGAACCTTATTGTAAGAGTGCAAATTTATTTATAAAACATTTGTGTTGTGCTTTTACGTGCTAAATTCATAAGGGTTGAATTTAGAGGTGAGAATATCGAATCTTCAAAATACAAGGGTGAGGGAAATTATCGCGGGGTGTGTGATTGAGTAGGTTCACTTTGTAGTTGTTCAAGATAGTGGATATTTATCACTGAGCTAGAGTTTGTAGACGTAAGAAAACTGAACTACGTAAACAACTTTCTTGTGTTCTGATTGTTTACTATTTCACATTTGGTGGTAAAGGAAGTGCCCAGTTCCTTGGCACCACTTCATTGGTGTAGTTTGTTTCTTAGCAATTGTTTCGATTTTACACATATTTTCACTAAATGACTTAGGAAATATAATTTATAAAATTGAACTTAAATGTTGTTATATCAAAATCTTAGGACATCAAAGCTAACAAACTACTTTAGAAGCTTGGATAATTTTAGAGATAGCTCATAAATGCATTATTATCGTCAAACAACCCAAACTCAAAATGTTAAAGACTAGTTTTGAAACGCTCAAAGGTGAATTGATATTTTAAAAATCTTTGCAAACTTTTTTAAATAATGAGAGAAGGAAAGAAAAGTTTGGACAATTCAATTTATAGTGGTTCAACCTTAATTGCCTAACTCTACTACCTTGAAATACCTTAACAAAAAAAATTACCGAATCACTATACTTGAAATTATTACTTTTTAAGGAGAATATAAAACCTTTACAATTCCTATCTTTTCCACAAGTATGAGATAGAACTAGAGTTGTCATGGGCAGGGTGAATTTGGGTTGGGCCTTAACAAAATTTTAGGCTTAATTAATTGGCCTTATATTAACATATTTTATTGTCTAGGAAGAACTACGCTTGCTTGTTTTTTGGTACAAGTAGTTATAGGATTTGCTATGACTTTTTACGATCATCCAATTGTTATTGAGGCTTTTGTTTCTGTTCAATACATAATGACTGGAGCTAATTTTGGTTGGTTAATCCGATCAGTTCATCGATGGTCGGCAAGTATGATGGTTTTAGTGATGATCCTGCACGTATTTTGTGTCTATCTCACTGGTGGTTTTAAAAAACCTCGTGAATTAACCTGGGTTACAGGCGTGGTTTTGGCTATGTTGACCGTATCTTTTGGTGTAACAGGTTATTCTGGGCCTAGCCCGACTCGAAAAATGGGTATAAAACTTTTTCTAAACTCGACCTGAATAAAAATGCTAAAACTCGAGTCGAGCCCGCTCGTAATAAATTTTTTAATTTTAATTTTTTATATAAAAAATTAAAAATATAATACACTAAAAATATTAAAATAAATGTTTCTCAAAAAATTGAAAATAAATTAAAAAAAGTTTTTATATTTAAATAACACTACGATAAATACAACTTAACAAGTAAATACCTCTAAAATAGTAGCAAAATTAACAATAAAATAAGTGTTATAAAATATCCAAACATTAACAACAAAATAGTGAAATTATTTTTTTTATTGCAAATTCAGGCCAGACCGGACCCGGGCAAAAAAACTTACCTAAGACCCGATCCATTTTCTAAACAGGCCTTATTTTTTGCCCAAGCCCATTTTTCGAGCCTATATTTGCCCAAACCATCCCATTTTTTGGGAGAGCCCGACCCATCGATAAATCTAGATAAAACCTTCCCTTAGTTTTTGTGGCTAAATTAAAACCCTCTAGTTTTTACAAGGCTCAACTATAACCCTTTACAAATTACTTAAGGCTTTATTCGTCAAAAAACCTTAAGTAACTCTTGCAATATAAAGAAAATATGTCAACAATGAAGACCTCTCAAAAGTGTGTGGTTACAAGTGTTAAACTCTGTCTCTTAAAGAATTGGAATGAGAGTGATAAAAAGATTTAAAAATAAGCACCTAAGAGATATTTTCGAGAGAAAATAAAGAGATCGAAGCTTTTCTCTTGATTTCTATGCTTGGATGTTCATCTCTTGTATTTGAAGTGTTCTTGATGTGAATATATAACAAGGAAAAAATTTGTGACTATTTATATTCATTGGGGATAATTTTTAGTCGTTGGAAGCATTGCAAATAAATTTGTATCGATACAATTGACAAGATGTATAGGTAGAAGTGGACTTGAATGGGTAGAAGTGAACTTTTATAGGTAGAAGTGGACTTGTATTGATACATCAAAGAGGATGTATGGGTAAAAGTCTCCAGAATTTCAAAATTTTGCTTACTAATTTAGTTGTATCGATACAACTAGGTCAGGGTATTGATACTACAACCCTGACTTGTATAAAATAAGTTTAAAACACTTAAAAACATTTTGGATTGACTCAAAAGCATTTAGATAAACTAAAAGAAATTTAAAACATGTTTTTTAATTACTTTTACAAGTCTTTGAAATGCTTTGAAAATGTTTAACAAAATTTCTAATAATTATTTCACCAAATGACTTAGGAAACATAATAAAAATTTATCTTAAACGTTGTTATATCAAAATTTAGACATCGAAACTAACAATGATGAAGCCTTTTTCTTATTTTTATGTAAAAATCTTTGATATCTCTAACCAAGCTTTTACTTTTGATTAGGAGTTTTCAAATGCCAAGCTAGTTCAGTAAGTTTTAAGATCTCTCCCTAAGCGTTTTGCGACCAAGGTGATTGGTATGGAAGAGGCCAAATATATGGACACAATGAGAATTGATGAACTCATTAGATTTTTGCAAACTTTCGAGAAGAATCTTGAAAAGACCAAGAATTGTAAGGGCAAGGCAGAAAAAAATCATTGGGGATTCGTAGCAATAGTTAGTCCATTTCATAAAAAAAAATTCAATAGGGCATTCAAGAAGCTAAAAAGAACAATGTGTTCTAAGGCGGTTGCAACTCAAAAAAAAAAAAAAAAAAAAAAAACAAAAAGAAGGTGTTGTAATCATTGATGAAAGCTCAGTGCAATAAGTGTCAGAGGTATGGACATAGACAAATTGAGTATGTTAATACACTTAAAAGAAAAAAATTTTCTTTGTGGTGATAATGATTCTTCAAGTGAGCCATAAGAAGATAAGGAACACTTAAAGTAATTATGTGGCCTTCACCTCAGTTGCAATTGATTCAGACAATTGTAGTGACATTATTGCTGAGTCCATTGAAGATTTCATGGACACCTAAAATCAAGTCTGCAAGATAAATACAAGGCCTATTGATGAGAATTCATTGCTAAATTAGGAAAATAAAAAGGTGTTGAAGAAATTTCAAGAGATGAACTCGCTGTTGAACGAGGAGACTACTAAACTTGATGTTGTTGTAAAGGAATTAACATATTCTCAGTCTATTCTAAAAAAGTTAGGATCAAGAAGTGAGAATTTCGTCAAGATTCTTGCCATTAGAAGAAGAGAACCAAGCAAATGTGGATTAGGATATATTGATAAAGGTGACAAAATAGTGAATCTTAAAGTTTTTGTCAAACTCTAGGACTGAATGGTTCAAGAAGCCAAAGATCATTCATATTGAAAGGGATCATAAATACAATAAAATTGTGTGTCATTACTGTGGTACCCTAAATCCTATAAGGCTTAGATGTTAGAAAGCAACTAATTGCAACTCTAGCTGCAACTCAAGTTCCAATTGGTAGAGATGGAAGTAAAAGTCAGCTTGTTGTTGCACATCAGTCTTTAAAAGCTTCCATTGATCACATTTAGTACTTCAATAATTGGTATTAAAATATTATAGAATGTTATAGACACTTTAAAAGTTATTAAAAATAAAATTTTATGCTTAGAATTTTAATTATTATGTTTTTATTAAAAATTTTGTAAATTTGAAAAAAAAATTATGATTACAATGACCATAATAACTTCCGTTATAACACGATATAATCGAAAACATGACCGTGAACTTAATTTAAATTTTTAAACACAACTTTCGAATTTTTTCATCTGCTCATTACACAAACACAAATTATTACTATTTTTGTAATATCTTATATAATTATGTGATTACACATAACACAATTTATTATAGCATTCATAATGTTTAGTTTAATTATGCAAAACATTATTATAACATTCGAAATGCTGTGTGTAATAACACAAATCATCACTAACTTTAAAATTTTCCCCAAAACCTTTGCCGTGTCAACAATTTCAATCTTTTAGGTTGAAGTTGGGAGTTCACCAAGTTCCTCCCCCAGCATGATTTGAAAAAAACATACAAAAAGTTAGACTTCCTAGATGACAAAATATGAACCCCTGGATTACTAGATAAGCTGAAATCCTTTGCCGATTTACAGTTTAAAACAAATATTGATTGATGTATCAAATATGGGCCCTTGGGACATAAATGCAATGCAAGTGAAGAATGGGTTGTTGGGCAACGCATGGACCATAATTATTCTCCTTTCTATAACCTTCATTTATGTTTTTACATTTCTCATTCAACACCCACATTTTCCGTATGTTATTTTTGCGTTTTCCATTTATCAATTTTTCTCGTATTGAAGTTTAAGTTCGTCTCTAAACTTGATAATTATTTTTAAATTGGAACTTGAACTTTTTCTTATCCAAGTTAAGCCTTGGACATAGCAATTATTCTCATATAGGACTTGAACTTTTTCTTAGTTTTTTGTTAAGCCCTGAACTTGACAATTATTTCACACTAGGGCTTAAACTTTTTTTTTTGTCTAATTTAGTTCTTAAAATTTCCTTAAAAACTCTGAAGTTCAGACTCCAATATACAAACAATTGTCAAGTTCAAATATTAACTAAGAGAAGAATATTTCAAACTTTAATGTGAGAATAATTACTTAGTTCGAACTCCAATATAAAAATAATTATCAAATCCACTACCTAATTTAGTCAAAAAAAAAAAAAATCAACCTAAATATAAAAATAATTACTAGAACTTAAATAATAAATTAACTCATCTCTTCCCCTTATTTTAAATGACTGAGATAGTAAACTTGTTGAATATTATTATTAACCCAATTTGCCAATTTTAAAAGTGAATGAAAAAACATTTTGTCTCCTTGCAGCAGCAGCTCACATGATGATAATGATGATGTGATCATCAAAGTCTTTTAATTCGACTTTTTCTTCATAATTCCTTCCTACTACATTTTCTGTTCTTTCTTATCCAATCATCTAATAAGTATATTCCTGATTCTTTTCTCTCTTTCTCATTTTTTTTGGTAATCATTCTTTTCTCTTTCGATAGTTCCTGTTTGAATTATACATTTTCTTATATAATTCTGTTTCCTTATTTAATCAATACGAGTTAATGGTATACAACAAATAATATTTGTTTGAAGCTTCTACTTTTACTCAAGTTTAAAACATTAATTTTTTACTATTGGGGGTGATATTTCTCGACTCTTTAAGCCTCTACTCAGCATTAGTGAAATCAAATCAAGCTCCAAATTTAATTTGTTATTCTGGGTAATTCTTGAATTCCCTGAATCAGCTAAGTTTATGGACTTGGATTATTTTCCTTGATTTTGTCTCTACTGTGGGTCATTAGTTTACAACTTCAGTTCTTAGTTATGATATTTTGAGGTCCATATATTTTTCTTTTATTTTAATCCCAGCAGAAATTTGTGGTCTTAAGCAGCTGGAAAAGATTCTCTTGGGCAATATTTTATGTAGTAATTCATTTGTTCATTCCAATTAACTAATCATTAGTATTATTATACATATCATTGGTAGAAAAGACTGATTTAGTTTTTGCTGAATTGCCTTGATTCCTGCTGCTATGAAATCCATCATTTGAAGAGAGAAAGAATAAAAGCCTCTGCAATTTTTCAGGTTGATAGCAAATCAATTGAGTTCTCTAAGTTGGTATAGTGTATTTGACTGTTTTACTTACTTGGGATGCACCCTTTTTCTGGTTCTTCATCATATGTTTGTTTTGACGTTTGAGGATGTTAAATCATAGTTCAATGGCGAATATTTTTCTTCTTCCCTCCATGTTTTCTTTCTCCTATATTGAATTTCCTGAAAGAGTCTGATTGAACTGATGAACACATACATAATGTGAAGCATGTTCTTCTGCTACAGGTTTTGGTGTTTCTATGTCATTCTTTTGTGATTGATGGTTTTGTATGTTAAATGAACAATTTGTTTGATACTTGTCTCAGTAGCAGAAGAAGATTATATAGTTAAAGAGGAATGAGTCAACCTAAAATCAAGCGTCGTGTGGGTAAATATGAGGTGGGAAGGACAATTGGGGAGGGGACATTTGCTAAAGTGAAGTTTGCAAGAAATTCTGAGACGGGGGAAGCTGTGGCACTTAAGATCCTTGATAAAGAGAAGGTTCTCAAGCACAAGATGGCTGAACAGGTTTCTCTTCACCCTTTATTTTCCTCTCTATTTAGTAATTCTCAAACCTCATTCATGCTTCTATTTTCATAGTTTATCAAAGCTATTGTAGTGACATTTTATGGAAGGACTTCCTTAAGTTCAGATATTGTATCGGATTCCTTAGATTTTTTTTTCTGCTTGTATTTGCAGATCAAGCGGGAAATAGCAACAATGAAGTTGATACAGCATCCAAATGTTGTTCGTTTATACGAGGTTTCTCTTCCTTTCTGTGTGTTCTCATTTGGGTTGGGAGGGCGATATGGGGGGATTTGATGTATGTACCATGTACTCGCATCCATTTCTCCTTGTTTTATTAGAGCATGTGGATAATTTATACTGTAAAAATCTATAGTTGGCATCTGAAAGATATATTTTTATTCGTAGTTCGTACCTTGCATATGTATGTCTGTGAACTGTGTGCACAAGTATGCACCCTCTCTACATATGCTTGATATATGATAAAGAAGAAAAAGACAAACTATTTCTGGTAACCAATCCTGTGCAAAACTTTTTTCTCTCTGTTTACATGGTTTTATCTTGCCTTCTGATCTTTATACTTTAAAACAGCTTTTGAATGATGCCTCATGATGTCACTTATTTAAGAAAACCAGACAAGCAACATGCTTTAAATTATTTTTCAGATTATTTTGAATGTTTCCTGTTCAGGTGATGGGAAGCAAGACAAAGATATTTATTGTTTTGGAGTTTGTTACCGGGGGAGAGCTCTTTGACAAAATTGTGAGTTGGTGATTTCTTGGAACTACAGCTAACTATTAGCTTATGAAAACTTCTTTCCATTCACATGAATTTGCATTTTAATTCTGAAGGTAAACAATGGACGGATGAGAGAAGATGAGGCACGGAGATACTTCCAGCAGCTCATTAATGCTGTTGATTATTGCCATAGCAGGGGGGTATACCATAGAGACCTGAAGGTATGCTAATTTGGCGCCCTTTAGGACAAAAATGTTTATAGTTGCTATTTGTGTCCAGCATGTATGTTATGTTGTAAGGAAATGAAGCTCATTTATACTTCTCTTGATCTTTTTTGCAGCCTGAAAATTTGCTCTTAGATGCTTACGGTAACCTCAAAGTTTCTGACTTTGGATTGAGTGCACTATCTAAGCAAGTCAGGGTAATTATGATATCCTCCTTTTTCCCTTCTACATGGTGGGCAATTACAAAACTCTGACACCTAAAAGCTCAAGCTTTCTTGAGTCTTCAACCTTTTCCTTTGACCTACAAAGTCATCCAAATTTGTTCTATCCCAAGCTAATAGATGGGGAAGGCCCTACAAAGTAAAATTGTTGTAGGGTGGAAAGGCAACTTAATATTGGTGATAATGAATAAGAGTGCAAGCATCATTATGAACATGTCTCTAAACAAAAAGAACCAAATAAAGATGAAGGATTATGAAATTATTCGTATCTTGTTTAGTGTCAAGCTTGGAAAGTTCGAGATAAAAGCTACTTTCTCCATCAATTGATTGGAAGTAATAACATAACTTTAGGGCCCTCAGAGTTATTGAAAGGATAAGTTCCATATGAGCATGTTAAATTATCACATAACATAATGATATAAGTTTAAACGTCTTTGGAGAAAGAAAAAGATCAATTTGTTTCTGTATCAATCACCTTCTTTTCTGCTATAGAAAATGGTGATTTTTAGACATCACCATTTTAAGTTACTTGCCACCTTTCAGTATCTGAATATTAAAAGAAGCTCTCTAATTTAGAAAGTCTATATCAAGAAAAAAAAGAGTGAATCAGGTACTATTAGTGAGATAATTTTGTTAAGGTCGAAATATTAGTGCATGTGACAGATCATTCTCCCTTCATAACCGTATTTAATTGTAAACCAGCAATGTTGATTTAAAAGTAATGAACTGAACTAATTTGAGCTTGGTGACCTTAAAGCTTGTGATTAAGAAAATGGATTCTAACATGCTTAGTTTAGAACTATAGATATTCTGTTGTCCATGTTATTTATCTACTTCTTGGTTAAGTCTTGTTTGAACTCCCGAATCTTGATGTAACTGTATCAGTAAATGTGTAAGACTTGTTCCTTCTCGATTTGGCTTGATGACCTTTAGGACATTGCAAAATATTTCTAATCTGACGTTGAACTTGTAGGATGATGGTCTCCTTCACACTACCTGTGGAACACCAAATTACGTTGCTCCTGAGGTGTGACTAATTATTTAATTACACTAATTTTCTTCCAGTATTCGCAGCCCCTTAGAAACCCAATTATTAACAATCTTTTGTCTTCCTATATAGGTCCTTAATGATAGAGGTTATGACGGGGCAACTGCAGACCTCTGGTCGTGTGGCGTGATACTCTTTGTGTTGCTTGCAGGTTACTTGCCTTTTGATGATTCTAATATTATGAATCTCTATAAAAAGGTTAGCATTTCCTAAGTTGCATGTCACAGTTATCCATTGTTTCCCAGTGCCTGTTTTTCACTCTTGTTTTCCAAAATCTGCAGATTTCAGCAGCTGAATTCACTTGCCCCCCTTGGCTATCTTTTAGTGCGATGAAATTGATAACTCGAGTCTTGGATCCGAACCCAATTACCGTAAGTTGTTATACTTAACCCTCTAACATCAATGTGTTTCTGACTTCAATACTAAATTCTATGTGCACTGAGTAGGAAGAGGGTAAAAGGATTCCTATACTTTGTATTATGAAGATCTCATTTTTGCCCTTTTTGTGGCAAGTAATAAAAGATTGTTTATTACTATGCTAAGTAAAAGCTTCTAAAACTAAATGAAATGAAGCTCTATTAATGAAAAAAATCAATAAAATGTCATTCTTGTTAAACTAACATTTACCTATGTCTATGTGCAATAATTCTGTGAAGTAATACATATTATCCCAAAACATGATTCCATGGTGCTGTAACTGTAACTCTGTGAAGTTTGTAATCTGTGTTTTTTCTCTATTGTGTTTTGCCCTTCCATCTGCAATGTAGTTTTAACTCATTTTTATAGTTAGCAGACCCAAGAGTGGGAGATGGAATCTGAGAAATCTGCAAAATAGATATTAAGAATGTATAATTGTATTTGCTCCATCACTTTTTCCTCTTCCCCACTATGAAAGATATATAACTTGGCAGTCTGAAACTCTAAATATAATTCCTTAGAACATATTACTTACACCAGATGTAAGGTTTTCATATTCCACACTATGCCTCAGTTCCTGACAAATTCACCTATGAGCTTGGCTTTCTATTTGTATATGATCATGAATTCCAAATTTGAAGTTGATTGCCTCTAACTATATTATCATGTATAAAAAATTCAACTACAGAATAATACACTAGTTGGTTTAATTAAATCTGAACAAATAACAAAGGCATTCCTCACCAGGTTAATGGGTTAAGTTGCAAGGTTCATATTATGCTGTTACTTTTTATGGATACAGAGAAGATTAAAAATGTTAGGACTTTTAGTAGTCTTGATCGAGAAAAAACATTTTCTCAAAGATCAAGCACTTATCTGTAGCTCTGCATCTGGGTACTGTATGTTCATTTTGCCAAGGGCAGACCCATGCTTCAACTACATATAAGTGTTCCACTATTAAATCTTTGGCTAGCATGGACCTGCACGCATGTAGCATGCATATTTATGTTGGCCTTTATTGCTAGGAAATGATAACCTTACGCAAACTTTTGTCTTTCTTTTCTGTAATTATTGACTCGCATGATATTAATTTGTACATATCTCTTTCTTGCATTTCAGCGCATTACCATTCCCGAAATTTTGCAAGATGAATGGTTTAAGAAAGATTACAAACCTCCCATGTTCGAGGAGAAAGACGATACGAACTTAGATGATGTAGAAGCTGTATTTAGGGATTCTGAAGTAAGTGGATGAAACATAAGCATACAAATGCTGTTATATTTTAATGCTTCTTAACATTTTTTTTTCTTAATAAGTCCACATTGTTGGTTTGTAACAGGAGCACCATGTTACGGAAAAGCGAGAAGAACAACCAACGCCTATGAATGCATTCGAGTTAATTTCTATGTCAAACGGGTTAAACCTCGGGAACCTGTTTGATGCGGAACAGGTTTGCTTTTTATGTGTTTTTAGAAGTTTAAAAGGTTGGGTTATGGAAGTATCAATTTCTTTTAATATTGAATCTTAAGGTCTTCCGGATTTCGGAGCATGAGCTGAAACTGGAGTAGCTGTCACCTATGTTACTCGGACTTAAATGTGATTGTTAGATATTGTTATGGTTCGATATGAGTTTTCAACTTTTTTCCAAATTTTTTTTATGTACTTGGAGGGTCCTTAAAAGGGTCATATTCCTATACATCCATGTCTGAATATATGGTAGACACAGGTGTTTCAAGCAAAATTGAAAAGTCAGTGCAACATAGGTTGTAACAAAATCTTTTCATTGATTTAAAAGACATACAGACTTTGCTTGGTAGAGTGGAAAGAAAATTGGATAGATGAAAAATTGAATGGGTAGAAAACTAGAAAGATGGAAAACTTAATTTTTCTTTCCATAAGTGTGTTTGGTAGGAGAGATGGAAAAATGGTAATTTTCTTTCCATCCATAACTTGGTAAAGTTGAAAAATGGAAAGAAAGAAAATAAAATATTTGAAAAATGCATAATTTTGAACTAATATACATAGTTTTCTCATTTTTTCTCATCTCATATTTCCAATTTGGAAGGATTGGTTTTTATGCATTAGGATGAAAAGTGTTCATCCCTCTTATTTTCTTTCCTCTCACTTTTTTTCCCAACCAAGCAAACTCAAAGTTTATTTTCCTTTCATTTTTCCACTCCCTTCTCCCATCCTTCCACTTCTCTACCCAACCAAGCACACCTATAGTGCCTCTTTGCTTGAGAAAGATAACTACTAAGATATATATTTCATATTAAAACCAACTATTAGTTGTTCCATTTTCTGCAGGGATTTAAGAGAGAAACAAGGTTTACATCTACACGTCCTGCTAATGAGATTATCCACAAGATTGAGGAAGCCGCAAAGCCTCTCGGGTTTGATGTGCACAAGAAGAACTACAAGGTGAGTGTATCCTGAGCATGATATAAAGGTAATTATTGGAATCTATATATTTATCAAATTTACTTATTTCTTGTTATCTTATGCAGATGAGACTTGAGAATATGAAAGCTGGGAGGAAAGGGAACCTTAACGTGGCCACGGAGGTAATTTGTGGCTACATTTTATTTATTTCTCATCTTACATTTTGTGCTTATCTAATTTTTTCTATGTGAATTAGATATTTCAAGTGGCACCTTCTTTGCATATGGTCGAGGTGCGAAAAGCTAAGGGTGATACACTGGAATTCCACAAGGTACCACTTAATTCCTTAATTAAAATCTCATTATGTATTCTAAATATATTGTGTTTTTCCAATTTGGACAAACTACCGATGAGAGTTATGTAATAGTGCATCACCCATTATAGAAGTAGATGTCATCCCCCCCCCCCCCCCCCCCCAATGATTAATTGCTTGTAGCCTATGAAATTGGAGTGGTCTTCTTTGCCAGCAAACGAAGTTTGGCGCCAAATTACTTGTATCTCTTGCATGATTTTTGGATTTGAAGTTGTTTACTCCATAATCTGATTTCAGTTATAGATGTAAATTAAGCATATGGAAATCGATTCTGCAATTCCTCAGTTATCTCCAAGACTTTATATTGGTTAGAGCATGCTTGAGAATCAGTAGCATCTTGCATGTCAATAAAATCACCACGAAAGTTGTTTTTCATATCAAAACTCTTAAAAATCTGATACGGGTAAGGATGTCTGTTCTTAGCTAGAATCTATGGTACTTTTGACTCAGATGTAATGGTCGGGTACGGCATGCTCGGTTTTTGCTATGTTTTGTCATGTATTTGGAGGATCCTGGGAGAACCATATCCTCATACTCTGATACAACAAATAGGGCAATTATAAAAGATTATGGTGGCCATTAAAAGTTTGTTTTGTTTTTGGTCTGCAGTTCTATAAAAACCTTTCAAGCTCTCTCGATGATGTAGTTTGGAAAACTGAGGAGGACATGAAAGAGGTGAAGTGAAGGAATGTTGGGTGGCAGCCCATATTTTGGAGGGTAATGCCTCTGATCTTTTGCCCATGGAGTGGCTAAATGTTGTTCCATTTCTCCCTATTGTTCATTCTTTTGGCTTCCCATGTCGTTTTCTTAATTTTCTTATCTTTTTAGCCTGTAAGATTAAACAGCCATGGTTCTTCTAATTTGTTTTCCAGTGTTATTAGTGTTGGGAAATATGGATGATTTCCATGGAAAGAAGTGGTTTTTAAACTGTAATGATATTTGAAACATGGATGATTTCCATGGACCGGGTGCTTCTTCTATATACACATTTATATATGAATTAGTATTTCTTTTTTCTTCTTTGGAAAGAATATGAGAAAATTTTTTGAACTTGTATTTCTGTGAGCATATTCTGCACTATATCCTATCCCATCTTAGGAATTGTTAGTTGTATTATGTCATGGTGATCTATCTATTCAACCCTTTTGGTACTTTTCTCTAGAGTAAAAAGAAAATTGAAGGGTAGAAAAATTATTTATTTTTTTCCATCCATTTCTTGATAGAATTAAAAAATGAGAAGAAAAGAAATATAAATTTTAAAAAAATACATAATTTTAAACTAACATACTCCAATTTTTATTTTATCTCGTATTATTATTTCAATTTAGAATTGATTTTTATACACCAAATATTTGATGTAACTCTAATTCTAATCATTTCTAGATTTAGATAATAGATTTGCCACTTGTAGTAGCAGACTAATAGATGATTTTGATTTTGATTCAAATGTTATTGAGTGTAGGAATCCATTATTCGATTTCTTTCACCGTTTCATTTATGTATTTAATTCTTATTTGTCCTCTTAGAAAAGGCTTAATGCTCAAATTTGGTTGCCCAGTTATATTTATTTTTCTACTTTGGTATTTAATTTTTTTATTTTGCTTTAATTTGGTATTTAAATTATCATCAGTTACTCCAATTATCCATTAACCTTAAAAAATCAAGGCTATCAACTTTTTTTTAAAAATATTATGTATATTACATTGATTAAAAAAGTAAAAAATATATAAATAATTCAAAAAAGTTTAAAATAAAAAATTATTTTTTAACAAATAAAAAATTTAGACTTCTAAGAGAGAGAGAGACCTCAATATGCAAAGCCAAATTTCTGAGCAACTGAATAAGGAAGTCATAGGCAACAATGGAACCTGGATTCGTAATCATTTGTCATTCCATAAGTTTTTTGATGAATAAATGAACTCCAAAGTATCAGCTCGATCGTAGAGGACTGAGGCCGACATATTGGACAACCAGAAAGGAACTCATCCAGCTTGGGAGCAAAACTATGAAGTTTCAAGAAGCCGGTACATAGTGATTTCTTGCTGTTTGAAGTACCGCCGGTCTTCTTCGTCCACTAGAACAAGATTCAAATAGTATTTCACACTGAATTTATTGTTGATGTTCTGATATGTCGGTGTCAGTTCATATGGACTTAAAAAGAGTCTGATAGGAATGGATTCGCCTGTAAGAAGCATTGGTAATAGCTTGAGTTAGACAATTTCGTCAATATGCTCCATAACTCTATTAAGAAAACAAAACTATGTTACTCAGACTCAAATGTGAATGCATGTTCAATTTGTTTAAGTACTTTTATATTTTTAGAGAATCATTGGAAGATCTACACGAATATTTCAAGAAAAATAAGGAGTCAGATCAACATAGATAATAAGCATCCAATCAAGCCAAGTACAGCATATTATGTTATTTCATAAATATTAAAGAACAGCAAAATTAATAGTAATATTTCGAACGCCAAGGTGCATAAGTAGAACAATTCCAGATAGAACTCATAATTAGGCAGAACCTTTTCTTTTCTCTCATTTCATATACACATTAGAATGTTCATTTCAGTCTTTAACCTTATCATGGTAGTTTTGCAGCACCAGACATCGGTATATTTGTTAATATCAATACCTTGAACGTTAATCTAAAATGATAATATTGCAACAGCAGTAGCAGTCTTGCCTACCAACTTATTAGACGAGTAGTCAATAATTACCACTATCACCATGAGCCGGACCAGGCCCGGTCCCAGAAAATCTTACTTTAGTTTGCTTAAGCCAGGCCGAGTCTGAAAACCATTTCATTATTTGAAATATTATTTTTATATCAATATTTATGTATTTTTAAAAATTAAATTTAAATAAAAACATTTTTTATTAAAATGAAAAGTAATCCAAGAGAGCCAGGATTACAAGAATCTTTGTTTAGGCCCGACTAAATTCAGGCCAAGCTCACAAGGCTAGACAGGTAATCCGCTAGCTGACAGGTCTTTAAACCACCCTAGCAAGGAGATGGTTTTAGAAAGTAAATTGTTACAACCAATCGATCATTGAGGCACTCTTTAAAAGTATGGTTTTATAAGTGTTCTGTGTGGCACGGAATATCTCAGGTGTTTGCATAGAATTCTAAAATTGTGACATTAAAAATATAAAAGGTGAAATTATGGTGAGAAATAGAGAAGTTTCCAAGGGTACCTCTTACAGGAGCACCATCCATCAACTCAAATTTTGTAAGGGTCTCTGTCTCAACATATGTATTAGGCCCTGATCCAGTGGACTCTCGACGCCTGATCTCAAGCTCCATATTTTTTAACTTAATTCTAACAAGAAGAAAATAAATTTTGCCGATAATGACATCCTTCAAATGATACCTGGTTTAGAAATCCAATATAAACACATCAGTATCCTTCCAACATGGTGTGAAATAAGTTGAACGGATTCCATGCTGACTCCTGTGAGAAAGGCTCTTTAACTGACTTACTTGCTTTTACTGTACTCAAATTCAATATGTAGACAATCCTCAATCCCGACTTCCATCTAGATGAACCATAAAAACAAACAAATCATGTCACTATGAAATTCCAAAACATCAAAATTGGTATGAAGTAGCTACATAAATCATATCAACCATCAATACCAAGTTAAAGGTAAAAGTTTTAAATTTGTTCCCAAACTTTCACAAAAACCGAAGTTGCGGAATATCAGGAAGACAGAAATGGGAGAAAAGCATAATATAATTTGTAAAGGAACTAACTGGATCATCTCCTTGAGAAGAACTGTATAAGAATGACCCAAGTTCCGCTTGAGACACGCGTTCAAAAAGAGAATACATGTAATTGTATTGGAGCACTAAGAGAAGCAAAAGCCACTTTTGATATCAAGCATGTGAATGTTTCAAAGGAAAGAAATCTTTTAATATACATCTCATCAGTTAGATGAAACAAATAAGCAACAGAACATATAATGACATTTCCATACCTTGATACTGTTATTGATTGATGGAGTTGGAGTATAGTTGCGAACCTGATGCAGAGAATTTTCACAAATAAATAAATAAATAATGGAAGCACTTGTATGATAGTATGAAGTGTACAAAGTGTAAATCACAATGAAGCACCATCTGTCAAGACATTACTTCTAACAGAACATAATGGTCATTGCATTTCCATAAACATGGTAAGATACCTTCCCATCAGCCTGTTTACTATTTGAAAACTGTATGTATAGTTCATCTATAACAGCCTATCAAACCAATACAATCAGTTTCCTTGTTCTATCCGTAGATATAGAATGCTAGGCACTGAAAGTTTATAAACTTCTAGGGCAGTTGAATTAAAAAAATAAACCACGTAACATCACTCTCACATAATCTGAGTCAAATCTGATGTTAATACTCAAAATTTAAAAGGAGGCGGACAGACAATGATGTTATGAAAATAATGTAATGCCAATTATATTTTCAACTAAAAAAGCATAATTGATCCATATAGTGCTTATAAAAAACACATTACCACAAATTCTTGGTACTCCACAATGTTGCTGACATAGTTTCTACTGATTGTCACTTTCAGTATATACCTACAAGTTTGCAATTAGATAGATCAGTTTCATTCATATCCTAATTTAATTAATCCTTCATCACTGTATCATTGTGCATATTCTGTCACTGAATGGAGATAATCTTTCAACTAAATGAGTATCATGATTTATGAGCAATGAATTGAATCAACAAAGAACTAAGCACTATTGGAACCAGAAACAACCATCAACAGAAGCTAAAACAACTGAATGTATAATTACATGCTTCACACTCCAGCATGATAGGGGTAATAAAACAAGCACAGTAACATTTAAAAGAGGGTATTGCTCACAAAGAGAATAATTTCTTGATGCATAAAAAAATTATAATAAAAATCAACTAAGAAAAGAAATTATAGCCTACCTAAGCCTAACATTGACTCCATTATAAGACTCATATGGCATCTCCACCGTAGAAAATTCAAATGGATATGTTTTTCTTTCGTACAATTCACCAGGAATATCTAGTTCGCGCACTGCGGAGAAAAGAGTGAAAATTAGGGGAAACTTAGAAGCAACTTACCACAATAATCCACTTCCATGCAATGTGACCCCAAACCAGACAAGGAAGAGGGAGAGAGGGAAGAAGGGGAAGAGCATCACATGGAAAATGAATATAAAACTTTTAAGGATGCATAAGACTGCTGATTACATTGAAGACTTTTTAAGCCTTTTCTTTAATGGTCAAATACACTCACCAAGGGAGGTAAAATCATAGAAGTTGCCTCTATCAAAATATAATTCTGCAAATAAGAAAAAAAAGAATGTCATGGACCAAGTATAGTGACATCATACTACATTCGTAGATCATCCTTTCCAACATTACTGACAAGCTCTGGCAAATCAAGAACCAACAGTACAATTTAAAGTTAACAGACTCAACTATGGCAAAGAGAATAACTTAGCTACAAGCAGGTATAGACTGACTCAGGCTAAATTGCATGCAACTTTTAAAGATTAAAAAAGCCATGTAATAATAGCTAGATACATATACTCAGTGAATAGTCAAATGCAGACCTGAGATGAAAATGAAAGACATGAGGAAATAGAGCAGACCTATCTGACCAAGGAGCTCAATTTTTACTCCATTATGTTCGACCTTCTTCCTATGTACTGGTTCTATAACAACCTGAGGTATCAGTATTAAGAAGTCAAATAGCTCATACAGTTTTTGCATGCAAATAATATAAAAGGGAAAAAAAGGGTTTGGATAGAATAAGCAGATAATCATAACTAACAAAAAGGCAACGTTAAAACACTACCTCTCCTACAATACTTTCTTGGCTCTGGAAGAGAGCAGCCATAACTGTTTTCCCATTTTCCTTCTTTAGTGGAACCTAAATAGTAATATTGATGTGAGAAGAGTATACTTGATTATAAAATGCCAAACAAACAGCCATAGATAAAAGTAAAACATCTCAGACAAAACTCAAGATCCCAATTGTTGACTTCACTGCAACCGCATTAGGAAAAAGAAAAACATGATGGAAGAGACCTAAATGAGCCCAAAAGCAACAAAAAACATACTATATATTTAAAATTTTTGCATGCTAAACAAACAATAAAACAATTTTGTAACCAATAATTACTCAAATTTAAACTTCATAATTTAGCTGCTTTGAATAGTATAAATCGAAACCATAGCTGACTAAAATGACAAGTCGAGCAGAACAAAGCATTGATTCTAATTTAATTGTTGTACACAAAAGTATAATCATACGATTCACTTAGTACCTAAATGCATATTAACCTAAAATGTTCAGAGTTTGCCATTAGATAGCCAAAAAAATAGCAATTAGAAGCAATATATAACCTGCTTACGGCTTCTTCCATCTGCAAATGAAACGAAAATATTACACGGCGGCTTGAAAGCTCCAACTAGGTAATTCTGCAAGAAAAATATATATAAACAAGTTCTTCATAAATAAAGATTCTTCAGAGAAAGTAAAGGTGAAGACAAAGAAGCAATTTCCTGGGAAATTAATACCATGATGCTTTGGTGAAATCCCGAATCAAGACTTTGTGGAGCATGAAGAACCTAAAAGAAGTGACAAAGCTAATGTTAGAAACTAGTAGAAAAATGGAGTAAAATCAAATTGAAATGTTCTTACTTTTGCTGGGAAAACGTTAGTAAGGGAATCTGATCAAAGAAGCAACGAGGAAAGAGGAAAAGTTACCTTTGATTAGCGTTCTGAGAGGAAGAGTTGACTGTTGAGTTGAGAGCAGATTAGCGGGTAATAAAATACAACCAGCCAGTCTCCTTCAGATCTTGGTTTATTTCACCATTAAAAGCTCAAGAGAACTAATAAATGGGGGCGATCTAAGTGTCTACCATAAATTTGATACTTTATTGATATACAGTCGTGGGAAAAGTTTTTTTTTTTTTTTGGAAGACAACCTCAACTCTCGGTGTCGAGTTTGTATTTTTTTAGCTGTTGGTTCAGCCCATCCAAGTTAATTAATATACCGGAAGTCGACTTCACTTTGGGTTTATAAATACTCATTTTTTCATCTTTTCTGCCCGCTCCAATTTTTCTTAAATTCTCAGTATCTTCAACATAATTTACACTTCCTAAATCTTGATACTCGAACATAATTTATGGTAGAGACTATAGGATAAATTCTTATGGTAGAAAACAAACATGTGTATCAAAGATGTTATAAAATCTGAGCGGCGAGACAAACCTTCTGTTGTATTGATGGAATTGCTGTTGTCATAACAAGAGAAACTATTAACCTAACTTACTTGGGCTCGAGTAGAGACAATTTTAATCAACTCATAGCTCTAGATGCTTCCCCTAGAATCGAAAATGCAACAAACCTCGATCTTTTACTCATTCCACTAAGTCTCATATTACCCGTTGCATTCATATGCTTTAGCTAAATGATTACTGGAACCGGTCGAACTTAACCATTGTAGAAAGTACGATAAACGACCTTGCACAACGTTATGGTACCATATTGAGAATAACTCCTTAAGCTTTCCATCAGATATGCTATCATCCAAATTCTTAACATACGAATTTGCTCTTGGATTTTCCATCGGATCCCCTCATCACCACAATACTAGTTATCATATAGAAACCGCCAAGAATATTCTTCAAATCTTCGTCACTCATTGATGCTAAGAGATTCTTTACGTAAATATTGTTGAATTTCGTCTTCCTAAGAGAAGAGTCTCTTTCTTGTTTGCGAATAAAAGGGTTGATTTAGACTTGCTTATCGTTTAATGGCATACCGTCGTCGTCAAATTTTCATCACCTCCATAAATATATTCCAGTCTCTAATTTTCCGAGCACTAGGGTCACGATCCAAATACATAATTTGGATATCCTTTCCATCAAGAAAAGTGAAATTCAAATGCTCCAACGCCCTTATAGTTGCAAGTAACCAAAACAAGAGATCATTTAGAATTTGTAAGCTTTAATAATTCATGCATTTCACTCTCACAATGCATGGCAAAAGTATCATGGACTCTTATGTACTAATAGTTGGATTGCATTTTGCCCTCTCTATTAAAAAAATTGACAAATTAGGTCATGTATATTAGATCAAAAAATAAATCGGCCCTTTTATTAAAAATTCTATCCATTTTTACTATTTGGTTGCTATGTTAGCCACATCAACACTTAACAGTAGAAATGAATGAAATTTTTAACAAAATGACCAGTTTATTTTTTGATATAATTTAGAAGGACTAATTTGTACATTTTTTTAAATAGAGACATTAAAATGCAGTTCAACTCCTAATATAGGAGTCACGGTTCACCCATGAACAAAGCTACCTGAAGCATTAAATCAAGTTTAAAACAATGCGAGCAAAAGAAAACCAAGTCAGAATGTTATCGGAATGCCTTGGAAGACTATAGAAGTCCAAAGAATGAATCGAATCCTTGTAGAACTAAGTAGAATAATCAGCAAGCTTTAGAAATCTCTACTCTTGTATAGAATGGAGTAGTTGGGAAAGTCCTAGAGAATAGATCTAGGTCCACCACCGAGATTATAAATTGTTATTAACTAAACCAATATAATTTTCTTCATTTTATTGTCAATGCCAATATTTAGATATTTTAAAATATAAAAAAACATCTAATAAAGATTCGAAGCTTGGTGTTTTCGTTAGAAAACCTGTATAATTTGAGAAACCTATACCTTTTTTTTTTTTGCAAGGATATGCTCTTACACGAGGTCTCTTACCTCAACCAGTGGTCGAGAGGTTCGATCCTTGTCTTGATTATGGAATAGCTTTAAAACTCGTGGTCAATGTGTACCCCCTTAATGAGCCTACAAAACACGAATGATTAGTGGATTCGCTCCCGTGGATACCTTAAGAAACAAAAAAAATATATTAAAAATATCTAATTATTGAAAATTCTTTAAAATATTCGAAGTTTGGTGGTTTCATTAGAAAATTCATATAATTTGAAAAACCCTATACCAATATTTTTAAGGATATGCTCTTAAAAATTGTGGTATAAACCAAAATATCTAAGGATGTGTTATTAGTAATATTGGGTTTTTTTGTTAGAAATCTTGGTATAAGCTTGTAAATCCAGATTTGTGTACAAAATTTTCTAATGAATATTAATATTTCCTTAGTAATTGTGGTATGTGTCAAAATATCTAAGGTTCACTTATCTTTCAACCTGATTGATCTAAACCAGGCTAGATTGAATCAATTCTAAGTAGAATACTCTTTTGGTCTTATCTACCTATACTACTTTCTAGAGTTGTCAATTCTAGAATTTAAGCACATTCAACTTAATCCGATTAATTGGTTTCTAACCCTAACTTCAGACTAACCACGTCTACTTTGATCAACCAACCTTTCTAAGGATTTAATTGCAAGCCACTATAGATGCACTTAACCTAACCCAATTATCAAACATCAAAATAATGTGAAATAATAAAGAGAATGGTAAGAAATTCTCAAAAATTCTAGTGCATCCACGACTTATGATTGATTGAACGACCATGTTAATATACAAAATATGTTGATTATTGCTTTGGAATAAAGTACAAACAAAAATAAAGTAAAAGAGGAATATTGAAGGAAAACTGAAAATAGATTAAACTGAAAGTCGAAAAATAACAAAACAATGTTAAGGAAAATCTGAAATCTTACTAAACTATAAATCTAAAACCGTAAAAGAGCTCAGTTTAATGTAATATTTATAGTCTAATTTTATAATGACCAATTTACGTTGACTAACTCTAAAATTACAAGCTAATATCAATTTTATGGACGGAAACACCCTTTTAACATTTTGACTCGTCAAGCTTCAATGTCACGACTTTGCAAGCAGTTTGCTCGATCTTTTGAGACTGTGTTGAATGTCACAACTGTGCTGCTGTTTGGGATCAACTTACATCTTCAGGCTACTGGCTTGAATGGTGTGACTTTGCTATTGTTTGGGATCAACTATCATCTTCAAGCTACTGTCTTTGGTGAGTGGATGTCGCAACTTTGTAGGCCAATCTTACGACTTCGGGTCTAATAAGCTTGCCTTGTGGGTGTTGGTTGAAAATTTGTCTAAGTGTTGAAACAGTTTCCAATGTCGCGGCTTTTATACTGAATGTTGCAGCATTCAGTCTAGGCCATTGACTTCTTAGCTTCGGTTGTTTCCTGCACACTTGGTTAACTTGTTAGGTTTACCTTAGGCCCAAATTGACTTAACAAATCATAAAACATAGCGAGAAGCTCATTTTATTCAATTTCAACTAAAAACTAAATACTTCTTAAAAGTAACTAAAATAACACAAAAGTACTTGAATACAACCTTTTTTAAGTAGTGAAAAAAAACTTAATTTGCCATAATGATTATGGAAGATCAATTGCTTGTATGCTTCAAGGTATGCCTTTTGCTTTAGGTTTTCACTATTTTCGAATTGTTTAGATAAGGGAACTTTTGTGTAGACGGAGGGTGCAAGTCCACATTTACTTATCTATGACACATCTTGGATTGGGTTTAAAATAACCATTTACAGTGGGATATGGGCATCAATATTACTGTTAGGTTGCCTCTCACCTTTTTTACCCCTAGGAAAGCTCTTTTCACAGTGCCTTGGCTTTATTTGCCAGGTCTCAGTCTCATTTTGCTTTTAGTTTTGGGCGGGTGTCTAGTGAACCGTTTGAGACGTCCTTACTTGATAGTTTCTTCAGTGCCGTCTTTAAAATAAAGACAATCTTCTGTTATATGCTTGATATCTTCATGAAATTGGCGTTTCGTAGAAGATTGGTTATTTTAGAGGTTCAGTTGGTGGCCCATGGATTTTCTCGTTTCTTACATTACTTAAAATGTACCTATGATGCATTGAGCAATGTTATGATTTTCAAATTTAGAGTAAGAGGCCATCTCATGTAATCAAACCCTTAGGAAGCTTTGTCAATGTCATCTAGTTTTGCTTCTTTATGGTTAAGGCAATTGTTAATATTGTGGCCTTTCCAATCGAAGTTGCATTAGTGCATGTGGTGTTGTTTTTTCCCTTAAAATTTCTAGTTGGCCTTCTAAATTAGCGTCTTGCTATTGGGGATATATCATCTGAGGCTAGTATCATATATGATAAAGGTAAACTTGTTTGTATAGTTGGGTTTGAAAAATCACTTTTTGAGCTTGTAACTCCATGTACTACTTGAGGGTTGGTGGGGGATAAATTTTTTGGTGTGAAGTTTCGGCAACAAGTCTTTGGTGAGTATGTGTTGAGCTTTAGCCTGCAATGCAACAGCAGAGAAGCATTGAAGCTCAACCAGTACAGCAGCAACATTTTATTCATATATAACTAGTTTTAGTTTTTATGTAATTTGTATCTAAAGTTAGTAAGATTTGATGTTTTGGATGATTTCCAATGTGATGTAATAGTTGATATGTCAGCTATATTTTGGGGTAATTCAAGTTTTGTTTTAGCAAGTAATTTGTGGAAGCAGTTATGTATTAGGAAATTGTCATGTAACTTATGCTTTTATCTTAATGAAAATCAAAATGAAATCAATTTTTGAGGTTTCATTTTTTTAATTCTCTTTGCATCTGTTTTCTTTGCTTCCTTTCTTTTTTGTTTTGCTGAAAAACACCAACAAATGGTATACAGAGCCTGTCATATTTGAGGGCCTTTGTTGTTGGTAGCTGTTTTGTGAGAAACCTTGAAAAAAACGAAATTGAAGCTGTTGTTTTTATTGTTGCTGCAATATGAGCTTTACACCACCACCACCACTTGTCTTTACTGGTGAGAACTACCACATTTGGGTAGTAAAGATGAAGACTTACTTCCAAGCACATGATTTCTAGAATGTGGTTGAAAATGACACAGAACCGACTCCTTTGAGGGCTAATCTCACAATTGTACAAATCAGACAACACAATGAAGAGTGTACTAAGAAGCACAAAACAATGCCTTACTTGCAAAATAGAGTGTCTGATGTGATTTTCACTCGAATTATGGCCTGTGACACACCAAATCAAGCCTGAGAGAAGCTAAATGAAGAGTTTCTGGGGTCAAACAAAACTAGGCAGCAGAAGTTGATCAATCTTAGGAGGGACTTTGAGAATTTGAAGATGAAAGAGTCTAAGACCATTAAGCAATATTCTGATAGAATAATGGCCACACTTAACAACATCAAGCTCCTTGGAGATGATTCCAGTGAGAGTAGAGTTGTTGAAAAAGTCATTACAACCCTTCCTGAAAAATTTGAGTAAAAAATCTCCTCATTGGAGGACTCGAGAGACTTATTAACCATTTTATTGTTTGAGTTGATAAATGCTCTGTATGCATTAGAGCAAAGAAGGGCCAATAGGCTGGGTGAGCATCCTGAAGGAGCTTTCCAAGCAAAATTCAAAGAAAGCTCAGGTTCGAGCTATAAAGGAAAGAAACCATGGTTTGACAAGAGGGAGAGACCAAAGAGGGATGCTAGAAAGAAAAAGTTTTCACCATGCATTCACTGCAAAAAGTCTACACATTCAGAAAGGTACTGCTGGTACAGACCTGATATTCAGTGTAGGAGCTGCAAGCAATTTGGTCACATTGAAAAAGTTTGCAAGAACAAAGAAATGGCACAAAGCAGCAGAATCAAGCACAGACTGCTGAGGATATTCAAGCTCAAGAGAAGCATGTTTTCACTGCATCCTGTTTTGCAACTTCAAGCAAAGTCAAAAGAGACTGGCAAGTAAACAGTGGCTGCACTTATCACATTGCATCAGAAGAAGGGTTGTTCAAAGATCTTAACAGAAGCTTTGTTTCCAAAGTCAGGATTGGAGATGGAAACCTTATTGAGGCTTGAGGTAGAGGCAATGTTGTGGCAAACAAAAAGTCAGGTAACAAAATAATTTCAGATGTGCTTTTTATACCTAATATAGACTAAAATTTACTTAGTGTTGGTCAGTTAATAAGAAGGGCTATTCACTTGTTTTCAAGAATCACTCCTGTGTTATTGAGGACACATTTGGTCAAGAACTTGTCACAGTAGCCATGACTAAGAGATGCTTCATGCTGGATGTGAATTAGCTAGAAAAGAAAGCCTGTACTAATCTTATTGATAAAGCTAGTTTATGGCATAAAAGGTTAGGCCATGTCAATTATAGATCACTTGGTTTGCTGCACAAACTCAATCTAGTTGAAGACATGTCCAAAGTTGAAGTTAATGATAGAGTTTGTGAAATTTGTCAACTTGGGAAGCAAGTGAGACTACCATTTTTAGTTAACAAGGCATGGAGGGCTCGAGACAAGCTTCAACTGGTCCATACTGACATTTGTAGACCAATGAAGACTTCTTCATTGAATGACAACAGATACTTTGTACTGTTCATAGATGATTTTACAAGGTTCTGCCAGGTCAATTTTCTGAAGCAAAAATCTGAGGTACCTGAAGTATTCAACAAGTTCAAAACCTTAGCCGAGAATCAATCAGGTTGTAAGATTAAGGCCTCAAGATCATACAATGACACTGAGTACCTGTCAGATAGAATTCAGAAGCTGTGTGAGCAGGCTAGAATTCAACATCAGTTAACAACAATCTATATTCCTTAGCAAAATATAGTTAATGAAAGAAAGAATCGGACAATACTTGATATGGCAAGATGCCTACTGTTTGAAAGCAAATTACCAAGTAAGTTTTGGGCTGAGGTTGTGAACACCTCAGTGTATCTGCTTAATAGATTGCCAACCAATGTTGTCAAAGAAAAAACTCCTTTTGAAGCCTGGTTTGGACTCAAGCCAACAGTATCACATCTAAAAGTGTTTGGCTGTGTCTGCTATAAACCTATTCCAGCTGAGAAGAGAACCAAACTGGAGAAAAGATCTATGCCAAAGATCTTTGTCAGTTATAGCAGCACAAAGAAATGCTATAGAGTCTTTGATCCTTCCACCAAAAGGATCATTGTGAGCAAGGATGTGAAATTTGATGAAGAAAATGTATAGAAATGGAATGGTTTAGATGCAAGCTTGTGTGAACAAGGTCAACAAGATATTGATCTGCAACCAGCTGAAGAAGAAGTGCTAGTTGGTGATGATTTTGATGATGTACCTGTGAGAGGTACAAGAACCATCACTGACATCTATCAAAGATGTGATGTGGCAATACTGAAGCCATCGAATTATGATGAAGCTGCTAAAGGAAAGTGTTGGAAAAAAGCCATGGAAGCTGAAATGGAGATGATACACAAGAACAATACTTGGGAATTTATTAACAGACCAGATCAGAAAATAGTTATTGGTGTGAAATGGGTGTTTAGGGTCAAATACAATGCAAACAGGTCTCTAAACAAACACAAGGTAAGACTTGTGGTGATGGGATACAGCCAGTAATATAGCATTGACTTCTTAGAAACCTTTGCCATTGTTGCAAAGTTAGATACAATAAGGCTTTTGTTTGCCTTGGCTGCACAAAAAAAGTGGAGAGTGCATCAGTTGGATGTTAAGTCTGCTTTCCTAATGACTTCCTCAAGGAAAAAATCTTTATTGAGTAACTGGATGGGTTTAAAGTTCCTAATGAAGAGAATAAGCTCTACAAGCTGAAAAAGGCCATGTATGGTCTGAAGCAGGCACCAAAGGCCTGGTATGACAAAGTTGATACATATCTGTCTAGGCTCAGGTTTGATAAAAGCATAAGTGAGCCTACTTTCTATGTGAAGAAATCAGAGAATGAAACCTTGCTAATTGTGTCACTTTATGTAGATGACTTGTTGGTTACTAGAAGCAAGGGAGAGCTAATTGAAGAGTTTAAAATACAGATGTAATATGTTTTTGAAATGACTGACTTAGGAGAAATGACTTACTTTCTTGGCATGAAAGTGATTCAAACTGATCATGCCATCTTCATAAGTCAGCAGACCTTTGCCTTGAAGATCTTAAACAAATTTTACATGTCAAATTGCAAAACAGTTAGCACACTAGTAGCTTAAGATGAGAAACTAACTAGCAATAGGAACCATAAAAGATTTGATGAGAAAGAGTACAGAAGCCTTGTAGGTTGTCTGCTTTACTTGACAGCCACTAGGCCTGATATCATGTTTGCTGTTAGCCTTCTTTCTAGATTCATGCATTGATGAAATGTTGTTCATTTTAAGGCAGCCAAAAGAGTTCTTAGATATGTGAAAGGTACTTTGGATTATGGAGTGAAATTTGAGAATGCAAAAGATTTCAAGTTGATAGGGTATTCTGATAGTGATTGGGCAGGATCCATGAATGACATGAAAAGTACATCTGGTTATTTCTTCACTCTAGGCTTAGGGGTATTTTTTTGGAGCTCAAAGAAACAATAGACTATTGCTCAATCTACAGCGGAAGCAGAGTACATTGCAGCTGCTGCAGTTGTTAATCAAGCCATTTGGCTTAGGAAACTTTTATGTGATTTGAATGAAGATCAAGCTAAAGCTAAAACTTTTATGTACAATCAATCAGCTGTTGCCATAGCAAAAAAATCCAGTATTTCATGGAAAAACCAAGCATTTTAAGATTAAATTTCATTTTGTTAGAGAGGCTGAACAATCAAATGAAGTTAATCTGATTCATTGCAGCTCAGAAAACCAATTTGATGATATTCTAACCAAGTCTCTCGGTGCTACAAGATTTGAGAACTTAAGAAGAAGTATTGGTGTCTGTTGCATACAGTCTAAGGAGGAGTGTTGAGCTTTGGCCTGCAATGCAACAACAGAGAAGCATTGAAGCTTAACTAGTACAGCAGCAACATTTTATTCATATATAACTAGTTTTAGTTTTTATGTAATTTGTATCTAAAGTTAGTAAGATTTGATGATTTGAATGATTTCCAATGTGATGTAAGAGCTGATATGTCAGCTACATTTTGTGTGTAATTCAAGCTTTGTTTTAGTCAAGTAATTAGTGGGAGCAGTTATGTATTAGGAAACTGTCATGTAACTGATGCTTTTATCTTAATGAAAATAAAAATGAAATCAGTTTTTGAGGTTTCATTTTTTCAATTCTCTTTGCATCCGTTTTCTTTGCTTCTTTTCTTTTTTGTTTTGTTGAAAAACACCAACAGTATGATAGTTGGTTTTGGTGAATGGATCTGGTCTGTAGGTGAGCCTTCATGTATTTTTGGTGTATGGGGATAGGGAGGGTATGAATGGCTTACCACTAAGATTGACTAGAGTGATTGTGCGAAGGTCTAACTTGGTAAACCTAGCTTGGTAGTTTATGTTGGTCGGTTAGTGTTAGAGAGGGCTAAACACTGTTGTTGCTGAGCAACTTTTGAGTTTTTAGGGTTTTTAAAGTAATGAGCTTCATCGAGTAGGCACATAGCTTTTTGTTTCTTCTCACAAACTAGCCAATTGTTGATACAAAGTTTGTGTTTGGTGGATGGAAATGGTTCGCGCTGTTATGCCAACAACTGCTGAAGGAGCTTAAGAGGTTTAGATGTAGTCTAAAGATGCCTTGATAGTTGAATTAGAAGGGAAGAAAACATGCCCTCTTATGATGAGGAGGAGGCCTTATAGAGACAATGATCTTAGTGGTGAGCCAATTGTAAGCTACAACAAATAGTTGTCCTACTAAATAAGGCTAGTAGTAAAGTTATAAGATGCTTTGCCAAAATGTGATTAAATGTAATATAATTTATCTAAGATGGGATCATCTATGCTATATGTAACAGATAGAAATACCTTTAAAACATGTGTTGAGATATAATAAGTGAAATTAAAATTCCCTAGACTAGAAAACATTTGTCTGAATAAACTTTTTGTAAAAGTTAGGGTAATTATGTTGATAGGATTTCTAATTATGTATACCAAATAATATGGTTATTATATTTAATATTAACAAATCACTTTATAAGAAAAATAACATATATGTACAAACATATAAAAGTATTAATATATTCATACAATCAAATAATGAAAAAGCATCGATGAATTAATGTTGAATTGATCATGGGTTGAGCCAGGTCAATGCAAAGTTTTAAGCTCATTCTCTAAGTTTTGTCTCGACTTGAAAAATAGGTTTAAAATTTTGTCCAAACTTGACCCAGATAAAAAAAATGCTAAATTTGAGCCCAACTTGCCTGTATTAATTTTTTTATATAAAAATAAATTTAAAAAATATAATACATCAAATACACTAAAAACATTATAATAAATATTTCTCAACAAATTGAAAATACATTAAAAAAAGTCTTTATACTTAAATGGTACTAAGATAGTTATAACTTAGCAAGCAAATGCCTCTAAAATGGTAGCAAAATTAATAATAAAACAAGAGTTATACAATATTCAAACAATAACAATAAATTAGTTGTAATATAATTGTAAAATGACAACAAATAACAGCAAGACAATATCAAAATGACAACAAACAGCAGCAAAGCAATAATAGACAATAGTGAAAAAAATCAGGCAAATTCGGACCAAGCTCGAGCAAAAAATCTTACCCAAGGCCTAGCCCGTTTAGAAAACAAATCTTATTTTTTGCCCAAAACCCTTTTACTTTTCAGGCAGATCTTCAGGTCTGGACGAGTGACCCGACTTATGATCAAGTCTAGTCAAATGTGAAAGAATTTACAATATTACAAATTTACAACAATCTCGTTAATAAACTAATTGGAAATTACTAGAATCTATTTTCAATAATTAATTATTCTGTCCATGACTTGGGTCACCTAACCAACTCGATAAATCCAATTCAATTTGGGTCGGATATGAATTTTTTTAATACAATTTAGTTAAACCTTGACTCAAATTATTTTCAGTAATAATTTTTTTTAAAAAATAATAATTTTTTAAAATTACAAAATATGGATATTAATATGAAAAAAATTACTATTTCCAAACTCGAGGAGACCTAGGAATAAGCCGAGGTGATTGTTTTGTTGTTCCCAGTTAAGAATGTTGGGGCAGGCTTGTCTCATGTCCAAATGAGGCTTGAAGAGTTAAGACTAGCCTCACAAATTCACCCTCTTGCACAAAAATGAACCTAGAAAATCTTAATAAACATTGTGCCTCTGGTGCAAAAAGAATAGGGTAAGGAAAGGAAAAAAGAAAGCCACCGTACAGCAAACCGAAACCGGTCCTTAATCTAGCTAGCTTCGGGCTGGTGAGTACCATTTCTGCAATTAGATTCTTCCCTGTGGCAGCTATTACCCTTACACCAACACAAGTATTGGGGGATTGGTCCATCTTCTCCTATAACCCAGGGATTCTCTGCTACTGCATTTAAAGTCATCCTCTGTTTTGGGTCTGAAAAAAAAAATGGTTTGTTTTCGTGATCACCACGGCCAAAACTCCATGTGAGAATTAGTTCTTGGTATAGAAGACAAAGAAATTAGAACAAAAGATTGCACTAACCTTTGCAAAGAAGTCCTTCTAGTAGATTCCTCAACTCTGGGTTCAAGTCATTTGGCAGAACCAAAGGGTTATTAACAATCTGCAACAGAAAATGAACATCATTGTTGTTGGCTATCGGAGAATGTTTGCCGGAATAGGAGCAAAAGAGAAGGAGAAATCGAATTGCTTACCTTTTCATACGTATCCTGTAGTGTTTCACCGAGAAACGGATATTTTCCCAGTACCATAAAGTACAACGTAACTCCTACAGCCCATGTATCTGCAGCTTTTCCTCGATACGTTAAGCCTGTTGATGGATTTCATGTTCAGTCAAAGCAAGCATACAATTTCCTCAGACTATCACTCCCACACTAAACCATAGTTCCAGATACCAACCTAGGCAGCACTCAGGTGCAGTGAAAACAGGAGTCCCAGGAGAACGACGAAGCTCGTCATTATCATCCTGTAAAAATAAAATGATTTTGTTTGAAACAGCATAAACTTACTTCCACTAAGAACTAAAGTGATTTCAAAGTTAAATGGAACTTCTGAAAGCAGTTAAAACACAATAAAAATGGGACAAATTAAATAGCAAATAATAATGATAAAGTTCTGTTACAAAACTATAAACAAATTATTTTCAAATGTGCATCAGCCACACAAACTTTTGGTGCACTCACTTATTGAAACAAGTGCATGCAACCCATTTAGGTACATTACGCTTTTGTGCTAACTCACGTCTTAGAAAAACTTCCTATAGACAAAATTGTAGTTGATATTATACTCGATTCGAAAAAAACAACATACGATAGAAAAGAGGCTCTTTAGAGAGTTAGGAATTAATCTATGTCACTTGAACTTGGATGTGAATTTCAGATATGGGTGTCTTCAGAATAGGTATGTTCAATTCTTTCTAAGTTTTTTCATGCATATTTGGTGGATTTCTGGAAAGCCATATTTCCATGCTTACCTCCAAAGAAAAGAAAAATGAAGAGTTGTAGTAATGTGGGGACAGATAAATTTGTTTGGTATGCATATTTCTTACACGTTAAAAATTGATTACACTTTAATACTTTCATTCAAGTCCTCATATGAGGAATTTAAAGGAGAAGTAGTATCATTACCTCAAACACCTGGCTGACACTGAAGTCTCCTATCTTCACCGTACCCGTTTTAGTAATCAATAAATTATCAGGCTTTATATCTCCATGCACAATATTCTGTATTTAAAAGAAAAGACATAAGCAAGAACAATAAAATAACAAGTAATAGATGATTTTGATGGCAGTAACACGTAACAAGATACTCCACATAAAAAGTAAAATTCATGGAAGCATGTGCACACGTTCCTACCTTACCATGGAAGGTAAAGAAGTAATAGGAAAAGAAATTCTAGAACAAACAGAAAATTAGAAGATTTATGGATTGAAAACCTTCATTATTCAAATATCAAAACACAGGGTATCAAATATGAAAGGACATGCTGCACGTATATATATCATAGAAATCATAAGTGGCCAACTCTGTTTGGAGCAAACAGGATAAATAGCCAGACAAAAGACAAAAAAACTCTTCTCTACACATGTTCAGAGAAAAACCTTATCATATTTATCGAACCATGAAATTGGACTTATGAGAAATAAAACACACCGTCAAAGAGAACTGAAATACTTTTAAAAAAGAAAAATAATGGTGAAGAAACAAAACCAGGCACAAAAGTTGGTTTGAAAGCATACATGTGCATGGAGGTACATAAGCCCAGATACTATATCTCGCAAATACTTCCTAGCAGTATCTTCTCCAATGGCTCCAGGAGGACTAGAACCTTCCAAAACCCATTTTCCTTCCACATATTCAAGAACTGAACGAAAAGAAAATTAATGGCAGTCAATATAATAAAACTAACTCAATGACTCTTTTATACACATCACTTAGTAGAGAAATAAATTAAGAAAGAAATATAAATACCCATGTAAAATTGATCCGTGGTTGGGTCATCAATCACCTCAATGAGATTTACTATATTGGGATGCTCCAACATTTTCATAATTAGAACCTGTAAAGGTAAATTGATAAGATAAATATGGCAATTCATCCAAAAATCAAAAGTACTTCACATGTCAAAAGAAGACAATCAGGGCAGCTCTATCTACATGACTATGCCAACATATTATCTCTTTCCAACAAGGAAATTAACCAAATGGTGTTACATATTATCTCTTTCCATCATCTGTTTAGGGATGACGAAATAACACATAACAAACCAACCGTCTAGTCAGTCTTTTGCTCAAGTAGAGATTGAGTTGCTTCCAATTTATTTAAAAGGAAAAAGGAATGCATAAGGATAACAGTCATTCAATATACGAGAAAAAATCGAACTAAATAAGAAAGAGTAAACCAAGAACACAATCAATGAGCTAACCATCATCAAAGAAAATGTCATTAAAATTCTATGTTGGTAGCATACAAGGAGAAATCTCCTAGAAGAAGACAAGAAAAAGAAAAAGGAGAGGAAAAAAAAAAAAAAACCCAGAATTGCAAAGAGAGGGGAAATTACATTTTCTTGACAGAGAGAATAAATGGAGAGTTTGATGGGAGTGCTTGAATATGGAGAACCTAAAAGAGTAATTCATATATTGATGGAATATAAACCCAAGCACAGAATTGTACTTTTAAATGAAATTTAAGCATGAAAATTGCTATTTACAATTAACTATATTGGCGCTTTGAACTTGACAACAACCACAAGGAACCAAATAAACTGATCTATATTAAACAGAAGATATATGGCAAAATATAAATGAAACAAAATATCAAGTCAATACCTCACAAAGAACATCAGTCATTGCAGTCTCTGATGGGGCAACCCGTAGCTTTAACAAATGAGACCTATGAAAAGCCTGAAATTCAAATATAAAAATAACTCATTATTGCATGGAAAAACCTTAATTTGGTATAAAGTTGCAACATTTAGGCTATAGGAATATATATAACGAAAGACAAAATGTTTCTCTAGTTTTAAATGCTTCAACTTTTTGCTACTAAATAAAAATGAGTTGTTATTGCCATTTTTGCGTTTAAAGCACAATCACTTTTGTATCAAAACAAGCCACTAACCTTAATAGCATAGTGTTTCCCATCTACACTGTTTCGATATAGAACCTACCACACAAGCAAACAAAATATGTAATAATTAATTATGTTCTGCAACTTATGTAACACAGTGTCTTTCAATGATATCCTTACCACTTTTCCATAGCTGCCAGAACCAATCCTATATTCACGCACATATTCATTAACCATCTTATTCCCATCTTCATCCTGAAAATGAAGTCAAGATTCCAAAACTTTATAAGCATATGAGACAAATACGGAATGAAATGAAGATTACTGGTATGAATACATAATGGCACACAAGACAATAATATTATTAACATTTATGATGTAATTCAGTGGCACTGGAGGAATAACAACATTTCTATGCCTACCTCTGAGCGAATAATCCTGTTGGTTTCCTTAACTATAAATTGCCTGCAAATCATTCCATTGTTGAGTTTGAACCTCAAAATCTCCTCAGAACGCTTGGCACGGCTTATAGGCTCAACCTCATCTACTTGAGAAGTGCTCGTAAAATCATCGTTATATAAACAACTATCCTCTTCTTCTATTTCTTCATCTAAAAAAAAGTCCTGGGAGTTTGGCCTGCAATGGGACCTCGACCGTTTGGGCTTTGTTGTGTAGCCAAAGCAACCGCAAAAGCCAAAATCTCTAGCAAATGAAAAGCTCTTACCAAACATTATAACACTTGAGGCCTTGAAAGTAGTAAATAATGGCTACAACAAATCTTAAACCTGCAAAGCAAGCATAAGCTTTCATATTAAGATTAAGAGTAACCCATACTATATAAGAACTTGAGCTCCATTATTTGTTATTTTTTAACCTCATTGAATATTGCTAAATAATAGACAATAAATTTGATTAAAAATCAGCAAATGACTGAATTGTAATGCATTCAAAGATTATTGATTGATTTAAAAGCAAAAATCATGCTTTTTTCTAATCAAATAGTTTATTTTTAAATTATAAATCTTCAAAAGCATCGCATCACAATTTTTTGCCTTTACAATTACAGACATTTTCTTCACAAATATGTTACTTACAAAATCAAGTTTTCCAAAAAAAAAAAAAAATCCATCAAATGGAAACTAAAATAAAATTAAAAGAGAAAACCAAAATTAAAAATTACCTGACAAAAGAAAAGAATGCTTGAAACCCTAATCAGCTAGGTGATGGAAAAGGAAGAAATTCAAACTTTTGGACGTCAAACCAACAATGATCCCAAATAACTTGATAGCCTGATTTGAATTTGTTTCCTTTTATTAAAAAAATAAAAAAAATAAAAAAGAAACCACTACGAAGACGACGATTACGAAGTCTTGGTAGCGGTTACAAAAGAAAAGAAAAGAAAATCAAACTTGAAAAGCCGTTCGTAAAATTTGATGAATTTGTAATGTGAAATATTAGCGACTATTTCAAAAAATAAAACAAAAATAGCTATGCCACCTATAAAACAGTGTGTTGCTGTTGTTGGACGTGTGTATAGCAGTTCTCATTCGATAAAAATATGAAAAATGGAGGTTTTTTTCTAACTAAGATATTATAGTCTTATATTCTCAAAAACAAATTATAGTTTTATACACTATATATTGAAATGGGTAAGGAGGAAAATTAATTTCCAATATACGTTTTTAGTAATACATTAAATAATGTTAATATCAATGCTTAGTTTTTGGTGATTCTTTCAAATGAGGGTAATGATTCCATATTGATGGTTGTGAACGTAATCTAGAACGAACACTCAACAGACTGCTCATCACCTGATTTTGGAATGGAAATAGATGGCAAATATGGTAGGTGCTGCTGCTGTTATTCTAAAATCCAATACTAATCAAACTTTGTGGTTGCAGGCTGTAAGTTTCTCGTCAGACGATCGTTTAACCAGAAAACTAATCATTGCAAGATTAGCATTTGCTATGAACATTACATCATGCACTATATGGAGCAAGGACAGAACAATGAAGAAGTGACAACCCACCGGAAACTAATTGTTGGATCTTTGAAACAGAATAAGAAATTTCAGCTGAAACTTAAGCTTTAAGCTTCAATATCTTGCTAAACAAACAAAGAAATTCAGCTTAAGCTATAACAACAGAATGCTTGACAGAAAACCAAAAGAAGAAGAAGAACTTGTTGAAAGATTCATCATGATTTCATTGAAAACAAAAGGCATTACATATACCAAGCAATCAGCTTGTCAAAAAATGCGAAATGTCACCTAAACATACCTAACTCCACTAACTAAGTCTTAAAACTTATAAAACATTGCTTGCACTCTTGGTTAAGCTTATTTATCAAATCTATCAGCACCAAATTACAACAAATTCATTACAAACTTAGTTCAATTGTAACTAGGTAACAAAATATTAACCAAAAAGTAACAAAACAGCAGCATATGCTTCAGCTGCAACTTGCATGGCCCGAACTGTCTTGGTTTGGATGTAAGCCATCTTCTAACACTCCTCATTGGCTTGCATGCTGCAAACTCCCAACTTGGCTCTCAAATTCTTGATCCTTGACACACAAAAAGGCTTTGTCAAGATATCAGCTAACTGATCTTCAGAACTGCAATGAACCAGTCTGATTTCTTGAGATTGTTCCATTTCCCTAACAAAACGAAACTTGATCTTAAAATGCTTTGTTTTCTCATGAAACACTGGATTCTTTGCAATTGCAACAGCAGATTGGTTATCACATCTGATCTCTGTTGCTTCTCTTTGATGCAAGTTCATATATGCCATGATCTTCCTTAACCGAATTGTTTGGTTAACAGCTTCTACAGCTGTTACATATTCTGCTTCAGCTGTTGATTGAGCAACAATAGTTTGCTTCTTAGAGCTCCAGCAAAAAATAGCTGAACCAAGGGTAAACAGATACCTTGAGGCGCTTTTCATGTCATTTATCGATCCTGCCCAGTCACTGTCAGCAAAACCAAGGAGCTTTATGCTGTCAACCTTGGTAAACATCATCCCAAAGCTTAGAGTGCCTTTAATGTACCTAAGGACTCTTTTTGCAACTTGAAAATGGTTCACATTGTAGCAATGCATGAACCTGGATAAGAGGCTAACTGCAAATGTTATGTCTGGTCTTGTGGCTGTCAAGTAGAGCATACATCCAACTAGGCTCTTATAGGTTGACTCATTTACTTTCTCGAAATCACCTTGGCTTGTCAGCTTTTCTCTAATAGAAACTATAGTGCTTGTTGTTTTACAATTCTGCATGGAGAATCTGTTTAGATTTTTCAAGGAAAATGCCTTTTGGCTTAAGAAAATTCCTTGCTGAGTTTGAAACACTTCCATGCCAAGAAAATAGGACATTCTACCCAAATCTGACATTTCAAACATGCTCTGCATCTTGCCTTTAAAATCAGTCAGCATAACATTGTTTCCTCCTGTCACCAGCAAGTCATCCACATACAAGGAGAATATGAGCAATGTTTCATCACCTTCATTCTTCACATACAGTGTGGGCTCACTAATGCTTCTCTCAAATCCCAAGCTTACTAGGTAGGTGTCGAATCTGTCATACCAAGCCTTTGGTGCCTGTTTTAAGCTATACAAGACTTTTCTTAAATTGAACACTTTGTCTTCTTCACCAGCAAACTTAAAACCCTCTGGTTGTTCAAAAAATATCTCCTCATCAAGAAAGCCATTGAGGAAAGAAGATTTTACATCAAGTTGATGTATTTTCCACTGCTTTTGAGCAGCCAATGCAACCAGTCGTCTGATTGTATCAAGCCTAGCTACTGGTGCAAATGTTTCAAAGTAGTCAATCCCATATTTCTGACTGAATCCTTTATCTATTAACCTTGCCTTCAGCTTGTTCAAAGTTCCATCAGCATTGTGCTTAGCTCGAAACACCCATTTTACTCCTATGACCTTCCTATGAGCTGGCCAAGCAATTAACTCCCAGGTCTGATTTTTGTGAATCATGCTCATTTCATCAAGCATGGCTTGCCTCCATCTTTCTTGAGCTTGAGCTTCCTCAAAACATGTTAGTTCAACAGTAGCCACATCTGTCCTCTCATGTATTTCACTTAGTGGCCTGGTTCCCCTAACTGGCTCATAATCAATGTCCATCTCAGGATAATTTTGATCAACTTCAGTCTGCTCTGTCACCAAGTCTTTAACAGTACATTCTGGTTTACTTTTATCCCAATTCTAGCTTGACCTCTCATCAAATACAACATCTCTGCTTACAAAGACTTTATAGGTTGAAGGATTCAAAATCCTGTAGCCTTTCTTGACACATGTTTTTCAATTGTACTAATAATGTAAATATAAATTTTGATAATTGATAATTTTATTGTCATTCTTTTTATTTTGTATCCACGTATAAATACTATTGTGACATTTACTACTGAAAATGTCTAAGTCAATATGAAGTCTATAATGCCACTAAGTCAATAAATAAATATAATTTTCAAATAATTATATGTAATATTCGCTTAAGGGAATATGTCAAAATATTCAAATATAAGGCATTTGGTATAATGGTATGATTCTCACTTAGAGTGCAAGAGGTCCCGAGTTCGATTCAAAATATAAATAACCCAATCCTCTAGCCCACTAGAATTCTAGGCTGAGCCTTCTTTGCCAATTTGTCCTTTTCTACTGCTGGTATACAACCAAAGACCTTTAGATGAGCAACTGATGGATTAAACCCAAACCAGGCCTCAAATGGTGTTTTTTGAAACAATGCATTGGTTGGTAGCCTATTTTGAAGGTAAACTGCAGTGTTCACTGCTTCAGCCCAAAAACTTTTAGGCAAATTCCTCTCAAACATCAAGTATCTGGCCATATCCATCAAAGTTCGATTCTTCTTCTCACTGACACCATTTTGCTGAGGTGTGTAGATGTTTGTGAGTTGGTGTTTGAAGCCTGATTCTTCACAAAAAACTTTGAAACATTGCTGAAGTGTACTCTATGCCATTATCTGACCTTAGTGTTTTGAGCTTGCAACCTAATTGAGTTTTTGCTGCAACCTTGAATTTCCAAAACACTGAGGCTACTTCTGACTTGTGCTTTAGGAAGTAAACCTAGTAGAACCTTGAATAATCATCAATGAATAGAATGAAGTACCCACTACCATTCAAGGATTGTGTCTTCATGGGGCCACACACATTAGTGTGGGCTAACTGCAGCTTTTCAGAGGCTCTCCAGGTCTTGTTCAAAGAAAATGGCAATCTAGCTTGCTTTCCTAGCTGACACACTTCACAAACATCCTCTTTTTGAACTGTTTTTATGAAATTTTCAACCAAGTTTTCTTTGGACAAATGAAGTAGAGACTTATAATTGACATGGCCTAATCTTTTATGCTACAATTTAGACTCATCTAAGACAGTTGTGTAGGCACTGTCTGAACTTTTGCTCCAATCCACAATAAAACTTCTGTCAATTATAGTCACTGACATGAGTTTGGATCCAGTTGGATCACTAATCAAGAATTCTTTTCCTTTGAATACAACTGAGTATCATTTTTCAACAAGTTAAGCAATACTTATTAGATTTCTATCTATTTCAGGTACAAACAAAACATTAGAAATGAGTTTGATACCTGAAGGAGTGTCAATCAGCACATATCCCTTGCCTTCTGCTTTAATGTAGTGTCCATTTCCCACTTTTACTTTTGTGTTAAAAATTCTATCAATGCTCTTTAAGATAGCAGCATCAGGTGTCATGTGGTTTGTGCAACCACTGTCAATCAGCCACCCTTTTGTATTTTTTCTTCTAGCAGCCGAGCAGAAGACATCAAATACTTGTTCTTCCTGATCACAACCTTCTTCTACCACTTGAGCTTGTGTTCTAGGCTATTGAGGCTGGTTTTGCTTCTACTTGCCTTTGTTTCTGCAAACCTTCTCAACATGACCCATCTGTTTACAAACCTTACACTGCACATCAGGTCTGTACCAACAGTTAGCTTCAGGATGGCTAACTCTTTTACAATGTGGGCAAGGTGGATACCTTATTCTTACTCCATCTCTTCTTGATTTGTCTAGCCAAGTTTTCTTCCCTTTGAAGCTTAGCTTGAAAGGCAAGGTTGGTCTACTCTTAGCTTGAAAGGCACCTTCTTGATGCTCCTCTTGTCTACTAGCTCTTCTTTGTTCTTGAGCATAGAGGGCAATGATTAGCTTAGTTAAAGAGATGCTTGATAGATCTCTTGAATCTTCCAGGGAAGAGATTTTGGCTTCATATCTCTCAGGTAAGGTTGAAATAACCTTCTCCACTATTCTAGCTTCACTAAATTAGTCCCCAAGCAATCTGATACTGTTCATAACAGCCATAATTTTGTCTGAATACTGCTTAACTGTTTCAGATTCCTTCATATTCAAATTGTCAAAGTCCCTTCTGAAATTCAAGAGTTATTGCTGTCTTATTTTTTCAGTTCCTTGAAACTTCTCTTTGAGATTGTCCCAAGCCTATTTAGGAGTCTCACAGGCCATAGTCCTTCTAAAAATCAAGTCTGACACACTGTTTTGAATGCAAGACATTGTCTTGTACCTCTTGGCTTTGTCATCAGAGTGCTACCTGATCTGAGCTACCGTGGGGTTAGCTCTCAAAGGTGGTGGTTTATTATCAGCATTGACAACCTCCCACAAGTCAAATGCGTGCAGATAGGTCTTCATTTTCATTACCCAAATGTGGTAGATTTCATCATTGAACACTGGTGATGGTGCTGGAGAGAAACTTAATGAATACATTACTTTTGATCATAGAAAAGAGAAAGGTCCTATAAGAAATCAACTCTCGATACCAATTATTGGATCTTTGAAATAGAGTAAGAAATTTCAGCTGAAACTTAAGCTTTAAGCTTCAATATCTTACTAAACAAACAAAGAAATTCAGCTTAAGCTATAAGAACAAAACGCTTGATAGAAAACCAAAAGAAGAATAAGAATTTGCTGAAAGATTCATCATGATTTCATTGAAAACAAAAATGCATTACATATACCAAGCAATCAGCTTGTCAAAAAATGAAAAATGTCACCTAAACATACCTAACTCCACTAACTAAGTCTTGAAACTTATAAACCTTGCTTGCTGTAATAGCCCGGTTTAGACCCTAGTCGGAATAGTGATTTTGAGACCACAAATCTGAGGTCAGAATAATATTTTAATATTATTTTTGATGTTATTAATATTTGATTGAGCATGTGTGAAAATTCTGTGTGAAAATTTTATCGATTGTGTGCTGAATTACGAAAAAGGACTTAATCGCGTAAATTGTAAAAGCTGTGTGCTGATTGTTAAAGTGCTAAATTGTCATGGCTTTCTAAATGAGGGGTCCTTATGTTGTAAATGGACCATTCATAGTGGATATGGACATAAATGGGTATATATTAAGTGAATTTATAATGTTTTAATGAAGGGCAAAATGGTAAACTTTGTTTTAATGTAAATATAATAAAACAAAACATAAAATTTTGCCCATTATGTTTATCCATCCACCGAAATTGAAGAAGAAAAGAAAGAGTTAGGGCCTAAAACATTTGACCATTCTTGTTTTTAGTCAATGTATGTGTATTGATTGGTTTTTGATAATTTCTACGTTTTTGTGATCGTTGCTTTGTGCTCTTTAAAACCCATGCTTCAATTTTGTGAATTGGTGAAGGTTTGAGATGTGCCATTGATGAACATGTGAACTGTGTGTTGATAGATGGAAAAATATGAAAGCTTAGTGTTGGGTTAACATAGTTTGTATTTGGATTTTTGGTGAAATTGAGTAAATTGGGCTAAATTGAGAAAAGTGTAAATTGAGGGACTAAAATGTGAAATAAATATAATGTGTGGGCTTGTATTAGCATAGGAAGAATTCGGCTAAGCTAGTGTGAGTAGAAATTTGGTGTATTTTGTGATTTCATGAATCAGGGACTAAAGTGTCGAAATGTGAAAATGTGAGGGCTATTTTGTGAAATGCCCTAAATATGTGTGTGTGGGCTAAATTGAATGAATTGGTGATTGAATGAGTTGAATTTGAATGTGTATAGACCAAGAAAGGAGAAGTTTGGATCGAGATCGAGGTAAAGACAAAGTGCTCGATTAATCGACCGTTTCGGTATATCGACGTTCAAGGTAAGTTCGGATATAATATTAGTTGTAAACTATATCTATGTGATGTGATTTGGATGAATATATATATATATATATATATATATATATATAAAACTTTGAGATTAGAAATGCTATGTGCGGAATTGAATTAGAGGGCACTAAGTGTGCGAAATTAGAAACGGGACAAAGATGATTAGCACTGTGTGTGCGAAAAGATAGAAGTTTCGATTTATTGAATTTGGCACTGTGTGTGCGATACCGATATAATTTCAGTTTAACATATTGGCACTAAGTGTGCGGTGATAATTATGTTTCAGATATGAAATTGGCACTAAGTGTGCGAATAAATTAAAGGAATAGCAAAGGTTGAACGTGAGGCAGTATCGAGCAATTGAGTAGCATGAATGGTGAGTAACTATGTGTTGAACAAGGTACGTTTGAACCTATGTGGTTGATGATAGCCTAAAAATTTGAATAAATAGATACTTGAACATATGATTGAGATTGATGATAGCTTAATTGAGCATTTATCTATGTGATGGTTGAAATATATATTGAAATGATATTATTGTGTAATTTGTATTATATTACGAACTTACTAAGCTTTGAAAGCTTACTGTGTGATTTGTTTCTCTGCTTTACAGTGTTAGCAAAGCTAGCTCGGATCCGAGGATCATCAGCATTTCTATCACACTATCGGCAATCTATTTTGGTACTTTTGAAGATGTGTATATTTGAATATGGCATGTATAGGCTAGTTGTTTTGAAATATAATTGAGATGTGTAAATAGCCATGAGATGTGGTTAGATAAATGTTGGCAATATGCATATGTAGATTTGGTATATGATGCATATTATGTGTAACACCCCAAACCCGGCCTAGACGTTACGACCGGATTTGGCGTGTCACATGAGAGGAATGTCTAAAAAAACTGTGCGTTCGTTAAAAAGTTCGTATTCTTTTTGAAACTCCGCGTTTTGTGGTTTGTTTAAAAAAACCGATTCATTCAATGCCCATTTTACAAAGTTGTTATTAATTTGAATAAAATTGTATTTGTTGTGAAAATCGAGTTTAAGTAATTTTGAATAAAAATGGTTTATTATCATTTTAGGAAAATCCCATATTGAACATTTAATAATAAACAGTAACCAAATTGAAAGCTAAAACCAAATAAAATACCAAAGGCCTTATTACATAACAAAATTCCAAAATTAAAAGTAAGCTTAAATAAAAGAAACGAGTTTACGGAAAAAATTGCAGGGCCACCACAAGTCTGCCTCGGCTCCCCAAATCCGCGATCTAATGATTACCTGAAACATTTAAAAAGAGGGGGTGAGTTTAAGAAAACTCAGTGTCTAATTCCCCTTACGAGTGATAACTGGGCCTAAGCCCACAGAAGCAGATTGGGCCATAGCCCTCACAATAACATACTTGGCCGAAGCCCACATAAATCGAATCGGACCGTAGCCCTAACATCACAGTATAGCAGATAACACATGCCAAATGATGCAAAACCCAATCCCAGCCTAAGTTTCCAACCTCTACACACCACCCGTACCTGCCAATCACACCAGTGGGGATTACTAAATCGACCCTCCATCCGCTACACACCCTCGAAGGCAGTCGCTGCAGTCAACTGCTCATCGCCCTTAATACGTGGCTATCCACCGGATAATGTGACAACGTCACCGAATCGTAATATTGTGACATGAGTCACCAGATAATGTGGTAAAACCACCGGAACACTTCCCCTTTACAATCATATCCCATTCCCATGCAATTTGACATAATAATTCGTGTATGCAGTATGTCATGTATGCAAAACATATATCAGATAACGTATGGAACGAATTATCATCATAATCGGAATAACATAATATAACATAATCAAGCTAGTCAACCTCTAAGGGTATAGCTGTAATTTTACCTACCAAGGGTATTTTCGTAATTTACCCACCAAGGGCATTTTTGTAAATTCGCACCTACAATGGCCTTTCCGAAGGCCTAATGTCTCCCCGAGCGACTCAGCTACCATTTTCGGTCCTTACCGGACTATTGGGCCTAAAACCCAATTTTGACCCATTCGGGCCCACACGCTCGTGTGGCCCACCTAGCACAAATCTAGCTACGTATATAAGTTCCACGTAGTCTAGTTCACTATATACTATATCATCATACAATTTACTCATATGGTCCCACGAGCCCATTGGGCCCACTTCGGCCCATTGTGGCCCAAGCAGCCCAACCCACAAGAATACTACTGATGGCCTCAACTATCGCGTCGAAGCCCCACACGTGCGCTCGCACGCTCATGTGGCTACTATTGCAGTGACCGGCACTTCGGCATTTGCCGCTCTACAACTAGAGTAGAGAGAGTTACACACTTGATAGGACTCTGGTGCTAAACCGCGCTCCGACCACTCCTGTGCCCAAACGCCCTCCAAGATGTGTTAACTCTCCCCCTGAAATGCTCTTTATATAGCTAGCTCTTCACCTTCCTTCTTTGTATCTTTCCGATGTGGGACCCCTTCGTCAGTAGAGTTTATTCAACTGAAACTCTTGCCGTCCAATCCGCAAAATAAATACTCCCTTGCATGTCATGAGATTTGAACCCAGGCTCCCTTGCAACATAATCCACGCCGCTGACCACTTGGCCACAAGCTTCTATTGTGTCTTAAACCATGCGCAACTAAATATAAACTATGGCCCAAATTCTAAGATCCAGGTAAAAAGAAACCAAAATGCAAAAGCCAAGACTTGAACCTTGGACCTCCTTCCTTCCTTGTGGCGTCACCCCCTTGTTCCTCATGTGGCGTCACTTTGCCACTACACCACACGCTCCACTTGTGTCATTTTCCTCCACTTTTTTATTCTTAAGGCCTACCTGCCAACTTCCAGGGTTTTTTTCCGCCTAAAACCAAAATTTCCCTAAAGCCTAAATTTGATCCCGGGACTTCCTAGAAGCCCTCTAACCTTCCAAAATCACTTACCTAATACGTCTAACTTGCATTAATATCGTTCTCTAAAATTTTAAACGCTACTACGCTTAAGGCCCATTGGGCCCAATCCTACTAGGCCCATTGGGCCCAATCCTACTAGGCCCAATTTTAGGATGTTACATTATGGTATAGCTTGATGGTAAATGAAAATGTCTTATAAATGGTATGCCTAATGATGGATTGATGTTATTGTGCTCTAGTGATATTGTGGATGAATCATGCTTGGTAATACATGCGTTTTAGTGGTGTAATTTGGTATAGAAGTTGACATGATTAGAAATAAGATTGGATGAGATGATATGTTGATCATTAGACATATATTTGGTTGCCAAATGGTGTATGGGAAAACACTTAATTGTGCTTGTAGGGATGACCCTTGTGTAGGTGGAAAATTGGCCTTGCAAATGGCCTATTTTGCATACACGACCAAGGGACACGGGCGTGTGTCTCTGTCGTGTTGCTCAAGGGCCACTTCGAAGTGTACTTGGGCATGTTACACGGTCGTGGCACACAGGCGTGCCTCGTGACCTTGTGACCAAGTCAGTTTCTAGCTTAATTTCACATAGTCATGGTACACGGGCGTGCCTAGTGGCCGTGTGAACAAGTCAATAAGTATGCTCTGTTATGGCACGGCCTGAATACATGGGTGTGTCTGGTAGCCGTGTGAGGCACACAGCCTGACTGCACGGGCGTGTAACCTTTGCAGTGTTGAAAAATCTTTAAATGTTTGAAAATTTTCGTAAGTGTTCGGTTTAGTCCCGACCTCTTTCTAACATGTGTTTAAGGTCTCGTAGACCTCGATGAGGGACTATATGTTTATAACTAAATATGTTTGATTGATGATTGACTAAGTGTTGTGGATTGAATGTGAAATGTTCTGATTGTTTGGTAATGCCTCTTAACTCTATTCCGGCGACGGTTTCGGGTTAGAGGTGTTACACTTGCACTCTTAGTTAAGCTGATTTATCAAATCTATCAGCACCAAATTACAACAAATTCATTACAAACTTAGTTCAATTGTAACTAAGTAACAAAATATTAAACAAAAAGTAACAAAACAGCAGTATATGCTTCAGCTACAACTTACATGGCCCAAACTATCTTGGTTTGCATTGAAGCCATATTCTAACACTAAAGCCCCTCCTAATGCATGATATCGATGCCATGAAGACCCAATTTCAGCATATACAGCAGCATGAAGGGAGTAAAATAGCTAAATCTATGGCAAGAAAAGCTGTAACTTATGCTTAGAATAATAATGCTTTGAGATGACTTTTATTTATGTATGGTTTTGTCCTTGTTGCTTGGTAACGAAGAAAAAAAAAAACTACCTTTCAAAAAGAAATTTACTTTTAAAATTTTAATTCTAAATTATTATTTAATTAAAATAAAAGAAATATGTATGATTTTGAACTATTTTAAAATGACTTAAAAGAAAATTAATTTAATGATAAAAATAAAATAAAATTTTAAATAATTGAAATTTTTAATATTTTATTAAATTATTTAAAATTTTAAGTTCAATTAATTTATTAACTTCTATTTTATCCTAATAAAAATATACTTTAATGTTATAACATGACCTTGGCTCTTATCTGGGGGTTCCACTATTCCATGAAATAGTTTCTAAAAGTACCTTAGAATTCGTGGTGGACAAGGTACGTAGTAAATTTCTTAGTTGGGATGCTAGATAACTATTACTTGCTGGGAGAGCTACTCTAGCACAATCTGTGCTATTATCCATACCTAACTATTTTATGCAGTCAATGATGGTATCGAAAGAGATTTGCGAGGAGATCGAGTGCTTGGCCAAACAGTTCATTTGGGGTTCCTTGAGTGGAAAGAAGAAGATGACACTAGTAAGTTGGGACTCAGTCTGTTAACCACGCTCTTGTGGGGGTCTTGGTTTGTGGAGGTTTGAGTATCAAAATGTTTCTTTTTTGATGAAATTGGGATTCAGTCTGGTTGTAAATGTCAATACCTTATGGGTGAGGGTTCTTTAGTCGAAGTGTGGTATGAAAGACAGTTTGCCGGAAAGTATTTTGAAAAGTGATCGCTGAAATCAGAGTTTTTTAAAATTTATAAAGAGAATGATCGAACCTGGAAACTAACTTTGACAACGATTAAAGGCAAGTGTACCTATAGAACATTAGTATAGTTTAGGCAAGACTGGATTATCGAACCCAAAGGAACTAAAAGTACTAATACTAACTTTCTTTTTATTATTTAGCCTAAAATAAGTGAAGTTGTTTTAATCTAAATTTAACTAATTACTAAGCTAAGACGCAAAGACAAAAAGAATGAATTGGGAAATAACTTGAAGAAAAACTTAGTTGATTTAAGACGATACCCTCAGGAAGAATCCACCTAGACTTCACTTGTTATTTAACACTGAACCATACGATTTATTCACTTAGTTTGATTCGTAAGACTCCCTAACGTATGTTAAACCCTCTCTTGAGGCTAATAATGTCTAACCCCAGGTTAATTAACGGAAATCTCTTTCTCATTTAATAACCCCCTAGAATAGCAGTAAATCGATCTATGGACTCCCATATTAGGTTTCACCCTAATCCGGCAAGATATCGTCACCCTATCTCTAGACGTGCGATCAACTCCGCTTAATTATGCTAAATCTACTCGTAGGCAAGGTCTATTCCTCCTCCACCTAAGCACATTAAATTTGGATTATGTTCACATAATTAAGAACAAACTAAGTATTTATCATGTAATTCAGAAAACAATAACAAGATTCATCTAGGTTTCATCCCCTTCGGCTATCTGAAGGGTTTAGTTCATAATAAATAAAGAAAACATCTCAGAAGAAAAGATAAAACAAAACATAAGAAATCTCTAAAACCCCCTGAAGGAATTGAAGGAGAGATCCGCTGTCTTGAGTAGAATTCCGGCTTCTAGAGATGGATCAACTGGCTATCTTCGAGTGATTCCCACAACTCTGACCTTTTTGGCTTGGCTCCTTGGCCTAGCTAACCGCGCTCCTCAAAGGTGGTACTTAAGGGGTTTATATAAGCTTTCGAGATAAGTTTCTCCACCCCAAAGTATCCAAATCCGAATGAAATTGCTCTTTGCCACGACAGGGACACAGTCATGTCACACGCCCGTGTGACTAGTCTTCAAGCCATGTTCGGACTTCTTTAATGAGGCACGGCCGTGTGACTCGGGGGCAAGGCTGTGTTCTAGATGATCAATGTGGCACGGCCGTGTGGGCTTAAGTCCAGGCCATGTGGATTTCGTGATATGGCCCATTTACTCCATTTTTGGCCTGTTTTATGTTCTTTTCATCCTCGGGTGCTTTCCTGGGTATAAGACATGAAAAGAAAGGATTAAGAGCACCTTTTTATATCAATAGAGGTTTAAATCATCCAAAAGCATACTAAATGTGGGATTTAAATATGTTGCTTTTACGGTTTATCAAATACCCCCACACTTAAGCTTTTGCTTGTCCTCAAGCAAAATTCTCAACTTACAATTAAAACAAACTTTCCATGATTCATAATTCCTATCAATAATGTCTCATCATAATTCATAGATAATTTATACATGGATGAGTTAACTCGAAGAGTCCTAAAGATTCAAACAGTCAAAGTCATATATTTGTAGCTTAAAAAAGTAGGTGTTTCCCCTTATCTAAATAATTACCTTTAATTCAAAATCAATAAGGATTGACATCCTCACTGAAGATTCACTCAAATCACTCGAGGTGTTTAAGGTTCAGAATTAAGCTCTCAGAAGTCGAACCTGAAAAGATAATCCCATAGGCTTGCCTGAAAATCAAATCTCCACCACTTTAATATGAGATGATACACAAATCAAAAGGTCTTTAACAGGGTTGTAATGGGGCTAGGGTTAATGGTGTGGATAAAGGTTGAATTAGAAGGTTAGAATCGAGACTGACCTAGCAAATTGCCTAACTAACAAAAATTGAACTAATCCTAAATAATTACATCAATTGAAAACTAATAATACGAGCTTTTTCCTCAAGATGTGAAATTTCAACATGTAAGCTCATTTAATTATAGAACTAATAATGAATATACTTCATTTTTTTTAAGAACAAATATTATAAGGAATGAATCTATCACTTAAAATAAAGATAAGAGCTAGACAACACATCAAATCAAATCTCGATATAAGGGTAGTCAAAAGGAATGGTGATAACAAATACAAAGGGGTTTTGGGTTAATATTAGCTGGTAAGTCAATAAAAAGGGTTGTTAGGATCAACGGGGTTCACTAGGGGTTAGTTGTGAAGGTAAGCTATTTAGTGGAGGGAGTGGGTTAAAACCTAGGTGCCTTTATCATCTCAGTATATCAAATCATAGGTGTGGTCTCAACATGTATAATTGAGGCAAGTTCTAGAATAACAGTTCATAGTTGGCACACTCATAATCAATAAAGTGAGCATGAAAAAGAATATATGCTCTAATAGGCTCAAAATCTCACAAAAATTATGGGTGTTTTGACATCAACCTTGTAAATTTCAAATTTCAAGATAATATTCAGATTCAGCTCAACAACCTAGCAAAGATTTTAATTCTGAAAAATAGACTTATCATGCTTGATTCTCTAATATTCTTCTAATTTAATCATCAATGCACAATTAACTATGACTTAATTTAAAACATATCAATAAAAATCATAGACCATCAGAAATTTCATCCTAATTAGTAATATGAGGAAATTATTTAAAGACAAGACTAAATTCAGGGATTTGAGAATAATGAAAAAAGTTAGTCCAAATTTGAGAATAATGCAGAAAGTTAGGCCATTTCTTTAAATAAATATTCACCACCCCACACTTAAGATGTACATTGCCCTTAATGTACAAAGATAGATATAAGATTTAAAGGATAAGTCAAAAGAGAAGGGGAAAGAATACCCCCTGAATTTTGGATGGTGTCCGTGGAGGATGGTAGAGGTCGTGGTGTGTATGTTTGAAGGGGTCGGTCTGGATGACGATCCTGTGCTAGATGAAGAAATTGGGAAGCTCGTGAAGGATTAGCCAGGGTTTATTAAAACACATTTAAAATAAACTAAATATATAATTAAGGACAAGAAAGAAAAAGAGAAGGAGACTAAGAAGGAAAATAAAAATAAAATAAAAGGTGGATGGACCGAAGAGTCCTTATTGATGGATGGTTCGCGAGGTGGGTGTGACCTTTAGGGCTGCTGAGGTGCTGGCGATGGTGGAAGTGGCATGATTCTCAGGAACGATTAATTAAGAAAGAATAACAAAAAAGTTTTTATGGAGCATGCATATTTAATAAATTTCATTAAACTTGTCAGTTGAAAACGATGTTGCGGTTTTTAAGTAAAATCTCTGAATCAATTTGTTACTCGTTATCCATCTTTCGTTAGCCATTTGAAAACCATTTGTTCAAATTTTTAATTTTAGAAAAAAACTCCATCTTCTATAGTTTATTGGACATGCGATATCAACATTATAACAAAACCCAAATTAAAGTTAAAGTGGCCTTATTATAACACCAAAACCCAAACTTAATAGTGAAATTTAAAATAAAGAAGACGAAATTTCTAGAAAATACTGCATGGCCACCTCGAGTCTGCCTTGCCTCCAAATCCGTGATCTAGCGATTACCTACAAAATTAAGCAGAGGGGTGAGTCACCGAGACTCAGTGTGTAAATTTGGGTGGTTCCTCCAACATGGATTGTAAGTATTACTATAAGGATTATTATTGGATCTGAAATTGTTACCTATATAGTTCATCTGTTCGCTCTCTGCGTCCGGTTGGTAGGGTGGGTACTCAGGATTCGCCACAGTTCCACTTGCGTTGCACTGCATGACTGGGTGTACCTACGAAGAACACAGACTATCAAGCTTTTTATTTATCATCTCTATCTGTGTTGATAGTGTGGTCACTGCATCTAGGTTGTAAACTCTAGCTGATTTTGTCAGTTTAGTCATTGTCACTTGCCACTGATAGTTATTTAGTGACATCTCTTCAATAAACTCATAGGCTACTTCAGGAGTTCTGTTGTTTAGAGTTCCACCGGCGGCTGAATCAATTAATTGCCTCATTGAGGGGTTTACACCGTTATAGAAGGTTTGGACTTGGAGCCATAAGGGTAAACCATGGTGTGGACACCTTCTCAAGAGATCCTTGTATCTCTCCCATGCGTCGTATAATGTCTCTAAATCCATCTGCACAAAAGAAGAGATATCATTCCGTAATTTGGCCGTTTTGGCCGGTGGGAAATATTTTAAAAGAAATTTTTCGGTCATTTGTTCCCATGTAGTGATTGACCCTCGTGGTAACGTGTTTAACCACTGTTTGGCTTTATTCCTTAATGAAAAGGGAAATAACCGAAGACGTATGGCATCATCAGAAACGCCATTTATTTTGAAGGTATCACAGAATTCTAAGAAATTAGCTATATGAGTGTTTGGGTCTTCATCCTGCAAACCATCAAATTGAACAAATTGTTGAATCATTTGTATTGTGTTAGGCTTTAATTCAAAATTATTAGCAGCTATAGCAGGCCTAACAATACTCGATTCCGCTCCTGTTAAATGCAGTTTAGTATAATCAAACATAGTACGTGGAGCATCGTTTTCTCCCACATCATGTGGTTGTGGATTATTCTCGTCCATCCCTTCAGTAGGACTGGATCTGCCTTCTTGGTCTTCCTCTGTGTAATTTAGGGCTCGCCTGATTTCTCTGCGAGTCCTACGAACGGTAACTTCAATATCACTGTCGTATACTACAGGTACTCTCGGGTTCCTTCTGGTCATAAACTAGAGGTCCCTGCTGGAAAAGAAAAAGAGTTTAGCAAAAACCAAAATTTAATCTAAAAATAAAATAAAATTGCGAAAAAATAAAAATAATGGCTAAAGCAATAAAAATAGAGCTTTCTTAATATTTTAGTTCCCCGGAAACGACGCCAAAAACTTGATCGCTGAAATCAGAGTTTTTAAAATTTATAAAGAGAATGATCGAACCTGGAAACTAACTCTGACAACGATTAAAGGCAAGTGTACCTATCGAACAGTAGTATAGTCTAGGCAAGACCGGATTATTGAACCCAAAGGAACTAAAAGTACTAATACTAACTTTCTTTTTATTATTTAGCCTAAAATAAGTGAAGTTGTTTTAATCTAAATTTAACTAATTACTAAGCTAAGACGCAAAGACAAAAAGAATGAATTGGGAAATAACTTGAAGAAAAACTTAGTTGATTTAAGACGATACCCTCAGGAAGAATCCACCTAGACTTCACTTGTTATTTAACACTGAACCATACGATTTATTCACTTAGTTTGATCCGTAAGACTCCCTAACGTATATTAAACCCTCTCTCGAGGCGAATAACGTCTAACCCTAGGTTAATTAACAGAAATCTTTTTCTCACTTAATAACCCCCTAGAATAGCAGTAAATCGATCTATGGACTCCCATATTAGGTTTCACCCTAATCCGGAAAAATACCGTCACCCTATCTCTAGGCGTGCGATCAACTCCGCTTAATTATGCTAAATCTACTCTTAGGCAAGGTCTATTCCTCCTCCACCTAAGCACATTAAATTTGGATTAAGTTCACATAATTAAGAACAAACTAAGTATTTATCATATAATTCAGAAAACAATAACAAGATTCATCTAGGTTTCATCCCCTTCGGGTATCTGAAGGGTTTAGTTCATAATAAATAAAGAAAACATCTCATAAGAAAAGATAAAACAAAACATAAGAAATCTCTAAAACCCCTGAAGGAATTGAAGGAGAGATCCACCGTCTTGAGTAGAATTCCGGCTTCTAGAGATGGATCAACTAGCTATCTTCGAGTGATTCCCATAACTCTGACCTTTTCAGCTTGGCTCCTTGGCCTAGCTAACCGCGCTCCTCAAAGGTGGTACTTAAGGGGTTTATATAGGCTTTCGAGATAAGTTTCTCCGCCCCAAAGTATCCAAATCCGAATGAAATTTCTCTTTGCCACGACAGGGACACAGTCATGTCACACGCCCGTGTGACTAGTCTTCAAGCCATGTTCGGACTTCTTTAATGAGGCACGACCGTGTGACTCGGGGGTAAGGCCGTATTCTAGATGATCAATGTGGCACGGCCGCGTGGGTTTAAGTCCAGGCCGTGTGGATTTCGTGATATGGCCCATTTACTCCGTTTTGGGCCCGTTTTATGTTCTTTTCGTCCTCGGGCGCTTTCCTAGGTATAAGACATGAAAAGATAATTTAGTGTAGTCGATGGGGGATGGGAGGTTTGTCTGGTGTTGGCAAAACCCTTAGGTGCCAGAGATTGGTCCTCTGATAAAATGGATACCTTTGCATGGGAATCTAGAAGCAGATTGTCTACTCAAAGAAATGGTTATAGAGGAAGGCAATTGAAACCTTAATTTTTTGTGTATGGGTCTCCGAACATTATTAGGCGCACAATAAGTATCCCTCCCTCACATCTCGAAGCAGGGTCAGATAGGATTTCTTGGTTGCCAAATTTGGCAGGGGCTTTCTCTGTTAAGAGTGTTAATCGTTCGCTTAGGGAAAACCACTGGAACTCTAAGGAAGTGGTTTGGAAAACTTTATCGAAATTCAAGGGTCCTCAAATAGTTCTCTTCTTTCTATGGCCAGCTTTCAAACAACGTCTTCTCACTAACATAGAGTGAGTAAGGTGTGGCATTGGACAGGATGGGTCTTGTTCGATTTATGGAAATGTTACAAAGGATATTCTTCATGTGCTTAGAGATTATTCTGTGACAAAAGAGGTGTGGGGACAGGTTGTGTCTTCGAGCCAAGGTAGCAAGTTTTTCACTGCCAGCCTTTCTAATTGGTTAGCTTCCAACTTACAGTTGTATGAGTTGATGGGTCCTGTGGAAGTTAGTTGGGCAAGCTTATTTGGTCTCATCGCGTGTTGCATTTGGAAGAATTGGGACTTATTCGTCTTTCAAGGCTTAACATGGAACGCTTGTGAGATTGTTAAAGCTTCTATTAGTCGGGTGAGACAACTTTGGTCCACACACAAGGAAGGCTTGAGTCGAAGGAGCATTCCTATTTAGAGGGTTCCCTTATTAGATAATTAGGTTCACTTGCATACTAATGGTATAGTCAATTTGAGTATAGGGTTTGCGTTTGTAGGGGAGTGGTGCGAAATCATCTACGGAAATGGATTATGGGTTTTAACCAGTCATTTCGGGGAGTGCGTGCTCATTCTTTGATGCCGAGCTATAGGGTATTTTGGATGGACTAACCTTAATACAAGGATGGGGTTTGGATAGGGTTTTGATCCAGACTGATAGCTTGGAGGTAGTCCAAGCAATCCAAGGGAATACTTCGGCAAACCTGAACTTATCTCTGGTTAGGTGAATTTAGCAGATGCTACAAAATAAAGAGCTTTGGGTGGTAAGACATGTCATGCTGATTAGGTTGCCAAGATGTCTTCTACTAATATGGAGGGGGTACATGTGTTGGCAGACGCCCCTATGGAATTACTAGAAGCCCTTGATAGTGATAAAGCTAGTGGTGCTTTTGATAATGTTAATTTAGTTTATATCTCTATGGCATTCGGTTATCACCGATAAATAAATAAATAAATAAATAAATGCTAAAGGGTTCAGAAAGTCTTTGAATTTTTCCAAAAAAGGTCAATTAATCATTTAAACAAAAAAACACAGTCAAATAAGTGAACATTAAAATTTCAATCAAATAAGTTCTTTGACTGTTAAAGTTAATTGTTAATTGTTAAAAAGTAACAACTAATGTTCCCTTTCATTTTTCGGGTTATTTTTTGCCACGTGGCATCACACCAAGATTATGCCATGTGGCAAAACTAGTATTTTCTATTTAAAATCATTAAAAATTATAAAGATACGAAAAATTATCAAAATATTAAAATTTTTTAAAAAAAGTATAATAAAAATATAAATTATGTAAAATTTAATATATAGTCTCATATGTGTAACACCCCTAACCCGTATCCGTCGCCGGACTAAGGTTAAGAGGCGTTACCGAACATATCGGATCATAACACAAACATTTCAAAACATCAAATAATCACAAACATTTCATAGTGAAATATACACATAAAGTCCCTTTAGAAGGTTTACGAGACCTTAAACATGCATTGGGAAGGGGTCGGGACTGAACCGAGCACATACAAGTTTTTTCCAAAACTTAAACATTTTTCAAAGTTACAGAGGTCACACGCCCGTGTGGGCAGGCCGTGTGCCTCACACGGCATTAGACACGCCCGTATGTCTAAGCCGTGGCAAAGCAGGGCATACATATTGACTTGTCCACACGACCACAAGACACGCTCGTGTGCCAGGCCTTGTGAAATTTAGGGAGGTTACTGACTTGCTTACATGGCCAGCCACACGCCCGTGTGTCCAGCCCGTGTGGCTCCCTGACTTGCTTCGAGTTGTAACCCTGAGAGACACGGTCGAGACACACGTCTGTGTGCTCAACCATGTGGGCAAATATAGGCCATTTGCAAGGCCAATTTGCCACCCAAAATTTGGGTCAACCTACAAGCATCAATTCATGTCTCAAAGGCAGCCAAAAACATACCAAATCATGCACAATTTGACCCGTAACAACATCATTCATTTCCATATACAAATCCAACTCAAACATACCAATTCAAAGTACCAACTTCACATCAAAAACATGTAATCCATACATCATTTTAATCCATACCAATTCATAGCATTTCTCATCATATCAATTCCCCAGATTAATCATGAAACTTACCAATATTGACATTTCATTTGGCCATTCATGTCCACATCAAAACATACCAACTTTTTCATAATAAAACATGGACTAAACTCATTCCATATTCACATTCATTATCAAGCCATATCACATGGCTATATTTACACATTTCAAAACATAATCAAAGTTCTCTAACCTATACATGCCATACTTCAATATGTACATTTTGAAAAGGTACCAAAATATAGTTCGATAGTGTGGTGATGATCCTTGACGATCCCCGAGCTTCTGGTAGCTTTGATAATCTATAAAATAATGAACAAACACATACACAAAATAAGCTTTCATAGCTTAGTAAGTCATAAGCAAATAATTATCCAAATGAACATAAACATTATAATCAATTTGCAAATCAATCCAAACCTTAAATAAATGTACATATATCACACTCACAAATTTGTATATCAACAAATATACATTGGCATTTTAACATCATATGGTCGAATACACAACTACTCATAAGCATATATCATTCTCACTTTTAATACTACATATACATCATTTGGCTGAATATGAGTATTCATATATACATATAATTCACTTTGTATCAAGTATAATTTATAACACCATTTCAAATAATAAGCTTACCTTATTTTCATTAACATTAAACTTAGCAAGTACCTAAACCCTTTTATCTCGATTTCACATTCCATCATAACTCGTTAATGCCCGTTGAACCATTCGGAATCAATAAGGATACTCAGATAGTCAGAAATCTCGTACAATGCCAACGTCCTAGATGTGGTCTTACATGTAATCACATATCGATGCCATTGTCCTAGACAGGGTCTTACACGAATCAAATACGATGCCAATGTCCTATACATGGTCTTACACGTAAACACAAGTCGATGCCAACGTCCTAGACGTGGTCTTACACGAAAACACATATCAGAATCCTATGTCATGACATATGTATCCTAACTATTCCTAAGGTTCGTACGGGGCTTTCGGACGTCGTAACTTGATCGATTCAAGCTCGTAGACAATTCTTCCACACTTTTACCAATTTGGCATTCGCATATATATATACAAGCAATAATTCAATTCGGTACAAATAAAATATATACAGTCAAATTTAACGACATTTATTTACTTATGAACTTACCTCGGATAACGACGAACGTAAATAAACGACTATGCAATGATTTTCGATTTCCCCCAATCTAATTCCTTTCTCTTTGGTTCTTGATCTATACACATTCAAATTTAACTCTTTTATTCAAAAAATATTCAATTCAATTCATATACTCATATTTAGGGCACTTTACAAATTAGCCCTCACATTTTCACATTTTGACACTTTAGTCCCTATTTCACAAAACACAAAATATTCAAAATTTGACAACACTATAGCTTGGACGAATATTCATTAAGCTCATTTAAGTCCACACATTTCATTTATTTCACATTTTAGTCCTTCAATTTTTCATTTTCACAATTTAGTCCAATTTACTCAAATTCATCAAAAATCCAAAGACAAAACATATTAATCTATCAAATATATTTTATTTTCCATCATCAAAAAACAAAAACCACAAGCTTTCAACAATAGCAAAACACAAATTCATCATCAAATTCAAAAATTGAGACATGGGCTTGATAGATTACATAGCAACGATCTCAAAAACGTAAAAATTTTCAAAAATGGATCAAAACCCATACCTTAATTATGCTTATCAATGGTCGAAGCTTGTTTATTCTTTTTCTTTCTTTTTCTTTTCCACTTTCGATCATAAAAGATGAAAAAATGCATGATTTTATGTTTTATTTTATTTAATCATATGTTAACACATAAATTACCATTTTAACCATTATAAAATAATATGTAAACCTTATAATTTATGTCCACTACTGTCCATCACATTTATAAATGATCAAATTTCATTTTAAGGACCCTACATTATAAAAAAAAATAGCAATTCGGCACTTATACATTAATAGCCAACTTTTTCATTTAACACGATTAAGTCCTTTTAATTAAATCGGATACTCAGACGATAAAATTAAATCACGAAAATTTCATACATATAATTTAACATGCTGCAAACACTAAAAATAAAATAAAAATATTTTTTTGACTCGGATTTGTGGTCCTAAAACCACTATTCTGACTAGGGTCTAAACCGTATTGTTACAACTCTCCCCCCTTAGGGATTTTCGTCCCCGAAAATCTTACCGGTGAATAGATTTGGGTAATGTTCTCTCATAGCATCTTTGGGCTCCCACATAGCTTCTTCAACCCCGTGTCGATGCCATAAGAATTTTACTAAAGAAATTTTCTTATTTCTCAATTCTTTCACTTCGCGATCTAAAATCCGGATCGGTTCTTCCTTGTATGTCATATCGGATCAAATCTCAATCTCAGACGGGGAAATTACATGCGATGGGTCAGATAGATATTGTCAAAGCATCAAAACATGAAATACATTATGGATCTTTTCTAACTCAGGTGACAACAACAGTCTGTAAGCATCCGACCCGATACACTTTATAATCTCATACGGCACAATGAATCTTGGACTCAATTTGCCTTTACGACTGAATCAGAGTATTTTCTTACATGGTGAGACTTTCAGAAACACTTTCTCCCCGATCTAAAACTTAATATCTTTACGTTTCAAGTCTGCGTACAGCTTCTGACGATCTGGCGCTGCTTTTAGACTATCGCGAATCACTTTCACTTTTTGTTCAGTCTCTTTGATCAATTCAACCCTGTGTATCTTATTCTCATTGAGCTCAGTCCAATACAAAGGTGTTCGACATTTGCGACCGTACAAAGCCTCCTAAGGTTCCATTTTGATACTCGATTGAAAGCTATTATTATACGCAAATTCAATTAATGGCAGGTATCGTTCCCATGTACCTTCAAACTCAAGAATGCAACATCTCAACATATCCTCGAGTATCTGAATAATTCGTTCGGACTGACCATCTTTCTGCGGATGGAAAGCAGTGCTAAAGTGTAGTTTTGTACCTAGTGCATCTTGCAGTTTCTTCCAAGACCGCGATGTGAACCTCGAATCTCTATCTGAAATACTAGAAATAGGTACTTAGTGTAATCTCACAATTTGAGAAATATACAACTCAGCAAGCTTATTAGGTGAATAATCTGTGTAAATTGGAATGAAATGAGCCGATTTAGTCAATCCATCCACAATGACCCAGATCGTATCTTTCTTGCTCGGTGACAAAGGCAAACCTGATACAAAATCCATTGTGACTCTTTCCCATTTCCACTTGGGTATCATAATAGGTTGAAGTAATCCAAACAGAACCTGATGCTCAGCTTTGACTTGCTGACAGATCAAACATCTCGAAACAAAGTTAGAGATATCTCGTTTCATAACATACCACCAGTAAATCTGTTTTAAATCATTATACATTTTTGTACTACCCGGGTGAACAGATAACCGACTACTATGAGCTTTATTCAAAATCATCTGAATTAACTCTGAATTTCTCGGAACACACATTCGGTCTTTGAACCTCAAACAACCTTCAGCATCAACTCGAAACTCTGAATCATTATTCAAATCACATTGATCCCATTTTGCTATCAATTTGTTGTCAACTTTCTGAGCCTCACAAATCTGCTGAATAAATAACGGTTTCATTTTCAACTCAGCTACTAGCGAACTGTCATCAGATAAGGACAACTGAGTATTCATTGCATGAAGGGCAAACTACGATTTCTGACTCAAAGCATCAACACAACATTGGCTTTCGCTAGATGGTAGTCAATTACAACCTCGTAATCTTTTAACAACTCTAACCATCTTCGTTGTCGTAAATTCAAATCTTTTTGAGTCATGAAATATTTTAAGCTTTTGTGATCAGAATAGATGTGACATTTCTCACCGAATAGATAGTGGTGCCAAATTTTCAACGCAAACACAATAGCTGCCAATTTCAGATCGTGTATCAGATAGTTCTTTTCATGTGGCTTTAACTGTCTTGGGGCATAAGCTATAACTTTACCTTCCTGCATCAAAACACAGCCTAAACCATTCAAAGATACATCACTATAGATAACGAATTCTTTACCCGATTCTGCCTGAACTAACACTGGAGCTTCGGTCAACAAAACTTTCAACTGATCGAAACTTTTTTGGCACTTTTCTGACCACTTGAACTTAACATCTTTCTGAAGTAGTCACGTCATCGGGGTTGCAATCATAGAGAAACCTTTTACAAACCGTCTATAGTAACCAGCTAGTCCCAGAAAACTTCAGACTTCAGATACATTTCTAGGAGGCTGCCAATCTAGTATAGCCGAAACCTTGTTAGAATCAACCCGAATACCCGATGCTGATACAACATGTCCTAGAAAGCTGACTTCTCGTTACCAAAACTCACATTTACTGAACTTCACATACGACTGCTTATCACGCAAAGTTTGTAGCACTAATCTCAGATGTTCAGCATGCTCGAATTCATCACGGGAATAGATCAATATGTCATCTATGAACACAACCATAAATCGATCCAAATACTGTCTGAAGATCCGATTCATTAAATCCATAAAAATAGCAGGTGCATTAGTAAGTCCGAAAGGCATAACCAGAAACTCATAGTGTCCGTACCTCATTCGGAAATTAATTTTCTGCACATCAGAATCTTTAACTCGCAGCTAATAGTAACTCGATCTCAGATCTATCTTAGAAAACACGTAGCCCCTTTCAACTGATCGAACAAATCATCAATTCGTGGTTATTTTTGTTCAGGACAATTAGTAAGTTCCTTTTCCATTCATTATAGCTATTTTTGTTTAGTTTGTTTTTAGTAAGTATGTTCAATAAAGGAGTTGGTAACATTTACTGAAAATAAAACATTCATATATTAATATCTTTATATTAAGCAAATGTTTGAAAACATTTTGCAACATTACGATATGCATTAAGATGATGCATGTGTCTTACATTAAACCTTAAAAACATTTGTAAGTTGTTGCAACGATAATTCTTACACCCATTGAATGAAGCCACCTTGGGGTGATCATGATCAACTAGTAAGAACATGGATTTCCATCCAATTAGTACATGAACCTAATTTTTTAGAAATTCATATGTACTAATAATTGTGTAACATTTGGCCATCATTTTAACTTAAATATAGCTCATTGAGGAGTTACTTAACTAAATGATCTTGAGTGTATAACCATCAACTCAACACCTATCGCATCATGCACCACAAATGAGTTATATTGGGACAATCTCACTGAGTAGCATATTGTGACTAGTTGTCCTCTTTGAAGACAAAATTTCTTAATGTGTCGCATGATAATACCTACCACAGGGGCCGATCAAACTATCATATGCTCATAAAAAAATTCTGCTTACTTTCAGGAATTCTCTTCAGTGAAATCCACAAGACAACATTTACTGTGAGGTAGATCCATTTCATGCCATCACAAGAGACCATTGACAGAGGCTGTAGGTCTTGTTTAGGGACCTTTCCCCACTCATCATTTTAAAAAAATGCAAGGTTTTTAATTTTTGGTTTCAATAATGTATGATCAATATATGCATGACAAGTACATGTAACATTCTTTCCTAAACTATATGGCATGCTTATAAAATGTATGCATGATATGCTATGGCAATTTTACAATATTCACATTCAATTATTTGTAAGAGTCAATCAAACAATTTTTATTCTCCAAAATTTTTCTTTTAGGGAAAAAATTAAAGAAGTGAATGTGACCCATGCATTAGGTAGGATCCCAGAAAAGGGAGGTGAGTCATATTTGACCATTTAAAAACCAAGTCTTTCCTAGCTAGATCCAATCCTAGACATGCACCTTCTCATTACCACACTTCTTATCTTTGATCGAACAATTATGGATAATCTCATACATATATATCACAATTATACCATAAATAATTATTAAACAGATATATAAAGATATGGTTAATAAAATAAAATTGTCAGCCAAGGTTTCCAAGGTTCTATTTTTAAATAATAAATGAAAAACCAAAAATTACATAATTTTTCACTGAAAGACATTGCATGTGTCTTTGACTGCCATCGCTTCATATTCTCCTCGTCATGAACTCCTTTTTGGAAAAATTACATTTATGTCCTATTTTTGTTTCTGGCTCATAAGAATTCTATAAATAAAAAAAAAATCATACGTGGAGATGATAGTCCATGGGTTTTTTCCTAAGAACCACAACCTTGGAAAATAATAATTCTATAACAAATATATATAATATTGCATTCATTCACATACATTCCCTTAAACATGTGAATAATTACAAGAATGTCACATATTATAAAATATTAATCAAACAAGATAAATGTAACAGCCCGTTTTCAGTGAAATAGGAACAGTGATTTCGGGACCACAAATCCAATGTCAAAAAATTTAGTTTAATATTATTTTATGGTTTACAGTATGATAGTAATATCGTATAAAAAATTTGTTAAGAAATTTTACAATTTACATGCCTAATTTGATAAAAAGGACTAAATTGCATAAAGTGCAAAGGTTGTGTTCTAATACCTAAAGGTATTAAATAGCTATAGATTTTTAAACTTGAGGTCCTTATATAGTAATTAGCCATTAAGGTTGATTAGTGGTTAAGCATGTGTAGTCATCAATAGAAATTGAATAAATTATTAAGGTTAATTTTGGAAATTAGTGATTAAAGTTATAGTAAATAAAATAAAATAAAATATTATCATCATCATCCACCAAAAAAAAAAAAAGAAGAAGAAGAAAACCTAGCCATGGAAGCTTGAATTTGGGCAAACTTATTTTGCTCAATTAGGTATGTATTTTTGTCCCCCTTTTTATGATTTCTATGTTTCCGATATCATAATAACTTAATCTAACTAGCTCGAGGATTAATTTGCAAAACTTTTAAAGTATTAGGGTTTTTCCATTGATGAATATGCTTGAATTTTGAAGTTTGATGATAGAAAATGAATGGTTGTTGTTAGATAAACAACTTTTGTAAAGAGAATTTTGATGAAATTATCAATTAAGGGTTAAATTGAAAAAAGTGATAAATTTATGGTAAAATTTGTGAATTTTATGAAATATATGGGCTGCTATTGATATGTATAAAATTGGCTTGAGTAAGGATTAAATTGTATGAATTTCATTTTTCGAGCCTAGGGAATAAATTACAAAGGAATTAAAAGTGTAGGGCAAAATGGTAATTTTGCCAAAATTCCATGTTGGATTAAATTGAATGAGAATTATATTGAAATGACTTAAATTTATTTGTATAGATCTTGTCAGACCTCGTACAGAGTTAGATAGAGGTAAAGAGAAAATATCGGATTAGTCGCCTCTGTGTTTACGTACACTTGTCGAGGTAAGTTCATGTAATTAAATTGAGTATTTATATGTTTTAATTGAATCATATTAATGTGATTTGTATAATTGCTATGTATAAATACCGATAGCATATCCGACGATTACCGAGTCCTGTTTGAACCTTAGAAATTTGTAGGATACAAATGACATGTTATTAGGGTTACTGATTTGGTTTGGGTCCTGCATGTGTTGCGGACACACCACATCTCGTATGAGCTTCCCGATTTACAGATCGTATGAGCTTTCTAATTTGCAGCTCGTATGAGCTTCTCGATTCACTGCTCGTGAGAGCATACTGATTCATAGCTCGTATGAGCATACATGAATATAAATTGACGGATTACAGTTCAGTACACCTCGTGTGTACTACCTATGTATCCAACGATATTCTAAATGGTTCAACGGGCACAGTTCTGTTACGAGATTATATGAGTTCGATATGAACTATTATTGGTATTTACATGAAATACTAAAAATGTGATTACTTGATGAATTCATCCATGTGTGTTGGATCTTATACGTGATTTGCATGGCTAATATGTTGGTGATCATGTGTTTAGGCTTTTGGCCAAATTGATTGAGATATGTTATGTTTACTTACCTATTTTATGGATATATGGTAAGTTAAATTTCATGTTATACAAACTTACTAGCTTAAATGTTTACTCTGTGTTATTTTCCATGTTTTATAGTAATTCGAAAGCTCGTTCAGATTGGAAGTTGGTCGGAGCTATTTCTTACTATCCATTGGCCCTTTTGGTACTTTCAGCAAATTAATTCCGGTTATAATGACATGTATAGGTTAATTTGGCCAATGCTGGCATATAATTGTTTTGTTGAGATTAGCCACTTATATGGCTTGTTTTTGGTATATTTTGATGTATATATATATGTGGCCTTACCATATTTGATGTGTGTTTAATATAGTAGAATGATGAAAAGTAAAATATGGTTTGAATATGCATCTATGTATTTGGTCATTTAGGTAAGTTTGGATACTTGGTTGACATGTTTTGAAGTTGTCATTTGAGGTGCCTAAGGGCATATTGGTTGTATATGGTGATATTTCTTGTTTAAGACTTGATTTTGGCTTGTTTGAATGCCTTGTTATGGCTTGTTGATGTACAAAAATGTTAAGTTAGGTTGGTGTCAAATTGGGTGAGAAATGTGGCTTGGAAAATGGCCTATTTTCATCCACATAGGCAGAGACACGGGCGTGTGTCTCAGCTGTGTGTGACACACGGCCAGGTGACACGGCTGTGTGTCCCCTGTATCTTTTAAATTCTGCAAGTCAGTATACTCACACGATCTAGCACACGGGCATGTAGCTTGGCCATGTGGCCTAAGACAGAGAGTTACATAGGCACGGACACGGGCTGGGACATGGCTGTGTGTCCCTATTTCGAATGCCCACACGGCCTGGCCACACAACCGTGTGACCCCTGCAGGTTTGAAAAATTTCAACGTTTTTTGAAAAATTCATTGAGTATCCGATTTAGTCCCTATTTGTTTCAATGCGCATTTTGAGCCTCGAGGGCTCGCATAAGCGGCAATATGTATAATTTTGATTGGTTTTTGACATGAATACTGTATGATGTGAAATGTTTGCATTTTCTGTTTGTTTGATTTGTAAGCTCCGATAATGCTCCTTAACCCTGTTTCGACGACGGGTTCGAGTTAGGGGTGTTACAATAAAGAGAGAGACTCAGTCTCGATTTACATAATAAAAATAACATAAACCTGGATCTTGATACCAATTGTTTGAAAAATTCGGTTTGAAAACGGTTTTCTTGTAGAACAGAAAATTAAAAATTTTGAAAACCAATTCGGTTTGTGATATTTATAGCAATAAACATTAACTGAATTCGTACCAGTGTTTTTAGCTTAACGAACTTTCATTGTTCTTGACTTTCAGCCAAACGATCTTCTTCGCTTTTCTCATTCCATGAACTGCTTCGAGTGTGGGCTCAAACCAATTGAATCGAAACACAAAACTAGAAAAAGTTTTCTCTTATTTTGGGGTGAAAATTAAAATTCTCTCTTTCTTTAATAAAAATCGGTAAAATTTTTATTCTAGAAAAATAATATTAAATGTTGAGAATAAACTCTCGCAATTTTTTGGCGGAATAACAATATCTCAAGAGTTGTGCTAATAGCTCTATCGATGCCATCTATATATAGAAAGAGAAGGTAAAACCCTTATAGAGTTGTAGAGTTTTATTTTAAATAGAAAAACAACATCCTACTTAGATTAGGAGAGGGTGAACGACTCATCCTTATATTTTTACTCGGGTTGCTGCCCTTCATGCTATATGAGGGGTTTTGGGCCTCCCTCACATCGGTCCAATTATGAGCACTTCTTAAGCCTTTTTGACTCAGTACTCTGCAATATGGTCCAACTCGATTTAGTTTTTCTATTTCCTAAAATAAATTTTAATATTTACATATTAAATAATTTTCTCATCCCAATATTACCTGGTAAAATTTTGACTATTTTACCCCTGGTAAAATTTCGAGAAAATTAATTCAATATGTCACAACTCATCATGTTCACTATGATTGAATGATTCATTTTCATTTCCGAGCTTCAAAACAGTCCAAAAAAATAAACTCATTCTTCCATCATTTTTTAAGTAATCCTATATAAGATTGCAAATTTTCACTTTCATTTTTGGAAACCTACATTCATTTCCAAATGATTCCATTTCTCCATTTTAGAGAAAGCCATAATAATTCATGAATGTTTCCCATTTCTCCTTTTCTATTCATTCCGTTCATTTCTATTCAAACACAAAATTCATTTCTAGTTTTAATAAGCTAGAGGAATGACCAATTGGAAATATGTAGTTGATGCTCAAATGATTTATAATTAAGTTCCAGATTTCTGCCTATTAATTAAAAACTCATTTAGTCACAAAGTCATTCCACTATAATATCATGATTGAGCTCTCCCTAATGACATACTATTATGAAAGCAACTACTCAGTGCTCGTCTAATAACCTTGTCATAAGTGTGTTACCCTCATAAGATATCCTTGATCTCTTTCAGATAATATCCGTTCTCCCAATATGATCATATTTTATCTCATGGTAACCATTACATCTTCCTTCATGAAAAGTCAATCACTATCAAATAGTGATCAAGTCATCCATCACAAAGACGGACGACCCGTGGCCACGTTTACTTTTCATCAATCATGTAATGCCAAAGAGAGGATATCATTTACCCATGTTTTGGGCTATTGGTTCCACTATTGTGAATGATGCTACATACTACAGAAGTCATACACCCAACATAGCAACTTTTCGTTCCTTCTCTATTTGAACTCAGGCTTTTACTTACATCCAAGTGTATGAGTCACGCATACATAATCTGTCATCCACTCAGGATTTAGGTATGCCATACTATGAACATTACAAGTGAATGAATCCAGAAATAGATTTAGGATCTATTTTTTTAGGTCTTGTCAGATGTACTATCAGTCACATCTATGTCTCTATTTTCTAGGAGTTATCCGCTTTGATGCTCAAGATAAGGCATGTCCCAAATTAGACTTGATAGACGACAAACTAATCTTTCAATCAGTTTGCTCATTTCTAATTAGACTAAGGACATGTTTAGGTCCGTCTATTAATATAAGTTGTCTTTTCGTACTACGATCCAACCATGTAATATCGTTTAGTATTTGTTAAACATTTAGACAATCAATGAGCAATATTTTCTTCCATTTTGCTTTGTGTGCAAAAAACAATGTGAGGACAATTATACAAAATATACTAATGTAATTAATGAATTTGTTTTATTAACCAATTTGTTTGAAAAAATTACAAGTGTATATTGACAAAAATGCTACACTTAGGGTACCAGATCCAACATAAACTACCTCAGAATAGCATGAAGGGTTGGCCAGATCAATGCTCTCTGCAAGACTTAAAGCATATGCCACTAGGTTTCCTTCACAATATTTCTGTAGTGGTCGGATTTCTCATCTTTTCCTGTCATGAGCCAACTTATAATTAGTTAAATGAGATGGTGAGGGTACCTGAGAGTTGAATGAAGTCCCAAACTAATCTGAAACAACTTCAGCTTCGTAAGAATCAAAATTTCATTGTGTCGTCGTGACGTCAGGTGTTTGCTCGTAGGGATAATAACGTGGCTTTTCATGTCGTCACAATGTCACCCCTATTTCTTCTTTCGGCTCCACCTTACTTGAGGCACTCTGATTTGTTGTGTCTTTAAATATAGGTGACCATTTTCTGTCTGAAACATGGAAGATTCATCAAACTTACATCTCCGCTAACAAATAGTTTTGTTGGTTTCTGGACACCACAATTTGAAACCTTTCGTACTAGCAGAGTAACCTAGATAAATGCATTTTACAACACTTGGATCCAATTTTCCCTGGCTAACTTTAGCATAAGTACGACAATAAAAAATTCTAAGATTAGAATAATTGGGAGGATTACCTGACCATATCTCATTTGGAAATTTACCGTTCAATGTTTAATGTGAAGATTAGTTTACTAAATAGCTTGCCTAATTTACGGCTTCAGCCCAAAATCATTCCTTAGACTTGCATTTGAAAGCATGCATCGAGCCTTTTCCAACAAGGTTCTGTTCATTCTTTCTGCAACTCCATTCTTTGGCGGAGTACCTACAATGGTGCGGTGTTTCTTTATCCTTTCCCGTTTGCAGTAGTTATTAAATTCGGATGAAGAGAACTCAAGTTCATTGTTCGTTCTCAACTGCTTCACGGGCTTTCTGATTTGTTTTTCTAACAATGTTTTCCACTATTTGAAGATTTCAAAATTTTCGTTTTTCTGTTTCAAAAAATAAACCCAAAATTTCCTGGAATTTTAATCAATAAAAGTTAGAAATTATTTATAACCTCATTTTGAGATGTCAAGAGTCGAAACCCATAAACCGGAATGGACATAGTCAAAAGTCCCTTTTGTTTTATGCATTGCTAAATCAAAATTTACTAGTGTTTGTTTCTTATAAGTACAGTGCTCGCAAAACCTAACTTACTGACTCCAGTGTCTTTAAGAAGGCCTTACTGACTCCAGTGTTTTTAAGAAAGCCTTGTTTACACAATGTTGTCATACCTTTCTCACTCATGTGACCGAGTCGCATGTGCCAAAGTTTGGCTGAATCAAAATCTATGGAGAAAGTATCACGTCATGTCGTCGTGATGTCATATTGGCCCTCATTGTGATGTGGCGATGATTTTGAATCTTCTTCGATAATTGTAGTTGCACCAGTTACCATTGACCCTTGCAGAACATATAGAGTGCCCTTTTTTTCTGTCCTCTCATTACAATGAGAGCTCCACGACAAAATTTTATGCTGTTTGACTCAATAATAATAATAATAATCCTACAAACATTAGAGTTCAAAATTCCTAATAAGATGAGGTTTTTCTTTATGTTTGGTACATACCTAACATTTGACAGCATTTGAATAATTTCTTTTTGCATCCTGATTTGTACTATTCTTATTCTGATTTTCTTATATAGAGAATTATTCCCCATCAGCACAACTCCACCTTCAACTGAATTGCATGTGGAGAACCAATCCCTATTTGGACATATGTGATAGGATCACCCTGAATCTAGATCCATCCAAAAGTAAGCTTGAAGCTTTCGTTCGTTGACACCAATAAAAAATCCTCATCTCTATCGTCGACTACACTAGCATCAGCAACTTATGCTTTCTGTTTACCATTCTTGTCGTTTTCGGGATCCCTTTTATTCTTATTTTGAAGCTTATAACATTTTTCCTTAATGTGACCTGTCTTCTTGTAATAGCCAAATTGTTTGTCTCGATTCCTAGATTTAGATATTGCCCTAGATCTACTTCAATCTGGCTTTATGGGTTGTTGTCTGCCCCTTGGAACTAGAATTGGGGCTTGCTCATCTAACTTCTTATTTTGGCCTAACTCGTTGTCGAGTTTATCCTTGCTTAGTAGATTCCCTTTCACGTCCTTAAATAAGATATTATCTCTCCCATAAATTAGGGTTTCCTTGAAAGTTTTATAAAAAGAGGGCAAATAACACAATAACATAGTCTGATCCTCGTTTCTAATATTTGCTTCGAGATATTTTAGATCATTAAGAAAGGTAACAAATTCACTAATATGGGATCTAATGGACTAACCTTCGGCCATTCTGAACGTGTAGAGACGTTGTTTTAACACTAACCTGTTGGCCAGAGATTTCGTCAAATATAAAGTTTCCGGTTTCCTCCATAATGCAGATGTTGTTTTCTCCACCAAAACCTCCTATAACACAATATTCGTGATGCATAGTTGAATTGCAGATAGAGCTTTTTCATCAAGCTCTTCCCATTCTAACTAATCTATATCTACGGGCTTCTTCCCTGTAATGACCTTTTTCAGATCGTTCTGAACCAGTATTGTCGTCATACGAACTTGTCATAGACTGAAATTTGTGATTCCGTCGAACTTCACAATATCGAACCTTATCACTGCCATCTTTGAATAGGTTGAATACAGAGATCAAACTAGCTCTGATGCTAGTTTGTTGGGAATTAACTCGTGTATGCAAATAACAAGTAAACAAAGTAGAAAATTAAAAAGATCGAACATACAAATTTACGTGGAAAAACTTCTTCGAAAATGATAAAAAACTACGGGTAAAGGGAGATTTCACTAAATAAGAAAATAGTACAAGAGATGGAGAGAATTGAAAGAAAACCTGAAATCCCAAAAGAAAAAAACCCTTCAAACTCAAATAACATAATTCTCTCAATCTTAATACTTTCTTTTGTTGTATCTAAAACCTAGAGTAACTAAGTCCTATTTATAAGCTGAAATTCGTAGCATTTATGACTAGAATCACCTTAGGTTAATCAGAGTTTAAGTGGAAAATATAAAACAAAGTTTAACGAAGAGAAGAAAATCGAAAAACTTGAAGAGCATGTCGCCATGTTGTGATGTGGCGTTCGGTCAACAGAACGAAGAAGGATTGTGTTGTCGAGATGAGGACTTTCTTCTTATCGTGATGTCGGCTGCTTGTTGGGACGAAATGCTTCTTCTCGTTGCGATGTCATACATTGTTTTGGTCGAAATACGAGACATACTTCCACATATGATAAATAACATAATAATAAATGTTGAAACCTTTTTTTTTGAAATCGACTTTATTTTGAAAACGAAAATGGGAGTCGTCACCAATATTTTTTTATGAGGTGTGATCGAATCACCTCGTAATTCGATCATTTTAATAAAAGGTTTGATTTATTAAAAAAATATTTTTTTGGTCTACAAAAATCTAGAAAATGGGTTCAAGAGTCAATTACGCACGAGGAAGGATTAGCACCCTCGTTATGCCCAAAATTGGTACCTAATTGATTACTTGACGCCTTTAGTGTCGAAAATTGAAAATTTGAAGAGAAATTAAAATACAATCCCTTATTAAGACGTTACTTAACTAAATTAGTTTTCACGAAAAGGGGCTTATTTCAAGTTAATTGAGAAGAGAGGATCATGTCCTGTAAGTTAGGACACAATGCCTTAAATCCTAGAAAATGAGAACAGACGCTTAATTCTATTTTTTTAAGTAGATATTCTACTATCTCAGTTTTAAAAAAAAAGCCATGCTCCGTAAGTTAGGAACACAACTCCTTTTAATTCAAAAAATAATGAATATTGCTTCGATTAAAAAAATTCCTTTTTTGTATATCTTACGAAAAACGAACGTAACGCTTAAAAAGATATGCATTTTACTTATTTAGACATAATATACACATGGATAAATGATAATAATGTAAATATGACAATATATATAGAACATTAGAATAATATATAATAAGTAAATAAGGAATACTATAGTAATACTAATGTAGTTAATAATAATAATATTAATGATTAAATCATAATAATAATAAAATAAATAAGGAAATCTTAAAATAAAATAAAATGGAAATTGCATGATGAAAAAAGAAAAGAAAATATATATATATATATAAGTAAATATGACATGAGAGAGCCAAAAATAATAAAAGAATAATAAAATAACAAGAATAAGAATTAAAAATAAAATAATAATGACAACAATAATAAATGAATAAAGAAATGCACAAATAAAAGGATAAAAATAATATGATTTAAAAAACGTAAAAAAAGAAATAAATAAATAAATAAATAAACACTTTGTAGAAAGGTTGAAATTAAATGGACTAAGGATTAAATCGAAATCAAAATGAAATTAGGGGGATGAATTGTAAATAATTTAAAAAATTAATAAAATAAAATAAGGGATTAAAATAAAGCGCGCGAAAAACAATAAGGACTAAATATGAAATAATCCCAAACTCCTTAAACACCGTTCCATAGGTCTACAACGAAAGAAAAATAAAATTAAGGGGTAAAAATTAAAAAGAAAAAGAACTACATTGTAAATCGTCCAAAAAGCGGAAGGAATGAAAGGGTAAATAGACCCTTAGTCCAAAAACACGCGGATCCTGAGGTTATTGGGTCGGCCCCCAAAACGAAGTCGTTTTGGGGCCTTCTGAACTCCTTCAAAACGGCGTCGTTTCGCCTGCTTATAAAAGCAAAAAATTTCCCCAAAAATTTCATTTTATCCCATTTCAAAAAAAAAAACAAAAAAAACTCTCCTCTTCTCTCTCAAAGACCCCAGGCCCAGTCATCGGTCCGGCGAGTCGTCGCTGCGCCGGCCACCGGTCACCAACGTCGTCGCCGCCTTCCATGGTGTCCAGAGATAAGAAAAAAACCACCTTTTTTTTGTTTTTTTAAGTAGAACCCAGATCTGGGGTTGAAACGCTCAAAAAAGCCTTCAAAATTCAAAAAGAATCCTTCGTTTCTACCCACTTTCGTCACAACCATTCTGCGAATCCCCAAGGGTCCATCGATCTTCCAGAACAGAGGGAGAAGCAACGACGATGTAGGTAAATAGGTTTCACTTTTATTTTTTTATATATTTTCAAAAAATAAAAAAATAAATAGTGAGAATATAAAAAAATCAACTTTCTTTTTTAGTTTTTCTGATTTTTATTTCTTTTTTTGTATATCTCTTTAAAAATTACAATCAGTTTTGTTGTGGCTTTTTAGCCGATTACAATATCACATGTTGTTTATACTGTTTGCTACTATTCCTTTGTTATTTCTGCTTTTCTTTTTTGTCTTTCTCTTCTTGCTTTGTTTGCAGGTAAATGGCGTCCGTGGCGTTAGGCATCGGGGCGAGGTGCTTTGGACGGCGCGAGAGGAGCGGCGACTAGGGTTTTTAGTTTTACTGAAAATAGTTTAGGTTGTGGGCCATTTGGGCTTTAGGGTTTTTTTGTTAATTTTGGGCTGTTTTTAATTTTTAGGTTTGGGTTTGTAATTTTTTTGGTTTTGTTTATGGGCTGAAAATAAGATTTGCCATCTTCAATCTGCTCTATTGCAACTTCAGGGAGATAAGACTTGTAACTTTAACCTGCTCCACTGCAACTTTAGGGAGATAAGATTTATAACTTTAATCTTCTCTACTGACTCTTCAGAGAGATAGGATTTGCCTCAATCTGCTTTACTGCAACTTCAGAGAGATAAGATTCGCCGTGATAACTTCAATCCGTCCCACTGCAACTTTAGGGGTATAGGATTTGTGGCTTTAATCTACTCCACTGTAACTTCAGAGAGATAAGATTCGTAGCTTTAATCTACTCTATTGCAACTTTAAGAAGATAAGATTTGTAGCCTGTAGCTTTAGTCTATTCCACTACAACTTCAGGGAGATAAAACTTGCTAAGGCAAATTTGATCTGACCTACTGCAAGTTCAGAGGTATATGACTTATCGTTTCAATCTGCTCCACTGCAACTTTAGGGAGATAATATTCACCATTATAACTTCAATCCGTCCTACTACAACTTTAGGGGTATGGGATTTGTAACTTCAATCTACTCCACTGCAACTTCAGGGAGATAAGATTTGTTATTGTTTTTTTAACCTATTCCACTGCAACTTCAGGGAGATAAGGTTTGTGGCTTTGATCTGCTCCATTGCAACTTCAAGGAGATAAGATTCGCCATAATGATTTCAATCCATCCCATTGCAACTTCAGGGGTATAGAATTTATGACTTCTCTGATCTGTTATACCATTTTCTGAGGAACATGACATGTAGAATTCATTTGATGGGCCTATTTATGCCAAGTGATTAGGATGTCATGATAAGAATGAATCAAATGCTCCTAACTAGATGTGTATGAATGATATTTGCATGAATGCAAAATGTCATTTTTCAAGAATGGTCCCTTTTTAATGCTTAGGTTATCATTGCTCGTTGTTTATCAAGGTTCTATCACTGATGTGTTACCATGCTTTTTTGTTCAGTTGGTATCTTTGACAGAAAATCCGAAGAAATAGTCACAATTTTAGACTACTCTTTCTCAAATGTTTCCATCACTTAAGTTTAGTTAGTTCTAACTAGTGGTCCTGTTTCAGGACCTCATACTATTTAGAAGCCTTTCAAAGCAATATGCAGAAATCTTTTTACTTGAATATTATTAGTTCATTAGTCGTTATTTCAATGAAAAATGCTTGAAAAAGATCGTAACAATGGACAATATTGAAATTTATTGGGAGCAAAGCTCAAAATGAAAAGATTAATCAAAGTAGCAAACATTGCTAAAACACAAAGTGAGTGAGATGAAATTAGGTGCCCCAGATATCGCAGTATGAGCTTCTCCTAGCAAACTTACTGAGTATCAATTTGAGCCTGGTATGTGTTTGGTAGACCTAGAGTACTTTGTAGATTCCCCAAGATGTAAAGTTTCTTCTCTTTTTTACTTCTGAGGGGACAAGACTACCACATGCCAATCTTCAATCAAAATTTGAGCCACCCTTTTCAGGTTTTCAACTCAAAACTCCTTTGGTCTCAAGACGCCCTTTGCGGGTTTTCGCCTTGGCCTTTCATTTTTTTCTTTTTCTTTTTTTTTTAAGTGAAATATCTCTTGACTAAATCCGAATTCACAGGATTGAGCAGGTTTTTGCCATCCATCTTGGTGAGAATCAATGCTCCTCCAGAAAAAGCTTTATTTACCACATAAGGTCATTCCCAGTTCGACATTCTTTTTCCTCTAAAATCTTTTTGGATGGAAAAGATATTTTTCAATACCAGGTCCCCTTCATAGAATTCTCTGGGGCGAACCTTTTTATCATAAGCTCACATCATTCGTTTTTGGTATGTCTGACCATGACGGATAGCTCTTAACCTCTTCTCTTTGATCAAGTTCAACTGATCATATTGAGATTGGATCCATTCTACTTCATCCAACATTAATTCTGATAAAACTCGAAGAGAAGAAAGCTTGAATTTAATGGGCAAAACCGCTTCCATTCCATACACCAATGAGAAAGGTGTTGCCCCAGTGGAGGTCCTAACAGACGTTCGATAAGCATAAAAGGAAAATGGTAACTTCTCATGCCAGTCTTTATATGTCTCAGTCATTTTTCCCAAGATCTTCTTAATGTTCTTATTGGCTGCCTCCACCGCATCATTCATTTTTGGGCGATATAGTGACAGGTTGTGGTGTTTAATCTTAAATTAACTACAGACATCCGCTATCATGCTGTTGTTCAAATTCAATGCATTGTCAGATATAATCTTTCTGGCATCCCATATCGACATATGATATCTTTTTTCAAGAATGTTGCTAATTATCGATTTTGTGACGTTGGCATATAAAGCGGCCTCTACCTTCTTGGTGAAGTAATCGATGACCACGGAGATGAATCGATGCCCATTGGAAGCTTTTGGTGAGATCAACCCAATGACATCCATGCTCCACATGGAGAAAGGCCATGGAGAAGTCATAACATGAAGAGGTGAAGGAGGCACATGAATTTTGTCTCCATAAATTTGGCACTTATGACATCTCTTCGCATAATTGATACAGTCCCCTTCCATGGTGGACCAATAATATTTGAATCTCATGATTTGCCTAGACACTGTAAAACCATTAGCATGTGTTCTGCAAACACCCTCATGGACTTCTTCTAAGATTTTCTTAGCCTCAACAGCGTCCACACATCTTAGTAGCACCTGATTCTTTCTTATTTTGTATAGGATCTCCCCGTCTAAGACATAGTCATTGGCCAGTTTTCTCAACGTCTTTTTATCATTCTCAGTTGTTTGGTCAGGGTATTCACGATTCTTCACATATTGCAGTATATCGTGGTACCAAGGGTGATCATCCTTTTCCTCTTCCTCGATATTGTAACAATGAGCTGGAGTCTTATAAATACTCATCTGGATAGGTTTTACATCCTCTTGTTTGTTCACTTTGATCATGGAGGTTAAAGTAGCTAAGGCGTCATCCATCTGGTTTTCATCTCGTGGGAGGTAGCAAAAGGTGATGTCATTAAACTCCTCAATTAACTCAAGAACCAGCCTTCGATAATTGATCAATTTGGAGTCTATCATCTCCCATTCACCTTTGAGTTGATAGATCTGTAACACCCCAAACCCGGCCCACGAGCCTTGACCGGATCTGGTATGTCACGGAGTAAAAACGTTTTGAAAGATTCGGGTTAACATTGGAAATCTGAAAATATTGCTGAATTTGTAAAACGATGTTTGCTAAAACTAAGATAGGTTAGTTTGATAAACACGATGGAGTTGAAAACTTTTTCTTTTCCTTTGAAACCATTTGATCATTTAGATTTTTAGAAATGCCGGGGTTATTGATAACTTGGTAAAATTGGCTACCCGATGGTAACGTCTTTGAAAACGCGTACGAGTACTTATTTTGAAAACGTCGCTTTTACCGATTTGATTAACAGCTTATAAGTTCGTTAGTAATATAATAAAAATAAGGTAAAAGCAACTACTTAAACATCCAAAATAATAACTAGTGGCCATATTACAAACCAAACCAAAATGTAATAAATATTAACTTTAACGGTACGAAATAAAATCTCAAAACCGAGGAACATGCATGGCCGCCTCGAGTCCTCTCTGGCTCCGTCTCCGCGATCTACTCACCTGAGAAAGATAGAAAAAGGGGGGGTGAGTCACCAAGACTCAGTGCATAGCTATTACACACGTCCCCACATATGGGCCTGGCCCATATCCACACAGTCCATGCACATGAATATGCAAAAGTGAAGTCCAACCCATCCTAAGTCCATCCGATACTCCTACCTTAGCAGACTCCCTGCTCAAGGCCGTGGCTAATCCACCGTGACTAGCCATCGATCACAAAGTGATCCACATATCTTACCTTGGCAGACTCACTGCTCAAGGCCATGGCTAAGCCACCGTGACCAGGCCACCGATCACAAAGATCCGCATAACTTACCTTGGCAGACGCACTGCTCAAGGCTGTGGCCAAGTCACCGATCCCATAGGGATCCACAGGTCAATCCAGACCACGGTGATGCACACAGCAATCAACCGCCGAGGTGGGCACTCAGCCAACACCTGCCTTGATGTAGCACATAGCTAACATCAAGCGCTAATGTAGCACGAGGCTAACATTAGACCACGCACATAGCGTACACTACTCCTCCAATAGTCACATCCCAAGTCCCATGCATATGTATATGTACCATGGCAACATTTTACTCGAAACAATTATACATCGCATGCCATCACATTTTATACAATAATCAATAATCATTTAATACCGTAAATTACATACCTGAGTATCCAATCACCCACCACGGGTATTCACAACCTTAGCCCTTATTTCGGCTAACATGTACAACATATACAATTACAAATAACACAAATAACAAGCAAGAGAACAGTGCGATAACTACGCACCTGATCACAAACAACGTTATGCCCTCAATCCCGAAGCTATCCCTAAGCGATACTACGGCTATTTGCCTCCACTGTTGTTCGGACGCCGGCCCACACCCAGGCGGCCAATCCCAAACCGCTGAGACAGCTCCCCTTTTAAACTTTGGGATAGGCGCTACCCCTTTATCTTCTTGACTAACACTTGCGTCCATCGATACACTTAATCAGATAAACCGGTTAATCACCCAAGTCATAAATCTAAGTATCGAATCTTACTAAATATTTCTTACCAAAACAGCCTTGAGTCCCGGAGGCTACTATACGCTTCTTTTGATTAACCCCTACTCCATCATGGACAGAATCGATTAGCCCCTTAAATACCAAATTAAAAGGCCTAAGGCCCAAAGTTACCCTTCCTTACCTTATTAACTAAATCCCGGGAACCACCTCTTGAATATGGGTTGTCGAAATCACTGTTAAACAACTTGTTAGAATCGGTTTAACACATAAAACCATAAAATTGGCCCTTGGCCGAATACTACAAACCCTTTACCTTGATCTCCACAAATCCCAAAAGCTTCTCCTTTTATGCTCCTTCTTTCGGCTACACACAAAAAGGACACACTTAGTGGCACTAAGACATTCGACCATGCTCTAAAAATCAAGACTACTCATTGATTCGGCATACCAACATGAGAACCCAAAACCAAACATTTTTAAGGAGACAACACACTTACCACTTACACGATTAAAACGAAACCATATTCAAGAAGTTGATGGTACTACCCTTGTAGATTCGGTCTCAAAGAGAACTAAGTAAGGATTTAAGGAAGAAGAGAGTTGAGTAATACGGCACAAGTGTTTTGAAGGAGAAGAGATAAGATGTCAAGGGGGGAGGGTTCCTATTTTCGGCCAAGAGTAAGAACAAGAAAGAAAACAAGGCAATGGTCACCTCCCTAGCTAAAACAAACCGAGAATGGAGGCTCCTAGGAGGACCGTTTTCGGCCAAACACAAATGCAAGAAAGCCAAAACAAAAATTCAAATATTTTGGCCAAGTTTTGCAACACATTGCCGGCCAACTCTCCCAAGCAAGCATCAAAATTTTCATTCTCCAAACAATGACTCATCACCTTAGAAAAGATAGAAAGCTTTGTTTAAAACTAAACCCATCACTAATTCCTTCCTCCAACAATTAAAATAATCTTCCCAATACCTTCCCATGCTCCCAACGGCATGCTCCTCTCTTTTACCAAGGCCGGCCATCACCAAGCATGCTAATCCACCATCAATAATAAATAAAAATCCAACAATTCCCCATATATACCCCACGCATATAACAATAATAGAAGTTAAAATAATAATAATAATAATAAAATAAAACCATGCTTCCTTTAATAAATTAATGAAAATAAAATATAATAAAAAAAATATATACTACCCATCCTTTAATAAAATAACACAAATAATAATAATAATAATAATAATAATAATAATAATAATAATAATAATAATAAAGGTTTGAAGCCCCATGTTTCTAAACAAAAATATAAAAAGAAGGAACACCCCTTTTGCTTCATGCGTGGGTGCTGCATGCGTGCATGCACTTAATGCCCATGCAGCCCCCCCTAATTCTCACGCCCGAACCAAAAAGGAAAACCATGCTTGCTGCCTCCAGGTCTCGAACCAGAGACCTGGAGAGAACTCTCTCCAAGCCCCCAGCCAATCAGCCCTTTGCGCGTTTCATGCAATTAGTCGTGCAGAATTTCTATTAAACCTTACTTCGCTGGCTTCCCTACTTTAATGCTAGGAACCAAAAATAAAAGTATTCGAGCCCCCAAAGGAACTCGAACGCCTGACCTCGAGAGGCCCCCATGCTGCAAGCGTCTTAACCACTCGGCTAGTGCTCATTTCATGCCAACAAACACGCCGAAAAATTCTTTTAAACCCTTATTCCTTAGTTCCACTTGTTTAATGCGCCAGACCAAAAGAATAAAACGCTCTTACTGCGGACAACCAAGCTCGAACTTGAGCCCTCTTGAAGCCTCCTTGCGCTCTTAGCCACTCTGCTATGTGGTTTCATGCGACATAAACCTCGCATAAATTCTTTTAAGGCCTCCTAAGTCCATAACACCATACAGCGCAAAAATAAAAACCATGCGCCCAGCAATGCTCGATCCCCTGACCTGCTTAGCGCCAAATCTTAAGTGGCACACGGAAGCCACCTTACTACTGGACTTTCATGTCCAATATTTTACAAAATTTATTCTTAAGGCCTCCCTCACCCAAATTTTCACTTTTGACCCAAAATTTTCAAAATTTCCAAAATAGTCCCTTTTTATCCTCGAGCTTTAATAACCCTTAAAACACATGAAAACAATTCTTAAGGCCTATCGACTCGTGAATTTTGCTCCAACGCACAGCCCCTAATTTAGGATATTACAAATCTACCTCCCTTAAAACAATTTCGTCCTCGAAATTGCTTACTAACGAACATCCGTACATTCCAATTCACCGCACCATGCTCATGCTGCGCACTCTGATTCTACAAAACTAACACATTCCTTATATAATATTTCGGGATTCGTATTCAAGGTTCCATACTCCACTAGCATCAAACACGAACTATCTTACCTTCTAAGCACAGTTTCTAAGTTCACATCCAAAGTTCGAGCACTTCACCAACAGTACAAGTATGAACCGATCTTATAAAACTCAAATAATAAAAGATATTCCATAACAAGAAACTCACCTGCTATCACATCCTCGGTTGCCTCGCATCCAAACCTTTAGCATCTCAGCTTGAAGTTCCACGTCCTTGACTTCGCGCCCTATCCATCACTTGAGGACAGTCTTTAATCAAGTGAGACTTAGATTTACACCTAAAACATCTTCGATTCCGGTTCCAACACTTGCCGTCATGATACCTTCCACACTGAGCACACGGACAGCTCCGATTTCCCGCAGCTGGCTTAATCACACGAGAAAAATTTTCGATCCTCGGTCTTTTCCGAAGACCCTCAGATGATTCAGACGGTCCAAAATTTCTCCTATCCCGGTTCCTATCCTTATCTCTGTTTTGTCTCATCGAGTCCTTAATCCCTTCAACTACCTTAGCTTTTTCGACTAACACCGCGAACTCCCATTCCTGATGAGGAGCTATCAATAATCTCAGATCGTCCCTTAATCCGTCCTCGAACCGGACACATCGTTCATGCTCCGTAGCAACTACCCCTCGAGCATATCGGCTTAACCTTAGGAATTCAGCCTTGTATTCCGCCACAGACTTGTTCCCTTGAACCAGCCCCAAAAACGCCTTCCTCTGAGCATCAATGTAGTGAGTACCGACATACTTCTTCTGGTATGCCGTCTTGACATACTCCCAAGTGAGGTCTTCAGCTGTGATACTGTCCTGAACCGTGAGCCACCATTGATACGCCTCGTCGCGAAGTAGCGCCACCATTCCTTTCACTTTTTCCTCAGGGCTCAGATCGAGCTCATCCATAATTCGCTCGGTTGCTTCCAACCAATATTCAGCCGTACTAGGTGCCACGCCGGATACACCACGGAACAACTCCGCTCCATTGGCTCGAAGTCGCTCGGGAACAGATTTTTGAGCTCTCATATTTCCTCCCGCTCCAGCCACCATCTCTAAAACTCGCAGCACCGCCTGAGATACAGCATCATCCCCCGACTGATCTTGCCGCTCATTGCCGAAGACTGGTGGTGGAGGTGATACCTCATTATTAGACCCTTGACCCGATCTAACGGGTTCCGAAACGGCCATTCTGCCTCGACCACGTCCTCCAGAACTCATCTCTTATCGCGCAATCTGACTTAAAAGTTTTATGCATTAGAAAATTTGTTCCACTGATTAATCGCGAACAATTTTATGAAATAAAGTATTTAGAAGTGGTTCTTTCGATCACACAAAGGTTTCAGTTCAAGTTCGCTATTCTAATTCAGAAAGTCACATTCACGCTCATACACAGAGACATATTCATATCACCTCAATAGCCAGAGGTACTTACCCGAGCGGATCGGTGCCGGAGACTCGGTGCCATGCTGTTTAAAACAAAACCATTTTCATAATAGTTCTCAAAAGTCTATCAAGAAAACATTTTTGGGCCTTGGGCCCCCACAGCCGAGTTTTGAACCGGGCTCTGATACCAAAATGTAACACCCCAAACCCGGCCCACGAGCCTTGACCGGATCTGGTATGTCACGGAGTAAAAACGTTTTGAAAGATTCGGGTTAACATTGGAAATCTGAAAATATTGCTGAATTTGTAAAACGATGTTTGCTAAAACTAAGATAGGTTAGTTTGATAAACACGATGGAGTTGAAAACTTTTTCTTTTCCTTTGAAACCATTTGATCATTTAGATTTTTAGAAATGTCGGGGTTATTGGTAACTTAGTAAAATTGGCTACCCGATGGTAACGTCTTTGAAAACGCGTACGAGTACTTATTTTGAAAACGTCGCTTTTACCGATTTGATTAACAGCTTATAAGTTCGTTAGTAATATAATAAAAATAAGGTAAAAGCAACTACTTAAACATCCAAAATAATAACTAGCGGCCATATTACAAACCAAACCAAAATGTAATAAATATTAACTTTAACGGTACGAAATAAAATCTCAAAACCGAGGAACATGCATGGCCGCCTCGAGTCCTCTCTGGCTCCGTCTCCGCGATCTACTCACCTGAGAAAGATAGAAAAAGGGGGGGTGAGTCACCAAGACTCAGTGCATAGCTATTACACACGTCCCCACATATGGGCCTGGCCCATATCCACACAGTCCATGCACATGAATATGCAAAAGTGAAGTCCAACCCATCCTAAGTCCATCCGATACTCCTACCTTAGCAGACTCCCTGCTCAAGGCCGTGGCTAATCCACCGTGACTAGCCATCGATCACAAAGTGATCCACATATCTTACCTTGGCAGACTCACTGCTCAAGGCCATGGCTAAGCCACCGTGACCAGGCCACCGATCACAAAGATCCGCATAACTTACCTTGGCAGACGCACTGCTCAAGGCTGTGGCCAAGTCACCGATCCCATAGGGATCCACAGGTCAATCCAGACCACGGTGATGCACACAGCAATCAACCGCCGAGGTGGGCACTCAGCCAACACCTGCCTTGATGTAGCACATAGCTAACATCAAGCGCTAATGTAGCACGAGGCTAACATTAGACCACGCACATAGCGTACACTCCTCCTCCAATAGTCACATCCCAAGTCCCATGCATATGTATATGTACCATGGCAACATTTTACTCGAAACAATTATACATCGCATGCCATCACATTTTATACAATAATCAATAATCATTTAATACCGTAAATTACATACCTGAGTATCCAATCACCCACCACGGGTATTCACAACCTTAGCCCTTATTTCGGCTAACATGTACAACATATACAATTACAAATAACACAAATAACAAGCAAGAGAACAGTGCGATAACTACGCACCTGATCACAAACAACGTTATGCCCTCAATCCCGAAGCTATCCCTAAGCGATACTACGGCTATTTGCCTCCACTGTTGTTCGGACGCCGGCCCACACCCAGGCGGCCAATCCCAAACCGCTGAGACAGCTCCCCTTTTAAACTTTGGGATAGGCGCTACCCCTTTATCTTCTTGACTAACACTTGCGTCCATCGATACACTTAATCAGATAAACCGGTTAATCACCCAAGTCATAAATCTAAGTATCGAATCTTACTAAATATTTCTTACCAAAACAGCCTTGAGTCCCGGAGGCTACTATACGCTTCTTTTGATTAACCCCTACTCCATCATGGACAGAATCGATTAGCCCCTTAAATACCAAATTAAAAGGCCTAAGGCCCAAAGTTACCCTTCCTTACCTTATTAACTAAATCCCGGGAACCACCTCTTGAATATGGGTTGTCGAAATCACTGTTAAACAACTTGTTAGAATCGGTTTAACACATAAAACCATAAAATTGGCCCTTGGCCGAATACTACAAACCCTTTACCTTGATCTCCACAAATCCCAAAAGCTTCTCCTTTTATGCTCCTTCTTTCGGCTACACACAAAAAGGACACACTTAGTGGCACTAAGACATTCGGCCATGCTCTAAAAATCAAGACTACTCATTGATTCGGCATACCAACATGAGAACCCAAAACCAAACATTTTTAAGGAGACAACACACTTACCACTTACACGATTAAAACGAAACCATATTCAAGAAGTCGATGGTACTACCCTTGTAGATTCGGTCTCAAAGAGAACTAAGTAAGGATTTAAGGAAGAAGAGAGTTGAGTAATACGGCACAAGTGTTTTGAAGGAGAAGAGATAAGATGTCAAGGGGGGAGGGTTCCTATTTTCGGCCAAGAGTAAGAACAAGAAAGAAAACAAGGCAATGGTCACCTCCCTAGCTAAAACAAACCGAGAATGGAGGCTCCTAGGAGGACCGTTTTCGGCCAAACACAAATGCAAGAAAGCCAAAACAAAAATTCAAATATTTTGGCCAAGTTTTGCAACACATTGCCGGCCAACTCTCCCAAGCAAGCATCAAAATTTTCATTCTCCAAACAATGACTCATCACCTTAGAAAAGATAGAAAGCTTTGTTTAAAACTAAACCCATCACTAATTCCTTCCTCCAACAATTAAAATAATCTTCCCAATACCTTCCCATGCTCCCAACGGCATGCTCCTCTCTTTTACCAAGGCTGGCCATTACCAAGCATGCTAATCCACCATCAATAATAAATAAAAATCCAACAATTCCCCATATATACCCCACGCATATAACAATAATAGAAGTTAAAATATAATAATAATAATAATAATAAAATAAAACCATGCTTCCTTTAATAAATTAATGAAAATAAAATATAATAAAAAAATAATATATACTACCCATCCTTTAATAAAATAACACAAATAATAATAATAATAATAGTAATAATAAAAAAGGTTTGAAGCCCCATGCTTCTAAACAAAAATATAAAAAGAAGGAACACCCCTTTTGCTTCATGCGTGGGTGCTGCATGCGTGCATGCACTTAATGCCCATGCAGCCCCCCCTAATTCTCACGCCCGAACCAAAAAGGAAAACCATGCTTGCTGCCTCCAGGTCTCGAACCAGAGACCTGGAGAGAACTCTCTCTAAGCCCCCAGCCAATCAGCCCTTTGCGCGTTTCATGCAATTAGTCGTGCAGAATTTCTATTAAACCTTACTTCGCTGGCTTCCCTACTTTAATGCTAGGAACCAAAAATAAAAGTATTCGCGCCCCCAAAGGAACTCGAACGCCTGACCTCGAGAGGCCCCCATGCTGCAAGCGTCTTAACCACTCGGCTAGTGCTCATTTCATGCCAACAAACACGCCGAAAAATTCTTTTAAACCCTTATTCCTTAGTTCCACTTGTTTAATGCGCCAGACCAAAAGAATAAAACGCTCTTACTGCGGACAACCAGACTCGAACTTGAGCCCTCTTGAAGCCTCCTTGCGCTCTTAGCCACTCTGCTAAGTGGTTTCATGCGACATAAACCTCGCATAAATTCTTTTAAGGCCTCCTAAGTCCATAACACCATACAGCGCAAAAATAAAAACCATGCGCCCAGCAATGCTCGATCCCCTGACCTGCTTAGCGCCAAATCTTAAGTGGCACACGGAAGCCACCTTACTACTGGACTTTCATGTCCAATATTTTACAAAATTTATTCTTAAGGCCTCCTTCACCCAAATTTTCACTTTTGACCCAAAATTTTCAAAATTTCCAAAATAGTCCCTTTTTATCCTCGAGCTTTAATAACCCTTAAAACACATGAAAACAATTCTTAAGGCCTATCGACTCGTGAATTTTGCTCCAACGCACAGCCCCTAATTTAGGATATTACAAGATCACTAATGCAAAATCCCTATATACCTCTAGTACTTTGATCTTGCATTCTATGGCTGCACGAATGCCCATGATGCATGCTTCGTATTCTACCATGTTGTTCGTGCAATCAAAATCCAATTTACTAGTAAAAGGATACTGATATCTGTTTGGCGATACTAGGACTACCCCGATTCCGTTACCCATAACGTTAGAGGCCTCATCAAAGTTTAGTTTCCAGGTATGTTCTTCTTGAGCACCTTCTTCATTGGTTGCAATCATACATCAAATCTTTGTTTGGGAAATCAAAATTCAAAGGCTCGTAATCTTCTAAGGCTCTACTGGCTAGAAAATCTTCTATTGCGCTACCCTTTACCGCCTTCTAGTTCACATAGACTATATCAAATTCGGAAAGCAGAATTTTCCATCGGACCATTCTTCCATTCAAAGTAATTGACTCCATCATATTTTTTAGAGGGTCCATTTTTGATATAAGCCAAGTTGTGTGGTACAACATTACTGTCTCAGTCTCTAGGTTGTCTAAATCAATGTGTAACACAACTTCTCGATTGGAGAATATCTTATCTCAGATTCAGTGGATTTCTTACTGAGATAGTATATCACTCTTTCTTTTCTCCCTGACTCATCATGTTGGCCAAGCATGCACCCTATGAAATTCCCGAATATTGCCAAGTACAATATCAGCGGCTTATCTGGGCTAGGTGGCATCAACACTGGGGTATTAGACAAGTAGTGTTTAACCTTGTCAATAGCTTTCTGACACTCCTCATCCCATACACCTGAATTGTGGTTCTTAAGGAGACGGAATATGGGGTCACATTTCTCGGTTAATTGTAAAATGAACCTAGAGATGTAACTTTCCCATCTCTTTTAGGGACGGAGATGATATTGACTACCCATTCTGAGTATTTAACCACTTGAAAGAAACCAACATCGAATTGTTTCTTGACCTCCTCTTTTATTTTCAGCAAAACGTTGGGCCTCATCCTTCGAAGCTTCTATTGAATTGGCTTACACTCTTCCTTTATGGGGAGCCAGTGTACCACAATATTAGTACTTAACCTGGGCATATCTTGATACGACCATACAAAGACGTCTTTGAATTCTTGAAGTAGCTTAATGAGGTCTCACTTTGTCTCTGCAGCGATGCAAGCTTCAGTCTTCATTTCTTTTTTTTTCTCCTAGGCTCACAATTTCCACTAACTCTTTGTAAGGTAGGATTTTTTTCATCTTGTTCTACCATCCTTAACAAGTCAGGAGATAGGTTACATTCTCACTTATCTTCGAAGTCCTAAGAATCCTCTATACACATATCTTGCTCAAAAGAAGACAATGAGTCAGTAGCAGCGTTACCCATATCATTAATATCTAGAGACCTGTTATAAGGACGAAGGAGGATCCAAAGAAAAAAAAGAATCTTAGAATAATTATTTGTATGATATGATTATGAATGAAGTGGAATCAATAAAAGAATATTTGCTCAGAATAAGATACAAAGATGCAGTTTATTAAAATAAAAATAGTGGACACATTTTTCATAAAAGGATTCCTATTGCTCCGAGGCTTAAAGCAATAGATGTGTTCTAAATATTACTCTGAAATAGTCCTAAAAACTAAAGGGATCTCCTCCACAGCCTAGTTGTTCAGAACACTTCTGGGGATGTAGGAACAAATTCTTGATAGTTTTTTTAATTCCTTCTTCAAAGTCACAAACATCTTTCCCTTTCGAATATTCGATATCTTCAAAGAATTCCAACTCTTTATCATCCATCAGGCTCCGTACTAGAATTCTGAACTTGGCGCACTTTTGGATTTTATGAAATTTATTGTATGCAATGAAATGTAATGTTGATGAATGGAAAAGATGCATGCAAAAAAGGTGTCGATTCTAGTTCAATTCCATTAGGACAACTTTACTAGAAAATAAGTTTCTTTACATAAAGTGGATACATATACGGCTTTGCTTTCACACTCAAAACCTTAACTTTTCCAAGAAGCAAAGCTAATTCTCGGCCCCGATCCAACTCCGATTCATATTTTATGTTTTGAACGGTTGGGGTCTGTAAGAGTATGCCCAAAGATCAATCATGAGATGGTTGTAATAACATACTTTATTTACCATATTTATTAATATAAAGCGTTGTCATTATTATTTCAGTTTTTCTTTCTGTGTGTATAGATAAACTGTTTTATAATAATGTCCTGAGAATAATATGATTATTCTTAAAAGATCCTTAGTTGAGTATTATTGTTGACTAGGACAATAATGATGCATTTAAGACTAACATGTAGTTGATTGATGATAAAGAGTTGTCATTGATATGGAATGTCAAAATCAATGCATGAATATGTGTGTTAGAGAACAACATATTGGATTGACCCGCTATGAGTATGTTTCTTGGATTATTATGTAATTGTCACAACATTACTCATAGTGATTAATATGTATATGATCCTCAGACTTGAGATCATTATTATCCCAGCATCGTGAGTTGTATATTTTGATACAGTCAAACGTACACCGTAACAGGTTGTTCTATAAAGGCTGATGTTGGATATACCACAATCTATGTAGAGGGATATAGTTGATCAATAAAGGATAAGTCCCTCCTACATAATAGGAGTAATATCTTAGGCCACTTGATTGAGTGAGACTAGAAATGCATGGCCATGCTCAAATAAGTTGATATGAGATGTCATACTAATTTGTATATCATAGTCTACTCAAGATATCAAGAAACATGGGATGGACTATGCAAGTGTGACTATCCCATGACTTGTATCCGTTCCAGAGATAAAGGACTTAAGGATTAATGCATAAAAGTTTAATCACGAAAGGTTATGTCGAATCATGACTTCTTGTAACTTAGGTAGCAATGATGCATTGCTAGATGCCACTCATTGTCTGTGACAATAGAATCGTTCTAGTATTACTGCTAACGTTGCAAGAACCTACAGGGTCACACCCTATGGTTGAAATGAACGGAATAAAATATAGTTGGTATTGTGCTTGGTTGTCACATAAATTAAATTAATTAAAGAATTAATTTAATTGGACAATCAAATATTGAACATATTATATGTACAAGGATGTTGTACACATAATGATAACATAATTTTATTAATATATGAATTTGATTCATATATAAATTTAAATAAATATAGTTTACCGAAATCCTTATTATAATTAATGTAATTATAATTTTTAGATATAATTAATGTAATTATAATTTTCGGTATTGTATTTATTTAATCTTGTATATTCAAGAAATACCAATTATAAAAGGCCCAATTAAGAAGATACCTATTATAAAAGGCCCAATGAGAAAGGCACCCAATATAAAAGGTATTAAAAGGAGACAAAACTTAATAAGAAAACCCTAAGTGATTGCTTGTTAGGTCTAGCAGCCGTCAAGCAAATAAGCCTCCAAAACAGTTTTGGAGATTTCTTCCGTTCATAGTCAAACCGGGTGGATTACGTAGAGGCCGACATCGGAAAAGGTTGAGGCTGGATTCGACAGTAGATCAAAACTCTTGTTGCCAAGGCGTTGCTGTCTACTCAGATTGAAGTTTTGGTAAGATCGAAACCTTTATTTCACTCCGATTCGTTCCTCACACATGGATCCATGGTTTGGATCGCCGGATCTAATTTTATTCTGCTGTGCCATGGGGTACCGGCGTTCCAACAGTGGTATCAGAGCCACTTGTGTGATACGAACTCGGGTTTAAATACTTGGGTGATGCAATTGTATGAGATTCATGTTTTGATCTTATTGTATTTTCGATTATTTAAATCGTTTAAGCATAACCTGATAACTGTTCCTTTCGGTAATTGATTAAATGTTAATCATGGTTTTGTGGCCTACTTGATTTTATGTTATTACTGTTAATTATTAACAAATCTGTAATAATGTGACGGAAGTATTTATAGTTTCCAGTAAGTGTTAACTGGCTAATGGAACAAGGGTTGTTCCGATATGAAACCTCCAGGATTAAAATCCTAAAAACACGATTCTGTTGATAAAAAGTTATCAAATCGTGAGGTTTCATTTGACTGGGGGTATGCGATTCGTACCGCAGGGGCTCTGCCCCGTACCCCTGGTCCATACTGCGGGGGCTCCGCCCCCGCACCCCTGGTCTATGACGCGGGGGCTCCGCCCCCGCACCCCCGGGGATGAGGATCTGAGGATGGCTCCGGCCGCGGGCCTTCGGCCCGCTTCCTCCGACATCCTCAGACCCTCGCAAAAAATTTGTTAATAAAAGAAATTTATAAACTTGATGGGCCACAAAAGGTTGAAAGGATATTTTATAATTCACCTTATATATATATATATAGAACTATGTATGCTATTTTTGACATGCATGGTGTTTGAAATGCATAGTTATAGCCCAATGACACATTCGATAAAAGGTTGTATTTTTTTTTAAATACGGCCTGCGTGCCGTGCCTTACTACTATTCTCTTGTATTTCTCTTCTCATCTTATTCCCTCGTATGTAAAACGAGTTTCTGCATATTGTAATTTGCAAGAGTTGCTGTGGGCCAAACGAGAAGGAAGGTGGGACAATGATTGAGAATGATAGCTTGTGAAATGGCTTACACCTTTAGGTTTCTTTTTGGTTTTCCCATTGGCTTGGGTTGAACCACTTTAGTTTATGGGCTATAACTATTGCATTTATTTATTGCTTTATTTATTCATGTATGAGATGCTATGGATGATAATAAACCTTATTGGTAATAAACCCTATTAATTGATGAGATCGATTAGAAGACTAAATGGGCTAAAGTAGACCATAATTGGTGAGATGCAACAACCTTAATAAAATCCCTCTATTAAAATATTAAGTCAAAATGGCCTTCCAATTTTGCCCTCGTTAAGGCCTCGATCAATACTATGTAGGTTCTGCCAAAGCGAAGTACTAGTATTTATCTTGGTTAAACGCGAAGAATAAACAAGTGATATTCGCTGGTTAAAAATTGGTTAATGACTTAACTAGGTTACTTTAATAGGATTAGAAACCTAGAGGCAAGTAAATTGGATAAATCATAAGATGATTAGAACAAGAGTTGTTCACCAAATATTAGGAGTTACATATGATGTAATTAGCAAATGTTGCTTACCTAAATAACCATAATCTTAAGAGTAAAGCCAAAGCTGACTTAAGAGGTGGTGAAATATGGATCCCTAACCTACTAGAAATACTTTTGAGAAAGCTTTTCCGAAATTAATATATGAGGGTTATTAATTTTGAAATAAAATAGTAGGAATATCATTTAATAAAGTCTTTTTAATGATTGATATAAAATTGGTAAATTTACTCACATGCATATTTAATTGTTGTAGATATATTATGGCTGCAAACACTAGCACACTCTCATTGCGATCGGTCCTTGAGAAGGACAAATTGAATGGTTTGAATTTTCTTGATTGGTTCCGTAACTTGAGGATTGTCCTTAAACAAGAACGGAAATTATATGTCATTGAACAATCACTTCCTAATGAACCACCCGCTAATGCCTCGAGGGCTGATAGAGACACTTACAAGAAGTATCTCGATGACATGATAGATGTTGGATGTCTTATGCTTGCCACTATGAATCCTGAACTTCAGAAGCAACATGAGGACATGGTTGCTTATGATATGATCGAGCACCTGAAAGAACTTTATCAGGGGCAAGCACGGCAAGAGAGGTTTGATATCTCTAAAGCCCTATTCCAATGTAAGTTGGCTGAAGGAAGCCCAGTAGGACCTCATGTCCTTAAGATGATTGGCTATATTGAAAGCCTATCTAAGCTTGGGTTTCCATTGAGCCAAGAGTTGGCCACTGATGTTATTTTACAATCGTTGCCAGATAGCTACAGCCAGTTTGTCCTCAATTTCAATATGAATGAAATTGACAAGACTCTACCACAATTGCTCAGTATGTTACGAACTGCTGAAGGCAACTTGAAAAAGGTTGGACCCAAGCCCATACTGATGGTCCGTAATAACAAGGGCAAGGGAAAGGCCAAAGTTCAAACAAAGCCCAAGGGCAAAGGTAAGCCCAAATTTGGAAAAGGAAAGGCTGCGCTGAAACCTAAAGGTGGGGTGTCTAAGGAAGGAAACTGTTTTCATTGTGGTGTGACTGGACATTGGAAACGGAACTGCCCTGCCTATCTTGAAGAAGTCAAGAAGGCTAAAGCAAGCGGAATGTCTGCTTCAGGTATTTATGTTATTGATATTAATTTATCAACTACTACTTCTTGGGTATTAGATACTGGTTGTGGTTCTCATATTTGTACTTCTGTACAGGGACTACAAAGGAGTAGGACTTTGGCTAGAGGAGATGTGGACCTACGAGTTGGAAATGGAGCAAAAGTTGCTGCATTAGCTGTGGGAACATATACTTTATCTTTGCCTAGTGGACTTGATTTATGTTTAGAGGATTGTTATTTTGTGCCCAGTTTGACTAAAAACATTATTTCAATTTCTTGTTTAGACAAAATTGGTTTTGAGATAATTATTAAGAATAATTGTTGTTCATTTTATCTCAATAATGTTTTCTATGGTTCGGCACAATTGATTAATGGCCTCTATATTTTAGATCAAACGAATCCCATTTACAACATAAATACTAAAAGATCTAAAATAAATGACTCAAATCAAACTTATCTTTGGCATTGTCGTTTGGGCCACATAAGTGAGAAACGCATATCCAAACTCCATAGAGATGGTCTCTTGAATTCATTTGTTTTTGAACAATTTGAAGTATGTGAATCTTGCTTATTGGGAAAAATGACTAAATCTCCCTTTTCTGGAAAAGGTGAACGAGCTAGTGATTTATTGGGCCTAATACATTCTGATGTATGTGGACCAATAAATACACAGGCCAGAGGTGGATTTCACTACTTCATTACTTTCACTGATGATTTCAGTAGATATGGGTATGTTTATCTCATGCGCCATAAGTTGAGTCCCTTGAAAAGTTCAAGGAATTTAAAAATGAAGTACAAAATCAACTAGGCAAAACTATCAAGTCACTTCGATCTGATCGAGGTGGAGAGTATTTGAGCCTAGAGTTTGATGATCTTTTGAAAGAATGTGGGATTGTCTCACAACTTACTCCTCCTGGTACTCCTCAATGGAATGGAGTATCTGAGAGAAGAAATCGAACTTTGTTAGACATGGTTCGATCCATGATGAGTCATGCTGATCTACCGACTTCCTTTTGGGGACATGCACTTGAGACTGCTGCCTTCACACTAAATCGTGTTCCATCTAAATCGGTTCAAAAGACGCCATATGAGATGTGGACTGGGAAACGTCCTAGTATGTCCTTTATGAAAATTTGGGGTTGTGAAGCTTATGTTAAACGTCAGACGTCTACTAAGCTTGAACCCAAATCTGAAAGGTGTATTTTTGTGGGGTATCCAAAAGAAACCAAAGGATATTATTTTTTTAATCCCACTGAGAACAAAATTTTTGTTGCTCGGACTGGTGTCTTCCTAGAGAAAGAATTTACTTCTAGAAAAGGAAGTGGGAGAAAGATTGAACTTGAAGAAATTCGAGAATCACAAGATACCACTGAACCAGAGATTGAACAACAGCAAATTCCACAAGAAATTGAGGAACAAATAACTGCTGTAGAAACACAACCACCGCGCAGATCTTTAAGAGAACGCCGTGCACCTGAGAGATATGGATTTCTCATTACAACGCATGGTGACGTTCTTCTTATAGATCAAGATGAGCCTAGGACTTATCAAGAAGCGGTGACAAGCCCAGATTCTGAGAAATGGCTTGAGGCCATGAGATCTGAGATGGATTCCATGTATGAAAACCAAGTATGGACCTTGATTGACCCACCCGAAGGGGTTAAACCTATAGGGTGCAAGTGGGTTTTCAAAAAGAAAACAGACATGGATGGTAATGTACAAACATACAAAGGGCGATTAGTCGCTAAAGGTTTTCGCCAAATTCATGGTGTTGACTATGATGAAACCTTTTCTCCTGTAGCTATGTTTAAATCCATCAGGATCTTGCTCGCCATAGCTGCATTTCATGATTATGAAATCTGGCAGATGGACGTCAAAACAGCTTTCCTTAACGGGAAACTTGAAGAGGATGTGTACATGACACAACCTGAAGGTTTTGTAAATCCAAAGGATGCTAGAAAGATATGTAAGCTACAGAGATCCATTTATGGATTAAAGCAAGCTTCTCGAAGTTGGAATCTTCGTTTTAACGATGCAATCAAAGAGTTTGGTTTTATAAAAAATGAAGATGAACCATGTGTTTACAAGAAAGTTAGTGGGAGCACTATCACATTCTTGGTACTATATGTGGATGACATACTTATCATGGGAAATGACATACCTACCTTGCAATCTATTAAGACTTGGTTAAGAAGTTGTTTTTCTATGAAGGACTTGGGCGAAGCCACTTATATCTTAGGAGTCAAGATCTATAGAGATAGATCAAGACGACTACTAGGTCTAAGCCAAAGTACATACATAGATAAAGTACTAAAAAGGTTCAGTATGGAAGAATCTAAAAGAGGATTCCTACCTATGAGACATGGTATTTCACTCTCGAAGGAAATGTGTCCTTCAACTCCACAAGAGAGAGAACGTATGAGTAAAATTCCATATGCTTCCGCTATTGGATCTATCATGTATGCTATGTTATGTACCCGTCCAGATGTCTCGTATGCCTTAAGTATGACGAGCAGGTATCAAGTAGATCCCGGTGAAGGTCACTGGACCACAGTCAAGAGTATCCTTAAGTACTTAAGAAGAACTAAGGATACATTCCTATTATATGGAGGTGAGGAAGAGTTAAGTGTAAAAGGTTACACTGATGCCAGCTTCCAAACCGACAAGGACGATTCTCGATCGCAATCAGGTTTTGTGTTTTGCCTTAATGGTGGTGCTGTGAGCTGGAAAAGTTCAAAGCAAAGTACAGTAGCTGATTCTACAACAGAGGCTGAGTATATTGCAGCCAGTGAGGCAGCAAAGGAAGCGGTTTGGATCAAAAAGTTCATTACTGGACTAGGGGTTGTGCCTAGCATATCAGATGCTATAGAACTCCGATGTGATAACAATGGAGCTATTGCACAAGCTAAAGAACCCAGATCTCACCAGCGATCCAAACATATACTTAGGCGCTACCATCTTATTCGAGAGATTATCGATCGAGGAGATGTAGAAATATGCAGAGTACCTTCAGATGATAACATCGCTGATCCCCTGACCAAGCCTCTGACACAGCAGAAGCATGATCGTCACACTAAGTCGCTTGGTATTAGATATATGAGTGATTGGTCTTAGTGCTAGTGGGAGATTGTAAGAGTATGCCCAAAGATCAATCATGAGATGGTTGTAATAACATACTTTATTTACCATATTTATTAATATAAAGCGTTGTCATTATTATTTCAGTTTTTCTTTCTGTGTGTATAGATAAACTGTTTTATAATAATGTCCTGAGAATAATATGATTATTCTTAAAAGATCCTTAGTCGAGTATTATTGTTGACTAGGACAATAATGATGCATTTAAGACTAACATGTAGTTGATTGATGATAAAGAGTTGTCATTGATATGGAATGTCAAAATCAATGCATGAATATGTGTGTTAGAGAACAACATATTGGATTGACCCGCTATGAGTATGTTTCTTGGATTATTATGTAATTGTCACAACATTACTCATAGTGATTAATATGTATATGATCCTCAGACTTGAGATCATTATTATCCCAGCATCGTGAGTTGTATATTTTGATACAGTCAAACGTACACCGTAACAGGTTGTTCTATAAAGGCTGATGTTGGATATACCACAATCTATGTAGAGGGATATAGTTGATCAATAAAGGATAAGTCCCTCCTACATAATAGGAGTAATATCTTAGGCCACTTGATTGAGTGAGACTAGAAATGCATGGCCATGCTCAAATAAGTTGATATGAGATGTCATACTAATTTGTATATCATAGTCTACTCAAGATATCAAGAAACATGGGATGGACTATGCAAGTGTGACTATCCCATGACTTGTATCCGTTCCAGAGATAAAGGACTTAAGGATTAATGCATAAAAGTTTAATCACGAAAGGTTATGTCGAATCATGACTTCTTGTAACTTAGGTAGCAATGATGCATTGCTAGATGCCACTCATTGTCTGTGACAATAGAATCGTTCTAGTATTACTGCTAACGTTGCAAGAACCTACAGGGTCACACCCTATGGTTGAAATGAACGGAATAAAATATAGTTGGTATTGTGCTTGGTTGTCACATAAATTAAATTAATTAAAGAATTAATTTAATTGGACAATCAAATATTGAACATATTATATGTACAAGGATGTTGTACACATAATGATAACATAATTTTATTAATATATGAATTTGATTCATATATAAATTTAAATAAATATAGTTTACCGAAATCCTTATTATAATTAATGTAATTATAATTTTTAGATATAATTAATGTAATTATAATTTTCGGTATTGTATTTATTTAATCTTGTAATATTCAAGAAATACCAATTATAAAAGGCCCAATTAAGAAGATACCTATTATAAAAGGCCCAATGAGAAAGGCACCCAATATAAAAGGTATTAAAAGGAGACAAAACTTAATAAGAAAACCCTAAGTGATTGCTTGTTAGGTCTAGCAGCCGTCAAGCAAATAAGCCTCCAAAACAGTTTTGGAGATTTCTTCCGTTCATAGTCAAACCGGGTGGATTACGTAGAGGCCGACATCGGAAAAGGTTGAGGCTGGATTCGACAGTAGATCAAAACTCTTGTTGCCAAGGCGTTGCTGTCTACTCAGATTGAAGTTTTGGTAAGATCGAAACCTTTATTTCACTCCGATTCGTTCCTCACACATGGATCCATGGTTTGGATCGCCGGATCTAATTTTATTCTGCTGTGCCATGGGGTACCGGCGTTCCAACAGGGTCTACAATTGGTCAGCCACTTCTCGTACTCGAACCAAAGCTTTGCTCATAACGTGGTTCATATCTCTGACCTGCCTCTCTCACAGGCTGTCACCTTTTTCTTATTGTCTTTTCTTGGACCATATTCACGCGACCGTGTTGTCTTCCACTTTATCAAGAAACCCTTTTTCCATGACAAGCTCTTTATTTAGCAACTGAACACAAATCAACGACCTTTTTAGATGAAAATGCAATGCAGTCACAGCTAAAACAAAACGAAACAAGTCATTACATTTTATATAAAGCTAGAATTTAAAGCAAGTAAGAAATAATACATAGAGCACCTATTCGAGTGATCACTAGAGGTTCGGTATGGTTCTACCTAGGGTAGGCTCTTAGGGCTCATTAAATGCGGTTTGGTTCTAAAGTAAGGGCACCTGAACTGACAGATTCCTCAATCCTCACCCATTATAGGCTCATACGGATCGAGTTTAGTTCAGGGGAATACATTTCCCTATAGCTATACGGAGATGAAGATCTCATGAAGACATAGGTACGAATGCATCCCGAAAGCGATCCACTATCCTATACGGAGATGAAGACCTTACGAAGGAATAGCTTCTCACTCCCACTTAAGAAGGGCAAAATCGAACGATTATGCAAATGCAATACGCAGAATACACACAAAAAGAAATTTTTGAACCAATAAAACAAATATGCTAATTGCTATACAACCCGGGATATCAAAACATGAAGGATGAAATACAATAAAAGAATCGTAAATTTAAACAAATTATCTATTTTTGACAAAAAGACCAAAAGTAATAAACTCGCAACTTGACTCTCTTATTTTGTCCCTAGTGGAGTCGTCAAGCTGTCGAAACCTTTTTTTTTGAAATCGACTTTATTTTGAAAACGAAAATGGTAGTTGCCACCAATATTTTTTTATGAGGTGTGATCGAATCACCTCGTAATTCGATCATTTTAATAAAAGGTTTGATTTATTAAAATAATGTTTTTCTGGTCTACAAAATCCCAAAAATGGGTTTGGGAGTCGGTTACGCACGAGGAAGGATTAGCACATTCATTACTCCCAAAATTGGTACCTAATTGATTACTTGACGTCTTTAGTGTCGAAAATTGAAAATTTGAAGATAATTTAAAATACAATCCCTTATTAAGACGTTACTTAACTAAATTAGTTTTCACGAAAAGGGGCTTATTTCAAGTTAATCGAGAAGAGAGGATCATGTCCCGTAAGTTAGGACACAACGCCTTAAATCCTCGAAAATGAGAACACACGCTAAAATATCTTTTTTTTAAGTAGATATTCGACTATCTCGGTTTTAGAAAGAAGCCATATTCCGTAAGTTAGGAACACAACTCCTTTTAATTCCAAAAATAATGAATATTGCTTCGATTACAAATTTTCTTTTTTTGTGTATCGTACAAAAAACGAACGTAATGCTTAAAACGATATGCATTTTACTTATTTAGACATAATATACACATGGATAAATAATAATAATGTAAATATAACAATATATGTAGAACATTAGAATAGTATATAATAAGTAAATAATGAATACTATAGTAATACTAATGTAATTAATAATAATATTAATGATCAAATCATAATAATAATAAAATAAATAAGGAAATCTTAAAATAAAATGGAAAATGCATGATGAAAAAAGAAATATTATATATATATATATATATATATATATATATATAAAGTAAACATGACATGAGAGTGTCAAAATAATAAAAGAATAATAAAATAACAAGAAATAAGAATTAAAAATAAAATAATAATGACAACAATAATAAATGAATAAAGAAATGCAAAAATAAAGGATATAAATAATATGATTTAAAAAACTTAAATAAAGAAATAATAAATAAATAAATAAAATAAATAAAAACACTTTGTAGAAAGGTTGAAATTAAATGGACTAAGGATTAAATCGAAATCAAAATGAAATTAAGGGGATGAATTGTAAATATTAAAAAAAATAATTAATAAAACAAAATAAGGGATTAAAATGAAGCGCGCGAAAAACAATAAGGTCTAAATATGAAATTATCCCAAACTCTTTAAACGCCGTTCCATAGGACCACAACGAAAGAAAAATAAAATTAAAGGGTAAAAATTAAAAAGAAAAAAAAACTACGTTGTAAATTGTCCAAAAAGCGGAAGGACTGAAAGGGTAAATCGACCCTTAGTCCAAAAACACGCGGATCCTGAGGTTACTGGGTTGGGTAATCGGGTTGGCCCCCAAAACGACATCGTTTTGGGGCCTTCCGAACTCCTCCAAAATGGCGTCGTTTCGCCTGCTTATAAAAGCCAAAAATTTCCCCAAAAATTTCATTTTATCCCATTTCAAAAAAAAAAAAAAAGCTCTCCTCTTCTCTCTCAAAGACCCCAGGCCCGGTCGTCGGTCCGGCGAGTCGCCGCCGCGCTGTCCACTGGTCACCGGTGACGGCGCCGTCGTCCATGGTGGCCGAAGATAAGAAAAAATCCACCTTTTTTTTTAAGTAGAACCAAGATTTGGGGTTAAAATGCTCAAAAAAGCCCTTAAAAATTCAAAAAGAAACAAAAGAATCCTTTGTTTCTACTCACTTCCGTCGTGACCATTAGGCGAACCCCCAAGGGTCCGTCAGTCTTCCAGAACAGAGGGAGAAACAACGACGATGTAGGTAAATAGTTTTCACTTTTATTTTTTTATATGTTTTCGAAAAATAAAAAATAAATAATGAAAATATAAAAAAATTAACCTTTCTTTTTGAGTTTTTCTGATTTCTATTTCTTTTTTTTTTTGTATATCTCCGTAAAAACTACAATCGATTTTGTTGTGGCTTTATAGCCGATTACAATATCACATATTTTTGATACTGTTTGCTACTATTCCTCTGCTATTTTTTCTTTTCTTTTATGTCTTTTTCTTTTTGCTTTGTTTGCAGGTCTTGGCGAGGTCAACGGAGAGAGAGAAGGGTTGCCTTTGCCGTTTTGGTGCAATGGTGCCAGTGGCGTCAGGCCTCGGTACGAGGTGCCTCGAGCTGCGTGAGAGGGGCGACGACTAAAGTTTTTAGTTTTACTGAAAATAGTTTAGGTTGTGGGCCATTTAGGCTTTAAGTTTTCTTTTTTTTTGTTAATTTTAAGCTGATTGTAATTTTTGAGTTTAGATTTGTAATTTATTTTTAGATCGTTTAGGGCCAGGATAAAATTGGGCCCTTACAATAAATATTTTATAAATAGTAGTAATATTAACCATAGCTAATAAAATTGTAGAAAGATGCTATCATAACACATGATTGGTTGCTATGATAGCATAGGAATAAATTATTAATTAGGTACATCATTTTTAAAATATTTACTACGGTAATTGATTAAGTAATTTTCGACTTATAAATAAATATTAGTAAATAATAATATAAATGTAAATGTAGTAATAAATAATTTATAATACAAGTGAGAAGCATTATGCATAAATTAATAAATGATATATAACATACATAAAAATAATTGATAATAAAATACAATTTAAAATTTTATAATTAAAATTTTAAATTTTATAATTACAATTTTAAATTTTATAATTACAATTTTAAAATCGATATATTTATATCTCGATATATTTATAAAGATATTATAAGCTTTATGATACTTGATTGACAATATATATTCCTATTGAAAAATTAAATTTTTTAAAAATAACTTATAATTAAATTAACAATTATCTGTTTTTAAAATTATTACATTAAATTAATTACCATAATTTCATTAAAATATTATAATATTCACATTTAAATGCATATAGTAGAATTAAAATAGAGAAAAATTATATGTTTATTTCTATTAATATTACGATTTAAATTTTGAGTATATTTATTTAAATTTTAAAATTAAATTAATATTTTATATTAATTATATTTTATAAAAATTATTAAATAAAATCAGTATATATAAATTTTATAATATTAACTTGCATAGCACTTGTCATAAAAACTAGTATGTGTGTGTTCTGTTTGATGAAATGTTTCCATGGATGGGATAGAGTGAATGTTACCAACCCAATTTTAACACGTAATTTAGCATGTCAAATTACCAATTACTGAACAAATTACCATTAATGAATAAAATATTTGTTATCTTTGTCAAATTTGAATTGCTACCTTCCAAACTAGAGCTAAAAATAGAAAATTTAATTTTTAATATACATTTTCGCACTTCAATATTCTTTTTACTTTTTGAGATTTGTTTTATAGTTTATGTTTAAAGTTTATGTTTATTTTTCTTCATAATATCATTTTTAATGTTTAAATCTTGTCATTTTTTTTAAAGTCATAATGTACACGTCACACTTTTAATTTATTATGTCGATAATTATGCTTTGAAAACAAAGAAAAGATTTGTTTGTCTGAATTTCCTAATAATGTTATATGTTTATTACAATACAACTCACTACATATAGAAATGATAGTTTCTAAAACTACAAAGTAGACATTGTTGAAGAAACAACATAAATTCTATGTTTTTTAACACAGTATAGAAGGCATAGAACAAACATCTCTCACCTTCCTTCTTGAATACTCTCCTTAAATTCAGTAATATTTACTTGAGAGAGTATTGCTTGATCATCTGCCTCTAAAACACTCATGTTCTTGCTCTCGATGTCGCTGCTGTTAAGATCAAATGCAATAGATGTTTGTGCTTCTTCATCCATAAAGGTGCTTGTTATATCCTTAAAATCCCAGCCAGTTATATAACTTGGTTTTGTTGTAACATTGCTCACTTCAATATCTCCCGCAAGCATCCCAACAACACGGGACATGGGTGGCCGCATAGATGGTGATGTTTGGGTGCATAAAAGTGCCACCCTTATCACTCGGAGAGCTTCATTTTCATCGAACTCTACTAATGTTGGATCAAGCAGACTCAAGAGTTGGTTATTTTCATGCAGGGTCCACACCTAGACACATTGTAGGAACAAATTAATAATCGTAAGTCATTCAAAATTTAACAAGGTTTTTGAACAAATAGTACTGCAAAAGGGAAAGGTTTACTTCTGGATTACCCATTCAAGAAGATAAGTTCTGTCATTTTCTAAGGCATTATATGAGTTTGGTCTACCACTTATAATCTCCAAAGCAACAACACCGAAGCCAAAAACATCTACTTTCTCTGTAAGATGCCCGCGCATTGCATACTCGGGTGCCAGGTAGCCACTTCAAGATAATTACATTGCATTGATGAATAATGTTTATTGATTAAAATACTAAATCTAGCAACTTGGGAACAAAAATAACATGCTACTAATTAATGCATGACTCATGAACAAAAAAGGTTGAAAGGTCTTACATTGTTCCAGCAGCACGAGTGGTGATGTGTGTTTTCTTGTCATCATAAAGCTTTGCCAATCCAAAATCAGATATCTTCGGGCAGAGCTCTGCATCAAGCAAAATATTGCTTGCCTTGACATCCCTATGAACAATCCTTGGCCTAGACTCCTCGTGAAGATAAGCTATCCCTCTTGCAGTTGATAAACAGACATTGAAGCGTGTTGGCCAATCAAGATGCAAATCATTTTGTCCTGCATTTGTAGTGTAACAAATCTCCTACAGTTTTTCATTAATCAGCAGAGTGGAAAACATAAAATTATTATATCATACCCCAAAGTGCCTGATCAAGGCTCTTGTTCACAAGATACTCATAAACAAGTAGGCGCCTATTTCCTCCAATGCAGCATCCGTATAGTTTGACAAGATTACGATGTTGTACTGCTGATATGGTAGCTATCTCGGCAGCAAATTGATCTTTTCCCTGGTTTGATGCTACTAGAAGTTGTTTCACAGCTACATCTCTCCCATCAGAAAGTGTACCCTAAAAGCATACTAGGATTTAGTAAACGCTCCTCTCTTGGTAATTTTATCATTGTACGATAAGCAAGTTAACACGGTAAAAATGTTAGACGTGTTTACCTTGTACACAGCTCCGAACCCCCCTTCTCCTAACTTCTTTGAAGGATTGAAGTCTTCAGTGGCAGCTTTTAACTCAGAATAACTAAATGTGTTTGGTCTAGGGCTGATGCCAAGAAACACTGTAGAGTCAAGTAACACAATTAGTAACATGCTGAGCATCCCAGTTTTAAAGGCAGAAGACTTCCTTTCTTTTCAATTAATGGGGGTCTTTTTGTATAAACTAATCCATTGATACTGAAGATAGATGTAAAGATGCACCTTTTTCTGATATGAAATGAATAATCATATTATATAATAGAATGAATTATTTTATGATAAACTAATGCTCTTACCCTCCTCCTCCTCATCTTCTCTCGTTCTTTTCACATAAAGGATTACAAATATGAGTATCAAAGCCAATGCTACAATAGGAACTGAAACAACAACAATCAATGTTGTGTGGTTCTTCTCTTTAGGATTGCCCGGCGGTATCCCACTAACAGTTGGTATGAAATCTGAGGAACAAAACAGATGTATTAGAAATAAAGAACAAAAAAGATAAGCACATAAAGCATGCATATATTACATGAGGATTCAAAAGTGTTAAGGTGTCTTACTTGGAACAACACTAATAGCTGAAATAGATGGACCGTAATAACCTTCTTCTGGTGTACCGGTAGTCCCCTTACCGGCCCAAAACAGGTGAATTTCAAGATGGTTCTCAGTTACATTAGCAGTGAAATTCCTAGTTATTGCTCTCAGAACACCACCCGCCTCCTTTGATATATCAAAATCCTTTAATCCTTGGGTTCCCTAGTGAAGCATTGATGAGATATTATAGCAGGAAGTATTTCTAAGTGTAAAACTATATGAACATAATTGTGATAATAGAAACACTGCAAATATAGGGGAATAGAATGGTATGAATTTCTACTTCAAATGGAATAATACCTGAATATATATATCGAAAACACGCCTTGCTAGACTAGTCCAAGTACCTGAGCTTGGGTCATGGAAACCTGTCTCTGCAAAGAACAATCTTACAGTATAGGGTCCATTCTCAAGGCCTAGGCCATAATATCTGAGTGATCCAGGGGATAGCCTTGAAGTTTGATACATCATTGGAGTGTTGGTACCTCTCACTTGTCCTCCATCGTTTTCCACATACTGTTGATTTTGTCTATCTGCAAACATACCTACATTGCTAACTGCCCAATTACGTGTACTGGTTATATTAAAATTTGCTGCACCAAGAGTGCTATTATCAGCCTCAAATAATATCCCATCAGATATCATTGCTGGTCCGCCACACTTGATTGAAAAGTTTGCATCTACCAATGTCGGACATTAAAATATGTTAGAAAAGCATTAAGCATTGGCCTGGATTAAATCTTATAAGTAAATCCTCAACAATAGATAATGGTTTCAAAGTTTTAGCTTGTACATCGTGGAGCATTTCTAAAGCATGGGAAGCTTCTTTGAAGGCATTCTAATCCTGGTAAAAGCCTGAGAAATTTCAAAACAATTTTGTGATTAGGAACTTTAAACGAATGCATTGAATAGTAGAGATAATAGTAAGCATTTTTTATCATAGAGATAAGTTCAGGAGAAGAGAAAATGGGGTGTTGCGGGATGATAACTCACCTTATGTTTGAGCTGTTAAGTGTGAAGTTGTTGGCCACAAAGTTCCTGCATAAAATTCCATGAAACAAGCTCTTATTGGTATTGATTTGCATTTGGTTCATTTTTTACTGTGTGATATCAACAATAATAAAGCTCCATTTGAGCACCCAAAAAAAAAAAAAAAAAAGCCATATGCTACAAAGCAGTGTTAAAATTGGAAAGCCAAAGGTAAGTAAAGGTAGCATCCTGGTTTAAGATACATACAGTTGTAAGCGTGAGTTTACCCAAGAAGGCAAGTTTCCTGATAGAAAATTGTATGATAAATCTCTGCATACATAAGTATCTTGGAAGAAAGTGAGTGTGCATCATGAAAATATTGCCAAAATCAGGAGAACTTAACTGCTTTACTCTATTTGATGGTTCACTAAATGGAAGATGCTCACTCTTTTTTTGATCAAGATATAATGATAAATATTAATACTATGATTAATGTTAATGAATGTATTTAATTGATTGAAAAAAAATAAATATATTAGCTAATAAAATAAGTGAAATTTAAACTAAAAATATTATCAAAATTTATCATACATTTTATGAATTCTAAAACAATCAAATCAATAATACTTTTGAAACCAAACATAATTTACTGATAAGCTATAAAAGTAATATATTTTGATCTCATTTTTAATACGTTTTTGGATGATTAATTATGTAAATTAGTGAACTCGATGCTTCTAATATTTTAAATTCATGTTTCTATACTTAGGGGAGCATTTGGGAGTGAAAAACGAGCCAAAATTAGACAAATAGAGTTGTTTTTAGGAGCCACACGGCCTGGACATTTCCACATGGGCTGGGTACACGCCCGTGTGAGCCACACGGGCTGGACACACGCCTATGTGCCAGTCCGTGTCAATTTCGAACTCTACTTCCCAAATATGCGGAAAAACCCAATTTTCCGGGATATTAATTCATGTTTAACGTGCTTATTTCAGTGGAGCAAAAGTCCCTGTTTAAGAGTAAATCTAGCATAATTGAGTGGAGTTGCATGCAATCCTAGAAATAGAGGATGACATAAATCTACTGGATTAGAGTCAAATCTAATAGGGAAATCCATATATCGAGTTAATGCGACAATAGGGGTTTTAATTAGAAAGAGATTTCAAATAATCAACCTAGAGTCAATTGTTCTTACTCTCGAAAGAGATATTAACATAATTTAGAGATTTCTACGGATCAAGGCACAAGTGAATAAATCGTTTTCCTGGGTATTGTCTATCTCATTGGTTACCTTTAATTATTTTCCTATTTCATTTTCTGTTGCGTTCTTACATAAATTAGTTTATTAATTTTAGATTAAAACACATCACTCTAATTTGTCGGCTAGATAATAAGAAGATGACAATTACTAGTACTTTTAGTTCTCGTATATACGATATTCCCTACTTACTATAGCTATACTATTATTCGATAGGTGCGCTTGCCTTTATCGTATTTATAGTTAGTTTAGTGACCATCATTTACTGATAATTATTTAGAGGGCTAAAAGGCATTTTTACAACAATTTGTAAGTGGTCCCTACTTGCCCCTCAAATCTCCCTTGGCTAATTATGCTTACTATCATATGATATGGGTTTGGACAAAAGATATTACGAGCTCCATCTCTAATATCAACTTGAGTTAGACTTAAAAAATACTAGTTTATAATATATATTATATAATTTTTATTATATGAAACGATATTATAATGCAAATATTAAAATACATATTAAGTTATTTATGTTTAGAATTTTAATGAAAATTATAAAATAGTAAAAAGAAATATAATTATTAACTATTAAATTAATAAGCTTAGTGAATTATATATGCTATGAATACCATGCATAGGTTTGACTCAAAGTGGGCCAAACTAAGCCTATAAATACCTTTAATAGATAGGATGACTTACATGGTCCGAAGAGTTTCACTCTTTTGGCTAGGAATGGAACCTGATAGTCTGTTATTTCCAAGAAACCTGACAATTTCAACAGTATGAAAGAGATTAATAATGTTAAGTAAAAATTAAGTCTTAAGTTGATATTTTCAACTATGGAGGGGGGATAGTTTTAGGGGGGTTTGTTACTTACAAGTATATGAGAGAATTCATATTGAACAAAGCATTTGGAATTTGTCCTGTTAAGTTGTTGAAACTCAAATCCCTATAACAGAAAGAAATTAGAAACACGAAGCAAGCGATAAATTACTGAAGAAATTAACGTTTAGATAAAACTTACAACTTTTGTAAAGATTGTAGTTCTGTGATGTAAGATGGAAAAATACCAGTGAGCAAGACATTTCTTAGAACCCTGTGTGAAAAAAAGAAGAAGCAAACTTAAATATGTTAATTGCATAAATATAGATAAAAAAATTTTCATCCCCCAAAAAATGAGAGAATAAAAAAATGAAAACAAGAAGTAAAGAGTAGTTAACTCACAAGTCAGTCAAGTTTTTTAGATTTCTTACAAAATTAAGAGAAGAACTCCCATTGTATATACCTCCAATTCTCCTACATGATATTTCAGCGTAAAAAAACAAGTACATACATATGTACATACAAAATTGCATCATGCATGAATATGTGGGCAAAGGGAGAGAGTCCAACAGTGGTGGGAGCATACTATCAGGAAAGTAAGATATTTGTACTTACAATGATGTCAATGAGGTTAAATTTGCAAAACTGGATGGTATTGGACCTTCGAAAGAGTTCCCTTCAAATCTCCTGTATAAACATTTGGCAAACTAGTCAAACTAATGGGAATCTAGGTAAAGATATCCTTCAAGATGTTTGACTCAGAGAGAACTTATACGAAGATTATAACCAATATTTTTTGATGAATTACAATGATGTAAGCTTTCTCCAATTAGTGCCAACGAAGTCTGGTATTTTGCCTGTGAATGCATTGTCAGATGCCCACCTAAAATTCAATAGAGATTATTGTTATTATTGTAAGGTAAGTACTTAAGACAATTAAGGCATATTGTAGGACCAAGAGACGAAAATGCAATAATCTTTAAAAAAAAAAAAGGTCTTTCTTACACAATTAGTAGTTCTTTAAGGTTAGCAAATGTTGAGGGAATCTCACCACCTAATCCACAACTGTTAATGTATCTGCCAAATTTATAAACCAATTGTTGTTATAATTTCAAGGATGACCAGTAAACACAATTTTTAATTGCAATCTATTGAAATTTATAAACCTAATCAAAATGCTTCTGGTTGTGTTAGCTCAACAAGGTTGAAGAGTGTATCAGTTGGATGTGAAGTCAACATTCTTGAATGAAATATTGGAGGAAGAAATCTATGTTGAGCAACCAGAGGGCTTCATTACACCAGGTCAAGAAGAGAAGGTTTAACTCTTTAAGGAAGGCTTTCTATGGGATGAAACAAGTTCCTAGAGCATGGTACAATAAGATGGATGAGCATTTGTTGAACTTAAGCTTTGTGAGGAGCCTAAGTGGATCTATTCTCCATGTGAAGAAGTCAGGAGTAGATCTAGTCATTATATCTCTCTATGTAGATGACATATTGGTGACAGGAAGTGATGCAACTCGGATTGAAACATTCAAGAAGGATATGATAGAGATATTTGAGATGACTGATCTTGGTGGGATGCATTACTTTCTAGGAATGGAGATCAAGTAGGGTCAAAATGAGGTGTTTCTCTGCCAGAAGAAGTATATGAAGGATATTTTGAAGAGGTTTAATATGGAGGAGTGCAAGAGTGTGAGTACTCCAATGAACCAAAAAGAAAAACTTCAGAAGATGGATGGGGCAGATCTTGCATATGAGAAGGTGTACATGAGTCTTGTTAGGTGCCTCATATACCTCACATCCACTGGGCTAGACATCATGTACACTGTAAGTGTTTTGTCTAGATTTCTCCATTGTGCAAGTGACCAGGGGGTTGTTTATGGACTCATAAAGTATATCTAGTTTCTTGTTTATAATATTGTGTATGGGACGTTAGTAATTTTGGTTATATATTTTTGTTAAAAATGTTCCTTTCAACATTTAGTGTGAATTTAGAGAGCACAAATCAATTCATCGTGGAACATTTCTTCCCGTGCAAATTGTTATTTATGAGGTTTTACCATAGGAAAAGTTAGTTGGTAGAGTGAGTTTACCTGCAACAATTATTGAATTGGTGGGCGATGATAAGACCTTGCAAACATAAACATAGGTGACTCTAAACATCTTAGGTGTTTCTTATGTTTTCTTTGAAGTATACTATTCCCTGTCTGCAACAACGTTTCACTCCCTACAAACAACTAAAGAAAGTTTTAACTTACAGTTCTCCAAGCTCCACTAGATTGCCAAGTTCTGGAGGCAATGTTCCAGATAGATTATTATTACCCACAGACCTGCATCAGATTCATCCACATTTAATTTTACGAGCAAATGTTTGCTTAAAAACAAAACTAATTCATCCTTTACAATGGTTGAAATCTTACAACAGATATAGCTTCTTAAGATTTCCAAGCTCCTTTGGGATGGGTCCATTGAAATTATTTTGGGCCATTGATCTAAATAAATAATCCAAAGAAAGGTGTATTCTTGAATATAAGAAATTAATAAACAGTAATAGTGAAGAAGAATGAAAAAAAAAAATACATAAAATTAAGTACTAAAATGATTTCTTATTAGTTATTCCAGTATGTTGTAGAGCTGTATAGGCTGGGCAGGGCCAAGGTTCGGTTCTAGGCCCCTTTTTGGGACAATCTGCCTTCACCAAAAAAAACCCATTTTATTATTCAAAACATAATAGAATATTAAAATATGTATTTTAATTGATATTTTATATATTTTATAATTAAATTAAAATTAAAATTTTTTTTATTTAAATTGAATTCGGGCCAGATTGATTTGAAGTATAAAAATCTTTGTCTAAACCCGACTTAAATTGGATTAAACTTATAGGGTCAAACGAACTATCCAACCCTTAGACAAATCTAATAAATCGAAAGGTTAATTATACTTGACACTTTATTAATTTACCTTCTTTTCGGAATTGGGTTGAGTTCCGGCCGTCATTAATTTTAAACATGTAAACTTGCTTTAACTCTCAATTTTTCAAAGACTTTGCAAGTATATAAAAACTAAATTTTTAAAAGGAATTAATATGTCAAACACTAATCTAAGTCTTGAGTACAAGTAATTTCATGATGGGATTGGGAGGTTTATGAAAAACCAATTAGACTTGGAAGTTGAACCATAACACAACAGCCTATACGTTTATTTTGGTGTGTTTCTATGATATTGTTAAGGCCCGAAAGCCAACAATGAAATAACGAAGTACTTTTATTAGATTGAGTACTCACAATAACCATAATTTAGACATATTTCCAAGAAATGTTGGTAAAGGCCCAGAAAAGAAGTTTTTATCAATCTTCCTGCATCACCAAACAATATAAATTATTATAATCAGTTACTATAAAATTAAGTTTCCATAACTAAAACACATGTTGTAATCATGATAGTCATACGTAATATTTTAGTCCTAAACCAATATGAGTGGTTTATGTCTCGTTCTAATCAAAATTTTGGTGTATTTCAACTATTTCAATGTGTTTCGGCACATTTTAATTAATATTGGGTTTTGATATTTTAAACCAATTTTTAAAATTTTTATCTTGATCATTTTAATTTTTCTATAATGACATTAAAATTAACAGTTGTTGAACATAATTAATATTTTTAAAACATATTTAGACATAATATATTTACATGTATATATAATATATAATTTATTTTTATTAAATAAATATAATTTATTAAGAAATTATAAATATGAGTCTAGATGTGTGAAAAATATTTAAAAATATTGATTAATTTGAAACAGTGAAGTAAAATATGTGATTAGGAAGACGTAGTAAAAGAAAAAAAAAAGATGGTGCAGATTGTAGCCATTTCAAAATCTGTAATCACTTGGAATATATTCAAAATGAAAGTTGGGTTGATAAGATAGAAAAGAAATTAAGAACATTCTTACAAGAACTCCAAAAAAGGTAAATCTAAAAGCTCCTTTGGTATCACTCCTCGTGTATTTAGAGCATATACCCTCCTGACAAAAACAAGTACAACATCAGTACAAATTAGACTTCCCACAAATAGTGAAGCTTTTTGCTGTGTAGAAATCCTAAAAACCACATGAAAGGGCTAGCTTTTAATTCATATACTATAGTAATGGCTTTAAAATATTGCAGAAACGTGAGAGAAAGAAGCATACAAGCTAGTAATGTGGCAAAGAGTGTTATTTTCGAAAGAGCAATCACATCTAATAGCAGGATTATTAGTAGGATCCTCAAACACAGAAGAACTTTGGGTGAGAGCAGTTCCACTGCATGGCTCTCCACTGATATTCCATGAATCCACCGCTTGTATACGCCATTGTTGGAAGATTGAGTTCAACGCCCTTACTGTTTTACATTCATAAAATAATGGGTGAAAACATGATATGAAATTTAAACCCAACAATAATTAATCAAAAAAGGGGAGCCTTTCCCCTATAAGAAATTATTTGTCGATTAAACAAAGAGAGGGAGAGATCACCTTCTGAAGGATCGGTGGTGGCGTTCTGGGCATTAATGGATTGGATGCACCGGAAGAAGAAGAAGAAGAAGAAGAAGTAGAGCAAGAAATTGGAAGAAAACAACAATGGCTTCATCATCATCCTTAAAATAATCTTTTTCCCTTTCTTCACAAAAAGGATATCGGATTTGGGCGTACGACTGTTTCTCATCATCACTCGCCCACTTTCATCTACTCCATGCAATAAGCCAATAGGGTCTCTCTCGTCTTCGTCTTGGATGGGAATTATCATTGGGCATGAATTAAGCTTGGGTTTAAATGCTTGGAGCTTTTACCAAACCTCAATTTGTCAATTTTGACTTAATGCTGAGGTACTACATCAGAGTTTGTGCAAGTTGGAATAAATAAAGTCCACTTGGATGGTAATTTCGTATTTAATTGTTTTTTTCTTGACTGCAATTCCATATTTAAATTTTAACTAAACAGCTTTTGGATGTTTTTACCAACTTTGGATGGCGAAACATTTGTTTTCTATTTATACGTACGAGGCCCCAACCACCCATAATATGATTCAGAATTCAACCATATTATATATTAAGCTTATTTATTTTTTTAAATAAATTATTTCCTCGTTTTATTAAAATTTAAAATATTTAAATTATTACCTTCTTAAATTTTATTCAAAACTATATAAAATAAGACCAAATTAATAAGATTAAAATTATGAAATAATGAGTTTTAAAAAAAAAAATTACTATCATCAAACAAAATAATTGTATTCAATGCTTACTGTAAACTAATGTATCAAACAGATTTATAATTAAAGTATGAAATAATTTTATAATTTAAATTCAGTGCTTATAAAATTCAGTTATTATATTTTTAGTATTTGATTTTTCAATTTATCAAATACACCTAAAATTTATATAGACTGTATAAATAGATTAATGGTATGTTTAGATAAGTAATTTTAAATTGTTATTATTTTGTTATTTATCAATTTAAAATTATATATATAAGCAATTGTAGTTGTATTGATTGAGTAAATATTTTTTGAATGAATATTTTATGTAATTTTAATATTAAAATTCGATGAAAAATTACAATATAGGAATAATAGATATAGACATTGATAAAACAATTCGTTATATTTGTAAAAATGAAAAGATGTTAATAGCACGAAAAAGATAAAAATTGCATTCTGATATGAGTTTTATAATTTGTTGAAATTAGAATTGGAAAAGATAATAATAGGTAAATACATATATATATATATATATATATATATATATAATTTATAGTATATAGTATTAATTATTGATTAAAATAATGTCATGAGTTAATCAAATATCAATATAATTAAAAAAAAGACTAAACAATCAAAATTCTTACAAAATAAATTATATTATGAAAGCAACATTTACTAAAAATCCAATTAAAAATTAACTTAAGATAATGCATACTTAAATCCCATTTCATTTTTATGTAAAATTTTAATAAATATATTTTTACATAATGATTTTTTTTCTTTCACAAATTCTACTTCTACAGGCGTTTAAAAATAAAATTTGAATCAACAAAAATTCATATTTCAAATTTTAAGAATTACTTTTAACTTTTTAAAAATTTCTATACAAATGAATTTCTTCCATAAAACCATCACTCAAACACACCTTAAAAATGCATTGTATAATAAAAAGTAATTATATAAAATTAAAATATTTGATAATTAAAAGTTCATTGTTTTTATCCGTTAGTTATCCATTTCATTGTAACTAGTAAATACTGGTAATACAGTAGATATGAACATTAGAAAATTATTCACGTACGTAAATTAGAAACTTTTTACATTTGCAGTACCTTACTTAGAGTAATTTACTATATAAAAATAAATAAATCGCTCATCAAATTACAACATCATTCTTATCGCTCTCCCTCTAAAACTTTTCCTTTAAAAGTTTATATGTAAACTAATTGGCTCAATCCAATTTACTTACAAATTTTTCCCTCAAAGATAGTATCTAATTGAACAAGTAATGTGCCCTCTAATTCATGTTCTAATGTGAACAAGCCATTCAATATAATTACAAAAACAGACTTGTCGAATTACAGTTATTAATTCCTCTAAAATAGTCACTTAAAAAGGTTTCCAAATAATTAACTTACTGGAAAATCCTTTTAAGATCATATCTTTTATCAAGAGAACTTCAACTCTATTGAAAGTTAGAATCTAATCCTTGGCTTGATTCTTTCACATAAATTCTTCACTATTATACTGCTAACTATCCTCGAAAACTAGCAATTAACGGTCCAAGCAAAATTGGTCAAAATATGTCAATCAAATAATGTGAGTTATAATGTTTTGCTAGCTTTTACTTACGTTGCAACTGACGTTGTGGTTGGCAAATATAACGGACACTAACAATCTTTTTCTTTGACATTTTTGAATAAAAACTTAGCAGCATATCAAGCAAGGATGCCACACTCAACACTCCCCCTTAAGCCATACACTCAACTATGAATTTAAGTAGTGGAATCAACTATTAATTCGAAGTAACGACAACATCAATAGTTAAAACACAAAATATAGGTAAAGTTAGGAAAATATTAAGTAACAATCTAAGGACATTTCACCATCACATACAAGTCCGAAAATATCAGTATAAAATTTAAAAAAGAAAACCTAAAAGCAAACTTCAGTTCAAGTTTAGCAGCAAAAAAGGAACTTTCCATCAGCATCAGTAGCAACTATATTTGTTAATGTAAGTTTTTAAATTGGTCTAGTAAGTGCCAATCAAAAGCAGTCACTTCCATCATCCATGTGATAGCTTGTTACTTGTCATATTTGGAGTTGACAATTTATCAAAATAAAATCTTTGCGCTTTGAATGGTGTTGATATTATAGAGATATGGAAGCCTAACTTTGAAGACCAAACCTTTTAAAGCAACTATCTTTGGAGATTGGATTAGATCAAATCAAACAATTGAACCCCTTGGATTTTAGAGAACGGATTGTGGATCTCCTTGAAGATACCATTGCAAAATGATTCTACATCAGTTCACTTTACATTTGAATTTATTAATATATTGCCTTTTGCTATTTTGTAACTGTTATTATTAAGGGGTTGGATTGTAATTGATCTTTAGTATGTTAGCAAGTCTTGAAAACATCTACATATTGAATGACTTGTTTAGGTCTTGTATGAGAACTTAGAGAACACTTCATTATTCATTAAGAAACGTATTTTGTGAGCGCATTTGAGAGTAAATAGTTTGTGTTTACAACCTATATTTTCAGGGAGAGAATTTAGAGGTGAGTGTTCTAGTTTTTTGTACAAAAGTGAGGTCTTTATACTTGGAGAGTGAAAAGACTTGATTCAATTATTGTATTGTGGATTAAAGATAGTGCAATTATTCATTAAGCTAGGCTCCACAGATGTAGGGAAATCAAATTGTGTAAACAATTCTTTGTTTCTTTTGTTTATTCTATTTTAATTGTTCATCGTTGTTGCAACCAAAGTGGCCATTGCAGCCAAGCACTTCCATTCAAGTTCCCACAGCATCTGCAGCCAACCAACCAACCAGAATACTCTCCATATTCCTTGAGCTCATTCTCACCCTTTTTTAATTCAAAAAATGTCAAGTGCATTCACTATTATTGAGCAAGAAAGTCTAGCTTCTATCGATGAGCGTTAATCCTCTAGCAGTGAAGTATCTCTAGCTAATTCTCTTAATACTGGATGCTCTTGTCAAGGAGTGCCAACTCTTTATCAAATGTTGGCTTGACAGATATTTCAAGCCCTAGGGCTTATGCAAGGTTGGCCTGCTCCTCTAATGCCTTATTTCAAATAAAAATCTTTGATGCCATGGGCTATGGCTCTAGTTCTTGCCATTGTCATCAGCTTATGTAGAAAATGATCGTAAGGGCCCAATTTTGTTCGAGCCCTAAACAGAAACCAAAAATATAAATAAAAATATAAATATAAATTAACAGTCCCAAAGTCCAATTACATGTCAAGCCCAATACGCTACCCAAACAGCCTAAAACAAAAAACCCTAGCCCAAAGTCTAAAGCCCAACAACCTAAACCTCTTTTCAGTAAAATAAAAAAAAACCCTAAAATCCATAGGCTGCACCTCCCCCATTTCGTACGCACGCCGCCCGAGGCGCCTTGTCTTGAGGCCTGACGCACCCTCTTTGCCGCCATTTCACCAAAGTAGCAAAAGGATCTACCTCTCTGTCACCGTTGACCTTCACGCCATCTGCAAAAAAGAAAAAAGAAAGGAAAAGGACAGAAACCATATGTAAGAAACAGCAGAAAGAATAGTAGCAAACAGTAGAAGGCAGAAACAAAAGCAAAAGAAAAATATGTAATCGGTTATAAAAGCCAGAGTCTAGATGTATTGTTTTTACACACGAAGAGGTAATCAAATACAAAAAACAGAGAAAATAAATAAATAAAAAAACAAGATTTCGAAACAAGGTAGTTCTTTATATTTTTTATTTTTCGTTTAAAAAGACATAATAAGGATATAAAAAAGGAAAAGGATTTCTTACCTACCGTTCTACCTTCTGTCGCCGTCGGGGACTTTCTCCTTTAGTCCCGAACACCTTAGAACCCATTAGGGATCTACCGAGGATTCTACGAACACGCAAGGCTGAGACTTTCTTCTATTTTTTTTTTTGATTTTTGGTACTAGCCTTTAGATAAGGTTCCCAAGATTTTATTTTACAAAAAAAAAAGAGAAAAGAAAGGGCTAAAAGGGGTTTTTTTCGACCACCGGAAGTGACGACCACCGTCGCTGATGACTGGTGGCCACGGTGGTCCACGGCGGCTCAAAGGCCGGACTCAGGAACCACCGAGAGAAAAAAGAGAGCTCTCAAGTTTTTTTTTTTAAAAAAACTGAATAGAATTATTTTTTTATTTAAAATTTTGGCTCTTATATGCGATGTGAAACGACGTCGTTTAGGGCTGGCTTCAATACCCCCAAAACTACTCTGTTTTGGCCTTCAACTTGATCACCCGACCCAAAAGTAGCTAGGGTTCGCGTGTTTTCGCGACAAATGGGTTATTTGCGGTCCCGACCTTTCCGCCTTTTATTTATTTTTCAATCCAGTCCTATCTATTTTTATATGTTTAAAGATTTTACCATATAATTTCATTTTTGTTTTATTTTGGTCCTTCTGAGAAACGGAGCTCATAAGGACAAGGGATATTTTCCTATTCGGTCCTGTCCTTTTTAGAGCATTACACATTAATCCTTATTAGTCTATTTTTTTATTATTTAAAATTTATGCCCCTAATTTCATTTAAATTTCAATTAAATCCTCTATTTATTTAATTTCAACTTCTTTACAAGCTGTTTTATTTATTTATTTATTTATTTATTTATTACTTTTTCTTTTTTACCCTTAAAAACTAGATTGACTAGTCTTTTATTTGTGCATTTTTTATCATTGTCATTATTATTTTATTTTTATTATTTTCTTGTTATTTTATTATTTCTTTTATTATTTTTAATATTTTCATGTCATGTTTGTTTATCCTTTTAATCATGCATTTTTCATTTTAATTTTTACTTTGAATTACCTTATTTATTTTTATTATTATGATTCGATTATTAATATTATTATTACTATAATTACATTAGAATTATCATAGCATTCCCTTATTTATTTATTATATATCATTCTAATATTCTACCTTCATAGCCATTTTTTCATTATCACTATATCAAGCGTTAGATTTAAACATTTATCCATTTGTATATAGTTAAATGCATATCACCTTAAGTGTTACGTTCATTTTTGCGCGATGTATAAAAAAGGAAAATTTTCAAACCGAAGCAATGTTCATTTGTTTTGAAGTTAGAAGGGTCGTGTTCCTAACTTACGGGATGTGGCTTCTTTCTAAAATTGAAATAATCAAATATCCATTTAAAAAATATAAAAATGAGATTCAAGTAACGATCAAATGGTGTTTATTCTTGATTTCGAGGATTTAAGACATTGTGTCCTAACTTACAGGACATGATCCTTTCTTCTCGATTAAATTGAAATAAGCTTCTTTTCATGAAAATTAATTTAGTTAAATAATGTCTTAATAAGGGGTCGTATTTTAAATTCTCTTCAAATTTTCAACTTTCGACACTAAAGACATCAAGTAATTAATTAGGTACCAATTTTGGGTGTAACGAAGGTGCTAATCCTTCCTTATGTGTAACTGACTCTCGAACCCATTTTCTGGATTTTGTAGACCGAAAAACATTATTTTAGTAAATTCAATCTCTTATTAAAACGATCAAATTTCGAGGTAACCCAATCACACCTCTTGAAAGTGATTGGTGGCGACTCCGTTTTTGTTTTTTAAAATAAAAAGTTGATTTCAAAAAAGGTTTTGACAGCTTGGCGACTCTACTGGGGAGAAAAAAAGTGAGTCAAGCAGCGAGTTGTTACTTTTGGTTTTTTTTTTGTCAAAAATTGATAATTTGGTTTAAATTTACGATCCCTTCGTTGCATTTCATCCTTCATGTTTTGCTATTTCGGGTGGTATAACGATCTAGTATATCTGTTTTATTGGTTTGAAGTCTTTTGTGTGTTTGCTGCATATTGCATTGCATAACTGTTCGATTTTGCCCTTCTTAAGTGAGAGTGAGAAACTATTCCTTTGTGAGGTCTTCACCTCCGTATAGGATAGTGGATTGCCTTCGGGATACATCCGTGCTTATGTCTTCGTAAGATATTCATCTCCATATAGCCATAGGGAAATGTATTCCCCTGAATTGAACTCGATTTGTATGAGCCTATAATGGGTAAGGATCGAGGAATCTGTTGGTTCAGGTACCCTTACTTTATAACCGAACTGCATATAATGAGCCCTAAGAACTTACCCTAGGTAGAGCCATACCAAACCCCTAGTGGCCACCTGAATAGGAGCTCTATTTATTATTTCTTGCTTGCTTTAAATTCTAGCTTTGTATAAAATGTACTAACTGGTTTCATTTTGACTATGATTGCATTGCATTTTCATCATAGAAAAAGGTGTTGATTCACGTTCAGTTGTTAAATAGAGAGCTTGTCATGGAAAATGGATCTCTTGATAAAGTGGAAGATAATGCGATGGTCCGAATATGGCCCGAGAAGACACAACAAGAGAAGGGTGATAGTCTGACAAAGGGGTATGTGTCAGAATTATGGGATTTCACTCGCATCAGTGTGACTCAGAATAATCTCCAAGAGTTAACAGTGGTATGAGACCAATGGGATGATGAAACAAGCAGTTATTCTACAGTAACTATGGTGATTTGCCTTATTTACTCATTGTCAAAGTGGATAAGCACTTATTCCTATCTTTAGCCTAGTATTGGAATCTTGCCTATAACTGCTTTACTTTTGGGAAGGTAGACTTGGTGCCCACCGTAGAAGAGTACATAACTTTGCTCCGTTGCCCGAGGATCCAAGCCAACAAAGCTTATTCTAGAGCTGTCAATGTCCCGACTTTCCTAAATAAGCTAATAAGCATCACTGGAATGAATGAGAAATGGGTCGCGGCCCAGATTAAACAAAAAGGAGATAGCAAATGTATCCCTTAGAAAAGTTTGCGAGGTTTGATCTTGGCACATCCGGACCCGAAGAAAAGGGTCGATGTCTTTTCTTTGAGTATTTATGGGTTGGTTATTTTCCCCAAATAGCTAGGGCACATAGATGATGCAGTTTCAGATCTATTCGACCGGATTGACAAAAGGGTCATGGCCGTACCTGCGATTTTGGCTGAAACTTTCAGATTTTTGAGTACATACAGGAGGGCGGGTGAAGAAAGATTTATCGGGTTGAAAGAATTCGTGGCTACACCAAGGTGAGACGACATTTTGGAGGGGAAATGGATGGCAATTCTCTAGAGTCTCTAAGACGAAGACATTGAATGGAGAGCCCTTTGGATGATCCCTGATGAGATTTTGTACCGATGTGGAGACTTTGACTAGGTCCTTCTACTCGGGATATGGGGAGCTATTGGATATGCCCCTCTACTTGTATTGAGGCAATATAGGTCGAGGCAGTTTATACCGACAACACAAGGGTTGGCTCAATCTGAGTTTGCGTACAAGGGTGATAATTAGAAGAAAAAGATTCGTGAAATATCAAACGCTTAGAATCAAACCCACAAAATGAAAAGATTTTGCACAAATCCCATGACGACTCCCGAATATGATTGTTGGTGAGGTAAAATAGTCAATGACAATGCCCCTGTGTCGAGTCAAGAAAACACTCTGCCAATGGAAGAACACCTACAAGTGATCCTGCCTGAGCTAAATATTATAAAGCAAGACTTTGAAAAAAGGAGTTCAGAGCTGGGGAAAAAGATAGAACAATTGGAAGAAGAAATGATGCAACTAGGATTAGATGTCGACGTCCAAAAGTTAGAAGCCGAGAAAAGAAAAAAAGGAAAGAACAAGGCTGAGGAAGATTTGGACAGTCTAAAAATAGATTATAAGAAGCCGCACTTGTCGATAAGGACTGCCAGATTGGGTAAAACATCATAACAATGGCGGTAAGAGATCAAAGAAGAAAATATTAGGGCTGATCAGTGGGAAAAAATTCCAAGAGACTCGAGTTCGAGAAGGTGCTCTAGAAAGGGATTTGTTAGAAAGCCAAAATGAAAGTGTTAGATTAAGAGCCCGAGTAGTAGAATTAGAAAGGTCACTGCACCAATATCATAGTCACAACTCCGCAATTAAGTTGAAAGCAAGCCTAAATAAGATTGAAGAGTTGAATGGAAAGATAGAAGAGCTCGAGACTGCACTGCAAAATTGCGAACTTCGAGTTGAGCTTCTTGAAACAAACAATGAACATTGGAAAGAGCAACTCTAATGCTCTCAAGGTCAGATTAGGGATAGAGATCACATCATGGGTGAAGCTGTGGCTTAAGTACGGGAAGTGGCCGATTATTTGCAAACCCTAGCAGTTAAGGCTGACATGCTAAGCTTGAGATACAAGTTAGAATAAGATCGGGGCCGAGAATTAGCTTGGCTTCTTAGGAAAGTCAAGGCTTTGAGTATTAGGGCAAGGCTGTATATGTAAAATATTCATTTTATGTAAAGGGATTTATTTTCTAGTAAAGTTGTTTTGATAGAATTGAATCAGAATCAATGCCTCTTTTTGTATTCATTTTATTCATCATCATTACATTTCATCATATACAATAAATTTTATTAAAAGACCCTAATTAATCAAAATTATGATAGTTTCCCTGGAAACCAACAAGAATTTGCCAACTGAATATTGTTACAATACCCGCAGCAAAGCCAAAGCAATGGATTAAAGATTAGAGAAATTAGAACAAATTAGAAAGACAAGCAATATCAGTTGCAAGCGCAGCTGCAGGAACAATTAGCTAAAGTACAACAAGACATGAATGATCAAATACAAGAATCCCAACGAAGCATGATAAGCTAGTTGACACAGTTACTGGCCGGGGGGATCGAAAAAGGGAAAAGTACCGTGGTTAACTTGGGGGATGATAATGAAGACCCTACATATCCCCAGGCTTTACCCCAGTAAATGTCCAAGCCCAACCAGAAACATATCCACGAAGGGTACCCGTTACCATAAGACCTCAGCAATATCAAGTCAGTACCTCAGCACCAGTGAACTACCCAACAGGTTCAGGTTTCAATCCCGGGGATAATTCGACCAACCCAGTTGTTCCCAATTTGAACGACATGGCTGAAATGGATAGAGCAAGAGTAGAATTGCTGAAATTGCTAGAAGATCGGTGCAAGTGGTTGGAGGAGAAATTCAGAGCTATGGAGAATGTTGACTACCTTTGCAGGGTTGATGCTAAGGAGTTGAGCTTAGTCCCGGATCTAGTACTCCACCAAAATTCAAGACTCCAGAATTCGAAAAGTATAATGGGACTAGTTGTCCTAAATCCCATATCAAATGTTCTGCCGAAGGATGACGGGATATGTCAATAATGACTAACTGTTAATCCATTACTTCCAAGATGGTTTGATCGGGTCAGCTGCCAAGTAGTATAACCAGCTAAGCCGTACCAAAATCAACTCATGGAAAGACTTGGCACAAGCTTTCATGAAACAATATAGCCATGTGACCGACATAACACCCGACAGAATTACGCTGCAAAACATGGAAAAGAAGCAAAGTGAAAACTTTAGGCAATATGCTCAGAGATGGAAAGAAGTGGCAATGCAAGTCCAACCACCTTTTCTAGAGATGGAAACAACAATGCTTTTCATAAATACTGTAAAACCCCCGTTCATTAACCATATGTTGGGAAGCACTACCAAGAGCTTCTCAGATATAGTTATGTCCGAAGAGATAATTAAAAATGCAGTAAGGAGTGGAAAAAGAGACGCAGGGGAAAACGCCAAAAAATTAGCCCCGAGGAAGAAGGAAAATGAAGTGAACACCGCGAATGTGTATAACAAGAACTATTCAAAATCGGTTACTGTGGGCCAACCAAAAACCGTAACAACTAGCCATCAAGGCCTCTCAAGGCAAGAATCTAACTCAAGGCCAAACATATAAAAACTCCAGTTCACACCAATCCTGATGACATATAGGGAGTTGTATCATAGTTTGGTTGATGCGCATGTGGTATCCCCATTTTACTTGAAACCCATACAACCTTCATTCCCAAAATAGTATGATGCGAATGCCTAATGCGAGCACCATGCAGGAATAACGGGACACTCAATTGAGAACTGCATTGCATTTAAAAATTTGATTGAAAGGTTCATCAAGATAGGGATTGTAAGGTTCGATGATCCATTGGGACCTAATGTGGCAAGAAATTCGTTACCTAGTCATTTAGACCAAGGGGTAAACACGATAATTGAGAATAGAGGAAAGAGGACCAAAATCGATGTTGTGGAGGTGAAATCCCTGCTAAAATGGGTCTGGCAAAAAATAATAAATGGAGGATTAACCATGCAAAATTCAGAGGAGAGACCCAAAGGAGAGAGGAACTACTATGAGTTCCACGCTAAAGAGGGTCATGAGATCCAAAAGTGCGTTGAGTTTAGGGCTTTAGTGCAAAGTCTGATGGATAACAAAGAAATCGAATTTTATAAAGATGTCAAAGGCTTAGAAAGAGGAGATATGTGCGCCTCAGAGGAAGGATCGATGGAGAAGGTCTACAAGATAAACCACTTGGTGGTGATTATTTCATGGCTGAAAAATAATGAAACAGGAACACAAGCTGCACCGAGAGTCATTATTTAGAAACCTGTGGCTTTTCCCTATAAGGATAGCAAAAGGGTTCCATGGAACTATGACTGCAACGTAATGTCCCAAGAGAAGAGAACTCGGTCAGCACTTCAGAATAAGGCCAGGATGTTGGTTTTTACACACACAGTGGAAGGCGCTATGACCCTGCAAATACAAGAACTGAGCCTGTTAAAGGAAAAGTCTTGGCAATCGAACATAAGAAAGAAAAGAAGGCTAGACTTGAATCACCTATTAATGAGCCAGTAACTGAGAATGATGCTAAGGAATTCCTGAAATTCTTAAAGCATAGCGAGTATAATGTTGTAGAACAGCTACACAAACAACCAGCTCGCATATCAGTATTATCTTTTCTCTTGAGCTCAAAGACACATCGTATAGCGCTGATGAAGGTGTTAAATGAAACTTATGTCGCTGATGATATCTCTGTGAACAAACTAGACCGCCTGGTTAACAATCTGAGTGTCGATAACTTCATCTTTTTCAATGACGATGAAATACCTCAAAGAGGCATGGGATCCACAAAAGCACTACATGTCACTACTCACTGCAAATGATATATATTTCCAGGGGTGTTAATCAACAATGGATATACGCTGAACTTCTTACCCCTATCCACACTGAATAGATTTCCAGTGGATAACTCTCATATGAAAACATGCCAAAACATAGTGAGAGCATTCGGTGGTACAGAAAGAAGAATGGTGGGAAGGATTGAGATACCTCTTTTAATTGGTCCAAACACGTATGAGGTAGACTTCTTGGTGATGGATATCAAGCGCTCTTATAATTGCTTGTTGGGGAGGCCTTAGATTCACTCAGCTAGGGCAGTGTCGTCATCACTACACCAAAAGTTGAAGTTGGTAACAGAGGGTCGACTGGTGAAGATAAACACTGAATAAGATATCATTGCATTCGTAGCCAGTGGCGCACCATATATAGGAACAGATAATGAGGCAATAGAATGTTCCTTTTGATCACTAGAATTTGTTAATGCAACTTTCATTGCCAAAAGAAACAAGGTTCCAGTACCAAGAATATCCAAAACCACGAAGATGGGCATGCAGTTGAGGTTGGAAAAGGAGCCTTACTTGGAAGAAGACTCGGGAAATACCTCCAAGGAAAAGTCGAGGCACTAACGCTGATAGATAAGTAAGACTGCTTTGGCTTAGGATACAAGCCAGAAATGAGACAAAAGAAGAGGGAGCTAGAGAAGAAACAAGAAAGAAGAAGAGCACGACTGAGTAGTTGAGAGGTTAAGTGGGAACCAATGACCTTTCCCCATATATTTAAAACATTCGTGTTAGGGGAAATCATTTATCCTAAACAAAAGATGTCAAGAAAATAAGTTGCGAAAGAAATGTTGGAAAACTTGAGCATCAATACAATATCCGAAGAAGGAATTGGGGAAACTTGTCAGGCATTCGTCCTTATAGCCCTGGAAGTGTTCTAACCAATTAGACTGCGGAAGAGATCACTGTAATTTTTAGAACAAATCCAGAGTAATGTTCAAAACACACTTATTGCTTTAAGTCTAAGAGCAATAAGAATCTTTTTGTGAAAAAGGCATATGGCCACTATTTTTATTTCAATAAAATGCATCTTTGTGTCTCATTTTAGCAAATATTCTTTTATTTTTCCATTTCATTCATACTCATACCATACAAATAATTATTCTTAAATTCATTTGTTCTTTGGGTCTTCCTTCGTTCCTACAACAGGTCTCCAGATATCAATGATACGAGCGACGCTGTTACTGACTCAGAGTCTCCTTTTGAACAAGATATGTGTGTGGAGAAACCTTAGGATTTTGAAGACGATCGAGATTGTAATCTATCTCTTAATTTGTTAAGGACGGTAGAACAAGATGAGAAACAAATCCTACCTTACAAAGAGTCAATAGAAGTTGTGAGCTTAGGAGATAAACAGGAAAAGAAAGAGGTGAAGATCGGAGCTTGCATCACCGTAGAGACAAAGCGAGACCTCATTAAGTTACTTTAAGAATTTAAAGATGTCTTCGCATGGTCGTATCAGGAAATGCTCGATCTAAGTACTGATATCGTGGTACATTGGCTTTCCATAAGGGAAGAATGCAAGCCAGTCCAATAGAAACTCCGGAGGATGAGGCCTGATATCCTGTTGAAAATAAAAAAAGAGGTCAAGAAACTATTTGGAGCTGGTTTCCTACAAGTGGTTAAATACTCAGAGTGAGTAGCCAATATAGACCCCATCCCTAAGAAAGATGAGAAAGTACGGATGTGTGTAGACTACAGGGATTTAAACAAAGCCATCCCAAAAGACAATTTCTCGTTTCCTCACATTGACACTTTAGTGGACAACACGGCATGTTATTCACTGTTTTCCTTCATGGATGGCTTCTCTGGATACAATAAAATAAAGGTGCATCCTTAAGACATGGAAAAGACCATATTTGTAACCATGTGGGGAACATTTTGCTATAAGGTGATGCCATTCGGACTAAAAAATACAGGAGTGACGTATCAAAGATCCATGGTAACTTTGTTTCATGATATGATGCACAAAGAAATCGAGGTTTATGTCGACGATATGACTGCAAAATCCCGAACAGAAAAGAAGCATATACAAGTCCAGAGGAAATTGTTCTTGAGGTTGAAAAAATTCCAGCTAAAGCTCAATCTAGCAAAACATACCTTAGGGGCTAGGTTCGAAAAATTGCTAGGGTTTGTAGTCAGTGAAAAGTGGGTTAAGGTCGACCCAGATAGAGTTAAGGCTATACAAGAGCTACCTCCGCCGCGCTCTCAAAAAGAAGTTCGATGTTTCCTAGGAAGATTAAATTACATCGCCAGGTTCATTTCACAATTAACTAAGAAATGAGACCCTATATTCCGTCTCCTTAAGAAACACAAACCAGATGTATGGGATGAGGAGTGCCAGAAAAATTTTGACAAGGTCAAACATTACCTGTCTAATGCCCTAGTGCTGATGTCGCCTAGTCCAGATAAGCTACTGATATTGTACTTGGCAATATTTGGAAATTATATGGGATACGTGCTGGGCCAACATGATGAGTCAGGAAACAAAGGAAGAGTGATATACTACCTCAGTAAGAAGTTCACTGAATGTGAGACTAGATACTCACTAATTGAGAAGTTGTGTTGCGCCTTACTTTGGACAACCCGAAGACTGAGACAGTACATGTTGTACCACACAACTTAGTTAATCTAAAAAATGGACCCTTTAAAGTATATGATGGAGTCGGCTACTCTGAATAGAAAGATGGCTTGGTGGAAAATTATGCTTTTCAAATTTGATATAGTCTATGTGAACTAGAAGGCAGTAAAAAGGGAGTGTAATAGCAGATTTTCTAGCCAGTAGAGCCCTAGAAGATTACGAGCCTTTGAACTTTGACTTCCCGAATAAAGATTTGATGTATGTTGCAACCACTAAAGAAGATACTCAAAAAAGACATCATTGGAAACTAAACTTTAATGGAGCGTCAAACGCTATGGGTAACGGAATCGGGGTAGTCTTGGTATCCCCAAACGGATATCATTATCCCTTTACTAGTAAATTGGATTTTGATTGGACGAACAATATGGCAGAATACGAAGCATGCATCATGGGTATCCGTGTAGCCATAGAATGCAAGATCAAAGTATTGGAGGTATATGGGGATTTTGCACCAGTGATCTATCAACTCAAAGGTGAATGGGAGATGAGAGACCCCAAATTGATCAATTATCAAAGGCTGGTTCTTGAGTTAATTAAGTAGTTTGATGACATCACCTTCTGCTACCTCCCACGAGATAAAAATCAGATGTCTGAAGCCCTGGCCACTTTAGCTTCCATGATCAAAGTGAACAAACAAGAGGATGTAAAACCTATCCAGATAAGTATTTATAAGGCTCTGGCTCATTCTTACAACATTGAGGAAGAAGAAAAGGATAATCAACCTTGGTACCACGATATACTACGATACGTGAAGGATCGTGAATACCCTGATCAAGTAATTGAGAATGATAAGAGGACGTTGGGAAAACTGGCCAATGATTATGTCTTAGATAGGGAGATCCTATACAAAAGAGGAAAGGATCAGGTGCTACTAAGATGTGTGGATGCTGTTAATGCTAAAAAAATCTTGGAAGAAGTCCATGAGGGTATCTGCGAAACACATGCTAATGGTTTTATAATGGCCAGGCAAATCATGAGATTTGGATATTATCGGTCCACCACGAAAGGAGATTGTATTAGTTATGCCAAGAGATGTCATAAGTGCCAAATTTATGGAGACAAAATTTATGTGCTTCCTTCACCTCTTCATGTTATGACTTCTCCATGGCCTTTCTCTATGTGAGGCATGGATTTCATTAGGCCAATCTCATTAAAAGCTTCTAATGGGCGTCGATTCATCTTCGTGGTCACCGATTACTTCACCAAGTGGGTAAAGGATGCTTCCTATGCCAGTGTCACGAAGTCTGCAGTTTTAAAATTCTTGAAGAAAGAGATCATATGTCGGTATGGGATGCAGAAAGGATTATATCTGACAATGCATTGAATTTGAACAACAGTACGATAGCAGAGGTCTATAGTCAATTCAAGATCAAACATCACAACTCATCACCAAATCACCCAAAAATGAATGGTACAATGGAAGTAGCCAATAAGAATATTAAGAATATCGTGGGAAAAAATGACATAGACTTATAAAGATTGGCATGATAAGTTACCATTCGCCCTCTAGGCTTATCGAACGTCTGTCAGAACATCCACTGAGGCAGCGCCTTTCTTATTGGTTTATAGAATGGAGGCGGTTTTGCCCATTAAAGTTGAAATTCCTTCCCTCTAAGTTTTTTAAGAGTTAAAGTTAGATGAAGGAGAATAGATCCAATCCTGATATGATCAGTTGAATTTTATTGAAGAAAAGAGGCTAAGGGCTATCTGTCATAGCTAGATGTACCAAAAACGAATGATGCGAGCTTATGACAAAAAAGTTCTCCCTAGAGAATTCCATGAAGGGGACCTGGTATTGAAAAAGATTCTTCCCATACAAAATGACTTCAGAGGAAAGTGGATGCCAAACTGGGAAGGATTTTATGTGGTAAAGAATATCTTTTTTAGAAGAGCACTAATTTTGACCGAGATGGATGACAAAAACCTATCTAACCCTGTGAATTCAGATTCAGTTAAGAGATACTTCACCTAAAAAAACATAAAAGAAGATGAAATGAAGAGGCTAAAGTGAAAACTCGCAAAGTGCGCCTTGAGACCAAAGGGGTTTTGAGTTGAAAACCTGGGAAAATGCAACTCAAATTATGATCAAAGTTGAACATTTGGTAGTCATATCCTCTCAAAAGAAGAAACGTCGCATCGTGGGGCATCAACAAAGTACTCTTGACCTCCTAAACACATATCAAGCTCAAAATGGTTCTCTAGAAGTTTGTGGAGAGAAGCTCATGTTGCGATATTTGGGGCACCTATCTTCATCTTATTCATTTTTTATTTTAGCAATGTTTTCTATTTTGATTAATCCATTCATTTTGAGCTTTGCTCCCAATAAATTTCAATCTTGTCCATTGTTACAATCTTTTTCAAGCATTTTTAAATTGAAATAACGATTAATGGACTAATAATATTCAAGTAAAAGGATTCCTGCATAATGCTCTGAAAGGTTTTCTAAATAGTACAAAGACCTGAAAAGGACCACTAGTCAAAACTAACCAAATTTAAGATTTGGAAATTTTTTGGAAAGAATAGTCTAAATTGTGATTATTTCTTCGGGTTTTCTATCAAAGATACTAGCTGAACAAGAAGGCAAGGTAATACGTCAGTGATAGAACCTTGATGAACAACGAGCAATGTCAACCTAAGCATTAAAAGGGGGATCATTCTCGAAAAAACAACATTCTACATCCATGTAAATATCATTCATATACATCGAGCTAGAAGTATTTGATTCATTATGATCATAACATTCTAAGCGCTTAGCATAAATATAGGCCTATGAAATGAATTCTACAGGTCATGTTCCCTAGAGAACGGTGTAACAGATCAGTGAAACCACAATGCCTATACCCCTGAAGTTACAGTGGGTTGGATTAAATATAGCAAATCTTATCTCCCTAAAATTACAATTGAGCAGATTAAAACAAATCTTATCTCCCTGAAGTTATAGTGGAGTAGATTGAAGAGAGTCGCAAATCTTATCTCTCTGAAGTTGCAGTAGAGTGGATTGAAGCTAAAAATCTTATCTCCTTGAAGTTGCAGTGGAGTAGATTTGTAACACCCCTTACCCGTATTCTACGCCGGAACTGGGTAAAAGGCGTTACCATACTTAACTCGCACAATTAACAACTTTGGGCTACCAAACTCATTACAAACTAAAACTTTTCCATTCGTATGTCTATTGTCGAAACCATTTTTCGTGTTTGAAAAATGGGGATCGACTTTAAAAATAAAGAGTCGCCACCAATCTCTTTTGTTTAGGTGTGATCGGATCACCTATAAAAATATTTTGGTCTGTGAAATTCGAGAAAACGGGTTCGGGAGTCGATTACGTGCGAGGGAGCGTTAGCACCCTTGCAATGCCCAAAATTGGTACCAAATTGATTAATTTATGTCCTAATGTCGAAAAGTTTGAAACGATTTTGAAATTATGTTCTTTTGTTTTTTAAATTTTAAATAACTCGAATTGGATATTGAGATTCCTTTGTTCTGAAGGAATAAAGTGTCACATCCAGCATGATTGGATATGATAATTTGAGTCCTCGAATTCAAGCTCATCCCAAAATTCTCACAACTCATGTATTGAAATTTTGAAAGGGTATTTGGTTATTTGGACAAACAGAAACCAAAACCCAGCACGATAGGGCATGATTCCTCGAATTTCCAAACGTACCAATATTGCCTTATTTTGAAAATATAGACCAAATTTTAAAAGGATATTTGGTTATTTGGTCAAACGAAAAACCGAAACCCAGTACAATAGGGCACGATTCCTTGAATTTTCAAACACACAAATATTGCCTTATTTTCTTTAAAACATGGACAAAATTTTAAAAGGATATTTGATTATTTGGTCAAATAGAAAACCGAAACCCAGCACGATAGGGCACGATTTCCTCGAATTCCCAAATATCAAATATTGCCTTGTTTAAAAATCTTTAAATAAATAATTCTAAAATCAACTTAAAATGTTTTGATTGAATCACTAGATAATAAGAAACAAAAATATAGTGTCAAGCATGGAATAACAATTGGTGAATACAATCTTTGTACAAATGTATGACAAAAATGATAATATGAACATACAATTCAATATATACACAATCAATAATCTCACAATTTCTATTTTGAAAATACCAATATTATTAATCAAGAAACAACAAAAACTGAAAATATAACTAATTAAAAACAAATTAAAATAAATTATAGCAAATTTTAAAGTAATAAACAAATAATATGTATCAATTTAAGTAATATATACGTAAATAAATAAAAACTTGATATAAAATAATGTATATATAAGAATAATAATGATATAAAAGTGTATAGAATAAATAAATATATAATTTAGAATAGTGTCTTTTAAAGAAATAAATTATAAAAATAATATAAAACCAATAGTATATGCATAAAAATAATTTAATATAATTATATGTATAAAAATATATAAAAAATTAATGAAAATAACATATAAATAGAAATAAATAAAATCTTAAAACCATTTAAAATTAAAAAATAATTAGAGAAATCAATAAACAAATAGTTAACTAAATAACTAAAGGACTGCATTGAAATAAGAACAAAATTACAGAGCTAAAAAAAATAAATAAAAATGAAATAAAAGAAGACTAAAATACAATGCGTGTAAATTAAAGGGATTAAAATCACAAATATTTCAGTTAGCCAAAACGCCGCGTTCAAATGGGACTAAATTGAAAAAGAATCAGAAAGTGGAGGATTAATCGCGTAAATCACCCACTATTAGAGAAAACACGCGGATCCTCCGGGTTTTCGGGTCGGATCGGATCGATTAACAAGGCCTATACGGCGTTGTTTTGAGGCTACTAGAATAAGCCCAAACGACGTCGTTTCCTTAATGTGGGAAATTTTCTTTTAAAACCAGATTAAAAACAAATCTGTCATTTTTGACTGAACCCTAGCCTTTTCTTTCCCAGATGCGCTGAAAGAAAATCACAGTACGACCACTGTGACGAATCTGATTCTCCTTGAGCGATCCTCTTCTAAATTCCGAATCAAATACCTCGATGTTCTCAAACTTGAAGACCTTCTTTACTTCAATTTCAACGAAGAAGGATAGGTTCAACGGAGAATAAGAGATAAGTATTTTCATCCTTTTTTTTTTATTTTCGTACGCAATGAATATATTGATCAAAATAATACTCAATCAATCTGCTAATACCTTTCGTATTTTCTCTGTATGAATCTATGTGTGTAGGTACAAAAATGGGATGATGCGGGCTTATGACAAAAATGCTCGCCCAAGAGAATTTCATGATGGGGACCTGGCATTAAGAAAGATTTTTCTCATCCGAAAGGACTTCAAAGGTAGTTGCCAAATTTGGAAAAACCTTATGTGGTGAAGAAGGCTTGTTTTGGAAGATCATTAACTTTGACCAAGATGGATGGCAAGGACATGCTCAAGCCGATAAATCCAGATTTCTGTCTAAAAGGAGAGGCCGAGGTGAAAACCCGCAAAGGGGCACTTTGAATAAAAAAAAAGAAAAAAAATCACCTTATGATTTTTTTTTTGGATTTTGTATTTCTTGTATTTTTGTGCGTAAAAAACTAAATGAGGATTACATCAGGCTTTTTATAGCCAAAAAAAAAAAAGAAAAACGAAATCCACGTTCTTCTACTGTATTCTATCCGTTCTTCTACTGTCTTCTGTGGTTCTCTGCTATTTTTGCTTTTTGTTGCAGGTACTGCTACGGAGGAGATCCCTACTGGTGCGCGTGCGTGCGATAACCGCTGACGAAGATGCACGCGAGGCGCGTGTGGGGAAAGCTACGGCGCTGGAGGTTTCCAGAAACCACTAGGGTTTTTGGAGAGTGTTCTGACAATTGGGTTATTTGGGCCAACTCTGTATTGGGCCTGATTAGGCATTTGGGTTTCAGATTTTGGTCATTGGGTTTGTATTTGGGTCTTATTTTAATTTAATTTGGGTTTAAAATTTAGCTTGGGCTAGTTGGGCTTTGCTGTTTTGTAAAGAAAGGACTGTGGAATTTTTATTTTATTATGGATTTATTATGGTTTAATTTATTATGGTTTTTTTCTTTTTTATTTTGGTATTGGGCCCGGGCGAAAATGGGCTTTTACAGCTGCCCCTCTTTGCTCGTTGTCGTGTAACGAGAATGGAGCAAAGACTTCAAAAAGGACCATTTTTGCCCGATCTTCAAATATTGGGCTTCTTTCAGTAGCTTTATTCCATCCCATTGCATCTTCAGGGGCATGAGAACTAACGCTTCGACTTATAGCTTCAATCTGCTCCTGCCACAACTTCGGAGAGATAAGGTCTGATGTTTTCGATCTGCTTCCTGCAACTTCAGGAATGCGCTATCTTCAATCTGTTCCATTGCAAACTTAGGGAAACAAGATCTGATGTCTTCGATCTGCTTCCTGCAATTTTAGGAATGCCAAATCTGCTATCTTCAATCTGCTCCACTGCAAACTCAGGGAGACAAGATCTGAGGTCTTCGATCTGCTCCTGCAACTTCAGGAATGCCAGATCTGCTATCTTCAATCTGCTCCTGCAACTTCAGGAATGCCAAATAGGTATCTTCGATTTGCTTCTGCAACTTCAAGAATGCCAGATCTGCTATCTTCAATCTGCTCCTGCAACTTCAGGAATGCCAAACTGGTATCTTCGATCTGCTACTGCAACTTCAGGAATGCCAGATCTGCTATCTTCAATCTACTCCTGCAACTTCAGGAATGCCAAACTGGTATCTTCGATATGCTCCTGCAACTTTAGGAATGCCATATCCTCTATCTTCAATCTGCTCCTGCAACTTCAGGAATGCCAAACTGATATCTTTGATCTGCTCCTGCAACTTTAGGAATGTCAGATCTGCTATATTCAATCTGCTTCTGCCACTTCAGGAATGCCAGACTTGTATATTCGATCTGCTCCTTCAACTTCAGGAATGCCAGATCTTCTATCTTCAATCTGCTCCACTGCAAACTCAAGGATGCCAGACTGATGTCTTCGATCTGCTTCTGCAACCTCAGGAATGCCAGATCTGCTATCTTCAATCTACTTTTGCAACTTCAAAAATGCCAGACTGGTATCTTCGATATGCTCCACTGCAAACTCAGGGAGACAAGATCTGATATTTTCCATCTACCATACTACATTGTCCTTTTGAAGACATAACCTGAAGAATGGGTACATGCTTATGCCTAATAGTTAGGATGCAATGATCAGAACTGTAACACCCTGAAAATTTGAGTAATTTATTTTCATTGTGTGCTTTGAATAATTATTCTAGAAGGTGGAATTTCTTTATTTATTCTGTGTTTAGTATAGTCCTGAAGAAGAATTTAAAATTTATTGGGATGGAATAATATTAATTTTGAGAAATTATGGAAGTGGATTAAGTGACTATGACACATAAATTAATTTAAGTGTCAAAGTGAAGCATAAGATGAGTTAATGGCCAAGTGGTGATGGCGCATGGGTTTAAGCATGAGGGAGAAGGTTCGAATCCCTTGTTTAGCATCTAGGTGAATTTTATTTTGAATTTTTCTGCACATATATAGCAAGTGTCGGCCAAGAGCTTATATGGTAGGTGTTGACTTGTTATTTTTGGTTAGAATATCAAAGGAATAAGGAAATTGTTAACTTAAGAAAGGGAATCAAGAAAATAAGGAAAAATGTGAAGATATGAGGCAAGAATCAAGGGATTATTTATGGAAACAATATCTTGGTCATTAGACCATGCATATGGACGGCAAAGTGGACTAAAGGGGGAGCCGAATTTTGGTGATAGTTGGCTAGGAACTTTAGTCTTTTGTTTTGGTTATTTTTAGTTTTGTGCATAGTTTTGCAAATTCTCTCAACCTTTTCTCCCTTTGGCCGAATTGTGCATTGGTAAACCTTGATTATTTTGACCATTTGGTCATTTTTGTTTATTTCTTTAGCTTTTGTTTTGTGCCTTTTACCTTGAGTGCCGAAAATCACCTACACCAAAAGCCATTCTTTTTCTCTTTTATTCTCCCCATTGCCGAATATACACCTCTCTCTCAAGCTCATCTTTTTCTTTCTTTTTCTTCTATTCACTTTGAAATCAAAGCAACATCATCACCATCTTTCTCCTATTTTATTTCTTTCAATCGAAATTCTCTCCACCTACACTTTCATGGCCGAATGCTAAGGTGTCTATAAGCCAAATTATTTTCTTTTCTCATTAATCTTACATAGCCGAATTGTTCATCAAGCAAACCCCATTCTCAAATCCTTTCTTTTTGACGTGGAAAATAGGTAAGAGATTCTTTTCATTTCGATTAGTTAATAGTGGTTATGGCCGAATATTGATGATGGTTTGAAGGCTTTATTAGATCAAAATAAACGTTCATTCTATTAACGTTTATTTTGTTATACCTTAGTGCGATAACGGAAGTTTGGAAATCAAGAAGTCGTGGGTGACACAAATCGTTGGAATCGATTTTTTGTGGTAAGGAAATCACATCTTTAAAACCTTAGAATTATTTCGAAATTATGTTAGATTGGATTAATGTTCCTTTGTCTTTGAAGACATTCAAAATAGGGAAGAAAAGGGCAGTGTTTAGTCTTCGGAAGAGGGGAGGTTCTGTTATTCCCCCTAAGTACAAGCAAAGGACTATTTCGGGAATCCGGGATTTTCCACCGGGTTGCGGACGTTCAACCGAGGAAAATCAACTGTTCGAAGTCGTTCGTACTCCCGAACCATTATTCGTTCATGGATTCGATTCGGTTAGCGAACCATCAATCGGGGAGAAATCGCAAGTAGAAGTACTACGGAAATCCGAGGGTAAATTCTAGATCGCTATATTTAGACCGATTTTATTATTAGATTATAGTGTTCTAATTATCGCGATACGTATAGGTGTTGAAAAGCGGGAAAGTGTAGTTCTCTCAATAACCAGGTGTGTAATTTCACACTCATTTCGGGTTAGATTTCTAATCATAAGTATTGCGATAAAATCGTGAAAATGGTAAATTCGGAAATTATGTAGTAATTGATACTTTTGTGAAAATGCATGAAAACGGTTAAAACCGAGAAATATGCAAAATACTCTAGTTCGATAAATTGGGCCAAAATACTCTAGTTCGATAAATTGGGCCAAAATACTCTAGTTCGATAAATTGGGCCAAAATACTCTAGTTCGATATATGGGCCAAAAGTTCACTAAACTGTTAAATGGGCTAGTTGCTAAATTATTATTTATATGGGCCTAATAAAATGTTTAATGATAAACCCACCGATGATATGGAATAATTGAAAATTTGTTATATGACTATATTTTGTTATACACGCATAATTGCATGGGGTGGGATATATGAAGAGAAGAATGGCCAGTTGCCACAAATATGGCTCAATGCCTCTAGTTCGGTGGCTCTGCCACAATATGGCTCAATGCCTCTAGTTCGGTGGCTCTGCCACAAATTCGGCTAAATGCCTCTAGTTCGGTGACAATGTCACAATCTAGTTCGGTAGTGCACTACAAAATTATTTAAAGGCTTAAAGCCTATAATTGGTGTGTTTGGCGGGGTGGGTTGACTTGATCCCCACAGGTGTGTTGGTTGGTACGGGGGTGTTAGCGGATGGATATTAGGCTTGGTTGGGAAACTCATCTTACATGCATTTTAATTTATTTTAATTTACATTATGTTATATTATTGAATTCTGTAAATGGGCTCAAGCCCAGCATGAGATCTTGACGATCTGGCCCAATAATGGTGGTAAGTGAGTTGCACACTGAGTTCTTTGTAACTCACCCAATTTTTATTAACCATTTCAGGTAATGGAAATTGACGTGGACTTGGGCCGGAGATGGCTTGGTGGAGGCCATACTACAAACTTGGGTTTTTATAAACTATGACTCTATTTAAGTTATTATTTTAAATTTCTGTTATGGGTTTTATGTAATAAGGCCTCTTATTATGTTTTTATGGATTTAATGTGTGGATGGTTTTGAATCTTATTATCAAACTTTTAATACGGTTTTATCTTAAATATGTTAAGTTTTCTTAAGAACATTGGTTTTATAACAAAATTTCTGGACACTTTAATTATTTTAAATTCTTTCAAAGTTCTTTTAAACTATCATAAGAATTTGATATTTATATTTTGACGATAAGTTTTCAAACAAGTATTTCTCTTAAGCCAAAAATTTTCAAATCCTCGAATTTAATTTTATTAAACTCTATTTTCAAAAAGTTTTGTAGCACTATTCTATTTTAACCATTGAGAATAAACGAATGTTTGATTTGTGTGACAAACCAAATCTTGTCTAAACGAATAGACCGGGTTTGGGGTGTTACAAGAACGAATCTAATGCTCCTAACTAAATGCATTATGGACGACATTTGCATGAATGCAGAATGTCATGAGAATGATCTTTGTACAATGTATAATGATTAGGATGCAATGATCGGAATGAATCAAATGCTCCTAACTAAATGTGTTTTGTATGAATGCAGAATTTCTTGAGGATGATCCCTTTTAAATGCTTAGGGTCGTCATCGCTCGTATGATGCTGCCATCTTGTTCGGCTGGTATTCTCAACAGAAAACCCGAGAAAACAATTATATCTTGCCCAATAGGTTTGCCCCACTGTAACTTCAGGGTTCATCTCATTGTGACTTCAGGTTATAGGATCTAGATCCATCCCACCGCGACTCCAAAATGTAGGATTTGCTTCTTCTTTAATCCATCCCATTGCTATTCAAGGGTACAAGACTTGTATCATTTTCCATCCATACCACCGCAACTCAGGAGTAGAGGACTGTAACTTGTTCAATCAACTGATAGCTCCCCAGGTGACCTGACCAAGTGTGTATGCATGATATTTGTATGGGTGCAGAATATCATTTTTTCCGCGAATGATTCCCCTTTTACACTTGGGTTAACACTGACCATTTTTCGTCGAGATTATATCACCAACGCAATAAGCCTGTTTCAGGTTCTTGTATTATTCAGAAGCTTCTACAGTAATATACGAAACTCCTTTCATAAAAATATTATTAGTCCACTAATCGTTATTTCAATGCAAAATGCTTGAAAGAGATCATAACAATGGACAAGAAGGAAATTAATTAGGAGCATAGCTCGAAACAAATAAGCTAAGCAAAAATATCAATCGCGATCAATAAGGTAATTTATTGTGAACATATTTTGAAAAGAATAATATAATTACAAATAAAAAATTTAAAATAAGTAAAACAGAAACTAGGTGCCCCAAATATCGCAGCCTGAGCTTCTTTGTTCAAACTTCTTGAGGACCATTCTGAGTTTAATATGTGTTTTAGGGGATCCGGAGTAATTTGTCGATGCCTCAAGACGTATCATACCTCTTCATTGTTAATTCAAGTATAGTAAGACTATTCTGTACCCCACTTTTGATCAAAATTTGAGCAGCACTTTTCAGGTTTTCAACTCAAATCTCCTTTGGTCTCAAAGCGCCCTTTGCGGGTTTTAGCCTTGGCCTCTCCTTTTTCTTTCTTCTTTTGGTTGAATTTTTATTTTTTATTTTTTATTTTTGATTTTTTTATTCAAAGTACCCCTTTGCGGGTTTTCACCTTGGCCTCTTCTTTTAGACAGAAATCTGGATTTATCGGCTTGAACATGTCCTTACCATCCATCTTGGTCAAAGTTAATGATATTCCAGAACAAGCCTTCTTCACCACATAAGGTTTTTCCAAATTTGGCAACTACCTTTGAAGTCCTTTCGGATGAGAAGAATCTTTCTTAATGCCAGGTCCCTATCATGAAATTCTCTTGGGCGAGCATTTTTTTCATAAGCCCGTATCATCCGTTTTTGGTACATTCGGCCATGATGAATACCTTCAATCAAGCTTACTGGAGACATTCTGTTTTATCCAATTTTTGATTCAATCAAAGCTTGGAGAAAAAGAATCTTAACTTCCAGCAATTGCTTCCCTTTTATAAACCAATAAGAAAGATGATACCCTGATGAAGGTCCTAGCCAACGTTCAAGAAACATAGAGGGTAAATGGTAACTTCTCTATGCCAACCTTTACAAATCTCAGTCATTTTTCAAAAATTTTGAATATATATATTTTTTGGCTGCCTTTGCTGTACTGATATGGTGTCTGATCTTTGAACAGACTGTAAATCTTTGTCATTGTGCAATTATGTTTCTTTCTGACATTCTTTATTGCCACATTTTTTTTGAATTTGAATTTGAACTCGAATTTGGGTTTGGATTTGATTTGAATTTGGATTTGGATTTGGATTTGGATTTGGATTTGAATTTGATGACTGCTGACGTTGTAACTTTGGCATATGAAGTGACCTTCACCCTCTTAGTGAAGTAATTGACAACCATGAAGATGAATTGGTGTCGGCTAGATGCTTTTGACGAGATCGGTCCCATAACATCTGTGCCCCACGTGTAGAAAGAATGGAGGAGGCACATAAGTCTTGTCTTCCTCGATTTGGCATTTACGGCATAACTGATGCAATTTTCCTTTCTTGGCAAACCAGTAGCCTGAACCTCTTAATTAGCCTAGCCGTCGTGGAACCATTAACATGGGCTCTTTAAACACCAGTCTTAACAGCATACCCATGTTTCAATAGCTTGGCGTGCCTTGATATGATCGTGCGAAAATGTCTCAAATTCTTGAAAATAGCTCAATGATGTCTCGCCTTATTTCTGTGGTGAATTAGGCTTCGATTTTTGCCCCTTTCCTAAGCTCACAACGTCTACTGACCCTTTGCAAGGTAGAGTCTATTTCCATCTTGTTCTACCATCCTTAACAAATCAGAAGATAGGCTACACTCTCTGTCATCTTCAAAGTCCTTAGATCCCTTAGACCCATATCTCATTCAAAAAGGGAGTCAGTAACAACGTCACTCATGTCGTTGATATCTAGGTACCTAGGTACGAAGGTAGAAAATCCAAAGAATAAATGATTCTATGGATGATTACTTGTATGATATGGTCATGAATAAAGAATGAAAAAACAACAAAAGAATGTATAATATGAAAAGAATGAAAACATATTTGCTTAAAAGATGCATTTTATTGAAATAAGAATTCTGGACACAAGCCTATTTCACAAAAGGATTCTCATTGCCTCTAGGCTTAAAGCAACAAGCATGTTTCGAACATTACTCTAGATTAGCTCTAAAAATACAGGGATCTCTTCCACAGTCCCATTGTTTAAAATCTTCCCAAGTACGTAAAGGCAGAAGCTTGGAAAAGTCTATTCATTGGTTCCCTCTTCGAATATGTTGTTAAGGTTTAGATTCCCCAACGTTCCCATCGGGACTTTGATCTCTTCAATTCGCTATCGATCAGGCCTTGCGCTAGGGCCCTGAGCTCGATGCATTCTTGGATCTCCTTCCCCTATCTATCATAGAACTCATAATGTTTACCCTTTTAACTGAAAGGTTGGGAAACGAATTTTCTGCACCAAAAGGATCATCGAATTTTACAATATCCAATATGATGAATTTTTCGATTATCTTCTTGAAAGTGGTGTAGTTCTCGATTGAATGCCCTGTGATTTCTGCATGGTATTCGCATTAGGCGTTCACATCGTACCATTTAGGGTATGGAGGGTGTATTGGTTCCACATAAAAAGGGGATATAACATGTGCTTCAAACAAAACTTTATACAACTCCCTATACGAGATTGGAATGGGCGCGAGCTAGGGTTTTTCTGAGTCCGGTTTTGGACTGGGCTCCTGCCTTGGGGAGCCTGATAGCTGGTATTTACCGTCCTGGGCTAGCTTACTATAATCGACTCTGAATGGCCCTTGTTATGCCTACTCGTACTATTCGCTTTCTTTTCCTTCGTCCTCGGGGCTTTTAAAGTCCATTCTCTTCTTTCTTTTGTTTCTGCCCGAACAACCGATTTGGCTCAATCATCTTTCGGGTTAAAACCTGAACCCATAGGTGAGTTCAACAGGGCCGAAGTATCAGTCTGACATTGGGGTCCAATAATGACGGGTACCCCATGCGAATGCATGTCTGGTTGAGTCAGGATACCTATTGGGGAATAAACGATGTCCTTATCATCATCCACACTGTTGACCACTGGGTCACTCCTTTTTTCAAGCCTTCCAGCAAGTAACTGGGCTGATTGGCTCATCATATTCATTTGATCTCACATATCCTATTGAATTTTGGCCAACTTGTAACAGTCTGGTGTATACCCTAGTCGGAATAGTGGTTTCGGGACCATGAATCCGAGTCTGAATAATAATTTTAATATAATTTTCTGTGCCGTTGATATGTGATTAAGCATGTGCTAAATTTCCGTAAGCTAATTTGTCCGTCTGTGTGTTTAAATTAACAAAAGGATGAAATTGCATTGAATGTGAAAGTTGCTTGCTATTTGTGAAAGTACCAATGTGTTGTGGTTTTGTAAAGTTGTGGCCTTATGTGGAAAATAGACCACTATTATACCCCTGTTGTCTAATTATGCCAAATATCTTTTAATGGCTAAAAAGGTAATTGTTTTATTATCATAAAATTTATGAAACAAAAGATGAAAGTGTTCATCTTTATTATTTTGTTTTGGCCGAAACTAGTAAAAGAAAAAGAAAGAAACTTTGGTTAGACATTCGGCACTTGCAAGCCAAATGTAACATCCTGAATTAATGGGCCTATGCGTTTAGTGTATGGATATGTTTAATGTGTTAATTTAACTGTTAGGGTCCAAATTGGGCTCAGGATGTGGTCTAGGCCTTGGTGAAATTTTTGTTTGGGCAAAATAGGGTTTAAAAGGTGGTATCTGTGTTTAAAATATCAAAATGGGCTTGTGGCCCAGTGGTCAGTGGCGCCACTTAGGGAGCAAGGAGGTGACGCCACACAAGGGAGTAAGGGGCCCAAATTTAAGTTTCATGGAGCCCAAATCTTTTAATTTAAGTTAGCTAATTTTCGGCAATACGGTTTGGTGGAGTGGACGGCAACAAGGCTCAAAAATAGGAGGATTTATGTGAATAGGATAATGTAGATATTATAGTTGATAATATGGAAGATAAAGGAGAAAAGATAGGAATTATCTGCAAGGTTTAGTGGTGGCCGAATTTCAAACTCTGAAGGGGAGGAGAAATCGGTTTCTGATATGGCTAAGGAGTGCCGAAACTTTAAATAGTCAAGTGAGGGTTCTCTTCTTTATTTTTCGGCATTTAGGGTTTCCATCTTTTCTTTCTCTTCTTCTCTGAGTAAAAGCCGAAATTCCTAACCCTATTCCCTCATCTTCACTTTGATTCAAAAGCCGAAACTCCATTGTTTCTTTCTCTTCTTTCTTCTAAAAGCCGAAAACTCTATTGTTTCTTTCTCTTCTTTCTTCTAAAAGCCGAAAACTCCATTGTTTCTTTCTCTTCTTTCTTCTAAAAGCTGAAAACTCTATTGTTCTTTTCTCTTCTTTGTTCTAAAAGCTGAAACCTCAAAATCCTTTCTCTATATTTCTTTTGCTAAGGCTGAACCTACCCCTAGTCTGCCGAAATTCTCTTTTCTTCTTCCTGCCGATTTCTTCATTAAAAGCCAAATCGCCATAGATTCCTTCGAATCATCTTCTCTTCCTGATTTTTGCAAAAAGCTGGAATCCTCTGGGGGTAGTCGAATCTTCTCTAGCAAGGTGAGTGGCGACTTTTGTTATTCCTTAAGATCTCTTTCGATTTTTGGAAGGCAAGGCCGAAAAGCTAATGGTTTAATGGTTCTATGTATTCTCTTGTTGGGAGACATTCGGGAATTGAAGTAGATCTCTTAGATCCAAAAGCCGGAAACGCTAGTCCCTGAATCTCATATCACTTTTCAGGATTTCAAGGTAAGGATTTCAATTCTCCTTAAGATGATCAACCGTTTTCTTTTCGTTAGTTGTGCCTTAACCTAATGTTTCGTTACCGGCTTCTGAACAACACCTTTGGCAAATAGCGGTGGTGTTGGCTACGGATAGCGTTGACTTAGAAAGTCTCGTTCTAACTGTAATCAGGTGTGTAGATCTCTAACACACTAATTAAACTATATTGTGTATGTTATGGGCTAAAAGCCGGAAAAAGGCTGAATAGTAATCTGAACTAAATATATGTTATGGGCTAAAAGTCAGAAAAATGTTGTATAGACAGTCGGATTACCCAAAAAAGGTAGGCAAGGGATGCCAGGTACGTAATCATAGAAACTTCTCTATGTGTATCGATGTATGCGATAAACTGAAATCTCTTAGGTAAGAAATTGCTTGATTTTGCATGTATGTATGCATGGGATGCGATGGATATGATGAAGGGGAAGAAGGTCGCATAGCGATCGGTGGCTTTGCCACATAGGTCACATAGTGATCGGTCTTTATGACAGGCAGCTCAGCTGTCGAAATGCTACGATGTATTATTAAGGTCGCATGGCGATCGGTGGCTTTGCCACATAGGTCACACAGTGATCGGTCTTTAAGACAGGCAGCACAGCTGTCGATATGGTGTGTAGCGGTTGGCAGGTTGATTGTAGAAATCCCCAAGGTGTGATGGTTGGTACGGGTTGGTGTGTAGAGGATGGATTTCTAGGCTGGGATGGGTCATGATGCATATATAGTTACCCTTGTATACGGGCCAAGGCCATAATGTGTTTGTGGGCCAAGCCTTTTATGTGTTTTCGGGATTTACACACTGAGGCTTAGTTTGGATGGGCGGTGTGTTTACCTCCGGTGAGATTAAAAACAGCGGTGGCGGTGAGATTAGTTACTGTAGCGGTGAGATTGGATACTGTAGCGGTGAGATTAGAAACAGCGGTGGAGTGTGTGTTTGGATTCAAACGCAGCTGTAGCGGTGAGGTGGGAATATAAAATGACTATTAAGGACATCATATTAGAATTAATATATAATAGAAGTTTTTAAATTATTTTACTTATAAAATTATTAAAATATGTCAATTTATAAATTCATTTAATAAAATATTAAAATGTATCTTCCAATATTTTATTATAAATATTTTAATAAATTATATAATCAATTTAAATTATTTATTAGATAAAATGATTATTATTTTTAATTTTTTATAGTTAAATATTCTTTTATAACAATGATAAATATTATTTTCGCAAATTTTCCACAATTTGGCAAGTCTAAATTCTCAAAGTTTTCTCCAACTCCACATCCTTCAGCATCCAAACACTCCAAAATCCTCTCAATATTCTCCTTCCCGTATAAAAAATTATTTATAGTACTTCTGCAGAGTCTAGCTACCAAAAGGAAACAAATCATCCAAATACCTGACGGATAGGAAAATAAATACATTTGAGGCGTGCATTTGCTATTTGAGGAGCCTTTGAACCTGGAAAATAAAAAACCTCGGCAACATAAGACCAGGAAAAATATGGTTGTTCCATAAGCAGCAAGAATGGCATTAATAAAAGCAGTAAAACAGTAAGAATGATAACTACCTGAAGCACTGGTTGAAATTTTCTCCTTCGTAAGGGAAAAGCGCATTAATAGAGTAAACTCAGGACCATTGCAAGAATGCAAGTTGTTGGTTGCAATTTCACCGCCTTGAATTTCAGTTAAATCAAGACCATTAACCTAAACAGCAACAATATCCTTTATTACTCCCAAAATATTTTCCCACACAGTCCACAACTTGACAATTAGGAGTAACAACAAAAGCCATGTCAAAATTAATAAGTTACTGCAAGATTACTAAACCTGGAACTCAACAGGTGTAATAGTCCTGCCAACCTTGGACAACTCATCACACTGCAGGTCAACAAATTGTTCCATGAAGCCAATTAGGATTATGACTAAAAGTTGAAACTGAAAATGTTACTACTAAATAGTAGGTTAGAATAGATGACAATGAAATTCAAACAAATGCTTGCGGTTACTAGTTGAAAGCTAGAACAGATTCCAACATAAAAATATAACAGAAAAGCACATAAATATATGTGCATACACCAGCCAATTTGGCAGGTCTAAATGTAATTGGAAAAAAAAAATGCCAAAAGGAGAAAGGATGATGCCCATTTTTAGTTTCAACAGAACCCAAAATTCAGAAAAAGAAACTCAACTAAATGAGAAACATGTTGCCATGTTTCATTGGCAAAGCTTAATTAAATCACAGCACATGAAGTCAAAGGATAAACTCACACCTGAATATATGGGAAGTATATGTCTTTCAGCTTACATTGGAGCTTAGATATGTCCAAGTTTTTCACTACAGGATTTAATATCACCACCTGTGAAGAACACACTATAAATACATGAATTGCCAAGTAAAGCTTGCAAGACGTAACTTGTAAACTTTCTTGGATTGTTTTGTCTTGGAAGAGACTTCAACACAGCTATATAAAGACAGGAAAAAATATAACTACAAAAATCTATTAATTCTCTAGGATCTGATTCTATCAGCATAAAACAGAGGAAAGGACATGTGGTTTGTCAAATAGATCATACCTCCCTAGATTCATAGATGCAATAGGTCCTCCATATCCAAACATGCCAAAAAAGGGCTGCCTTGTTATGAAAGCCAAAGTGAGAGCTTCTAACTAACATTAGAATCTTTGTTGCAAACATAAAAGGCAAGCTTCAATTATGTCAAATCTCAGACAGAGACACTAATGTGTCTAACCAAAGAAATACATGAGTTTCACAGATTTTGTACCACTAAGAATGGTGGTTTGCACCCTATTGCCTGTTGTTTATATAACCTGTTTAGAGAGGCACCCATCTTTCCCCTGAATACAATAAGTGGAATAAACTTGAATTCATTAGCAGAACTCAAAAGAAAAACTATAATTAAGAAACACAACCAGTAGAAGTCTATAGTGCATATTTCCTTCCAAAATATATCCCACTTAAGTTCGAAACTTTGAACCATGAACAAACCAGTGTGGATGGATGAGAGAAATTCTAAAAAGGCTGAATACATCAAGCATAACTTAACTTCTGTCTTACTTGACTACAGAAGAAAAGTAACCCAAAGTGCCAAACCAAGAAGTCGTAACAAAAAAAAACATAAATATAAAAGAAGAGAAAAAGGACTTCATATAAACATACCACTTCACAATAGAATTTTCATCACTGTTGTCCATTCCAGGTCCAGTGTCAAAAATTGAGATTCCACTCTCAAGAACATCCACACTTCAAAGACATTAAAATAGCCATTAGCCATATAAAGTATGATGAAAACATGTTTTTTTATTATGAGGAAAAGCAACACATCATAAAAAACACAAAATACATAAAGCGGCTAGAATATTTAAGACTCCATATAAATACATATAGGCCTTTAGGAAACTCTAGCGTAAATTTAAGAAAACAAATCAATGTGTATGAAAAAGACAGAACAATTTCTTAACCACATCATATATTAACGAAATTGTTGGAATAATTTCTGAAACCCACCAGGCCAATTTTCCACACCAATAACTACAAAAATGCAAAGACAAGTATATGACACGACAAACAGTAAGATGAAAATGAAATTAAGGTTATATGATCCAATTCAATTAACATATATACCTCATTATGCTAGGATTGTTATATTCTATCTTAATTAATAAGAAAATCAAATCAAATCCACATTATGAGTAGAAAATTTTAAAAATTGTTCTTTACCATTGCTAACTCATTCATAAACACAAATACCATGAAAAGTAACAGCTATAAATTATAAAGAGAAGAGACAACTTTGATCCTTTGAAACCTCACCTATCAATCAATATACCAAATATTAACAAAGAAATTAACTGATGAATTCACACACCACCAAACAAAGAAGCCAAATTTACAATTTCGTGGATCATGATCAGTGATCACAACAAAGGAAAAAAAAACCAGAATTACAAAACATGTAAAAACAAACAAGAAAAGAATAATAAGAAATGGGTAACCTGTATTTTCATTAACCATGGGCTTGAACCTCAGCTTGATACTTGGTTTTGCAGGTATCAAGATCAAGAGGGTACAAAATCGTTGTGCTTAACAGTGATCCTATGGCACCTGAAGTTGCCTCCGATATCGACTCTGAAGATGAAAAATAGAAGAAGTAGGAGGAAAATACCTGGATGGAGAAGAAGGAAGATAAAGAATGGGTAATTGCAGAAAATTTATCTGAAGATGAAGAACGGGTAATTGCAGAAAATGGGTATTTTTGTCTGTCAAAAATACCTACTGGCCCAATTGCTCTAACTGCTGCTCCCATCTCCAGTCCCGTTTCAACACAGCAGTGAGATTGAAACCGATTTTCACCGCACTGAAATGCTGAACCAAACAGCAAACCAGTGAGTTTGATACCCTAACTGCACTTCACTGATGCTAAACGATGAACCAAAGGAAGCCTGAGTCTTGGTGACTCACCCTATTATTTTTCCTTAACTTTGCAGATGAGCAGTAGATCGTGGACATGGGAGCCGAGATGGACTCGAGGGGCCATCAAATTTTAATTCTATAGATTATTTTCGGTTTTTCTTCAAGTTTTTAATTTTGGGAATATTTATGTAATAAAGCCCCATAGTTTATATTCACCTAAGTAGTTTTTAATGTTTGCAACTTATGAAATTATGTCAAGGGTTTAATTATACGAAATAATAATAATACAAGGTTTTCTTTTCAAATGTCACTTATTTATTCAAATATTGTCTGATTAACTTACGATTTCCAAAACCAACAAAGAAAAAGTTTTCAATGTATAACCCGTAGCATACCAGATCTGGTCGAAATGTATGGGCCGAGTTTGGGGTGTTACATTTTGGTATCAGAGCCCAGTTCAAAACTCGGGCTGTGAAATGGGTCTAGTAATGTTTTATAAAGTTGATGTGAATTGAAAAAAAATTTCTAGAAGAAGATATGGCCTTCGAGTCTACCGGCACCCGATCCACGTAGGTAAGTATTCTAACTCTTGATGTGATATATTTGTTGGGTTGATGGGCTTTATGGACGTAGACTAGTATGATAGTATCAATGGACCTTAGGCCTAGTTAAACAACTCTTCAATTCCATAAGACTAAATCCAACTAAACAACCCGTGAACGAGTCGATGGGTTAGGGTGTGGCAACAGGCATACGCATGTCAAGGATTGGATTCAGGGAGAGCTTGGTATTTAAGCAGTCCTAGTGACTTACCTCCTCTTCGCTAGAATCCTACCTGGTGCGTAGTGACTGTTCACCTTAGCTACGAGGATTTGTTGACGGGCCAAAATCTATAATTAAAACCCGAAAGGGACCAGCCACCCTATTTCGCAACCAAAATACCCCCAAGTTTTGTAAAATTTCCGAAATACACTTGATTTGTGAAAATTTCCTAGAATACCCCAGAATTGTAAAACTACCAAAATTTGAGAAATTATCGAAACACTCTGGTTGGCAAAATTTCTAAAATACTCGTGGTTTGTGAAATTTCCAAACAACCGTGATTTTATAAAATACCCATGTTTTGCGAATTTACTCGAAAACCCCTAGATTTACAAAAGTAACCCGGTTTGCAAAATCAAACTTTCCAAAATACCCCTGCTTCAAAAAAAATTGTACCAAAATACCTCTAATTCAAAGGAAATCACCAAGATACTTTATTTTGGAAAATTACGAAAATACCCTATAGGACAAAACTACGGAAATACCCTTGGGTAGAGAAATGATGAAAATAGCCTTATGTGATGAATGTGAGTGCATTGATGATATATGTATGTTGATATGTGATGGTTGAATGTATGTGGTTTCTAGAATTAGGAGATAAACTTGAGACTGAAACTGTAGATAGGTCCGAATTCGAAAGAACTACTCTTAAACTACTGTCCATAAGATTGTTCGTGGTTAATCAGTGAAAGAAATTAATAATTCATAAAATTTCTAATTCAGATAATACGAGAATCAACGATGAGCACTAGAAGAGGAAGAAGAGGCCGCGGCCGAGGCCGTGGAAGTGTTAGGACTGATGTGCCGACTCAGCTAGTTAGGGAGGTACTGAAGGAGGTTAAAGAAAGCGGTGAAACACTTCGGGTTGGGTGCGTGGACTGTAAGAAAAAAAAAGAGATCGTAGTTTTCTAGGGTTGCAGTTGCGTTCTGTGAAGCATGTTAAGGTACGTCTAAACTTTCGGGTTTGCGAATATTGCAGAAGGCGTCATCCGGGTGAATGTTGGAGGAAGTCAGGAACGTGTTTAAGATGCGGGTCTGAGGAGCATAAGGCCCAGGATTGTTCAATCACCAATAAGTCAGGTATGTTTTGTGTGGATGCTATATTTTTGGGTATAGAAACTGTATGCGTGCAATGTTTATATATAATTAAATTAGAGTGCGCAACGAAAGCATAGTGGTGAGACTTGGGTAGTACGATTAATAGTTAGTTGGAAATTTCTAGGACGAAATTTCTTTAAGGGGGTAGAACTGTAACATCCTGAATTAATGGGCCTATGCGTTTAGTGTGTGGATATGTTTAATGTGTTAATTTAACTGTTAGGGGTCCAAATTGGGCTCAAGATGTGGTCCAGGCCTTGGTGAAATTTTTGTTTGGGCAAAATAGGGTTTAAAAGGTGGTATCTGTGTTTAAAATATCAAAATGGGCTTGTGGCCCAGTGGTCAGTGGCGCCACTTAGGGAGCAAGGAGGTGAAGTCACACAAGGGAGTAAGGGGCCCAAATTTAAGTTTCATGGAGCCCAAATCTTTTAATTTAAGTTAGCTAATTTTTGGCATTAGGGTTTGGTGGAGTGGACGGCAACAAGGCTCAAAAATAGGAGGATTTATGTGAATAGGATAATGTAGATATTATAGTTGATAATATGGAAGATAAAGGAGAAAAGATAGGAATTATCTGCAAGGCTAAGTGGTGGCCGAATTTCAAACTCTAAGGGGGAAGAGAAATCGGTTTCTGATATGGCTAAGGAGTGCCGAAACTTTAAATAGTCAGGTGAGGGTTCTCTTCTTTATTTTTCGGCATTTAGGGTTTCCATCTTTTCTTTCTCTTCTTCTCTGAGTAAAAGCCGAAATTCCTAACCCTATTCCCTCATCTTCACTTTGATTCAAAAGCCGAAACTCTATTGTTTCTTTCTTTTCTTTCTTCTAAAAGCCGAAAACTCCATTGTTTCTTTCTCTTCTTTCTTCTAAAAGCCGAAAACTCCATTGTTCTTTTCTCTTCTTTCTTTTAAAAGCCAAAACCTCAAAATCCTTTCTCTATATTTCTTTTGCTAAGGCTGAACCTACCCCTAGTCTACCGAAATTCTCTTTTCTTCTTCCTGCCGATTTCTTCATTAAAAGCCGAATCACCATAGATTCCTTCGAATCATCTTCTCTTCCTGATTTTCACAAAAAGCCGGAATCCTCTGGGGGTAGCCGAATCTTCTCTAGCAAGGTGAGTGTCGAATTTTGTTATTCCTTAATATCTCTTTCGGTTTTTGGAAGGCAAAGCCGAAAAGCTAATGGTTTAATGGTTCTATGTATTCTCTTGTTGGGCGACATTCAGGAATTGAAGTAGATCTCTTAGATCCAAAAGCCGGAAACGCTAGTCCCTGAATCTCATATCACTTTTCGGGATTTCAAGGTAAGGATTTCAATTCTCCTTAAGATGATCAATCGTTTTCTTTTTGTTAGTTGTGCCTTAACCTAATGTTTCGTTACCGACTTCTGAAGAACACCTTAGGCATATAGCGGTGGTGGAAAGTCTCGTTCTAATGGTAATCAGGTGTGTAGATCTCTAACACACTAATTAAACTGTATTATGTATGTTATGGGCTAAAAGCAGGAAAAAGACTGAATAGTAATCTGAACTAAATATATGTTATGGGCTAAAAGCCAGAAAAAGGCTGTATAGACTGTCGGATTACCCAAAAAGGGTAGGCAAGGGATGCCAGGTACGTAATCATTGAAACTTCTCTATGTGTATCGATGTATGCGATAAACTAAAATCTCTTAGGTAAGACATTGCTTGATTTTGCATGTATGTATGCATGGGATGGGATGGATATGATGAAGGGAAAGAAGGTCGCATAGCGATCGGTTGTTTTGCCACATAGGTCACATAGTGATCGGTCTTTATGACAGGCAGCTCAGCTGTCGAAATGCTACGATGTATTATTAAGGTCGCATGGCGATCGGTGGCTTTGCCACATAGGTCACACAGTGATCGGTCTTTAAGACAGGCAACACAGCTGTCGATATGGTGTGTAGCGGTTGACAGGTTGGTTGTAGAAATCCCCAATGTGTGATGGTTGGTACGGGTTGGGGTGTAGAGGATGGATGTCTAGGCTGGGATGGGCCATGATGCATATATAGTTACCTTATATACGGGCCAAGGCTATAATGTGTTTGTGGGCCAAGCCTTTTATGTGTTTTCGGAATTTACATACTGAGTCTTGGTGACTCACCCTATTATTTTTCCTTAACTTTGCAGATGAGCAGTAGATCGTGGACATGGAAGCCGAGACGGACTCGAGGGGCCAGCAAATTTTAATTCTATAGATTATTTTCGGTTTTTCTTCATGTTTTTAATTTTGGGAATATTTATGTAATAAGGCCCCATAGTTTATATTCACCTAAATAGTTTTTAATGTTTGCAACTTATGAAATTATGTCAAGGGATTAATTATACGAAATAATAATAATACAAGGTTTTCTTTTCAAATGTCACTTATTTATTCAAATATTGTCTGATTAACTTAAGATTTCCAAAACCAGCAAAGAAAAAGTTTTCAATGTACAGCCTGTAGCATACCAGATCTGGTCGAAACGTATGGGTCGGGTTTGGGGTGTTACACCAAAAATTCAGGGTTAGTTTTGATCCATTTTCGATAATTTTAATGTTTTTGCAATCGTTGCTTCGTCTACTATCAAACCCATGTCTCAATTTTGTGTATTGATGGTGTTTGTGAGTTATGCCATTGATGATATGTTGAGCTTTGTGATGTTTAAAGGTGTTAAATGATAGGTTGGTGGTAGATGAACATATTTTGTTCTTGAATTTTGGATGAATTTAGCAAATTAGGGCTAAATTGAGAAAATGGTAAATTGAGGGACTAAATTGCAAATTGGATGAAATATTTAGACTTATATAGTCCCTAGAGAGGTTCGGCCAAGCATGTGTATGCATGGATTTTGTGAATTTGATGTTTTGTAAAAAATGGACTAGATTGATAAAATGTGCAAATGTGATGGCTAATTTGTAAATAGCCCAAAATATGTGTGTTGGATTGAATTGAATGAAATAGTGAATAAAAGGGTTAATTCTGAATATGTTTAGATCAAGAACCGAGGAAAACAGATTTAGATCGCGGGAAAACAAAAGTAATCGAGTAGCCGTTTTCATTCCGATAAATCGAATTCGAGGTAAGTCAATATGAAAATAAATGTATATGTATGCATTTGTAATTGTTTATAATTAATGATGATATTGAATGCTTATGTTATGAGAGGTTATGCATTGGAATTCCGAGATAAGTTCGATATAGTGATTAAGTCCGAGAAGCCCCGTACGAACCTAGGAATAGATAGAATTGACTATGTCACGACATATGTATCTGTTCCGTTTTATCATGTAAGACCATGTCTGGGACGTTGGCGTTGATCTGAGATTCGTGTAAGACCCTGTCCAGGACTGTGGCATCGATATCTGATTATGTGTAAGACCACGTCTAGGATGTTGGCATCAATATAAGTTTTACGAGTAAGACCACGTCTGGGACGTTGGCATCGATACAAGCTTTACGTGTAAGACTATGTCTGGGACATCGGCATCGTATTGATTCGTATAAGACCCTGTCTGGGACAGTGGCATCGATATCTGAGTGCATGTAAGACCTCGTCTGCGACGTTGGCATTGTACAATCATTCCGAGCTTTCTGGGTATCCTACTAGATTCCTATTGGTTCAACGGGCAAGTCTGAGAAACGAATGGCAATTTCGAGCTTTGATAGATTTAGTAAATGAATGTACGATTCAGGTATGTTGATTATACACTATAAGTGTATATAAGGTAAGTATCCAAATGATCTTACTATGATAATTTGTATATGGAACTTATGATATGATAAGAATTATTTTGGTTAGATGAGCTATGTGTTTATATGATTCTTGAATGGTAAAAATGGCTAATGAGGTTAAAAATGTATGAACCAAAGCAAAAATGTGAAAGTTGCTAAGTGATTGATATGTGCCAATGTATTTAATTGTATATATGCCTTCCATACCAAGTTTATTTGTATATGACTTACTAAGCTTTTGGAAAGCTTACTCTGTGTGTATTTTTCTCTGTTTTATAGGTCGTCAAAGCTACTAAAGGCTCGGGACCGTCACGGATCGTCATCACACTACTAAAACTTATTTTGGTACACTTTGAAAATGTATATAGCTCAATATGGCATGTATAGGCTAGTTTTGGTATATGTTGTAAAGTGAACTTAGCCATGTGATTTGGCTAGTTATGTTTTGGTAATATGCATGAATTGGTTAATTATTTTGGTATGTTTTGATGGTTAAATGTGCATGAGATATCCTGTTAAATATGGCTTGTAGGTTTGACCCTTATGGGTGGCATTTTGGCCTTGTAAATGGCCTATAATGTCACTCGGTTGTGGCACACAGGCGTGCCTAACGACCGTGGGTGAATTGTAGGATGCAGTTTGGTATCACACGGCCTCGACACAGGTGTGTCATCTGGCCATGGTGTGCAAGTCAGTAGCTAGCTAAGAGCACACGGCCAAGGCACACGGGCGTACTTGGTGGCCGTGGTAGGGAAGTCAGTATAGCACCACGGTTAGGATACACGGGCGTGTCTGGTGGTCGTGGGGATTAAGTCAGTATATAGACACGGATGGACACACGGGGGTGTCTAAAGGCCGTGGAGGGCACACGTTCTCCTCCCACGGGCGTGTCTCCTCTGTATATTAGAAAAGTTTTAAATTTTTCGTGAATTTTGTATATGTTCCGGTTTAGTTCCGACTCGATTTGTAAGCATGATTAAAGTCTCGAGGACCTGTTTAAGGGACATTATGTCTGAGAATGGTGATTGAATGTATGATTTTGTCTATGAATGTTTCCTATCTGTCTTGTAACGCTCCTAACCTTAATCCGGTGACGGACACAGGATAGGGGTGTTACATTTGATTTGTATCAGAGCTACGGTTTAGCCGACTCTCGGACTAACGTAGCGTGTCAGAGTCTAGCTATACATGCCATATTTCTGAACTGTGATAGTGTGATGAATCCTGACGTGTAAAATGTGATTTTTCGTATAGTATGGATCCCGAAAGAGCCGTCGTTGACGACGTAGAAAGTAATGCGCCTTCTCCCGCACAAGGGACAGCGCCCTCTGATTCGAGACCAGCTACGAGCGGTCATGAGGGAGAAGCTAAACAAGCTTTCTTCCAGATGATGAGTGAGTGGTTCACTCAATTCATAAGAAATAACCCGACTGTTTCACAACCCCTGCCCCCGATTAATCCCCCTCAGACATCCGATATACCTCCGACTACAAATTCGAATCTGTTGAATAAACCTCCAGTTGACAAGATCCGTAAGTATGGGGCCGAAGAATTCCGGGCTACTAAAGAGGATGATGCTGAAAGGGCCGAGTTCTGGATTGAAAATACTATTCGGGTATTCGATGAAATGTCTATGACCCCGGAAGAATGCATAAAGTGAGTTGTATCGTTACTTCGAGATGCAGCCTATCAATGGTGGAAAACCTTAATTTCTGTTGTTCTGAGAGAACGAGTTATGTGGGACTTCTTTCAGATCGAGTTCCGGAAGAAATATATCAGTGAGAGGTTCGTTGATCAGAAACGAAAGGAATTTCTGGAACTTAAATAGGGCCGAATGACTGTTTCTGAGTATGAACGAGAATCCGTGAGACTAAGTCAGTATGCCCGGGAATGTATATCTTCTGAAGCTATAATGTGCAAAAGGTTCGAAGATGGCCTTAATGAAGACATCCGTCTGTTAGTTGGGATATTAGAAATAAAAGAGTTTGTTGTACTCGTTGACCGAGCTTGCAAAGCTGAGACACTCGGGAAGGATAAAAGAAAAGCTGAGTCTGAAGCTCGTGATATGAAAAAGAGATTTCAGAGTAAATCATTTCAGTCTGCTCCGAAAAGATTCAAAGATGATCAGAATCGTTCCAGAGATAATTGGGACAATTGAACAGGAATCAAGCTAAATCACAAATGAGTTCCAAAACTCCAACAACTTCAGTGGCTAGTGTTGGTAATGTTCGATCTGAGAGACCTGAATGTAAATATTGTGGGAAGAGGAATTCGGAAAGTTGTAGACTTAACGACAGAGCTTGCTTTAGATATGGATCACCTGATCATTTTATCCGTGACTGCCCTGAGTCTGTCGAGCCAGAGACTGTTCAGAATCTGAGATCTGATAATGCACCTGTGAGAGGTAGACCTTCAAAGAATGTTAGAAACGTTAGTGGTAGTCAAAAGAATACGAGAGATAATATTGTCAGATCTGAAGCCAGAGTGCCAGTCAGAGCGTATGCTATTAGAGCTCGAGAGGAAGCCTCATCACCTGATGTCATAACTGGTACTTTTACTCTTTATGATACTTCTGTGATTGCTTTGATGGACCCTGGTTCTACGCATTCGTACATATGCATGAATTTAGTATATGATAAGACTTTGCCTGTAGAGTTTACTGAATTTGTTATAAAAGTATCGAACCCCTTAGGTAAAAGTGTCCTTGTTGACAAAGTATGCAAGAACTGTCCGTTAATATTTCGAGATATCTGTTTCCCTGCTAACTTGATGCTTTTGCCGTTTGATGAGTTCGATATTATTCTCGGTATGGATTGGTTGTTTATGCATGATGCTATTGTGAACTGTAAAAGAAAAACTATAGATTTGAGATGTCCGAATGATGAGATTGTACGGATTTAGTCTGATGATTTAAATGGATTGCCTCCTGTAATATCTGTTTTGAAAGCTCAGAGTTATGTGAAAAAGGGTTGTGAGGCATATTTTGCTTATGTGATTGATTCGAAAGTATTCGAGAAGAAAGTTGAATCAGTGCCTATTATCTGTGAGTTTTCTGATGTGTTCCCTGAAGAATTGCCGGGTTTGCCTCCGATTCGTGAAGTTGAGTTTGGTATTGAGTTGCTACCTGGTACCACACCTATTTCGATAGCTCCGTATAGGATGGCACCAACAGAGTTGAAAGAGTTAAAGTCACAGTTGCAAGAGTTGACCGATAGAGGATTTGCTAGATCGAGTTCCTTGCCTTGGGGTGCTCCTGTTCTGTTCGTGAAAAAGAAAGATGGCACGATAAGAATGTGTATTGATTATCGTCAGCTAAATAAAGTGACAATAAAGAATAAATATCCGTTGCCCCGTATAGATGATTTGTTTGATCAGTTAAAGGGAGCAACTGTGTTTTCAAAGATTGACATGAGATCAGGATATTATCAATTAAGGGTGAAATATTCAGACATTCCAAAGACTACTTTTAGAATAAGGTACGGACATTATGAATTCTTAGTTATGCCATTTGGATTAACCAATGCTCCTACTGTCTTTATGGATATGATGAACAGAATTTTCAGATCGTATTTAGATCAATTTGTTGTGGTGTTTATAGATGATATTTTGATTTATTCGCGTGATGAAAATGAGCATGTTGAACATTTGAGAATCGTGTTGCAAACTTTGAGAGAAAAGCAATTGTACGCGAAATTCAGCAAATGTGAATTCTGGTTGCACGAGGTTAGTTTTCTAGGACATATTGTGTCAGCCTCTGGAATACGAGTGGATCCGAGTAAGATTTCTGCTATTCTAAATTGGAAACCTCCGAAGAATGTGCCTGAAGTCCGTAGTTTTCTGGGCTTAGCTGGTTATTACCGCAGATTTGTAAAAAGCTTTTCAGTGATAGCTACTCCGTTGACTAAACTGCTTCAGAAAGATGTCAGATTTGAATGGACAGATAAATGTCAGAAAAGTTTTGATCAGTTGAAAATTCTGTTAACAGAAGCTCCAGTGTTAGTACAGCCAGAATCGGGTAAAGAATTTGTTGTATATAGTGATGCTTCGTTAAATGGTCTGGGATGTGTTTTGATGCAGGAAGGCAAAGTGGTAGCTTATGCCTCGAGACAGTTGAAGCCTCATGAAAAGAACTATCCGACGCACGACCTTGAGATTGCTGCGATTGTGTTTGCACTTAAGATTTGGCGCCATTATCTGTACAGTGAAAAATGTCACGTATTTTCAGATCATAAAAGTTTGAAATATTTGATGACTCAAAAAGATCTGAACCTGCGTCAGAGAAGATGGCTTGAGTTGTTGAAAGATTATGAGCTTGTGATAGATTACCATCCGGGTAAAGCGAACGTTGTTGCTGATGCATTGAGTAGAAAATCGTTGTATGTACTACGAGCTTTGAATACTCAACTGGATTTGTCTGATGATTGTTTTGTGTTAGCAGAATTAAAGCAAAACTGTTGTTTTTACAACAATTATGTGATGCTCAGAAATTTGACAATGAATTACTAGCAAAACGAGCTCAGTGTAAAGTGAATTCTAAATCTCAATTTAAAATTTTTGATGATTGTTTGAGATTCTGGGATCGTATTTGTGTTCCGAGAAATCCAGAGTTAATTCAGTTGATTTTGAATAAAGCACATAATAGTCGTTTATCTGTTCATCCGGGAAATACAAAGATGTATCATGATTTGAAGCGACACTATTGGTGGTCTGGCCTGAAACGAGATATTTCTGACTTTGTTTCGAAGTGTTTAGTTTGTCAACAAGTGAAAGCCAAACATCAAGTTCCGTCTGGGTTGTTACAACCGATTTTGATTCCTGAGTGGAAATGGGATAGAGTGACGATGGACTTTGTTTCTGGTTTGCCTCTGACTCCGAGAAAGAAAGATGCGGTTTGGGTCGTAGTTCACCGATTGACGAAATCTGCCCATTTTATTCCGGTAAGATCTGACTTTTCACTTGAGAGATTAGCCGAGCTTTATATTTCTGAGATTGTGAGATTGCACGGGGTGCCACTATCTATTGTGTCAGATAGATATTGGAGATTCACATCGCGGTTCTAGAAGAAATTGCAAAAGGCTTTGGGCACGAGACTCCATTTTAGTACATCTTTTCATCCGCAAACTGACAGCCAATCTGAGCGGATCATTCAGATTTTAGAGGATATGTTAAGATGCTGTATACTTGAGTTTAATGGTTTGTGGGAACAGTGTCTACCTTTGATTGAATTCGCATACAACAATAGTTTTCAGTCGAGTATCAAAATGGCACCATATGAAGCTTTGTACGGGCAAAAATGTCGAACACCTCTATATTGGACCGAACTCAGTGAAAATAAGCTTTACAGGGTTGATTTGATAAAAGATTCAGAACAGAAAGTGAAGTTGATACGAGATTGTCTGAAAGCAACATCTGATCGTCAGAAGTCTTATGCAGACTTGAAACGAAAAGATATAGAATTTGAGATCGACGACAAAGTATTTCTGAAAGTGTCTCCGTGGAAGAAAGTGTTTCGATTCGGACGTAAAGGCAAATTAAGTCCGAGGTTCATCGGACCTTATGAGATCATTGAACGTGTTGGACCTGTTGCATATAAATTGAAATTGCCTTCAGAACTAGAAAAGATACACAACGTATTTCATGTTTCAATGCTTCGTAGATATCGATCTGATCCGTCACATGTGATTGCCCCATCTGAAATTGAAATCCGATCTGATATGACATATGAAGAAGAACCGATCCGTATTTTAGCTCGTGAAGTGAAAGTGTTGAGAAATAAGAAAATTCCGTTAGTAAAAGTACTGTGGAATCGACATGGGATTGAAGAGGCTACCTGGGAGCCTGAAGATTCAATGAGACAACAATATCCAAATCTATTTAACGGTAAGATTTTCGGGGACGAAAATCCCTAAGGGGGGAGAATTGTAACAGTCCAGTGTATACCCTAGTCGGAACAGTGGTTTCGGGACCACGAATCCGAGTCTGAATAATAATTTTAATATAATTTTCTGTGCCGTTGATATGTGATTAAGCATGTGCTAAATTTCCGTAAGCTAATTTGTCCGTTTGTGTGTTTAAATTAACAAAAGGATGAAATTGCATTGAATGTGAAAGTTGCTTGCTATTTGTGAAAGTACCAATGTGTTGTGGTTTTGTAAAGCTGTGGCCTTATGTGGCAAATAGACCACTATTTAGATAGTGGATGGTAAATGGCCTATTATACCCTTGTTGTCTAATTATGCCAAATATCATTTAATGGCTAAAAAGGTAATTGTTTTATTATCATAAAATTTATGAAACAAAAGATGAAAGTGTTCATCTTTATTATTTTGTTTTAACGAAACTAGTAAAAGAAAAAGAAAGAAACTTTGGTTAGACATTCAGCACTTGCAAGCCAAAAATTCAAGGTTAGTTTTGATCCGTTTTCGATAATTTTTACGTTTTTGCAATCGTTGCTTCGTCTACTATCAAACCCATGTCTCAATTTTGTGTATTGATGATGTTTGTGAGTTATGCCATTGATGATATGTTGAGCTTTGTGATGTTTAAAGGTGTTAAACGATAGGTTGGTGGTAGATGAACATATTTTGTTCTTGAATTTTGGATGAATTTAGCAAATTAGGGCTAAATTGAGAAAATGGTAAATTGAGGGACTAAATTGCAAATTGGATGAAATATTTGGACTTATATAGTCCCTAGAGAGGTTCGGCCAAGCATGTGTATGCATGGATTTTGTGAATTTGATGTTTTGTGAAAAATGGACTAGATTGATAAAATGTGCAAATGTGAGGGCTAATTTATAAATAGCCCAAAATATGTGTGTATGGGTTGAATTGAATGAAATAGTGAATAAAAGGGTTAATTCTGAATATGTTTAGATCAAGAACTGAGGAAAACGGATTTAGATCGCGGGAAAACGAAAGTAATCGAGTAGTCGTTTTCATTCCGATAAACCGAATCCGAGGTAAGTCAATATGCAAATAAATGTATATGTATGCATTTGTAATTGTTTATAATTAATGATGATATTGAATGCTTATGTTATGAGAGCTTATGCATTGGATAAGTTTGATATAGTGATTAAGTCCGAGAAGCCCCGTACAAACCTAGGAATAGATAGAATTGACTATGTCACGACATAGGTATCTGTTCCGTTTTATCATGTAAGACCACGTCTGGGACGTTGGCGTTGATCTGAGATTCGTGTAAGACCCTATCCGGGACTGTGGCATCGATATCTGATTATGTGTAAGAATACGTCTGGGACGTTGGCATCAATATAAGTTTTACGAGTAAGACCACGTCTGGGACGTTGGCATCGATACAAGCTTTACGTGTAAGACTATGTCTGGGACATCGGCATCGTATTGATTCGTATAAGACCTTGTCTGGGACAGTGGCATCGATATCTGAGTGCATGTAAGACTTCGTCTGTGACGTTGGCATTGTACAATCATTCTGAGCTTTCTGGGTATCCTACTAGATTCCTATTGGTTCAAAGGGCAAGTCTGAGAAACGAATGGCAATTTCGAGGTTTGATAGATTTAGTAAATGAATGTCCGATTCAGGTATGTTAATTATACACTATAAGTGTATATAAGGTAAGTATCCAAATGATCTTACTATGATAATTTGTATATGGAACTTATGATATGATAAGAATTATTTTGGTTAGATGAGCTACGTGTTTATATGATTCTTGAATGGTGAAAATGGCTAATGAGGTTAAAAATGTATGAACCAAAGCAAAAATGTGAAAGTTGCTAAGTGATTGATATGCGCCAATGTATTTAATTGTATATATGCCTTCCATACCAAGTTTATTTGTATATGACTTACTAAGCTTTTGGAAAGCTTACTCTGTATGTATTTTTCTCTGTTTTATAGGTCGTCAAAGCTACTGAAGGCTCGGGACCGTCACGGATCGTCATCACACTACTAAAACTTATTTTGGTACACTTTGAAAATGTATATAGCTCAATATGGCATGTATAGGCTAGTTTTGGTATATGTTGTAAAGTGAACTTAGCCATGTGATTTGGCTAGTTATGTTTTGGTAATATGCATGAATTGGTTGATTATTTTGGTATGTTTTGATGGTTAAATGTGCATGAGATATCCCGTTAAATATGGCTTGTAGGTTTGACCCTTATGGGTGGCATTTTGGCCTTGTAAATGGCCTATAATGTCACACGGTTGTGGCACACGGGCGTGCCTAACGACCGTGGGTGAATTGTAGGATGCAGTTTGGTATCACACGGCCTCGACACGGGCGTGTCATCTGGCCGTGGTGTGCAAGTCAGTAGCTAGCTAAAAGCACACGGCCAAGGCACACGGGCGTGCTTGGTGGCCGTGGTGGGGAAGTCAGTATAGGACCACAGTCAGGATACACGGGCGTGTCTGGTGGCCGTGGGGATTAAGTCAGTATATAGACACGGATGGACACACGGGGGTGTCTAGAGGCCGTGGAGGGCACACGGTCTCCTCCCACGGGCGTGTAACACCCCAAACCCAGCCCAAACACCCCGACCGGATCTGGCTTGTCACTATGAAGATTTTATAAAACATGTCATATTTTTTTTAAAAGCATAGTTTAAGCATTTATATAGGAAAACTTAATAATTTGGATAATTTGTAAAAGAAATAAATTTTAATTAATGCCTTAATGAATAAAAACCAAAATTTTTCCTCTGAGTTTTATTATTTAAACACGTGCCTTGGTTTCAATTAATCATAAAATCTAAGGGTGTGAAAACCCGGAAACGAAAAAATAAAACTGATAAACAATAGCCAGTGGCCTTATTACAATAAAATATAAAACCAAACGAATTGAAATAATTAAGGGAAAATAATTAAAACAACGTCCTTTATTGTGTCAAAATAAATCCATGCATGGCCACCTTGCGCTCCTTTCCAGCCCGGTCCGATGCGCTAAGTGCTACCTGAAAAAAAATGTTAAACAACGGGGTGAGTCACAAGACTCAGTGTGCAATCCCTCTTGCACCATCAGACTGGGCCTTAGCCCTACAGAACAGAATAACAAAGTATCACATATCAGAATTAAGCAAAGCCCATCCCAATCCTAGATCCATCCGCTACACCCCTCCCTTACCTGCCAATCACACCAATGGGGCTTTCTACAATCACCCTCACCGCTACACACCACCGATGGCAATCATGCTGCAGTTAGCTGCTCATCGTCAGATTTGTGACATAGTCACCAGAACAGATCGTGGCAGAGCCACTACAACAGATCGTGGCAGAGCCACTACAACAGAACACTTCCCTTTTCATATACATCAACCGTCCAACCCCGAGAAAACATAGAAAACGGCATGCATGTATATCATACCAACTCAACAGAATCATTTACTTAAGGAAAACCACAGAAATCGCTAACCTGATGAGTCGCCCTTACCCTCCACGGGTTTTCAACAGCCATGCCAGGATTTCGGCATTTAACAGAATATAAACAGACCTTTGAATATACTAACAGACAACAGAGATGGTGTGAGAAATTACACACCTGATTACGCTCAACGCTATACCATCGAAGTCGACGCTCTCCCTAGCCGGTACCGCGACTATCCGACCACTATTTTGCCGGTCAAAAACTCACTACAAGAGATACGATTTGAGTATCACCTAACAAGGTTAATTGACAGATTGGAGATAAATCGATTAATAAAATGACTAAGATGAATCTTCTTACCCAAATCGATTAAATCCTGGAAGTAGTATGATTCGAGTGCTACCGATTTAGAAACCTAGGCGATTAGATCTCCTTCAAATCCCGGAATGTCGCCCATGAAAGAAAACACGAGATTAGTCAACTATTTATCCATTCGGCTATGGTCTCCAAAAGCCAGAAAAGATTGAAAGAATACACAAATCGACATTTACCTCTAAAGATGGTTTCGGCTACCCCCTTGCAGGAAGATTCGGCAATCACAGAAGAAGATTGAAGCGTAGAAAATTAGAGATCTAGGAATTTTCAGCTTCAACACGGAGATGATGATTCGGCTATGGAGGTCACTTCGGGGAAAGAGAACGAATGGAGTGATGCTGAGACTTAGAGATTTCGGTTAAAGTATTTGAAAGAGAAGAGAAAGCAATTAGCAGAGGTTCGACAATTAGTGAGACTTCAGAGGGTTTCAACTAGAAGGAAAAAGAAAAGAAAGTGGAGAGGGAGAATGAAGTGGTGATTTCGACAGAAAAGAAAAAGATGACAAGAACTCAGTAAAAAAATTTTCGGCACACCCCTTGACCGATTCTCCCCCCCTCCTGTGTTTGATTTTCGGCCAACACTAGCCTCCTTGATAGATCCTCATCCTCTCCCTTATCTTTATCAAAACACCCATCCAAAAGTGTCCTACATCACACCACTTCCTCCTTCCTTTATCAGAATAATATCACATATTTTAAAACATTTAAAACCCCTATTCTCTAGCCTTGATGTCGTCCCCCCTAGCCCCCTTTAAGTGCCGAATTTGGCCCAAGAACATGGGCTCCAAGCGGCCAACACTTGGGCCCTCTCCATCCACTAGTGACGCCACCCTCTGACTTCTTTGTAGCGCCACCAAACTTTGGGCCACAAGCCCACTTTGCTACTTTTAAACATAAATACCTACCTTTAAACCCTATAGTGCCCCAACAGAAAATTAACCAAGGCCTCAGCCCAAACCTGAGCCCAATTCGCACCTCAAACACTCAAACTAACAGATTAAAAATACAACACACAAAATGCACAGGGCCACTAATTCAGGATGTTACAGTTCTACCCCCTTAAAGAAATTTCGGCCACAAAATTTACCTGATCAGAAGAGATGGGGATACTGTTGTCGTATAACATCCTCTGGCTCCCATGTCGCTTCCCCTGCACCGTGGTTTCACCACAACACCTTGACCAACGGGACGGACTTCCTTCTCAATACCTTTACGTCTCGCTCCAAAATTTGCACTGGCTCCTCCTCAAAGGACAAGTCTGGCCTTACTTCAATCTCTTCCACTGGCACAACGTGCGATGGATTAGAACGGTAACGTCTTAGCATCGAGACATGAAACACGTCATGTATCTACTCCAACCCTGGGGGCAACTGCAAACGATACGCCACTGGCCCCACATGTTCTAGTACCCGATAAGGTCCAATAAATCGGGGACTTAGCTTACCCTTCCGGCCAAAACTCATTACCTTCTTCCACGGCGACACTTTCAAAAAGACTTGATCTCCCACTGCAAATTCCAACTCCTTACGCTTTAGATTCGCATAAGATTTCTGCCGATCAAACGCTTCCTTCAACCGAGCCCGAATTAACCTAACTTTTTCTTCCGTCTTCAAAACTAGTTCTGGACCCAACACCTGACGCTCACCCAACTCTGTCCAACAAGTAGGGGTACGACATCTCCGTCCGTATAACGCTTCATAAGGCGCCATCTGAATACTAGATTGGTAGCTGTTATTGTACACGAATTCTGCCAGAGGTAAATACTCCTCCCAACTACCCCTGAAATCAATGATGCAACCTTTTAACATATCTTCCAAGATCTGGATTACCTTCTCTGACTGACCATCAGTCTGCGGGTGGAAGGCGGTGCTGAAGTCTAGCCTTGTTCCCATTGCCTAATGCAGAACCTTCCAGAGTCGTGACGTGAACCTAGGGTCTCTATCTGATATGATCGACATAGGTACACCATGTGGTCTCACAACCTCAGCCACTTACAGCTTAGCCAACCTTTGCAGAGAATAATCAACACGAACCGGTATGAAGTGAGCAGACTTCGTCAGCCGATCAACAATCACCCAGATTGAATCCTTCTTAGTGGGCGTAAGAGGTAACCCACTAACAAAATCCATCGTGATTCTTTCCCATTTCCACTGCAGAATCTTCACCGGCTGCAACAACTCCGAAGGCAACTGGTGTTCCGCCTTCACCTGCTGACACGTCAAACATTTACCCACGAATTCTGTTACCTCTCGCTTCAGACCTGGCCACCAAAATTGCTCTCGCAAATCCCGATACATCTTAACCCCTCCAGGATGCATAGCGCATGGGCTACTATGCGCCTCCCGCAGAATCATTTGCCTTAACTCAACATCCTTTGGCATACAAATTCTCTTACGGAAACATAGAACCCCCTCACCATTCAAACTATAGTCCTCTCCTTCACCACTTTGCACTTGCCGGAGTCGAGCACTCAAGACATCGCCCTTAGATCTGCTATCACCTTCCGACTCAACGCATCTGCCACCACGTTAGCCTTGCCCGGATGATATTCGATCGAGCAGTCATAGTCCTTCAAAAGTTCAATCCACCTACGTTGTCTTAGATTCAACTCCTTCTGGGTAAGGAGATACTTCAGACTCTTATGGTCGGTGTAAATAACAGACTTCTCCCTATACAAGTAGTGTCTCCAGATCTTCAGAGCGAACACTACCACAGCCAATTCTAGATCATGCGTGGGGTAGTTCAACTCATGCGGTCTTAACTATCGAGACGCATAGGCAACAACCTTTCCATCTTGCATCAACACACATCATAACCCCATGTGTGAAGCATCACAGTAGATGGTAAACTCTTTTCCTACCACTGGCTGAATTAACACTGGTGCTTCTGTCAAAATTTTCTTCAGCTTCTCAAAGCTCTCCTGCTGTTTGTCGGTCCAAACAAACGGTACTCCCTTCCTTAACAACTTAGCTAGAGGTGCCGCAATTAATGAGAACCCCTCAACAAACCTTCTGTAGTACCCTGCCAATCTCAAGAAACTTCGAATCTCTGCCACAGACTTCGGCGGTTTCCAATCCAATACAGCTTCTATCTTCCGAGGGTCAACCCTAATTCCCTCTGCAGAAACCACATGTCCTAAGAAAGTTACTTCCCTTAGCCAGAACACACACTTACTGAACTTAGCGAACAGCTGCTCTTCCCTCAGAACTTACAACACCACACGAAGATGTGCATCGTGCTCCTCCTCGGACTTGGAATAAACCAGGATATCGTCAATGAACACCACAACAAACTGATCAAGGTATGGTTGGAACACCCGATTCATCATATCCATAAATGCTGCTGGCGCGTTCGTTAACCCGAATGGATCACCAAAAATTCATAATGACCGTAGCGAGTTCGAAACGCCGTCTTATGAATGTCCCCTTTCTTTACCTTTAACTGATGATAACCCGACCTTAAATCTATCTTAGAGAAAACTGAAGCTTCTTTGAGCTGATCAAACAGATCGTCGATTCTCGGCAGCGGATACTTGTTCTTAATCGTTAACTTATTCAGTTGACAGTTGTCCACACACATACGCATGGATCCGTCCTTCTTCTTCACAAATAGGACTGGCGCTCCCCACGGAGACACACTCGGTCGAATAAAACCTCGATCCAACAGTTCTTGGATCTGAGCTTTGAGCTCCACCAGCTCTTTCGGCACCATTCTGTAAGGAGCAATGAACACCGGAGCCGTACCCGAGTGTAGCTCAATTCCCAAACTCCACTTCGCGATCCGGAGGTAATCCTGGCAGCTCCTTAGGAAAGACGTCCGCAAAATCCTTTACTATTCTAACCTCCTCGACAGCTACCTCCTTAGCACCCAAAACACTGATAAAAGCTAGAAATGCATTGCATCCTTTCCGCATATCTTAACAGCCTTCAATGCAGATACTACATTGGACAAATAATCTTTTCTTTCCCCCAGCACAACCACCTCCCCGCCTTCCGGGGTACTCAACATCATGCGCTTAGTCTCACAATCCAGCTTAGCACGATGCTTAGCCAACCAATCCATTCCCAAGATAAGGTCAAACTCCCCAAACGGTAATTCTATTAGGTCTGCCGGAAATACTACTCCTTGAGTCTCTAAAGGTACACTCCTAAATAGTTTGTCCACTATCCTAGATTGTCCTAACGGGCTAACCACAGTCATCTTTCTAGCAGTTATTTCAGATTCTATACTTAAATTCTCAGATACTGAGCTTGCAACGTAAGAGTGGGTTGATCCAATATTAATCAAAGCAAGAAATGGATTATCAGCAATAAGAAACGTACCGATTATGACGTCCGGTGCGTCACCATCCTCCCACAGATGAGCTGCATAAACTAGACCCGGCTGTCTCGCATCTACATTACCTGCACCCCTACCAGGTGCTCCACGACCCCGACCAGACCTATTTCCTCCTCTGACTGGGCCACGACCCCTCGGTAATGGCTGACCACCCCTCCTAACCTGATCAGAACCTCGTCCAGCTGGGTGTACCTGATCCACTTGTGGACAGTCTCTCACCATATGATCCATAGACCCACACCTGAAACATCCACCAGTTCTCCTTCTGCACTCCCCGAAATGTACTTTCCCGCACAAGTTACATGATCGATTCTGACTCCCAGTAGCAGATGTCGGAGCACGAGCTGGCCCATCAAACCTAGGCCTTTTCTGAAAACTCCCAGATGATCTCGACGGCCCAAAATTTCTCTTATTCCTATTCCGATCCTTATCCTTATTTTGCTTCTCAGTCTGCTTCACCTCCTCAGATATTTTAGCTTTCTCGACCAGAACGGCAAAGTCCCTTTCTCGCTGCGGTGCTACCAACACTCTCAACTCATCCCGTAATCCATATTCGAACCGTACATAGCGCTCATAGTCAGTCACTACAATTCCTCGAGCGTAACGGCTCAAACGCAGAAATTTCGCCTCATACTCGGACACAGATTTACTTCCCTGCACCAAATTTAGAAATGCCTTCCTCCGTGCATCCACATAGCTGGCCCCAATGTACTTTCCCTGAAATGACTCCTTAAAGAAATCCCAGTCAATTCGATCTACAGCAGTACCCTCTTTTACCGTGAGCCACCACTGGTAAGCCTCGTCTCGAAGAAGAGACATGACCCCTTTCAACTTCTCCTCCACCGTGAAGTCTAGGTCATCCATTATGCGCTCACTCGCTTCTAACCAATACTCAGCTGTGTTAGGGGCTACGCCAGAAACACCCCTAAACATCTCCACTCCATTGGCTCGGAGTCGTTCAGGCACAGATTTCCGAGCTCCTGAACCCGTGCCTGCCCCAGTAACTCTCTCAAGGACCCGCAACATCGCCTGAGATACTGCATCATCTTCGGCCGTCTGGTCCCAAAATCTTCCCTCCACAGTTGGCAGATCCAACATCTCGTTTTCCTGACCTGTGGCTAGACCCTACTGGCTCTGACACGGTCATCCTACCCCTACCACGACCACGCGGCGGACGTCCTCGACCCCTTGTACTCATTCTTCCGATTGGCGTTTATCTAATTAGAAATTTTATGAACTATTAACTCTTTCCACTGATTATCCACAAACAATCTTATGAAAAGTCATTTCGATAGTGGTTCTTCCGAATTCAGATTTATGTCTACAGGTTCCAGTCTCAAGTCTACTCCTCCTAGTTCTGGGAACTACATACATTCAACAATCAACATACAGACAACATCCATGAACCCACATTCAACACATAGGGTATTTTCGTCATTTCACTACCCAGGGGTATTTTCGTAATTTTATCCTACAGGGTATTTTTCAAAATAGAGTATCTTGGTGATTGTTTTTCGAATTAGAGGTACTTTGGTACATGTTTTTTTCCCTTTTTTTTATAAAGCAAGGGTATTTTGGAAAACAAGTTTTTTTTGAAGCAGGGGTACTTTGGAAAATTTAATTTTGCAAACCCGGTTACTTTTGTAAATCTAGGGGTTTTCGGGTAAGTTTGCAAAACATGGGTATTTTATAAAATTACGGTTGTTTTGGGAATTTTTACAAACCAAGGGTATTTTGGAAATTTTGCCAACCGGGGTGTTTCGGTAATTCCACAAATTTTGGTAGTTTTACAATTCTGGGGTATTCTGGGAAATTTTCACAAATCAAGTGTATTTGGAACTTTTACAAAACTTGGGGGTATTTTGGTTGCGAAATAGGGTAGCTGGTCCCTTTCGAGTTTTAATTATAGATTTTGGCCCGTCAACAAATCCTCGTGGTTAGGGTGAACAGTCACTACGCACCAGGCAAGATTCCAGCGAAGAGGAGGTGAGTCACTAGGACTATTTAAGTACCAAGCTCTCCCTGAATCCAATCCTAGACATGCGTATGCCTGTTGCCACACCCTAACCTAGTGATTTGTTCACGGGTTTGTTTGGATAGATTAAGTCTTATGAATTTAAAGAGTTGTTTAAACTAAGCCTAAAGTCCATCAAATTCTAATTAAAATAATCTACATCCCATAAAGCCCATCAAGCCCACATACCTATATAGCACACAGTGAGTTCAGAATACTTACCTGGCGGACTTGGGCCGGAGACGCAGGTGCCATGCCGAGAAAACCATCCTATATTATTTATAAACATGCATGTTTCCAAAACCCATCTTTAGAAAATGTTTTGAGCCCAAAACCCTAAAGCCGAGTTTTGAACCGGGCTCTGATACCAATTTGTAACACCCCAAACCCGGCCCAAACACCCCGACCGGATCTGGCATGTCACTAAGAAGATTTTATAAAACATGTCGCATTTTTTTAAAGCATAGTTTAAGCATTTATACGGGAAAAATTAATAATTTGGATAATTTGTAAAAGAAATAAATTTTAATTAATGCCTTAATGAATAAAAACCAAAATTTTGCCTCTGGGTTTTATTATTTAAACACATGCCTTGGTTTCAATTAATCATAAAATCTAAGGGTGTGAAAACCCGGAAACAAAAACATAAAGCCGATAAACAATAGCCAGTGGCCTTATTACAATAAAATATAAAACCAAACAAATTGAAATAATTAAGGGAAAATAATTAAAACAACGTCCTTTATTGAGTCAAAATAAATCCATGCATGGCCACCTTGCGCTCCTTTCCAGCCCGGTCCGATACGCTAAGTGCTACTTGAAAAAAAATGTTAAACAACGGGGTGAGTCACAAGACTCAGTGTGCAATCCCTCTTGCACCATCAGACTGGACCTTAGCCCCACAGAATAGAATAACAAAGTATCACATATCAGAATTAAGCAAAGCCCATCCCAATCCTAGATCTATCCGCTACACACCTCCCTTGCCTGCCAATCACACCAATGGGGATTTCTACAATCACCCTCACCGCTACACACCACCAATGATAGTCATGCTGCAGTTAGCTGCTCATATTCAGATTTGTGACATAGTCACCAGAATAGATCGTGGCAGAGCCACTACAATAGAACACTTCCCCTTTCATAGACATCATCCGCCCAACCCCGAGCAAACATAGAAAACGACATGCATGTATATCATATCAACTCAACAGAATCATTTACTTAAGGAAAATCACAGAAATCACTAACCTGATGAGTCGCCCTTACCCTCCACGGGTTTTCAATAGCCATGCCAGGATTTCGACATTTAACAGAATATAAACAGACCCTTGAATATACTAACAGAAAACAGAAATGGTGTAAGAAATTACACACCTGATTACGCTCAACGCTATACTATCGAAGTCGACGCTCTCCCTAGCCGGTACCGCGACTATCCGGCCACTATTTTGCCGGTCAAAAACTCACTACAAGAGATACGATTTGAGTATCACTTAACAAGGTTAATTGACAGAATGGAGATAAATCGATTAATAAAACGACTAAGATGAATCTTCTTACCCAAATCGATTAAATCCCGGAAGTAGTATGATTTGAGTGCTACCAATTTAGAAACCTAGGCGATTAGATCTCCTTCAAATCCCGGAATGCCGCCCATGAAAGAAAACACGAGATTAGTCAACTATTTAGCCATTCGGCTATGGTCTCCAAAAGCCAGAAAAGATTGAAAGAATACACAAATCGACATTTACCTCTACAGATGGTTTCAGCTACCCCCTTGCAGGAAGATTCGGCAATCACAGAAGAAGATTGAAGCGTAGAAAATTAGAGATCTAGGAATTTTCGGCTTCAACCCGGAGATGATGATTCGACTATGGAGGTCACTTCGGGGAAAGAGAACGAATGGAGTGATGCTGAGACTTAGAGATTGCGGCTAAAGTATTTGAAAGAGAAGAGAAAGCAATTAGCAGAGGTTCGGCAATTAATGAGACTTCAGAGGGTTTTGACTAGAAGGAAAAAGAAAAGAAAGTGGAGAGGGAGAATGAAGTGGTGATTTCGACAGAAAAGAAAAAGATGACAAAAACTCAGTAAACAAATTTTCGGCACACCCCTTGCCTATACTAAACCGATTCTCCCCCCTCCTATATTTGATTTTCGGCCAACACTAGCCTCCTTGATAGATCCTCATCCTATCCCTTATCTTTATCAAAACACCCATCCAAAAGTGTCCTACATCACACCACTTCCTCCCTCCTTTATCAGAATAATATCACATATTTTAAAACATTTAAAACCCCTATTCTCTAGCCTTGATGCTGTCCCCCTTAGCCCCCTTTAAGTGCCGAATTTGGCCCAAGAACATGGGCTCCAAGCGGCCAACACTTGGGCCCTCTCCATCCACTAGTGGCGCCACCCTCTGACTTCTTTGTAGCGCCACCAAACTTTGGGCCACAAGCCCACTTTGCTACTTTTAAACACAGATACCTACCTTTAAACCCTATAGTGCCCCAACAGAAAATTAACCAAGGCCTCAGCCCAAACCTGAGCCCAATTCGCACCTCAAATTCTCAAACTAACACATTAAACCTACAACACACAAAATGCACAGGCCCACTAATTCAGGATGTTATAGGGCGTGTCTCCTCTGTATATTAGAAAAGTTTTAAATTTTCCGTGAATTTTGTATATGTTCCGGTTTGGTCCCCACTCGGTTTGTAAGCATGATTAAGGTCTCGATGACCCGTTTAAGGGACATTATGTCTGAGAATGATTATTGAATGTATGATTCTGTCTGTGAATGTTTCCTATCTATCTGGTAATGCTCCTAACCTTAATCCGGCGACGGACACAGGATAGGGGTGTTACACAACTGCTCTTGCATCAGTATTTGCCTTTGCTATAATCTCTCCAACCTTTGTTCCATGTATTCTAGGTTAACTGAAATAATTCTACCTAATTAGGAACCTTATGTGAAAATCTAATGCACAAAATGCAATGCAAATGATGTAATGCAAATGCATGAAATGAATGCAAGAAGAAAGAGAGACGTTGATTCTGAATTCAATTCCATTAGAAGAACTTTTCTAGAAAACAAATATATTTACATAAAATGGATTATATATGCGGCTTCGTCCTCATACTCCAGGTGAAGACATCGATATTCTCCTTCATATCCAGACGCTGAAGTCAAATCCTTCAAGTCCTCCCAAAAGATGTCTCTCTTATTTCCACTCGGCTTGATCTGGGTCGTGGTTCGCTGCTCACTTATCCCTTGTGATGTTAATTAGCTTCTTTAAGAAAGTTGAAGCATGACGGCTCTTACGCATTTTTTGTCAATTTGAATCCTTCGGGCAAGGTTTTGCATTCCTCCGCGGACTATCAGCCTTCTTCCATTGTGTTTACTCAGACCATGTCCAGACAACTGTATTATAATCCACTTTATCAGGAAGTTCGTTTCCTTATGACAAACTCCTCTATTTAGCAATCGAATATTAATCAACATCTCCTTTCTATGATGATGCAATGCAATGTAATCAAAACAAAAGAAAACACGTTAGTATAAGAGAAATAAACAACACAGAACACCTGTCCGGGTGACCACCAGGGTTTGACATAGTTCTACCTAAAGTGGGCTCCTAGGGTTCACTATATGTGGTTTGGTTCTAAAGAATGGGTACCTGAACCAGCGGATACCTCAATCCTCACACATTATAATCTCATATGGATCGAGTTCGGTTCGGGGGAATACATTTCCCTATGGCCATGCGGAGATGAAAATCTCACGAACCACATAGGTACAGATGTATCCCGGAAGTAGTCCACTAGCCCATGCGGAGGTGAAAACCTCACAAAGGCATAGTTTCTCACTCCCACTTAAAGGTGTAACCACAACGGTCATGCAATGTAGATGCAAATATTCTACCAAGAACATCATAGTACCGTCAAATGCATTAAAAGAGACATGATTTTTCAAAACTATTTTCCAAATTTTCAATAAAAAAGACAAGAATTAATCAATCTATGGCCTGACTCTCAACCAGTCCCCAGCGGAGTCGCCAAGCTGTCGAAACCATTTTTCGTGTTTGAAAAATGGGGATCGACTTTAAAAATAAAGAGTCGCCACCAATCTTTTCTGTTTAGGTGTGATTGGATCACCTATAAAAATATTTTGGTCTGTGAAATTCGAGAAAACGGGTTCGGGAGTCGGTTACGTGTGAGTGAGGGTTAGCACCCTCACAATGCCCAAAATTGGTACCAAATTGATTAATTGATGTCTTAATGTCGAAAATTTTGAAACGATTTTGAAATTTTGTTCTTTTTTTTTTAATTTTAAATAACTCGAATTGGATATTGAGATTCGTTTGTTCAGAAGGAATAAAGTATCACATCCAGCACGATTGGATATGAAAATTTGAGTCCTCGAATTCAAGATCATCCCAAAATTCTCACAACTCATGTATTGAAATTTTGAAAGGGTATTTGGTTATTTGGACAAACGGAAACCAAAACCCAGCACGATAGGGCATGATTCCTTGAATTTCCAAACGTACCAATATTGCCTTATTTTGGAAATATACACCAAATTTTAAAATGATGTTTGGTTATTTGGTCAAACGGAAAACCGAAACCCACCACGGTAGGGCACGATTCCTCGAATTTCCAAACGCACAAATATTGCCTTATTTTCTTTAAAACATGGACAAAATTTTAAAAGGATATTTGATTATTTGGTCAAACAGAAAACCGAAACCCAGCACGATAGGGCACGATTTCCTCGAATTCCCAAATATCAAATATTGCCTTGTTTAAAAATCTTTAAATAAATAATTCTAAAATCAACTTAAAATGTTTTGATTGAATCACTAGATAATAAGAAACAAAAATATAGTGTCAAGCATGGAATAACAATAGGTGAATACAATCTTTGTACAAATGTATGACAAAAATGATGATATGAACATACAATTTAATATATACACAATCAATAATCTCACAATTTCTATTTTGAAAATACCAATATTATTAATCAAGAAACAACAAAAACTGAAAATATAACTAATTAAAAACAAATTAAAATAAACTATAGCAAATTTTAAAGTAGTAAACAAATAATATGTATCAATTTAAGTAATATATACGTAAATAAATAAAAACTTGATATAAAATAATGTATATATAAGAATAATAATGATATATAAAAGTGTATAGAATAAATAAATATATAATTTAGAATAGGGTCTTTTAAAGAAATAAATTATACAAATAATACAAAACCAATAGTATATGCATAAAAATAATTTAATATAATTATATGTATAAAAATATATAAAAAAATTAATGAAAATAACATATAAATAGAAATAAATAACATCTAAAACCATTTAAAATTAAAAAATAATTAGAGAAATCAATAAACAAATAGTTAACTAAATAACTAAAGGACTGCATTGAAATCAGAACAAAATTACAGAGCTAAAAAACAATAAATTAAAATGAAATAAAAAAGGACTAAAATACAATGCGCGTAAATTAAAGGGATTAAAATCGCAAATATTTCAATTAGCCAAAACGCCGCTTTCAAATGGGACTAAATTGAAAAAGAATCAGAAAGCGGAGGGATTAATCACGTAAATCACCCACTATTAGAGAAAACACGTGGATCCTCTGGGGTTTCGGGTCGGATCGGGTCGATTAACAAGGCCTATACGACGTTGTTTTGAGGCTACTAGAATAAGTCCAAACGACACCGTTTCCTTAATGTGGGAAATTTTCTTTTAAAACCAGATTAAAAACAAATCTGTCATTTTTGACTAAACCCTAGCCTTTTCTTTCCCAGATGCGCCGAAAGAAAATCACAGTACGGCCACTGTGACGAATCCGATTCTCCTTGAGCCCTCCTCTTCTAAATTCTGACTCAAATACCTCAATATTCTCAACCTTGAATACCTTCTTTACTTCGATTTCAACGAAGAAAGATAGGTTCAACGGAGATTAAGAGATAAGTATTTTCACCTTTTTTTTTTTTATTTTCGCACGCAATGAATATATAGATCAAAAATACTCCATCAATCTGCTAATACCTTTTGTATTTTGGATTTCATATTTTCTCTATATGAATCTGTGTGTGTAGGTACAAAAATGGGATGATACGGGCTTATGACAAAAATGCTCGCCTAAGAGAATTTCATGATGGGGACCTGGCATTAAGAAAGATTCTTCTCATCCAAAAGGACTTCAAAGGTAGTTGCCAAATTTGGAAAAACCTTATGTGGTGAAGAAGGCTTGTTCTGAAAGATCATTAACTTTGACCAAGATGGATGGCAAGGACATGCTCAAGCCGATAAATCCAGATTTCTGTTTAAAAGGAGAGGCCAAGGTGAAAACCCGCAAGGGCCACTTTGAATCAAAAAAAAAAAGAAAAAAATCACCTTCGGATTTTTTTTGGATTTTGTATTTCTTGTATTTTTGTGCGTAAAAAACTAAATGAGGATTACATCAGGCTTTTTATATCCTAAAAAACAAAAAGAAAAATGAAATGCATGTTCTTCTACTATCTTCTATCCATTCTTCTACTGTCTTCTATCCATTCTTCTACTGTCTTCTATGGTTCTCTGCTGTTTTTGCTTTTTGTTGCAGGTACCGCTACGGAGGAGATCCCTGCTGGCGCGCGTGCGTGCGATAACCGCTGACAAAGATACAAGCGAGGCGAGTGTGGGGAAAGCCGCGGCGCTGGAGGTTTCTAGAAACCACTAGGGTTTCTAGAGAATGTTCTGACAATTGGGTTATTTGGGCCAACTCTGTATTGGGCCTAATTAGGCATTTGGGTTTTAGATTTTGGTTATTGGGTTTTGTATTTGGGTCTTATTTCAATTTAATTTGGGTTTAAAATTTAGCTTAGGCCAGTTGGACTTTGCTGTTTTGTAAATAAAGGACTGTGGACTTTTTATTTTATTATGGATTTATTATGGTTTAATTTATTATGGTTTTTTTCTTTTTCTATTTTGGTATTGGGCCCGGTCAAAAATGGGCTTTTACATCTATCATCCTTATAATGGGTCTACGAGGCCCTAGACACGCTTCTAAAAGGTTTCGGGGCTCAACCGGAAACTTTTTTACTTCTTGAAAAATTTTGCCTAAACTGGGGCCACAAGCTTGTGTTATCTAAGGGACACGCCCGTGTTGAACTATAAGACATACCCGTGTCTTCCACTCGTGGTTGGCACTGACTAATTTCAAACCGCCATGACACGCCTGTGGCCCTGGCCTGTGTGCCAAATCGTGACATTCTGACTTATCCGCATGGCCTATACACACGACCGTGTGCTTCAGCCGTGTAGCGGTTCAACTTCTAAGTGTAAGATGCAGACTTCACACGGCGTAGACACCCACCCGTGGAGCTGACTGTGTGTCACACACGGTCTAGACACACGCCCGTGTGCCTACCCATGTGGACAAGAACAAGGCTATTTGCCAAGCTCTTCGTACCCCTCTAGTTCACACCACATGAATCCATTCATCATATCAATAAACAAAACAACTCATAATCTGTAAATTGAATTTCCATGAATAACTTCATATTTTCATAAATGACAAGGGAGCCATCAACCATGGCAATATACAATATAGTTATCGTAAAAGGGGCCAACACACTTTTGGCCAAAATAACAAAATAATCTAACTAGTCTAGCCCCTATACATGCCATATACAAAATCACTAAGTCTAGATATACCGAAGTGAGCTGATAGTGTGGGCGATCTTTTGATTATCGACGTATCCCGGCTCGGCTCTCAAACTCTATAAAATAGGGGAAAAGAAGGGAGTAAGCTTTAAGCTTAGTAAGTTTACATGAAAACAATTAGCATTATAGTGTGTGCTAACAATATATATAGCATTACATATCAAGCAAGAATAATCTACATTCTTAGTTATGCTTACTCATTTCTACCCTTACCACTATCCAACCACATCACAAGCTTAGTACTCACATTCATTAACATATAGCCCTGCATTTAGCACCACAAAACCACAAAATACAACACATTATAATTTTCTCAATAAGCCATTTGTACTACTTATCACTCGGTGGTTTTGCACTTAGCCCACCATCAATCTGTAATAGGGTGGTATCGCATAAAGTCCACCAAAAAGGATAATTATGGTGGTATCACACATAGCCCACCAAAAACATAATTACGGTGGTATCGCACATAGCCTACCAAAAGGATAATTACGGTGGTATCGCACATAGCCCACCAAAAGGATAATTACGGTGGTATCGCACATAGCCCATTGTAGTTACGTAATAAGGTGGTATCGCACTCAGCCCACCGTTAAGTGTTGTCATTACACATTCACAAATCTATCTCATAATTCATAAGAAAATTGTTCAATAACTACCACATTCAATCCACTTAAACCATACATGTTTTCAACCAAGCTGTGCTCTAGTTATCAACAACAATGTGTATATAAAAATGCATTGTTTACACATAAACTTACCTCGGTGCAAAACGTATCAATTTGCGGTTTACTCCGTAACCTTGCATTTTCCTCGGTCAAGGTTAATTCCGCGCTCTTCTTGATCTATAATAATAAAATTCATTCATTTAAATCGCTTTATAATCATATTGTATCAAAATCTACACTTAGGCAAAAATGACCATTTTGTCATTGTACCATGGAAAAAATACGATTTTTGCCCTTAGGCTCGTAAATCATTTTCACCACTTTTTCACAATAAACAAGCCTAGCTGAACATTTATTTCTCTTACAACTACCCACCATTCCAACTATTTCATGCATTTATGACATAAAATTAATCTTTGCATTCAAGTCCTATTTAGGTGTTTTCATGCTAACACCTTTCACAAAAATTGTTTCTCATCTCCCTAACATTCATTTTCTTCCATAAAAGCTCAGCTAACAACATAACTACTCTCATGGAAAGTCCTTAGACTTTCAACTATATCTCAGATTAGTTCCCTCATTAGCTAGCTTAAGCTTTGGGGACTCCGAAACACAAAAATTATAAATTAACACCACCAAAAATCACTTACTTGGGTGAGGTCAAGTTGCTGAAATTTCAAAGCTTTCAAACCCCCCTTTGAATGTAAAAATTGGTGGATGAAGAAGAGAAGAGAAAAAAAAATGATACCCTTCCTTTATTTTATCATATTTTATTCACTTAGTCACCAACTTTTACCAAACATTTAATGCCCTTGCACTTTAAAGACCTCCAATTTAACATTCTATAGCTATTAGGTACCTCTACCTTGCAAAATAGAACTTTCACACTTTATGCGATTTAGTCCTTTTTCACAATTAAGCATGCTATCGTAAAAATTAAAACACCAGAATTTCTACATAGCCTTATATTAATGCTATAACACATAAAACAACATCGAAATAATTTTTCTCAACCTCAGTTTAGTGGTCCCTAAACCACTGTTCTGACTAGCCCCTAAAGCAGGCTATTATAAGATTGAATATAGTGAATCTTATTTCCCTGAAACTGTAGGGGAACATATTAAAGCTACAAGTTACAAATCTTATCTCCTTGGAATTGCACTGGAGCAGATTGAAGCTACAAATCTTATCTCCCTAGAGTTGCAGTAGACCATATTGAAGCTACAAATCTTATCTCCTTGGAGATGCAGTGGAGCAGATTGTGTAACAGTCCAAACTCGGCCTGAACGTTATGGCCAAATCTGGCGATGTCACATGAAATGGATTTTGAAAACGAGGTTAACTCTGTAGAAACCAATTTCGATTATTTAATTCCTATCTGTTTATATTTATTTCAAAATGTTTATTTAATTAATCGAAATGTCTTAATATGTACCTCTTTTTAGCGGAAGCTAATAAAATCGTTAAGTTTAGGAAAAATCATTTGATATTTTTGGAAAGCCTTTGTTTTTGGTAAAATCTGAGCTTTTGTCAAGTTTAGCAAACTTAAAAGTGTAATACGCAATCAAACACAAATTAAAACAACAATCCCAAAAGTTCACATTTTACAAAAATACCTAGAAAGGGATCAAAAATTTAAAGTAAAACCAAATTTTGAAATAGTACGTAACAGGTGGTCACCATCGAGTCCCCCGTTGCACTGATCCGCCTAACTCTGTGGATTACCTGTACAGATCAAACAGAAAAGAGTGAGTTTACGTAAACTCAATGTGTAACCCTACAGAATTAAGCATGCATACACATACAGTAAAACAGAATCGGTTTAATTCAGATTCGGGCCTAAGCCCATTACAGATACAGATACATAAATCAGAATTAGAATCCTACCCCTATCCTCTACACACCATCTCTGACCATCCCTACACACCATGTGGGGTTTAAAACACCCACCCATCCCTACACACCATATACTACTGATGCAACACGTAATAGATATAACGTAGCCATGCTGCCAGATAATAGGCGTAAATTGCCTTTCAGAACACTTCCTCCAATATACGTCATTCCGACCCCAATATCAGATACAGAAATATACCAGTACAGAAAAATAATCTAACATGCTTACATGCTTATGATCGAATACAGATAGAAGATAATAGTGTAAGTAGACATGCATCAGAATTCTAATCAGATCAGAACATCAAACAGACAGTTCATACAGTTTAAGGTTTAATTAGCCATTACTGACCCTACAGTAGGCCCACAATCGTTTGGGACGACCTGTGAAACCCTAGGGAAAAATTTAGATAAATGGGCCCACACGTCCATATGGTCACATGCCCAGATTAGCCTTGCCCGTGTGGATCACACGACCTGGCCCAGATATCACACGCCCGTGTGGCCCACATGCCCAATTTGGCCTAGCCCGTGTGGCTTACATGGCCACACTCCGGCCATCACACGGTCGTGTCTTGTGCACAACCTAGCCTTCGCCGGCCTACCACACGGTCGTGTGGCATAGACAGAGGGGTTTTTTGGCTTCTGTCTAATCTCGTTTTTCTGCATTTCGAGTACACACCTGGTATCGATTCGATGCGAAACCACTTTTGAGCCTTCCAAAATCGATAACGAAAAGGAACCCTTAACGTTGAAATAGTTGCAAGAGCACCAACAGATTCTTGTCCTTCACCTAAACCGAGAGTAACAAAAACAAACTTTCTCATTAAAATCTTAATCGAAACAACGTTAAAATTCTAACAATACGCAACTTACCAAAAGAGCGAAAACAATCGTTGCACAAAGGAGACAAATTGAAATAGAGATCGAAAAAAAAGAAAGGGAGAGGGAGAGGTAGATTTTTGGCAGAGGAAACAAGTGAAACTGACTTCAAAATTCTCTGGTATGAGAGAGAAAACAATAGCTTTTTTTAAATAATTAGATAACTCCCCACTAACTCACATCCTAACAATGCACTACTCAGATTTCTAATTAAACTAAAGCTCTATCACAAACCCGAGCAAAAATTAAATACCCATGCTAACGCAAGGATTCGAACACAGGACCACTAGCACATCAACTCCTTACCACTTGAACCATAGGCTCATTCTGATATGGATTTACAGATAAATAAATATGAACCCACTGCTAAGGGATAAGGCTTGGATTTAAAAACAAGCAGAATTTGCCCAAGGTAAGGCTTGAACCCAAGGCCTCTCATACATACCCAGAACACTTAACCATTGAAGTAAATGCACGCTTATGTCAAAAATTTACAGAAGTAGAAATAAAATGTTTGGGGCGTTACAACTTTACCCCTTAAAGGAAATTTTGGCCTCGAAATTTACCTGATCAGAATAGGTGAGGATACTGCTGACGCATCAAGTCCTCAGGCTCCCATGTGGCCTCCTCAGTGCCATGATTCCGCCACAGAACCTTCACTAAAGGGATAAACGTTTTTCTCAGAATCTTAACATCATGATCCATAATCTAAACTGGCTTCTCCTCAAAGGTTAAGTCCGGCTTAACCTCGATCTCCTCAACTGAGACAAGATGGGATGGATCAGATTGGTACTGTCTCAACATCGAGACATGAAATACATCATGGATACGGTCTAACTCTAGAGGTAGTTCCAACTGATAAGCAACCGGTCCCACTCGCTTCAGAATCTTATACGGCCCGATAAATCTAGGACTCAGCTTACCCTTACGGCCAAAATTTCAGAACTTTCTTCCATAGTGAAACCTTAAGAAAGGTGAAACCCCCTACAGAGTACTCAATGCCACACCTCTTTAGATCCACATAAGACTTCTATCTATCAAAAGCCACCTTCAGACAATCCTGAATCAACCTAACTTTATCCTTAGTCTCAGAGACTAACTCAGGACCCAAAACTCGAGTTCGCCCAATTCAGTCCAACACAAAGGAGTACGAAACTTACAACCATACAGAGCCTTGTAAGGTGCCATCTGAATACTAGCTTGGAAACTGTTATTGTAGGCAAACTCAGCTAGAGGCAGATAATCTTCCCAACTACCTCGAGAATCAACCACACAGCTCCGAAACATATCCTCCAGTATCTGAATCACCTTATCAGATTGACCATCGATCTGAGGATGGAACGCAGTACTGAAGTCCAATCTCGAACCCAGAGCTTCGTGTAATTTCTTCTAAAATCGTTAAGTGAAGCAAGGATCCCTATTAGAGATGATCGAGACAATAACCCCATGCAGTCTTACTATCTCAGAAATGTACAACTTCACTAGCTTCTGTAGAGAATAATCAGTTCGAACCAGAATGAAGTGAGCAGACTTGGTCAATTGATCCATGATGACCCAAATAGAATCCTTCTTAGTGGGTGTCAAGGGCAAGCCACTAATGAAGTCCATAGCCACAAAATCTGTATCCTCCCGTTTCAAACCCATCCACCAGTACAACTCACAGAGATTGCGATATATCTTATTACCGCCGAGATGTATAGCATAAAAGATACTATGCCCCTCACTCAAAATTAACTGCCTCAAATCGGAATCGTTCGGCACATAGATCTATCCTCGAAAACATAGCACCCTTTCATCATTCAACCCAAAATATGAAGTGCTGCCACTCTCAATTTGACGAAAACGCAAACCCAGAGACTCATCCCCTAACTACTTATCTCAAATCTGATCAATCCAAGTTGGTTTAACTTGCAACTCTTCTAACAGACTCCCATCATCAAACAGAGGCGAGCAAACATCACCCTCAAATCAAACATCGCTCTATGACTTAGAGCATCGGCCACCACATTGGCCTTACCAGGATGATACTCTATCGTGCAATCGTAATCTTTGAGTAGCTCAATCTATCAACGCTGTCTAAGGTTTAACTTCTTCTGAGTAAGGAGGTACTTGAGGCTCTTTTGATCATTATAGATGATACACCTCTCACCATACAGATAGTGCCTCCAAATTTTCAATGCGAGCACCACTGTGACCAACTCGAGATCATGCGTTGTATAGTTCCCTTCGTGTGTCTTAAGCTGATAGGACGCATAAGCAACAACCTTACCATCCTACATCAGAACGTAACCCAAACCAATATGTGACGCATCATTGTATACCACAAACTCTTTTCTAGATTCAGGTTGTATCAGAACAGGAGCCTGAGTCAGAATAGACTTGAGCTTCTCAAAGCTCTCTTGCTGCACATCAGTCCAGACAAAAGGAACACCCTTACGCAGAAGCTTAATAAGAGGAGCTGTAATCAGAGAGAACCCATCGATAAACCATTGATAATACCTCGCCAGACCCAAAAAGCTAAGGATTTCAGATACGGTCTTAGGCTGTTTCCAATCTAGTACATCCTCAATATTTCGAGGATCAACATGAATCCCCTCAGCAGAAACCACGTGTCCCAGAAAAGTTACCTCTCGTAACTAGTACTCACACTTGCTTAACTTAGCGTAGAGCTATTTTTCTCGGAGTATCTGAAACATCACTCTAAGATGCTCATCATGCTCATCCTTAGTCTTAGAGTATACCAGAATGTCATCGATAAAGACCACGACGTGATCCAAATAAGGCTGAAACACACAGTTCATTAGATCAAATAATGTAACCGGTGCATTCATCAGACCAAAAGGCATCACTAGGAACTCATAATGTCCATAACAAGTCATAAATATAGTCTTATGAACATGAGCTTTCTTAACCTTTAATTGATGATACCTAGAATGAAGATCTATCTTAGAGAACACTAAAGCCCCTCGGAACTGAACCGATCCTTGAAAGTGGATACTTATTCTTCACAGTCAACTTATTCAACTGCCGGCAATCGATGCACATCCTTATGGTCCCATCCTTTTTCTTAACAAACAGAATCGGTGCCCCCCATGGAGACACATTAAGACGGATGAAACCACAGTCCAAAAGCTCTTGTAGTTGAGCCTTACGCTCAATAAGCTCTTTCGGTGCCATACGATATAGAGTGATAAACACCAGAGTTGTACCAGGAAGAAGCTCAATCCCAAACTCCACCCCTCGACTCGGAGGTAAACCTGATAGCTCCTTAGAAAAAATATCCGGGAAATCCCTTACAGCTCTGATATTCTTAACATATAGGTCCTAAGAATCAGAAACACTGATGTAAGCCAAGTATGCCTCACACCCTTTTCAAACCAGTTTCTCAGCCACAAGAGTGAAAATCACGTTGGACAGATAGTCTCGACAATTCCTAATCACAACCACCTCTCTATCATCTTTAGTCCTCAAAACGACCCTCTTAGTTGTACAGTCTAAACTGCCTCGATGCTCCATCAACCAATCCATACCCAGAATTAGATTGAACTCCCCAAACGGTAACTCCATTAGATTAGCCAAAAATACAACCCCTTGCACCATTAACGGAACTTCACTATAGAGTTTACTAACCCGGACGGACTGCCCTAACGGGCTCAGTACAGTAACCTCACTAGTAGTGCTCTCAATAGAAATTCCCAAGGTTTCAGATACAGTACTAGCTATGTATGAGTGAGTAGACCCTATGTCTATCAAAGCCAACAAGGTACATCAACAATAAAGAACGTACCGGTGATGATGTCAAGAGCATTTATATCCTCTCGGTGACGTGCAGCATAAACCAAAATAGGCTGCATCGCCTCAGTCTATCCAGCACCTCTACCCGATGCTCTCTGTCCATGACCTAAATCGTTACCACCCCTAGCCTGTCCACGGCCCCTAAGTGGCTGTTGAACTGGTCTCTGAGGCTGTACAATACTCAGAGTTAAAGCTTGCATATCATATGTCCGCTGTGGACACTCTCTAATACGGTGCTCAAGAGACCCACACCTCAAACAAGCCTCAATCTTCCTCTAGCACTCGCTCGGATGGCGCATACCACAACCTCCACAAGGCAGTATCTCGGTAAAAGCAACAGGGGCCCCTACTCTAACTAGCCCATCAGATCTAGCCTTTTTTTAGGCCTCTGCATAAAACTCGAGGGCTCCGGACCCCTCTTGTTCTTACCTCTCTCACGGTCTTTGTTCTGGCTCTCCGCGCGCTTAACATCCTCAGCAATATTTTCCTTCTCTACCAGAACCGTGAACTCACACTCCCTCTGTAGAGCTATCAAAACTCTCAGATTATCTCTCAGCCTATCCTCAAAACGAACACACCTCTCATATTCTGATGCCACCATACCTCGAGCATAGCGACTCAGCCTCAGAAATTCAGCCTCATACTCGGCCGCAGATCAGTCACCTTATGTGAGACTCGGAAACTCACGCCGATGAGCATCTACATAGTTGGTTCCCACATATTTTCTCTGAAACATATTCTTAAAGAACTCCCAAGTTAGACGGTCAGGCTGAGTGCCCTCCTTAACTATTAACCGCCACTGATATGCTTCGTCGCGAAGCAAGGAAGCTGCACCCTTCAATTTCTACTCGAGGGTACAGCCCAGATCATCCATAATTCTCTCTATGGCCTCCAACCTGTACTCAGACACGTTAGGGGCGACTCTGTTGACACTCTTAAATAACTTAGCTCTATTAGACCAGATTTGTTTAGTTACCTACCCTCGGCCCCCAAATACAGCATTGGGCCCAGCGACCCTCTCTAATATCCTCAACATGGCTTGGGACAGTACATCGTCCCCAGCCAAACGACTCTGAGACCTAGTCTCAGTAGCAGGTGACACAAGTGTCTCACTAGTGTCCAGATTTGGCATGCTGCCTAGAGATGAGGACTCAGCTTGAGCCCCCCTACGGCCTCTACCTCGGCCTTGAGTACCACGTCCACAGATACCTTGTGCACTCATTGTAATTTCGAAGTTTTATCTACATTAAGAATTTTATACATCATTTCACAGGTGTTTTATGTAATAAATATTAGAAGTTCAGTAGTGTTTCCAAAACTTTCAGTCTTTATTCGTTTCACTACAGTTTTCAAAAAGTACTAACTATAGTGTTTTCAGAGTATGCTATCTACAGTATTTCAAAATAAACTATCTAAGTTTCAGAATACTTACAGGATCGGCGCCAGAGACTCGATGTACCACATTCCCAATCAAAATATTTATAAACCATCTAAAAACCAATTCTTTAAAACATATTTTGGAACTCAAAATTCATAGTCGAGTTTTGTAACCTAGCTCTGATACCACTAAATGTAACACCCCAAACCCGACCTGGATGTTATGGCCAAATCTGACGATGTCACTTGGAATGGATTTTGAAAATGGGATTAACTTTGTAGAAACCAATTTCGATTATTTAATTCCTATCTTTTTATATTTATTTCAAAACATTTATTTAATTAATCGAAATGTCTTAAGATGTACCTCTTTTAGGAGAAATCATTCGATATTTTTAGAAAGCCTTTGTTTTTGGTAAAATCTGAGCTTTTGTCAAGTTTGGAAACCTTAAAAGCGTAATACGCAGTCAAACCTAAATTAAAACAACAGTTTGAAAAGTCTACATTTTACAAAAATACCCAGAAAGGAATAAAAAATTTAAAGTAAAACCAAAATTTGAAATAGTACATAACAGATGGTCACCGTCGAGTCCCCCGCTACACCAATCTGCCTAACTCTGTGGATTACCTGTACAGATCAAACAGAAAAGAGTGAGTTTACGTAAACTCAGCGTGTAACCCACAGAATTAAGCATGCGCACACATACAGTAAAACAGAATCGGTCTGATACAGATTCAGGCCTAAGCCCATTACAGATACAAATACATAAATCAGAATTAAAATCCTACCCCCATCCTCTACATACCATCTCCGACCTTCCCTACACACCATGTGGGGTTTAAAACACCCACCCATCCCTACACACTATATATTATCTATGCAGCACGTAACAGATATAACGCAACCATGCTACCAGATAATAGGCGTGAATTGCCTTTCAAAACACTTCCTCCAATATACATCATCCCAATCCCAATATCAGATATAAAAATATACCAGTACAGAAAAATAATCTAACATGATCACATGCTTATGATCGTATACAGGTAGCAGATAATAGTGTAAGTAGACATGCATCAGAATTCTAATCATATCAGAATATTAAACAGACAGTTCATACAATTTAAGGTTTAATTAGCCCTCACCAACCCTACAGTAGGTCCAGAGTCGTTTGGGATGACCCGTGCAACCCTAGGGAAAAATTCAAATAAATGGGCCCACACGTCCATGTAGATTGCCTATGTGGGCCCATACACTTAGATTAGCCTTGCCCGTGTAGATCACACAGCCTGGCCCAGATACCACACGCCCGTGTGGCCCACACACCCAATTTGGCCTAGCCGGTGTGGTTTTCATGGCCACACTCCGGCCATCACACTTCCGTGTCTTGCCCATGGCCTGGCCTTCGTCGATCACACGACTGTGCGCGACCACACGGCCGTGTGGTGTCGACAGAGGCGTTTTTCAGCTTTCGTCGAATCTTATTTTTCTGCATTTCGGGTATACACCTGGTATCATTTCGATGCGAAACCACTCCCGAGCCTTTCTAAATCGGTAACGAGAAGGAACCCTTAACGCTCAAATCGCTGCAGGAGCACTAATAGATTCTTGTCCTTCGCTTAAACCGAGAGTAACAAAAACAAACTCTCTCGTTAAACTCTTAATCGGAACAACGTTAAAATTCTAACAATATGCAACTTACCAAAAGAGCGAAGATAATCGTTGCACAAAGGAGAAGAATTGAAACAGAGATCGAAAAAAAAGAAAGGGAAAGGGAGAGGCAGATTTTCGGCAAAGGAAACAAGTGAAACAGACGTCAAAATTCTCTAGTATGAGAGAGAAAATAATTTTTTTGAAATAATCAGATAACTCTCCACTAACTCACATCCTAACCACCCACTACTCAGATTTCTAATTAAACTGAACTCTATCACAAAATCGAGTAAAAAATAAATACCTATGGTAACGCAAGGATTTGAACACAGGACCACTAGCACATCAACTCCTTACCACTCAAACCAGCAGGCTCATTTTGATATGGACTTACAGATAAATAAATATGAACCCACTGCTAAGGGATAAGGATTGGATTTAAAAATAAGCAAAATTTTCCCAAGGTAGGGCTTGAACCCAAGACCTCACACACACACGTTAAACACTTAACCACTGAAGCAGATACACACTTGTGTCAAAAATATACAGAAGTAGAAATAAAATGTTTGGGGCATTACAGATTGAAGTGACAAACCCTATACCTCTAAAGTTGCAGTGGGTTAGAATGAGGCTACTTGGAAAAGAGAAACACCAAAGAAGTCAAGATTCGGAAAGACCAGACAAAATTAGTCCTTCTTAAAGTCTTTGCTCCATTCCTGTTACATGACAACGAGCAAAGAAGGGCAGCTGTAAGGGCCCAATTTTGTCTGGGCCCTAAACAGAAACCAAAAATATAAATAAAAATAAAAATTAACAGTTCCAAAGTCCAGTTACATGCTAGGCCCAATACATTACCCAAACAGCCCAAAACAAAAAACCTTAACCCAAACTCTAAAGCCCAACAACCTAAACCTTTTTTCAGTAAAATAAAAAAGCCCTAAAATCCCTGCACCGCACCTCTCTCCTTTCACATTCACGTCGTCTGAGGCGCCTCGTCTCGAGGCCTGACGCACCCTCTCTGCCGTCATTTCACCAAAGTAGCAAAGGGATCTGCCTCCCCATCGCCGTTGACCTCCATGCCATCTAAAAAAAAAAGAAAATGACAGAAACCATACGCAAGAAACAGCAGAAAGAACAGTAGCAAACAGTAGATGGTAGAAAAAATGCAAAAGCAAAATATGTAATTGGCTATAAAAGCAAGAGTCTAGATGTATTGTTTTTACACACGAAGAGTCAATCAAATACAAAAAACAGAGAAAAGAAATAAATAAAAACAAGATTTCGAAAAAAGGTAGTTCTTTATATTTTTATTTTTCGTTTAAAAAGACATAATAAGGATATAAAAAAAGGAAAAGGTTTTCTTACCTATCGTTCTACCTTCCGTCGCCATCGGGGACTTTCTCCTCTGCTCTCGAACACCTTAGAACCTATTAGGGATCTACCGAGGGTTCGACGAACACGCAAGGTTGAGACTTTCTTCTTCTTTTTTTTTTTTTTTTGATTTTTGGTACTAGCCTTTAGATAAGGTTCCCAATATTTGTTTTTTTTTTTTAAAAAAAAAAAAGAAAAGAAAGGGCTAAAAGGGGGTTTTTTTGCCACTGGAGGTGACGGCCGCAGTTGCCGATGACTGGTGGCCACGGTGGTCCACGACGGCTCAAAGGTTGAACTCAGGAACCACCGAGAGAAAAAAGAGAGCTCTCAAGTTTTTTTTTTAAAAAAAACTAAACAGAATGATTTTTTTTTTAAATTTGGCTCTTATAAGCGATGTTAAATGACGTCGTTTAGGGTTGGCTTTAATAGCCCCCAAACGGCGCCGTTTTGGCCTTTAACCCAGTTACCCGACCAAAAAGTAGCTAGGATCCGCGTTTTTCGCGACAAATGGGTTATTTGCGGTCCTGACCCTTCTACCTTTTATTTATTTTTTAATCCAGTCCTATATGTTTTTATATGTTTAAAAATTTTATCATATAATTTAATTTTTATTTTATTTTGGTCCTTCTGAGAAAAGAAGTGCATAAGGACAAGGGATATTTTCATATCGGTCCCTGTCCTTTTTAGCGCATTACACATTAATCCTTATTTGTCTATTTTTTATTATTTACAATTTATGCCCCTAATTTCATTTAAATTTCAATTAAATCCTTTGTTTATTTAATTTTAACTTCTTTACAAGCTGTTTTATTTATTTATTTATTTATTTATTTATTTATTTATTACTTCTTCTTTTTTACCCTTAAAAACTAGATTGATTAGTCTTTTATTTGTGCATTTTTTTATCATTGTCATTATTTTTTTTATTTTTTTGTTCTTGTTATTTTATTATTTCTTTTATTATTTTTGATATTTTCATCTCATGTTTGTTTATCCTTTTAATCATACATTTTCCATTTTTTATTTTTACTTTAAATTACCTTATTTATTTATTTATTTATTATTATGATTCGATTATTAATATTATTAATATTATTACTATAATTACATTAGTATTATCATAGCATTCCCTTGTTTATTTATTATATATCATTCTAATATTCTACACACATAACTTTTTTTTCATTATCACTATATCAAACGTTAGACTTAAACATTTATTCATTTGTATATTATGCCCGAATAAGTTAAATGCATATCACCTTAAGCGTTACATTCGTTTTTGCCCGATGTATAAAAAAGAAAAAAGTTTAAACTGAGGCAATGTTCATTATTTTTAGAGTTAGAAGGGTCGTGTTCCTAACTTACGGGATGTGGCTTCTTTCTAAAACCGAAATAATAGAATACCCATTTCAAAAATATAAAAACGAGATTCAAGTAACGATCAAATGGTGTTTATTCTTGATTTCGAGGATTTAAGACATTGTGTCCTAACTGACGGGACATGATATTTTCTTCTCGATTAACTTAAAATAAGCCCGTTTTCGTGACAATTAATTTAGTTAAGTAATGTCTTAATAAGGATCGTATTTTAAATTCTCTTCAAATTTTCAATTTTCGACACTAAAAACATCAAGTAATTAATTATGTACTAATTTTGGGCGTAAGGATGGTGCTAATCCTTCTTTGTGCGTAATCGACTTCCGAACTCATTTTCTGGATTTTGTAGACCGAAAAACATTATTTTAATAAATTCAATCTCTTATTAAAACGATCAAATTTCGAGGTAACCCGATCTCACCTCCTGAAAGTGATTAGTGGCGACTCTATTTTCATTTTTTAAAATAAAAAGTCAATTTCAAAAAAAAATTTCGACAATGATCATCGACATGGTCCCCCCTTCTCCTGCCACCACCACCACCAAAATACAGTCAGTATTAAAAGAGTCCAACAAACAATAAAAAAATCACTGAAGAAAGCCATCAACAATAACAAACCAGACAAGCTAGATAAACTCTTGAACTTAGCGGAAGAAAAAAGTGATGTTGAGACTACAAAAAAAGTGCAAGCTTTGGAGGGGTTGAAGTGCTTGATTAAGGAATGCATATTACCTTTTTAATTACGTGAAAAATTAGAAAAAAAAAAAAAAAAAAAAAAAAAAAAGAGAGCATGATTGGCCATCTTTCAGTTTAGGAGAAAACGATATAGTGACCATTTGAGCGATTTAACTAATGGTAGTGATTAAATTAATAATTTTTTTGAAGGGATCAAAATGAGAACGGTAATATTTTAAGATGATTAATAGGGTAATTTACCTAATAATCAAATACTTTAATTAAAAAAGTAATAAGATTCTATTTTTATTGCTTTCACAGTGAACTTTTCTTTGTATGAATGTCCACCGCAAGTTGGATTATCTATTTAAATATAGGTCCAAAATTGACACGTTTGAATTTGGTTCTTTTTTTTCTATTTAATATGAAAATGTTTAAATATTATTTTTACTCCTTTTACTATGCCTAGAATTAAGATTTAATTTTTATATTTGAATTTATACAATTTAGTCCCTAATTTTTTTATATTGTTTCCTTCTACTGGCACACTCAAACCATGCTCCCTTTCTCTCGTTTTTTTTCATTTTACAAAAATGATTAAATTTCAATTTTGTCCCTCTAATATTTTTAAATTTGAGATTTGATCTCTATACTTTAATTTTTAACATAAATTGATCCTATATTTTTATAATATTTTTAATTAGTCCACATAGTTAATGTCGAAACCATTTTAAAATCCGGTTTTAAAAAGATGGGTCGACTTTTAAAAAACGAAAATGGGAGTCGCCACCAATCCCTTTTTATTTAGGTGCGATTGGATCACCTTGTAAAATATTTTATTTTAAAAACATTCAACTTTGGTCCACAAAAACAAGAAAACGGGTTCGGGAGTCAGTTACGTATGAGGAAGGGTTAGCGCCCTCATAATGCCCAAAAATTGGTACCTAATCGATAAAATCATGTCCAAATGTTTGAAATTTAAAAGTATTTAAAAATATGATTTCTTAAAAAAAAACTTCGAGCAATTTAAGTTAAAATTTGAGACTTTCTTGTTCCGAAGGAATATAAACATCACATCCAGCACATTAGGACACGATATTTTAAAACCTTCGTAATTAAATTCATCTCACGATTTGCAAAGCTTGTAAAAAGGATATTTAGCTATTTAGCCAAACGGAAAATAGCAACCCAGCACGTTAGGGCACTGTTTCCCGAATTTCTAAATACCAAAACATTGCCTTATTTTCAAAAACCTTACCTCGAGATAACATAATGTCACATCCAGCACGTTAGGACACGACATTTTGAATTCCCGAGAATAAGTTTTTATTTGAAATGAGAAGGGATATTTAATATTTGAAGTTCCACGAGAAAAATCGAGACCCAGTAAGTTAGGGCAAAATTCTTCTCGAAGTCCCCAAATATCACACATCACCTTATTTTTAAAAATGCATCAAAAAGGTATTTTTATAAAAAATGGTTTGAATATACAAATAACGATTTTACAAAATTACAAATTATACTAACAATAAATAATAAAAAGATAATATAACATGAATATATAATAGAATATGCTAAACAATAATAAACGATCTAAAGAAATAAATAAACATATAATATAGCAATAATTGAAATTTTCACAAAATAATAAAATTAAATGAAAAATGGAATAACATGTTTAAATGTCGAGGAAAAAGAATATGATGATTTTTTTAAAATGATTTAATATATATACATAATAAAAAAAATTAAAAGTAAAACCTATCTTAAATATATATATAAATAATATACTAATCATAAAAATTATATGTAATAAATAATATATAAATTATATACTAATATATTAAACAAGTAAAATAATATATAAAATAATAATTAAATATATATAAAAACAATACATATAAAATATATATATATATATGAATTTCACAATATTAATAAATTAATAAATATGGGAAACTAATATAGAATATTTAATATGATAAATAATTAAAATATAATATAAAATAATAAAATAAAATAAAAAGGATAAAAATAAAATTAAAACAAAGAAAACTGGGGTTAAATAGTAATTAAAACAAATAAAAAATATTAAATTAAAATGTGCGTTAAATCACAAGGGTTAAAATAGCAATTAGGCCAAGTTTAAAAACTACGACGTTTTGATCCCAGCCTTTAAAGAGCCCGAGGGACTAAATTGAAAAGTAATTAAAATTGTAGGGTCAAATTAAAAATAAATAAAAAAGAAATTAAACCGAATTGAAAAAAATATAAAAATGAGGGAGGACTAAAATGGAAATTCGACCATTTAATAAAACACGCGGATCCTGAGGGCTGGGTCGGGTCAACACGCGGATCCTAAAGCCCGAACGACGTCGTTTTAGTGTTTATTAATTAAGCAAAAACGATGCCGTTTTGTTATTGCCATATAAGTAAAAATTGGTTTAAAAAAATCACTTTGTCATTCATTTTTTTTTAAAAAAAGAATCCTCCCCCTTTCAAATTCTCTCTAGCTCTCGACCTGAGGTCCAGGCTCCGATCCTGGCGCCATCGATGCATCGCCATACGCGCCTCCTCAGACGGTGGCCGGAAGCCCATATCTCCGTGATTTTAAAGGTAATCCATTCGTGTTATATTTTTTAAAACTGTAGTTATATAAAAAACGCATAGATTTAAATAAAAAAAAAGTAAAAAGAAAAAAAAAAGAAAATAACTGGAAAATCACCTTTATAACCTAATTTCCTGTATTTTATTTCTCTGGATCTTTGTGAATATTTTTGTATTCTTTTCTTTTTGTATTGTCCCCTTTTACAAGTTTTTGTGAGGCCTTTATAGCCTTTCGCAATGAAAATAAAAAAGGAAATAAAATCTATGCCATATTTGTGATGATTTTCTGCTACTGTGTTTTCCTTTTGTTGTCGTATTTCTTTCTTTTTTTGCGGGTTGATGTCAAGAGATCCGGCGATGAAGGCGTTATCCATGCATGAATAGTGGTACTATCGAAGACTCGGTGCTGATGCGAGGAGTAGACTGCGGCGCGACTGTTGGCCTGGGCGTGAGGAGCGGCGCGACTGTTGGGATCCTGCTGGGACATTTGCGGCGCCTAGGGTTTCCAGAAACCCTAGGCTTCTGCTGAGGCGAATTAATTTTGGGCCTTTTGGGCCACGGGTGTTTGGGTCTGTTTTAGGTGTTGGGTAGTGGGCTACCATTGGGCTGCTGGGTATAATTTGGGCTTGGGTGAACTGTTTTGGGTTTATTTAATTTTGGCTCTGTAATAGGGACTGTTTTTGGACATTTATTTTTTATTTTGGTTTTTCAGCCCGGGCAAAAATGGGCCATTATAGCTGCCCCTCTTTGCTCATTGTCGTGTAACGAGAATGGAGCAAAGACAATAAAAGGACCAATTTTGCCCGGTCTTGGCTGAGCCCCAGCTTCTTGATCCTCGCTTTCTTCAAATGGCTTCCAACTTTACTGCAACTCAATGGTATTGGAACTTCATCTCGAATTTAGTAAGTCTGCTAGCTTTATTCTGTTTCTTGCAATTTCGAGAATGCCAAATTGATGTCTCTGATCTACTTCCTACAACGTCAGGAAGATAAGATCTGAAAGTGTCTTTGATCTACTTCCTACAACTTCAGGAAGATAAGATCTGTTGTCTTCAGTTTGCTCAGCTAGAACTTCAGGGATGCAAATTAATATCTTTGATCTGCTTCCTACAACTTCAGGAAGATAAGATCTGAAAGTGTCTTCGATCTACTTCCTACAACTTCAGGAAGATAAGATCTGAAAGTGTCTTCGATCTACTTCCTACAACTTCAAGAAGATAAGATCTTCTGTCTGTGATCTACTTCCTACAACTTCAGGAAGATAAGATCTTCTGTCTTTGATCTACTTCCTACACCTTCAGGAAGATAAGATCTTCTGTCTGTGATTTACTTCCTACAACTTCAGGAAGATAAGATCTTCTGTCTTTGATCTACTTCCCACAACTTCAGGAAGATAAGATCTTCTGTCTTCAGTCTACTCCCTACAACTTCAGGGAGATGAGAATAAAATCTTCTTTTGATCTACTTCCTACAACTTTAGGAAGATAAGATCTTCTGTCTTCAGTCTACTCCCTACAACTTCAGGGAGATAAGGCTGAAATTCTTTTCGATCTGCTTCCTACAACTTCAGGAAGATGAGATCTTCTGTCTTCAGTCTACTCCCTACAACTTCAGAGAGATAAGGCTGAAATTCTTTTCGATCTGCTTCCTACAACTTCAGGAAGATGAGATCTTTTGTCTTCAGTCTACTCCCTACAACTTCAGGGAGATAAGGCTGAAATTCTTTTCGTTCTGCTTCCTACAACTTCAGGAAGATGAGATCTTCTGTCTTCAGTCTACTCCCTACAACTTCAGGGAGATAAGGCTGAAATTCTTTTCGATCTGCTTCCTACAACTTTAAGAAGATGAGATCTTCTATCTTCAGTCTACTTTCTACAACTTCAGGAAGATAAGGCGGAAATTCTTTTAGATCTGCTTCCTACAACTTCAGGAAGATGAGATCTTCTATCTTCAGTCTACTCCCTACAACTTCAAGGAGATAAGACTGAAATTCTTTTCGATCTGCTTCCTACAACTTCAGGAAGATTGTAACATCCTGATTTAGTGGGCCTGTGCATTTTGTGTGTTGTAAGTTTAATTTGTTAATTTAAGGGTTAGAGGCCCAGTTTGGGCTCAAGAATGGGCTGAGGCCTTGACTAAATTTCTGCGTAGACACTCTAGCATTTTAAAAGGTAGTTATCTGTGTTTTAAATGGCAAAATGGGCTTGTGGCCCAAAGGTAAGTGGCGCTATGATGGAGCTAGAAGTGGCGCCAGAGGTAAGGAAGGGAGGAGGCCCAGTTTTGGCCGCTTGAAGCCCAAGTAATTGGGCCAAATTCGGTACTTAAAAGGGAGCAATAGGGGGGATGGCAACAAGGCTATAAAATAGGGATTTTTAATATTTTTATTATGTGGATATTATGCTGATAAATGAGGGAGGAGTTGGTGCTAATTAGGGCTATTTTTGAGGATTTAATAGATTAAGATAAGGGAAAAGGATAGGAGCTATCTTGTGGTTGCAGTGCTGGCCGAAAATCAAACTCAGTAAGGGGGAGGAATCGGTTTAGTATAGTCTAGGAGGTGTGCCGAAATTTGAAGGCATTAGACTTCTTTGTTCTCTTTTTCTTTCTTCGCCTATCTTCTTTCTTTCAAAAGAAATCGCCATCTTCCTCTTCACTTTCTTTTCTTTTCTTTCTTTTTCTAGCCGAAACTCCTCACTTAATTCTTCTAAAAACCGAAAAACACTTCAGCCTTCTCCTGTTCATACTCTTTCGGGATTTTCTTAAAAGCCGAAATTCCTAGATCTCTTCTCTTGTGTTTGCCGAATTCTCCTGCAAGGGGTAGCCGAAATATTCTGAAGAGGTAACTGTTGAAAACGTTATTGTTTCAATCTATTCCGGCTTTTAGAAACCATAGCCGAATGGCTACATGGTAGATTAATCTTGTATTTTCTTTCATTTGCGGTATTCTAGGATTTGAAGGGGATTCAGTCGTTTTCTAAGCCAGAGTTCAGTAGCATTTGGGTCGTATTGTTTTCAGGATTTCAAGGTGAGGAGATCTACTAATCTAAACGTATAATTCGGGTAAAACTCTAACCATTGGCCGAATATAGGAGAGGCCTTATCTTCGCGTTCTTCCGGCTTTTGAGCAAAGTTGTAGATAGAAGGCAGTAGATCTGTTTAGCAAGGGTATCGACATTAATCAGGTGTGTAACCTTTCACACCATTTAGATTGTTTGTTAGTATATGCTTATAAATCTATTATATTCTGTTAAATGCCGAAATACTGGCATTGCTGTTGAAAACCCGAAAAGGGTAAAGGCGAATCACCAGGTTAGTGATCTCTGTCATTCTAAAGTGAATAGTTCTGTTGATTTAACATGATAAACATGTATACTGGTTTCTATAATTGCACGGGGTTGGGTAATTGATGAAAGGGGAAGTATTCTGTTGTAGTGGCTTTTGCCATGATCTGTTGCAGTGGCTTTTTGCCATGATCTGTTGTAGTGGCTATTGCCATGATCTGACGATGTGCAGACTGCAGCATGACTGCCATCGATGGTGTGTAGCGGTGTGGGTTGATTGTAGAAATCCCAATGGTGTGATTGGCAGGTAAGGGAGGTGTGTAGCGGATGGAAACTTAGGACTGGGTTGGGCTTTGTATAATTTCTGATATATTATATTTTATTATCTGTCCTATGGGGCTAAGGCCCAGTCTGATGGTGCACGAGGGTTGCACACTGAGTCTCGTGACTCACCCCGTTGTTTAACATTTTTCAGGAGACACGTAGAGCATCGGACCGGGCTGGAGAGGAACGCAAGGTGGCCATGCATGAGATTATTTTGGATACTGCAAAAGACATTATTTTGTTTATTTATATTTAATATTTTGGATTAGTTTGGGTTATATTTTATTGTAATAAGGCCACGGGCTACTTACTTTATATTTTCGGTTTTTGGGCTTATTTTCAGACACTTGAATTATACGTAGAATTGGAATTTGGGCTTGTACTAAAATAATAGAAAGCAAAGGCAGAATTTTGGGTTTTCATTCACTAAGGCATTTAAATGAAAACTTATACCTTTTATAAACTATCAAATTATTAAGTTTTCCGGTATAAATGTTTAAACTCCACAAATGTTTTCCAAAAACGCGACATGTTTTATAAAATCTTCTTAGTGACATGCCAGATCCGGTCATGGTGTTTGGGCTGAGTTTGAGGTGTTACAAATTGGTATCAGAGCCTAGTTCAAAACTCGGCTTTGGGGTTTAGGGCTCAAAACGTTTTCTAAAAATGGGTTTTTGAAACATGTATATTTATAAATGATGCAGGATGGGTTTCTCGGCATGGCACTTGCGTCTCCGGCCCAAGTCCGCCAGGTAAGTATTCTAAACTATTGTGTGACATATATATGTAGGCTTGATGGGCTTTATGGGACGTAGACTATTTAAATTAGAACTTGATGGACTTTAGGCTTAGTTTAAACAACTTTCTAAATCTCATAAGACTTAATTTCACTAAACAAACCCGGGAACAAGTCGCTGGGTTAGGGTGTGGCAACAGGCATGCGCATGTTTAGGATTGGATCCGGAAGAGCCTGATACTTAAGCAGTCCTAGTGACTCACCTCCTCTTCGCTGGAATCCTCCCTGGTGCGTAGTGACTATTCACCTTAACCGTGAGAACTTGTTAACGGGTCAAAAGTTTCTAATTAAAACCCGAAAGGGACTAGCCACCCTAGTTTTCTAAAAAAAAAGTTACCAAAATGCCCCTAGTTTTTTTTTTAAAATTTTTTACCAAAACACACTTGATTTGGAAAATTATCAAAATTTGCAAAATTACCGAAATACCCCGAGTTGCAAAATTACCAAAATTTCCCTGCTTCACGAAATTACCAAAATACTCTTATTTTGAAAAATAACCAAGATACCCATGATTTGCAAATATACCCCCAGATTTACGGAAATACCCCGATTTACAAAGTCAACGAAATTTCTTTAAAAAAAACGTACAACACATCACAACAACCAAACACCACAAACACCAAAATACCACTACTTCTTTTAGAATCAAATCCTTTAAAATACCCCTGTTTTAAATTAATATATATATATATACCTCTATCTCGAAAATTACCAAGAAAACTCTATTTTGTCAAATTACAAACATACCCTGTAGGATAAAATTGCGAAAAAACCCCTCGGTAGTGAAATGACAAAAATACCCTTATGTGGTGAATGTGACTTCATGGATGTGATATGTATGTGAGGTGTGAATGTATGTGGATTCTAGAATTAGGGGGTAAACTTGAGACGGAAACTGTAGATAGGTTCGAATTCTAAAGAACTACTCTTAAACTACTGTTCATAAGACTGTTCGTGGTTAATCAATGGAAGAAAGCTAATAATTCATAAAATTTTTAATCAGATAAACGCCAATCGGAAGAATGAGTACAAGGGGTCGAGGACATCCGCCGCGTGGACGCGATAGGGGTAGGATGACCGTGTCAGAGCCAGTAGCGTCTGGCCACGGGTCAGGAAACGAGATGCCGGATCTGCCAGCGGTGGAAGGAGAATTTCGGGACCAGGCACTCGGAGATGATGTAGTATCTCATGCGATGTTGCGGGTCCTCGAAAGAGTTGCTGGGGCAGGCACGGGTTCAGGAGCTCAGAAATCTGTGTCGAAACGACTCCGGGCCAACGGAGCAGAGATGTTTAGGGGTGTTTCTGGCGTAGCCCCTAACACAACTGAGTATTGGCTAGAAGCGAGTGAGCGCATAATGGATGACCTTGACTTCACTGTAGAGGAGAAGTTGAAGGGGGTCATGTCTCTTCTTTGAGACGAGGCTTATCAGTGGTGGCTCACGGTAAAGGAGGATACTGCCGCAGACCGGATTGATTGGGATTTCTTTAAGGAGTCGTTTCAAGGAAAGTACATCGGGGCCAGCTATGTGGATGCACAGAGAAAGGCATTCTTGAACTTGGTACATGGAAGTAAGTCTGTATCGGAATACGAGGCAGAGTTTCTGCTGTTGAGCCGTTACACTCGAGAGATTGTGGTGACTGATTATGAGCGTTGTGTACGGTTCGAGGATGGTCTAAGGGATAAGCTGAGGGTATTAGTAGCACCGCAACGGGAAAGGAACTTTGCGATTTTGGTTGAGAAAGCTAAGATATCTGAGGAGGTTAAGCGGACTGAGAAACAGAATAAGGATAAGGATAGGAATAGGAATAAGAGGAATTTTGGGCCGTTGGGATCATCTGGAAATTTTCAGAAAAGGCCTAGGTCTGATGGGCCAGCTCGTGCTCAGACAACCGCTACTGGGAGTCAGAATCGATCATGTAACTTGTGCGGGAAGGTACATTATGGGGAGTGCAGAAGGAAAATCGGTGGATGCTTTAGATGTGGATCCACAGAGCATATGATTAAGGACTATCCCCAGGTGAATCAGGCACAGCCTGTGGGACGAGGTTCTGATCAGGCTGAGAGAGGTGGTCAGCCAGTACCGAGGGGTCGTGGCTCAGGAAGAGGAGAAAATGGGGCTGGTCGCGGTCGTGGTGCACCTAGTAGGGGTGCAGGTAATGTAGACGCGAGACAGCCGGATTTAGTTTATGCAGCTCGTCGACGGGAGGATGGTGACGCACCGGACGTCATAACCGGTAAGTTTCTTATTGCTGATAACCCTTTTCTTGCCTTGATTGATATTGGGTCAACCCACTCCTATGTTGCATGTTCGGTATCTGAGACCCTAAGTATAGACTCTGGAACAACCACTAGGAAGATGACTGTGGTTAGCCCTTTAGGACAATCTAGGGTAGTGGACAAACTATTTAAGGATGTACCTTTAGAGACTCAAGGGGTAGTGTTCCCGGCAGACTTAAGGGAATTACCGTTTAGAGAGTTTGATCTTATCTCAGGAATGGATTGGTTGACTAAACATCGTGCTAAATTGGATTGTGAGACTAAGCGCATGGTGTTGAGTACCCCGGAAGGCGGGGAGGTGGTTGTGTTAGGAGAAAGAAGGGATTACTTGTCCAACGTAGTATCTGCATTAAAGGCTGTTAAGATGATTCCAAAAAGGATGCAATGCGTTCCTAGCTTTTATTAATGCTTTGGACACTGAGGAGGTGACTGTCGATGGGGTAAAAACAACAAAGGATTTTGCGGATGTTTTCCTTGAGGAGCTGCCAGGATTACCTCCGGATCGCGAAGTGGAGTTTGGAATAGAGCTACTTCCGGGTACGGATCCGATATCCATTGCTCCTTACTGAATGGCGCCAAAGGAGCTGGTAGAGCTTAAAGCTCAGATCCAGGAACTGTTGGATCGAGGGTTTATTCGATTGAGTGGGTCTCCGTGAGGAGCGCCGGTCCTGTTCGTGAAGAAGAAGGACGGATCCATGTGTATGTGTGTGGACTATCATCAACTAAATAAGCTGACGATTAAGAACAAGTACCCACTGCCAAGAATCGACGATCTGTTCGATCAGCTCAAAGGAGCTTCAGTTTTCTCTAAGATTGACTTAAGATCGGGATATCATCAGTTAAGGGTAAAGGAAGGAGACATTCATAAGATAGCATTTCGAACTTGCTATGGTCATTATGAGTTCTTGGTGATGCCGTTCGGGTTAACGAATGTGCCAGCAGCATTAATGGATATGATGAACCGGGTATTTCAACCATATCTTGATCGGTTCGTCGTGGTGTTCATCGACGATATCCTGGTTTATTCCAAGTCTGAGGAGGAGCATGATGCACATCTTCGTGTGGTGTTGCAAATTCTGAGGGAGAAGCAGTTGTACGCAAAGTTCAGTAAGTGTGAGTTCTGGCTGAAGGAAGTGACCTTCTTAGGGCATGTAGTTTCAGCAGAGGGAATTAGGGTGGACCCTCGGAAGATAGAAGCTGTATTGGATTGGAAACCGCCGAAGTCTGTAGCGGAGATTCGAAGTTTCTTAGGATTAGCAGGATACTACCGAAGGTTCGTTGAGGGGTTCTCGTTAATTGCGGCACCCTTAACTAAGTTGTTGAGGAAGGGAGTACCATTTGTTTGGACTGATAAACAACAGGAGAGCTTTGAGAAGCTAAAGAAAATTTTGACAGAAACACCAGTGTTAATTCAGCCAGAGGTGGGAAAAGAATTTACCGTCTATTGTGATGCGTCACACACGGGTTTAGGATGTGTGTTGATGCAAGATGGAAATGTGGTTGCGTATGCGTCCCGACAGTTAAGACCGCATGAATTGAACTACCCTACGCACGATTTGGAATTGGCGGCAGTAGTGTTCGCTCTGAAGATCTAGAGACACTACCTGTATGGGGAGAAGTCGGTTATTTACACGGACCATAAGAGCTTGAAGTATATCCTTACCCAGAAGGAGTTGAATCTAAGACAACGTAGGTGGATTGAACTCTTGAAGGACTATGACTGCTCGATCGAATATCATCCGGGTAAGGCTAACGTGGTGGCAGATGCGCTGATTAGGAAGGCGATAGTGGGTTTGAGGGCGATGTTCGCTCATCTCAGTCTGTATGAGGATGGCAGTTTGGTAGCTGAACTCCAAGTAAGACCTAGGTGGACAAGTCAGATCAAAGAGAAGCAACTTCTAGATGATGTTTTGAGTGCTCGACTCCGGCAAGTGCGAAGTGGTGAAGGAGAGGACTATAGTTTGAATGGTGATGGAATCCTGTGTTTTCGTAAGAAAGTTTGTATGCCAAAGGATGTGGAGTTAAGGCAGATGATACTTCAGGAGGCGCATAGTAGCCCTTACGCTATGCATCCTGGAGGGGTTAAGATGTATCGGGATTTGCGAGAGCAATTCTGGTGGCCAAGTCTGAAGCGAGAAGTAACGGAATTCGTGGGTAAATGTTTGACGTGTCAGCAAGTGAAGGCGGAACACCAGCTGCCTTCGGGGTTATTGCAGCCGGTAAAGATTCCGCAGTGGAAATGGGAAAGAATCACAATGGATTTTGTTAGTGGGTTACCTCTTACGCCCACTAAAAAGGATTCGATTTGGGTGATTGTGGATCGACTGACGAAGTTTGCTCACTTCATACCGGTTCGTGTTGACTATTCTCTGCAAAGGTTGGCTAAGCTGTATGTGGCTGAGGTTGTGAGACTGCAAGGTGTACCTGTGTCGACCATATCAGATAGGGACCCTAGATTCACGTCACGATTCTGGAAGGCTCTGCATCAGGCAATGGGAACAAGGTTAGACTTTAGTATCGCTTTTCATCCGCAGATTGATGGTCAGTCTGAGAGGGTAATCCAGATCCTGGAGGATATGTTAAGAGGTTGCATCATTGATTTTAGGGGTAGTTGGGAGGAGTATTTACCTTTGGCAGAATTCACGTGCAATAACAGCTATCAATCTAGTATTCAGATGGTGTCTTATGAAGTGTTATACGGACTTAGATGTCGTACTCCCACTTGTTGGACAGAATTAGGTGAACGTCAGGTGTTGGGTCCAGAACTAGTGTCGGAGACAGAAGAAAAAATTAGATTAATACGGGCTCGGTTGAAAGAAGCGTCTGATCGACAGAAATCTTATGCGGATTTAAAACGAAAGGAGATGGAATTTGCAGTGGGAGACCAAGTTTTTTTGAAAGTGTCACCGTGGAAGAAGGTAATGAGGTTTGGTCGGAAGGGCAAACTAAGTCCCCGGTTTATTGGACCTTATCGGGTATTAGAACGTGTGGGCCCAGTGGCGTATCGACTGGAGTTGCCTTCAGAGTTGGAGCGGATACATGATGTGTTTCATGTCTCGATGCTAAGACGTTATCGTTCTGATCCATCGCACATTGTGCCAGTGGAAGAAATTGAAGTAAGGCCAGACTTGTCCTTTGAGGAGGAGCCAGTGCAAATCTTGGATCGACACGTAAAGGTGTTGAGGAGGAAGTCCGTCCCTTTGGTCAAGGTTTTGTGGCGGAACCACTGGGCGGAGGAAGCGACATGGGAGCCAGAGGATGTTATGCGACAGCAGTATCCCCATCTTTTCTGATCAGGTAAATTTTGGGGCCAAAATTTATTTTAAGGGGGGTAGAACTGTAACATCCTGATTTAGTGGGCCTGTGCATTTTGTGTGTTGTAAGTTTAATTTGTTAATTTAAGGGTTAAGGGCCCAGTTTGGGCTCAAGAATGGGCTGAGGCCTTGACTAAATTTCTGCGTAGACACTCTAGCACTTTAAAAGGTAGTTATATGTGTTTTAAATGGCAAAATGGGCTTGTGGCCCAAAGGTAAGTGGCACTATGATGGAGCTAGAAGTGGCGTCAGAGGTAAGGAAGGGAGGAGGCCCAGTTTTGGCTGCTTGAAGCCCAAGTAATTGGGCCAAATTCGGCACTTAAAAGGGAGCAATAGGGGGGACGGCAATAAGGCTATAAAATAGGGATTTTTAATATTTTTATTATGTGGATATTATGCTGATAAAGGAGGGAGGAGTTGGTGCTAATTAGGGCTATTTTTGAGGATTTAATAGATTAAGATAAGGGAAAAGGATAGGAGCTATCTTGTGGTTGCAGTGTTGGTCGAAAATCAAACTCAGTAAGGGGGAGGAATCGGTTTAGTATAGTCTAGGGGGTGTGCCGAAATTTGAAGGCATTAGACTTCTTTGTTCTCTTTTTCTTTCTTCGCCTATCTTCTTTCTTTCAAAAGAAATCGCCATCTTCCTCTTCACTTTCTTTTCTTTTCTTTCTTTTTCTAGCTGAAACTCCTCACTCAATTATTCTAAAAACCGAAAAACACTTTAGCCTTCTCTTGTTCATACTCTTTCGGGATTTTCTTAAAAGCCAAAATTCCTAGATCTCTTCTCTTGTGTTTGCTGAATTCTCCTATAAGGGGTAGCCGAAATCTTCTCAAGAGGTAAGTGTTGAAAACGTTATTCTTTCAATCTATCCCGGCTTTTAGAAACCATAGCCGAATGGCTACATGGTAGATTAATCTTGTGTTTTCTTTCATTTGCGGCATTCCGGGATTTGAAGGGGATTCAATCGTATAGATTTCTAAGCCAGAGTTCAGTAGCATTCAGGTCGTATTGTTTTCGGGATTTCAAGGTAAGGAGATCTGTTAATCTAAACGTATAATTCAGGTAAAACTCTAACCCTTGGCCGAATATAGGAGAGGCCTTATCTTCGCGTTCTTCCGGCTTTTGAGCAAAGTTGTAGATAGAAGGCAGTACATTTGTTTAGCAAGGGTATCGACATTAATCAGGTGTGTAACCTTTCACACCATTTAGATTGTTTGTTAATATATGCTTATAAATTTATTATATTCTGTTAAATGCCGAAATACCGGCATTGCTGTTGAAAACCCGAAAAGGGTAAAGGCGAATCACCAGGTTAGTGATCTCTGTCATTCTAAAGTGAATGGTTCTGTTGATTTAATATGATAAACATGTATACTGGTTTCTGTAATTGCACGGGGTTGGGTAATTAATGAAAGGGGAAGTATTCTGTTGTAGTGGCTTTTGCCATGATCTGTTGTAGTGGCTTTTTGCCATGATCTATTGTAGTGGCTATTGCCATGATCTGACGATGTGCAGCTAACTGTAGCATGACTACCATCGATGGTGTGTAGCGGTGTGGGTTGATTGTAGAAATCCCCAATGGTGTGATTGGCAGGCAAGGGAGGTGTGTAGCGGATGGAAACCTAGGACTGGGTTGGGCTTTGCATAATTTCTGATATATTATATTTTATTATCTGTCCTGTGGGGCTAAGGCCCAGTCTGATGGTGCACGAGGGTTGCACACTGAGTCTTGTGACTCACCCCGTTGTTAAACATTTTTCAAGAGACATGTAGAGCATCGGACCAGGCTGGAGAGGAACGCAAGGTGGCCATGCATGAGATTATTTTGGATACTGCAAAAGGCATTATTTTGTTTATTTATATTTAATATTTTGGATTAGTTTGGGTTATATTTTATTGTAATAAGGCCACGGGCTACTTACTTTATATTTTCGGTTTTTGGGCTTATTTTCAGACACTTGAATTATACGTAGAATTGGAATTTGGGCTTGTACTAAAATAATAGAAAGCAAAGGCAGAATTTTGGGTTTTCATTCACTAAGGCATTTAAATGAAAACTTATACCTTTTATAAACTATCAAATTATTAAGTTTTCCGGTATAAATGTTTAAACTCCACAAATGTTTTCCAAAAACGCGACATGTTTTATAAAATCTTCTTAGTGACATGCCAGATCCGGTCGTGGTGTTTGGGCTGGGTTTGGGGTGTTACAAAGATGAGATCTTCTGTTTTCAGTCTACTCCCTACAATTTTAGGGAGATAAGACTAAAATCTTCTTCGATCTGCTTCCTACAACTTCAGGAAGATAAGATCTTCTATCTTCAATCTACTCCGCTACAACTTCAGGGAGATAAGACTGAAAGGGTCTTCGATCTGCTTCCTACAACTTTCAGGAAGTTGAGATCTGCAAACTCACCAATATTGCTACACCATCCGCTGAGGGACATGTCCTGTAGACTCGATTTAGTATGTTCATGCTGTATGACTAAGATAAAAAATGAATCAAATGCTTCTAGCTATATATAATATGTTATGAAGATGACTCCTTTTAAAGGATTAGGATGCGATGACCGAAATGAATCAAATGCTCCTAATGAAATTTGCTATGATACAGAAATGTTATGAGTATGATTCCTATTCTAGGTATTATTACTCATTTGTTTTTCATTCTTGTTCGTCAATCATATTCTGCTCAACCAGCTTGCCCTAATGTAATTTCTGAATCAACCCCGCTTGGATCTTGAGACATGAAGTTGGTATCTCCCACTACAACTTCAGGGGAATAACATTTGGTTTCTTCCATTCAATCTGTTACCACTCAGGGGTGTAGAACTTGTATCACTTTCAATCAAATATGTTACACGAATTCCCTGGGTATAATGACCAAATGTATGTGTCTAAAATTTTCAATGAATATAGGGTATCCCGACAATGATCCCTTTTTATATTTGGATTGACCTTGTTCGTCATTTGCCGATGTGGTATCACCAACGAAATTGTCTTATCCAATAAGGATCTGAAGAGATAATCATTTTTCAATGTTTCCAACCCTTAGGCTTGGTGAGTTCTGAACAATAGTCATGTTTCAGATTCCTCATATTATTTAGAAGCTTCTAGAGTAATATGCGAAACTCCTTTTATGAAAGTGCTATTAGTCCATAAATCATTATTTCAATATAAAATGCTTGAAAAAGGTCACAAAAAATGGATAAGAAAGAAATTAGTCAGGAGCATAGCTCAAAACAAATAAGTTAATCAAAGATAACCAAGGCAATAAATGAAAATTGATTGGTATATCTTAAAAAGAATAAAGTAAATATAGCAAAGGCTATAAAAAAGATTAATTGGGGTGTTTCTCTGAAAAGAATAAAGTAATCAAAGATTTAGAATTTAAAATGGGTAAGATGGGAAACTAGGTGCCCCAGATATCGCAGCTTGAGCTTCTCTTGTTCAAACTTCTTGAGGACCATTTTAAGCTCAATATGTATTTAGGGGATCCAGAGTACTCTGTCGATGCCCCAAGACGTAACATACTTCCTTATTGTTAATTCAGATGTAGCAAGACTACTGTATGCCCTGCTGTTTGATCAAAATTTGAGCCACCCTTTTCGGGTTTTCAACTCAAATCCCCTTTGGTCTCAAAGCGCCCTTTGCGGGTTTTTGCCTTGGCCTCTCCTTTTTCTTTTTTTTTTTTTTTTGCATTTGAACTCAAGGCGCCCTTTGCGAGTTTTCACCTAGGTCTTTCCTCTTTCAGGTAAAATATCTCTTGACTAAACCTGGATTCAACGGATCGGGCAAGTCTTTGCCATCCATCTCGATCAATATCAATGCTCCTCTAGAACAGGCCCTACATAAGTCCTTTCCAGTTTGGCATATGATTTCCTCTAAAATCGTTTTGTAGAGGAAAAATTTGTTTCAACATCAGGTTCCCCTTGTGGAATTCTCTAGGATGAACCTCTTTGTCGTAAGCTCGCATCATCCAACCGTGATTAGGTTCAATTGGCAAAAACACTTCAATTCCATAATGGGTAAGATGTTGCCTCAGCGAAAGTTCGGGCCGACGTTCGAAAATCATAGAAAGTAGTGATAGCTTTTTATGCCAATTTTACAAGTCTTAGCCACCTTTTTTTTGGCAACTTTTATTGCACTGTGATATGCTGCCTGATCAAACTGTAAACTTTGACTTTGTACAGTTATTTAAACACGATCTTTTTGATCTTTTCCTTCATTTTTTTTATTTTTTTGATTTTTTTGATTAATTTGATGACTTCGACCTTGTAACATTGGCATATAAAGCTACTTCCACTCTCTTAGTGAAGTAAATGATAACTATGACGATGAGTCGATATTGATTAAAAGCTTTTGATGAGATTGGCCCCATCACATCCATGCCCCACATATGGAAAATTTGTGAAGAACTGGAGTAGGCATATGAATCTTATCTTCTTTAGTTCCGTATTTGTGGTATGATTGATGCTATCTCCTTCCATGGTGAATCAACAGTGCCCAATCCTCTTTGTTTAGCCTGCTTCTTATTAGCCAAGGCATGTCCTGATATGATTGTGTGAAAACATCTTTGAATCCTTAAAAACAACTCAATGACGTCTTGCCTTATTTTTGTAGTGAGCTAGGCTTCGGTCTTCACCTTTCCCTAGGCTCATAATAGCCAATGACCCTTTGTAGAGTAAGGTCTATTTTTCATCTTGTTAAACCATTCTTAACAAGTCAGAAGACATGTCACAATCTCTGTCATCTTCAAAGTCCTAAGATCCCCTAGACCCATATCTCGTTCAAAAAGGGAGTCAGTAACAACGTCGCTCATATCATTGATATCTGGGTACCTCGGTACGAAGGCAGGAAATCCAAAGAATAAATGATTCTAAGGATGATTATTGGTATGGTCATGAAAGAATATTCTAAAAATAAAAGAATGTACAGTATGAAATGTAAAGAATAAAAGAATATGTATTCAAAAAGATGCATTTTATTGAAATAAAATTTTGAACATAAGCCTATTTCACAAAAGAGTTCTTGTTGCCTCTAGGCTCAAGTCAACAAGCATGTTTTGGACATTACTCTAAATTGGCCCTAAAAGTACAGAGATTTCTCCCACAGTCTCATTATTCAAAACACTCTCAAGTACACAAGGGTTTGGAAACTTTGTTCTCTAGTTCCCTCTTTGATTTCTTCAAGGAGTAGCAACTTTCTTGTCTCCTCCTTCAATTACCACATTCACTACCTCATTTAAGTGATCAGGTTTTGATGGATCGTCGAACTTCACAACTCCCATTTTAATGAACTTTTCGACCAACGTTTTAAACGTATTGCAGTTTTCGATTGAGTGGCCTTTTATTCCCGCGTGGTACTCACATTGGGTATTCTTGTTATACCATTTTCGGAACGCAGGTTGCAACGGTTTCGAATAAAATGGGGACACCACGTATGCGTCAAACAAACTTTGATATAGCTCTTTATACGTCATGGGGATTGGCGTAAATTGGAGCCTTTTAGAGTTTTGCCTTGGGGAAACCTGATTGTTGGTAACTACCATTCTTGGCTGATTTACTGTAATCAGCTCTGAATGACTCTTGTTGTACCTACCGACATTATTCGTTTTCTTTTCCTTCTTCTTCAGGGCTTTTGAAGTCCCTTTTCCTCTTTCCTTCGTTTCTACCAAAACAACCAGTTTGGCTTGATCATTGCTCGGGTTAACACCCATTGGAGAGTAAACGATGTCTTCCTCATCATCCTCACTATTGTCCACTGAGCCACTCCCTTTTCCAAGTCCTCCAGCTAGTAATTAGGTTAGCTGGCCTATCATATTCCTTTGAAATTCCGGCATTTCTTGTTGAATCTCGGTCAATTGCCCCTGCATCTGTATTTGCATTTGTTCTATTCTCTTCAACCTTTGCTCCATGTTTTCCAGGTTAACTGAAATATTTTTACCTAATTAGGTTTCTTTTGTAAAAGTCTAATGTAAATGATGCAATGTAATGCAAATGCATGAATGCAGAGAAAGAGAGGCTTTGACTCTGAATTCAGTTACGTTAGAAAAACTTTACTAGAAAATAAATTTCTTTACACAAAACGGATCGCATACATGACCTTGTCCTCATAGTCCAAGTGAAAACATCAATCCCCTTTTTTGCAAAATTCAAATCTTACAAACCTCTAATAGATGCCTCCTCTAGCTCCTTTTGCTTGATCTGGATGTGACTCACTGCTCCATAATGCTTGTTAGACTCTTCAAGAAAGTCGAGACGTGGTGATTCCCGATTTGTTTTTGTCAGCTTAAATAAGGTCTTGTATTCCTTCGCCGGCTATCAGTCTTCTCTTGTTGTGTTCACTTGGACTATATTCGGACGACCGTATAATAATCCACTTTATCAAAAAAATTCATTTTCTTATGACCAACTTTTCTATTTAGCAATCAAATTTGAAATCAACACCTCTTTTCTATGATGTGAATGCAATGCAATCAAAACAAAAGAAAACACGTTAGCACAGGAAAAATAAATATCCTAGAACACCTATCAGGGTGACCACTAGGGTTTGACATAGTTCTACCTAAGGTGGGCTCTTAGGGTTTACTATATGTGGTTTAGTTCTAAAGTTGAGGTACCCAAACCAGCAGATTCCTCGATCCTCACCCATTATAGGCTCATACAGACAGAGTTCGGTTCAGGGGAATACATTTCCCTATGGCTGCACGGAGGTGAAAACCTCACGAAGACATAGGTACGGATGTATCCCTAAAGCGATTCACTATCCTGCACGGAGGTGAAAACCTCACGAAGGAGTAGCTTTTCACTCTCACTTAAGGGTGTGACCACAATGGTCATGCAATGCAATAGAACCATATACAATAAAAAGAATCATAATTTTTTTTAAAAAAAACCAATTTTTTTTAAAATTCGGACAAAAGGACATAAAATTATCGATTTTACGAATTGACTCTCTTATTGGTCCCTAGCGGAGTCGCCAAGCTGTCGAAACCATTTTAAAATCCGGTTTTAAAAAGATGGGTCGACTTTTAAAAAACGAAAATGGGAGTCGCCACCAATCCCTTTTTATTTAGGTGCGATTGGATCACCTTGTAAAACGTTTTATTTTAAAAACATTCAATTTTGGTCCACAAAAACAAGAAAACAGGTTCGGGAGTCAGTTACGTATGAGGAAGGGTTAGCGCCCTCATAGCGCCCAAAAATTGGTACCTAATCGATAAAATCATGTCCAAATGTTTGAAATTTAAAAGTATTTAAAAATATGATTTCTTAAAAAAAACTTCGAGCAATTTAAGTTAAAATTTGAGACTTTCTTGTTCCGAAGGAATATAAACATCACATCCAGCACGTTAGGACACGATATTTTAAAACCTTCGTAATTAAAATCATCTCACGATTTGCAAAGCTTGTAAAAAGGATATTTAGCTATTTAGCCAAACGAAAAATCACAACCCAGCACGTTAGGGCACTATTTCCCGAATTTCTAAATACCAAAACATTGTCTTATTTTCAAAAACCTTACCTCGAGATAACATAATGTCACATCCAACACGTTAGGACACGACATTTTGAATTCCCGAGAATAAGTTTTTATTTGAAATGAGAAGGGATATTTAATATTTGAAGTTCCACAAGAAGAATCGAGACCCAGTAAGTTAGGGAAAAATTCTTCTCGAAGTCCCCAAATATCACACATCACCTTATTTTTAAAAATGCATCAAAAAGGTATTTTTATAAAAAATGGTTTGAATATACAAATAACGATTTTACAAAATTACAAATTATACTAACAATAAATAATAAAAAGATAATATAACATGAATATATAATAGAATATGCTAAACAATAATAAACTATCTAAAGAAATAAATAAACATATAATATAGCAATAATTGAAATTTTCACAAAATAATAAAATTAAATGAAAAATGGAATAATATGTTTAAACATCGAGGAAAAAGAATATGATGATTTTTTTAAAATGATTAATATATATACATAATAAAAAAAATTAAAAGTAAAACCTATCTTAAATATATAATATAATAAATAATATACTAATCATAAAAATTATATGTAATAAATAATATATAAATTATATACTAATATATAAATTATTAAACAAGTAAAATAATATATAAATAATAATTAAATATATAAAATAATACATATAAAATATATATATGAATTTCACAATATTAATAAATTAATAAATATGGGAAACTAATATAGAATATTTAATATGATAAATAATTAAAATATAATATAAAATAATAAAATAAAATAAAATAAAATAAAAAGGATAAAAATAAAATTAAAACAAAGAAAACTGGGGTTAAATAGCAATTAAAACAAATAAAAAATATTAAATTAAAATGCGCGCTAAATCACAAGGGTTAAAATAGCAATTAGGCCAAGTTTAAAAACTACGACGTTTTGATCCCAGCCTTTAAAGAGCCCGAGGGACTAAATTGAAAAGTAATTAAAATTGTAGGGTCAAATTAAAAATAGATAAATAAAATTAAACCGAATGGAAAAAAATATAAAAATGAGGGAGGACTAAAATGGAAATTCGACCATTTAATAAAACACGCGGATCCTGAGGGCTGGGTCGGGTCAACACGCAGATCCTAAAGCCCAAACGACGTCGTTTTAGTGTTTATTCATTAAGCTAAAACGACGTCGTTTTGTTATTGCCATATAAGTAAAAATCAGTTTAAAAAACATCACTTTGTCATTCATTTTTTTTTTTAAAAAAAAAAAGAATCCTCCCCCTTTCAAATTCTCTCTAGCTCTCGGCCTGAGGTCCAGGCTCCGATCCTGGCGCCATCGATGTGTCGCCATACGCGCCTCCTTAGATGGCAGCCGGAAGCCCATATCTCCATGAATTTAAAGGTAATCCATTCGTGTTATATATTTTAAAACTGTAGTTATATAAAAAAACGCATAGATTTAAGTAAAAAAAGTAAAAAGAAAAAAAAAAGAAAATAACTGGAAAATCACATTTATAACCTAATTTCTTGTATTTTATTTCTCTGGATCTTTGTGAATATTTTTGTATTTTTTTCTTTCTGTATCGTCCCCTTTTACAAGTTTTTGTGAGGCCTTTATAGCCTTTCGCAATGAAAATAAAAAAGGAAATAAAATCTATGCCATGTTTTCCTTTTGTTGTCGTATTTCTTTCTTTTTTTGCAGGTTGATGTTAAGAAATTCGGCGATGAAGGCGTTATTCGTGCATGAATCGTGGTACGATCAAAGACTCGGTGCTGGTGCGAGGAGTAGACTGCGGCGCAACTGTTGGCCTGGGCGTGAGGAGCGGCGCGACTATTGGGATCCTGCTGGGACATTTGCGGTGCCTAGGGTTTCCAGAAACCCTAAGCTTCTGTTGAGGCGGATTAATTTTGGGCCTTTGGGGCCACGGGTGTTTGGGTCTGTCTTAGGTGTTGGGTAGTGGGCTATCATTGGGCTGCTGGGTATAATTTGGGCTTGGGTGAACTGTTTTGGATTTATTTAATTTTGGCTCTGTAACAGGGACTGTTTTTGGACATTTATTTTTTATTTTGGTTTTTCAGCCCGGGCAAAAATGGGCCATTACAGTTAATATCATTAAATTTTTTTATTAAAATATTACATGGTTATATATATATAATTTGGTTACCCTAAGAGTCTTAAAAACTAACACATGATTTCCTATTTCTTTTAAGTTTGGGTACGTCTTACCTTTTTTATTTTTCTAGTTTTTAAAAAATGATTAAATTTCAATTTTGGTCTCTTTATTATGCTTAAATTTGATATTTAGCTAGCACACTTTAATTTCTAATGTAATTTGGTCCTTGTATTTTTATATTGTTATTAACTAGTCCAAATAGTTAATATCAATAATTTTTCGATTACATTATGTGATTATATATAATTTGAATGTCCTAAGGGTCTTAGAGATAGATACGTAGCTTTCTCTTTCTTTTAGGTTTGCCTTGTTGCATTTTCTTTTACATTATAGGACAATGATCAAACTTCAATTTTAGCCTTATGCTATGCTGAAACTTGGGATTTAAACTATATACTTTATTTTTTTTATACAATTTGATTTTTCTACTTTTATAATGTCATTAGCTAGTCTAAAATTTTAATATTGTTAGCTATTTCAATAAAATTGTTGACGTAAAAATGAAACAATATTCCAACAAAAAAATTATTTTATCATGACGAGTTCAAATAAATGTTTTTAAAAGAAAATTTTCATATAAACATTTTTAATGTTATTTTTATTGTTACATAATTATTACCAAGTGACTTTTTTTAATTTTAAAATGTTACATCAGTGAATTTAATAAAAAAATTTTAATCATGACAATAATTGGATTTGGGTTTTTAAAACCAAAAGGTAGGATTAGAGTATATTTTAACCTTTAAATTCATACAGCATAATTTGACACTAACAAATAATCAATCTAATACAAATCGAGAGAATGATAAATGAAAATAAGAAAAAAAAGATTTTGGTGGCCAGCTCAGACCATAACTTCCATTTATAATCCATCCACTATTCCACTTGCCAAAAACTCATCCTCTTTATATATCGGTGCAAAACATGATATATTCAATAAATATCAAAATTATATATGAGTTTTGATACAATTTGTAATATTATACATTAATTTTAATTTGGTGTATTTCTATACATCAAATTTTAATTTTAGTTTAATTTTTACATTTCATTAACCCGTTATCTATGTAGCACAATCTCATTAATTTATGTGTAAATTGTTGACATGAAATTTTATTAGATTAAAAAACAAACAAAGAAATTCAAATCATTTCCATCTAGATTAAAAAAAAATAAACACACTTGGGAAGAGGGTTTCTTATTTCTCCCAGGAATTTTTTTTTTTAATCTAGGAGGAAATAATTTAAATTTGTTTTTTTAATCTAATAAAATGTCATATCAACAATTTACGCATGACTTAATAGAACATTGTGTTACATAAATAATGAGTTTAGTGAAATGTGAAAATTGAACCAAAATTAAAATTTGATGTATACAAATACACCAAACTAAAGTTGATGTATAGCATTGCAAATTATATCCAAGTTCATGTATAATTTTAATATTTATCCCTACCTTATTCTCAAAAGAAAATGGTATATTACCTATCTATACTATATGTAATTAAACTTAAAAAATACTAATTTATCCCATTTTTATTTCATCCAACTCAGCTATCACTATTTTTGGGATAAATCCCAAAACTATACATAAATTATGGTTTCATGTGCAATTGTATACATGAAATTTTGATTTGACCCAATTCTTATAAATTATTAACACAATTATTCATATAACATCATTTTGTGTTTATATATTACACACATAAATAATTATATCTATCCAATATAAAAATAAATTGATTTATTTATTTCTTTAAATGTGTATGATTAAATCAAAATTAAAGTCTCAAGTATACATTTGAACCACAATTAGAGTTTCATGTGTATAATTGTACCAAATTAAAGTTCATATATACAATTGTACATTAAATTAAAGTTCATGTATAATTTTGAGATTTATCTCTTTATTTTTTAATACAAGATATAGTCAAAACCATAAATAATTACTATTGATGATACTAGGTTAAATTAAAATTTCTGCAATTTGGATGGTGAATTATATCAAAGTCTACTTGAAATAGAAATTACAATGCATAGGAAGGACACTGTCAACTTTTGAATTTTGAATTCTATTTTGAATTCTATACTGAAATTTGTAAGGCTTTGATAAAGAGACTCAATAATTAAATACCTAAATTAACAACAATTATAAGATTTTATGTTTTTTAGTGAACTATAAAAGGAGAGTAAAGTCCTAATAGCAATGCGGTTAACAAGATAAACTTGGAACAATGAACACCCTAATCATTAGGCTAACACATAGAAAGTATCATATCATACCAGAGGCAATGGCAAAAAGAATAGAGGATTTAGTCAAACTTGCATCTGAGGACAATCTTGCAGATTTGTTTAATAAGACTTTAGTGCCCAGGAGTTTTGAGAAACATGTAGAGGCTATGGGAATGCAAAATATGTCTTATCTTCTTCACTAGGGCAAGTAGGAGGCTATTCGAATCTAGTGCCCTTAGTGTAGTGGTATCGTCAAAATGTACTTGTAATTTTTCAAATAGATTGGTTTTATAAAATTCCATCATCATTATTAATATCTTTTGAATAATGTCCTCAATGATTTTGTCACGAAAAGCAAAATGAAAGAAAATATTAGCTCACTAATTATCTAATGTTTAACTAATGCTAAGTTGCATTATGTGGTTGATCATAATGCAAGAAGAGAATTTATATTATTAGATAATCTAAAATATTCATAGTCTAATTGAAATTGATAGAGTCGATCAAAAGACTATTATGTTGTTTATCAAGTCCAATTAAGGAGATACATTGTCTTGGGTATTAGAGCAGATGACTCTAGAAGATAGAGACATAGATGTGACTATATGGATTGATAGTGTATCAGGTAAGACTTGGGTAGAATAAATCCTAGATTCGTTTATGGATTTATTCACTTGTACTGTTTATAATGTTGCTTACCTTAATCCTCAGTTAGTGAAAACTATGTGTGCATGACTTATACATTGATGTATTAAAGCCTGAGGTTAATAAGTAATAGAGCCGAAACTTGGTACATTAGGTATATGACTTCTACATGACATAGTTTTACTTAAAATATTAGAATTCATAGCCCAATATAGGATAAATAATATCCTCTCATCGACACTACATGATAGATGGAAAAGTAATATGGCTACAGGTCATTTGTCTATAACAAATTATTTAATTGATATTAATTAGTAAATGACTTTTTCATGAAAGAGGATGTAATAAGTACTGTGAGATAAAATAGAGTCATATTGGGAGAACAGATTTTATCCCAAAGAGATTAAGGATATCCTATAAAGGTAACACACACATGACAAGGTCATTGGACCAGCACTTGAGTAAGTTGCTTTCATATTGGTATATAATAAGGGAGAGTTCAGTCATGGTACTCTAGTGGAATGACTCTATGTAACAGCCTGGTTTAGACCCTAGTCGGAATTTTGGTTTTGGGACCATTAATCCGAGGTCAGAGAATATTTTAATATTATTTTTGGTGTTTACAATATGTGATTGAGTGTGTGAAAATTCTGTGTGAAAATTTTATCGATTGTGTGCTTAATTTGCAAAAAGGACTTAATCGCATAAAATGAAAAAGTTGTGTACTGATTGTTAAAGTGCTTATTTGGCATGGCTTATTAGATGAAAGGTCCTTAAGTTGATATTAGACCATTGGTAGATGGGATGGACAAAAATGGGCTTATATTAGTAGATTTTAAAGGTTATACATTAAGGGCAAGATAGTAAAATGTTAATTAAGTTAATATGTAACACCCCTAACCCATATCCGTGGCTGAATTAGGGCTACGAGGCATTACCACACTAAATACAACTTCCAAACATTCACTTATTCACACAGATCATATTCGCATAAATAAAGCATATGGCTGATTAAAAATTAAATATACATTATTAATCATAAAACAAAAGACAATTCTCTTGCATATAATCTTATTTATATGTTAAATAAACCTAACTCAAAACCATACAAAATTTGCTTCAGAATATACACGTAAATTATATTCTCATCACATCATGACATATATGTTCAAATCCAAAATAATTATTAAACACTTAATTATTCAATAATTTACTTGCACTTAATAGACCAAACAAATCACATCACAAAGCTTAATGTCCAAAATCATATATGATATAAACTATTAAACCAATTTATTGGCACTTTTTTTTTCCACATTAAAATTGAACCATTCAAGCTTAAAATATATAAACACATTACCAATCATCTTGCCTTTAATTCGACTAATCAAATTTATCTATTAAAAGCTAAACCCAAAACATACACTTCTCATATAACCAACTTTAACCGATTTTATAAGAACATTATTTACTAACTATAAGTCTATTTAAAAGACAACAACGTATTGTTTTAAAAGACCATAAACATGCATAGTTTCTATTACCAGCTTTCGCATATGTGCTCACCAAATGAGCCATTTCTAAAAATCCATACAAACCATATCATTGTACAATTAATAAACTGAATCAATATTACTCACATATGTGCGAATCAAACATTTATCGCATACCCATCAAACTCATATAACATACTTATTACCTAACTAACATTCATTACTTAGCTTATTTACTGAAATACATAACCATATGCCTCATATTCATAAAAACATGGTATTTCTTCTCGATTAGCTAAACCATGATCAAATTTAAATATTAACAAAACATATCACCTTTTACTCATTGAAGCATGCCATTTCAAATCAAAACAAAACCACATTTCCTATTCAAATTTTCATGGCTAAATTATATATAATATCTCAAACCATCACACACATATTTCATTTCAAAATCAAATGCATACTAACTTTACAAACAATATTCAAACTGGTTCATATTACAATTTAGACATCTCAATATTAAATCATTAGCTATGCATAACCTGAATTTATTCATCAACCTCATATTTCAAGACTTTAATACCTAACATAACCAAATTTATCACATACCTGTAACATGAATATCTCATTTCAATGCAAGCTCAAATCATGATCAAATGTAGTCAAAATAAAGCATAAAAATTAAACACATCAAGCACTCATTCAAAAGCACATAAAATCCAACTTAAACAAAATAATCATGGACAAGCTATTTTTAAACCAACCCGAACTCAAGCATGGAAATTAAGCCATTTTCGCATGGCTATAATAATTACAATTTCAAAACCAACCAAACTAATACTAGACTATACATGCCATAGATTCAAAATTCAAACTTAGTAAATACCGAAACAGTCGATAGTGTGATAGACTCCTCCAACGATCCCCGAGCTCATAACCTATCTTCCAAAATCTATAAAACGAAGAGTAAACATACACACAATAAGCTTTTGCAGCTTAGTAAGTTGTAAGCAAACAACAATCATATGAACATTAACACTAAATCAATTAGCCAAGTCAATCCAAACCTTAATTAAATATACATATATCACACTCACAAGTTTATATGTTATCAAATATACATTAGCATTTAACATCATATAGCTAAATGCACAAATACTCTTAAACATATATAATTATCACTTTTAAATATCACAACTATATCAATATGCTGAATCACTTATATTATCACAAATACATAATAGGCCTAATCACTTATATGTTCAAATGTGCTAACACATAATTCATATTTCACATAACTTTAAATCATCAATTCAAGTATACAATTTACCTTAATTTCATAACATAGTATGAGTACATACCTGAACCTTTTAATTCAATTTCACATTTGGTCTTTACTTCACATTGCTCGTTGAACTATTCGGAACTAAAAAGGATACGCGGATAGTCGAAAGCTCGTACAATGCCAACGCCTAAGACGTGGTCTTACATTTAATCACATATCGATGCCACTGTCCCAAACAGGGTCTTACACGAATCAAATACGATGCCAATGTCCCAGACATGGTCTTACACGTAAACACAAGTCGAAGCCAACGTCCCAGACGTTGTCTTACACGAAAACACATATCGGAATCCTATGTCATGACATATGTATCCTAACTATTCCTAAGGTTCGTACGTTGTCTTAAACGAAAACACATATCGGAATCCTATGTCATGACATATCGAATTAAACTCGTAACTTATCTTCCAAGCTTAATCACAATCGACCAATGCACATATATTTTCTTAAATTTCAATTTAACATATAACAAATAAATATTTTCAATTTAACAACATTTATGTGCTTATAGACTTACATCAGATAACGAATATCAGAATGGAACGATTATTCGACGAATTTGGTTTTCCCCGACCCAAATCCGATTTCTTTAATTCTTAATCTAAACATATTCAAATTAAATTCATTTAAACACAATTCCATTCAATTTAGTCCAAAAACACATAAATGGTCAAATTGCCATTTTCCCCTGATATTTCACGCTTTTTACAAATTAGTCCTTATACATAAATATGCAAAATACACCAAATTTCCATATACCTATTCATAGCCGAATATTCATGTAACATCCTGAATTTTTGGGTCTATTCGTTTAATGTGTTTAATTAGTTAATTTGAGAATTAGAGGTGCAATTGGGCTCAAGGATTGAGCCGAGGTTTTGATTAAATATTTTGTATAGACACTTTAGGGGCTTAAATTAAAGTTGTAGTAGTTTAATTGACATATTGGGCTTATGGCCCAGCAACTAGGGGCATAGTAAGGTGAGCTATAAGTAGCGTCACTAGTGCATGAGGAAGGCCCAAATTTTGGTTGCTTGAAGCCCAAGTTATAGGGCTAAATTTCGGCACTTAATTGAGTAAAGAGGGGGTGTGCCAAAATTTTGAAGCCTCTCTTCTATTTTTCTTTTCTCATCTTCTTTCTCTCAAAAGCCGAAAGTCATTATCTTCTTCACCCTTTCTTTCTTTCTAAAATTTCTTAACCACTATTGTTATTCTTCTTCTAATATCTAAAAGCCGAAACTACACCTGTTATTCTTCTTAATATTCATTGGCCAAATCACCCTTAGCCACCTTTTCAATTCTTAAATCTTCCAAAAGCTGAAATCACTAGGATCTCACCTCCTGAAGTTGCCGAATCTTCTTTAGTGGAGTCTACTTGTGCCGAAATCTGAAGGAAACAATAGGTAAGTGTTGACTTCGGGATTTCCATGTTCTTTCGGCTTTTCAAAGTCCTTAGCCGAATGGCTATTTCTAAACTAATCCTTTATTTTACTATTATTTTCGGCATTTTGGGATTTGAAGAAGGAGTCAATCGCATAGATCTCTAAGTTATAGAATCGTGATACTTTCAGGATTTCAAGGTAAGAAATTTTATTGATTTTAGTATATGAAATCGGGTAGAATACTAACTATGGCCGAATATAGGAGAGGCCTATTTTTCACATCTTTTCTGGCTTTTCGAAGCAAAGTGTAGATTGGTTTAGCAAGGGGTATCTGCATTAATCAGGTGTGTAATTCTCCACACCATTTAGATCTGTCTAATTAATATATATATATATATATATATGATTATAAGTCTTGCATGTTTTGATAAATGCCGAAATCCCGGCATAATGACAGAACCCAAAGAGGGTATAAGCAAATCACCAGGTTAGTGATTGTTCTGGTTAAATGACTTAAGTATATTGATTATATGTAATTGCATGGGTTGGGTTTGATGAAAGGAGGAAGTTATATGTTGTAGCAGTTTTTATCGTGATTTGTTGTAGCGGCTTATGCCGTGATCTGTTGTAGTGGCTACGGCCATGATCTGATGATGAGCAGCATGACTGCCATCAAGGCGTGTAGCGGTGTGGGTTGATTGTAGAAATCCCCAATGGTGTGTATGGCTGGTACGGGGGCGTGTAGCGGATGGACACCTAGGACATGGGTTGGGCTTTGCATGTTATTTTTTGTTATTTATATTCTGATTAATATGTTGTATGGGGCTAAAGCCCAAATCTAATGGTGCATGAGGGTTGCACACTGAGTCTCGCGACTCACCCTTTTATTTTAACCATCTCAGGTGACACTTAGGGTATCGGACCGGGCTGGAGAGGAGAGCAAGGTGGCCATGCGACAGAGCTTTGAGGATTCAGCAAAAAGACTTAAATTAATATTTGATTTTTATTTAATTAATGGGTTTAGAATTTCTTGTAATAAGGCCATGGGCCATTAGACTAATATTTAAGTTTTGGGTTTTATGTTGGGCTATTATTATTGGGCTTTAAGGTTTTATGTTTAAAATACATTAAGACATGGATAATTTTTGGGCTATTATTTTTAAGTCCACCAATGCATTTTATAACTTTATATTTTATACTTACTAATAAATCACTGAGTTTTCAGTTTTAGTATTAAAACCTGACAATTGCTTTCCTAAGTGCTACATATTTATAAAATCACTCAAGTGACATACCAGATACGATTGTAGTGTTTCGGCCGGGTTTGGGGTGTTACAATTCATGTATATTAAACAAGCCCATATTTTCAATTATTTCACATTTCTAACCACAAAAATTTCCTCTTTTTCAATTTAATCCCTAATTCATATTTTTTTTGTCAAAAATCACTTTATAAAACTTGTATAACTTTAAACAACCATCAATAATCTTGCAAGAAATATCAAAATAAACATGTATTCAACAACGACACATTTTAAAAACATTACCGATTTCAGAAATTAAGGTACGGGCTAGCTATATCGAGCTGCAACGAGCTCAAAAACATAGAAATCATTAAAAACCGAGTAAAAATCGTACCTTAATTAGAAATTAAAGCTTGGCCGAATGTTAAAGCCATCAATGGCTTTCTAAGTCTTCAAATTCGGCTGGTGAAAAAGGAATGAAAAAGATGACACTTTGTTTCTTTTATTTATTATTTGTTTTGTCATTATTAACTAACAAAAATAACCTTTATACAACTTATTTATTACACCAAATGCCAAGCCATCATATTCCACTATCTCTTTTAATGGTTTAATTACCAATTAAGGACCTTTCCTGTTATGTTCTCTAGCTATTTGGCATTTTTAGCTAATAGAACACAAGTTTTATGCTTTACGTGATTTAGTCCTTTTTACCGAATTAACCACTCAAACGGTAAAATTTCTTTACAAAATTTTCACACGAACATTCTATCATACTGTAAATATTAATAAAATAATAAAATAAATATTTTGACTTGGTTAAGTGGTCCCGAAACCATCCGTTTCGATAAGACTTAAAAATGGGCTGTTACATAATATAAGTAAAACAAAACAAATTAGATGAGCATATTTTTATCTCTTCCACCGAAACTAGAGAAAAGAAATAACCATTGAAGCATTTTAAGGTTCGGTAAGCTCAAGCTTCAATTGGTAAGTGATTTGAGCTCGTTTTTTGATAATTTTTACGTTTTTATGATCGTTGCTTTGTGTTCTATCAAACCCATGCTTAAATTTTATAAATTGATGAAGATTTTGAGATAAGACATTGATGAATATGTGAGCTTTGTGTTGATAGTTGGTGGAATATTAAAGATTAATGTTGGGTTAACATAGTTTGTATTTGAATTTTTTGTGAAATTGAATAATTTGGGCTAAATTGTGAAAATGAGAAATTGGAGGACTAAAATGCGAAATAAATGAAATGTGTGGGCTTGTATGGACATAAGGAGAATTTGGCTAGGCATGGGTGAAATGAAATTATGTGTATTTGATGATTTTATGAAATAGGACTAAAGTGTCAAAATATGAAAATGTGAGGGCTATTGTATAAAATACCTTAAATATGTGTGTTTGGACTAAATTGAATGAATTGGTAATTGAATAAGCTAAATTTGAATATGTATAAACCAAGAAAGGAGAGATTTGGATCGAGATCGAGGCAAAGACAAAGTGTTCGATTGATCGACTAGTCTCGATATTTCTACGTCTGAGGTAAGTTCGGATATAATACGTGTTGTTAAAATTATGTTTAAGTACTATGAAATGACTAATTATGTGATTATTGGATTAGAAATGCTATGTGTGGAATTGAGTATGGTGGCACTAAGTGTGCGTAATTAGAAATGAGACAGAGATGATTAGCACTATGTGTGCGAAATAATAGAAGCTTCAGCTTATTGATTGGCACTGTGTGTGCGATACCGAGATAAATTTGGTTTAAAGTAAAGGCACTAAGTGTGCGATAATATTTAAGCTTTGGCTATGAATTTGTCACTAAGTGTGCGAATAAATCGAACAAATAACGAAGGTTGGTCGAAATGAAGTATTGAACATGGAGTAGCATGAGTGGTCAATAACTAAGTGTTGGCTAAGGTACGAACGGAACCTATGTGGTTGATGAAATTGTAAATGGATTTATGGATGGTTAAGTGAGCATGTTAATTATGGATGATATGGTATATGTATTTGTGAGTTGATCTATGTGATGGATTATCTTTGTATATTGTAATTGTATTATTGAATTAAATGTATTATATTAAGAACTTATTAAGCTCTTAAGCTTACTATGTGAATTTTTCTCTGTTTTATAGTGTCTTTAAAGCTAGCTCGGATCCGGGGATCGTCAGCGACTCAATCACACTATCGGCTATCGTACTTTTGAAAGATGTATATATTTGGTATATGGCATGTATAGGCTAGTGATTATGGTATGTTTTGATGTGTAAAAACCTTGCCATTTGATTTGGCTTGGTAGAATGATGGTTGATATATGTTTTGGGCTTGTGAAAAGAATGTCTTATAAGTGTAGGTGTATACTCTATGTGAGTGATCATTATTGCATAAATTAGCAAGATGGAAATGGTATGTTTTATGATAGAATTGATAAGGAATGAATGCTAAATAGATTACATGATTTTGGATGTGTAGCTAATAGTTTGAATTGGTATATTTTGGTGGATTTGTATAGGAAGATGAATGATGTTGTTATGAGTTTAAATTGAATATGATTTGGTATGTGTGAATGCCAATTGGAGTATGAAATTGGATTGGTTTGTGCTTGTAGGTCTGGCATTGTGTGGGTGGCACATTGGCCTTGCAAATGGCCTATAATTGCCCACACGGTTGAGCACACGGGTGTGTGGCTCGACCGTGTCCTTTGTGGTTGCATTTCAAAACAAGTCAGACTCGACCATAGGCTGGATACATAGGCGTGTGACTGGCCGTGTGGTGCAAGTCAGTGTCGACCACGGGTGAGGCACACGGGCGTGTCTCAGGCCATGTGGACAAGTCAGTCTGTATGCCTTGTTTTGGTACGGCTGGGACGCACGGGCGTGTGACCTCTGCAGTTTTGAAAAATCTTTAAAATTTTTGAAATTTTTTGTATGTGTTCGGTTTAGTCCGATCTCTTTCTAACACGTGTTTAAGGTCTTGTAGACCTATTTAAGGGACTATATGATTATGAATTACTTCGTTTGATTCTGAAATAATAGTAAATGTTCTGAGATGATCGGTAATGCCTCTTAACCCTATTCCGGCAATAGTTACGGGTTACGGGTGTTAACTCTATGACTAAATAATATTGTAATTGATAAACGAAGAGTCGAAACCTAATTAAAAATTATTTGATCCTTGATTATATATGTCTAATCGGTACCTCCACTAGCTTAGTACAACTATGGACAGTTTGCAAATGAATTGATGTGATGAAAAAATGAAACAATGAATTAGAGAAATAGCGTAATGCCCTAAATTTCTTATTTTTGAATTGCTAATAATGTCAAGAAAAATAATTTGTTCCTGTGGGTAGGTGTTCTCTTTATGTGCCTAGGGTCTTGTGTTTGAATCTCTTTCCTTGAATTTTTATTTGTTTTTATTCTTTCACATGACTGGTCACATATAGGTTATCTTTTATTTTTGTAAATTTGTTGATAAGAATGAGTCTGTTGGTTCAGTGGTAAGACTTTAGCTTACCCTTAGGTCTTAAGTTAAAATCTTGTTATGTGCAAAAAGGGGAATTATTTTTGCTTCTCTTTGTTGTGTCACCTATGTTCAGAATTTGGGTTAAATTCAAATCCCAACAACCTAATTTAGATAACATCAAGATTGGATTTAGTGGGGGTTAATTAGTTTTAGTTTCTTTTTTTTTTGAAAAAAAAATCTCCTAAAGTTTTGCTTTGTTTTCGTCCCTTTCTCCCTTCTCTTCCACATTTAGTTTTTCAGTTTTTTGTTATTGAATTTTGCATTTGACGTCCTCTTCTTTTGCCTTTCCTCTTTTCTTTCATTTTCTGTCACATTTTCATGAGCAACCTTTTGATTTTCTTCTTTTGATCTCTACTCTTATTGCTGCTGTAACACCCCAAACCCGGCCTATGCATTAAGACCAGACTTGGCATGCCACACAATTCGAACTTACGTCCAGTCATCAATGCTTTTAATGAAAACAATTTTTCAAAACGATTTTGAAGACGGAGTTTATCAAAAATCGAGATTTATTTGAAAACCATGACTTTAAAACATGAGAGTTTACAATTTGATTTTCAGAGAAATAATTGGTTAAAAACTTAAATAATTGGTTGAAATAAATTTATAAAAGAGTTTTCACGGGAATTTTACGAGTAAGTGATATTTAAGAAAAACCATTTTTATACGTAAGTTTAAGAAAACATTTATAAGAATTAAACAGCCCCATTTAAGTAACTAAAACATATTAAAATCCATCCACGAATAAAAATCCATAAAAATAATACCAGAGGCCTTATTGCATCGCAATTGAAATAGTACTTAGATAAAAAAAAACTTAAAAGAAGTTCAAAGTTTTTATAACTCATCATTCGTAGTATGGCCTCCACACGAAGTCATCCCCGGCCCAAGCCTCCATCAATTGTCATTACCTGAGAAGGGTAAGAAAACGGGGTGAGTTACTTAGAACTCAGTGTGTAACCCACTTACCGTGTCTACTGGCCATAACCATATAAACATATATTTGGGCTTGAGCCCATTTACAAATGTGCATTATATAAATCAAATATAAAAATGCATGTGATATGCAATTCCCAACCAAGCCTAATTTCCATCCGCTACACACCACCCGTACCAACCATCACACCTGTGGGGATCAAGTCAACCCACCCCGCCAACACACCAATCGCAGGCATAAAGCCATTTTAAAAATTGTGGTTAAACCACCGAACTAGATTGTGGCACAGCCACTCGAACTAGATTGTGGCAGAGCCACGCGAACTAGATTTTGGCAACATGCCTTTCTTCTCTTAATCAATTTTCCCAACCCATGCAATCATGTATATATATAAAACATAACAATACATTCACATGATGAATTTTAACAAAAGGCCCATATATCGATCTAGCAGTTTTTGGCCCATATATCGATCTAGCAGTTTTTTTTTTCAAATTTGCCCATATAGCAAATTATCAAATTGGCCCATATAACAATTTATCAAGTTGGCCCATATAGCAAATTATCAAGTTGGGCCCATATAGCAATTTATCAAGTTGGCCATATAGCAATTTATCAAGTTGGCCCATATAGCAAATTATCAAGTTAGCCCATATAGCAATTTATCAAATTGACCCATTAAGGGTATTTTCGTTATTCGGTCCATAAGGACATTTCGTAATTCAGCCCATTAGGGGCATTTTCGTAATTTGGCCCATAAGGGCGTTTTCATAATTCGGTAATCGTACCCACTAAGGGTAGTTCGGTAATTTACCCTCTAAGGGTATGATGGTAATTTTCGCAACCTAGGCTTAATTACTAATTTGGGGCATAAAAATCAAAACTGTTCATCTGCGTCGTACTGACTAAAATGACTATAACTCGAGTTGGAAAACTTGAAATTTAGATCTGTAAATTTTCCCTGAAACTAGACTCATATAAATTCCTACTGTAATTTTTCCAGAATTGTTTTCTTAGCCAATTAGTACAGTTTATTCTTGAAAGTATCCCTTGTTTCACTGTTTGACAGTTCTGCTCTCTCTTCACAAAATCTCATATATCTTATTGTACAGAACTCAAATACTGGTTTTGTTTGATCCAAATAAAAATAGACTCAATAAGGATTCTAATAATATAGACCATGTCCCGTAATTAATTTTATACAATTTATAGTGATTTTTCCAAGTCAGAACAGGGGATCTCGAAATCATTCTGAACCAGTCTCACAAAAATCTATAAATCTAAAAATATACTAATCCTTTGCTTGCTTCATTTCTTTTATAAGAAAATAGACTCAATTATCTTTCAATTCATATCTCCTTCACTTTCTAATTCAATTCCTACTATTTTTGGTGATTTTTCAAAATCACATCACTGCTACTAACCAAAACTGTTTTATTGTAAAGTATGGTTACCACTACGAACATATGTACGCCCGAGTGGTCATAGATGCCGATTTCCGGTTTTCTATGGTATTTCAACCAAATCATAGAACATTCATGTAAAATTTCAGAGAAGTGTGAGATTACACACCATTTCAAACATGTATTTGGAAGGGTATGAGATTACACACCTTAATTAGGATTCCCTAAGAACCACTCTTCGTTGCCCCTAGAACAATACCAACCAAAAGTTATCCTCGGATTTCCAAAAGATTTCGTATCACTCACACTTGAATCACTTACCACTATGTCCGAAGGTAGAATATATCGAGTGATTTGTCCCTAAAACATATAGTCGATTATTTCAAATTATTACTCCGTTAGCAACCAATCGAATATTGAATAATATCAATAATCCATAAGAACTCCTTACCTTATTAATATTGGATCTGATTTCCCCCACTTGACTTATGGCTAGAATGATACACGACCATCCACTTAGAACATGATTTAATCGTGTCTACCCAAATGAGAAAGAATTTATGAAGGAGTGATTATGGATTGAGAGGTTCGGTATTGACTTGAAGTTGTGGCAATGATAGGAGAAGTTGGAGAAAAGAACACAAAAGGATGCCAAAAGAAAATTAGGCCTATCAAGTACCAAAAATCCTACCAAATGACTAAAACAAATTCAGCTACCCTCTCCTTCACCTCAACCGTCCATGCCTTTGCAAATAAGCCAAAATTTACTAACCCAAAACTTAAAAAAAAAAAAAAACCAACATGCTCCCTAATTCACTCTCCATCATTCTTTTTTTTTTCACCTATTCCATTATTTCAAATTCCATCATTATTATTATTCTTTTATTTCTTTTTCCTTTCTTTTTCCTTGTTTTCCTCCTTACCTTATCTTTTTAGTCATCATTTCATTTTTCTTTTATTTCATTCCTTTAATGATGTCATGGATGACACTTGGAAGAGCACATAAAAATAAATCAAAAATTTGCAAAAGATGAGATTTGAACCCCTTCCCTCCATGCTCTCCACTTGATGCCATAACCTCTTTACCAATAGTTCATTTATGTTAACAATTTACTCACTTATTTCCATAAGCTTTGATGCCTCTTACTATCTCTCCTTAATAGGCTTAAACACAAACTTTCACTAAGGCCCAACTTGAACCCGAAACTTCATAGAACCCTGTAACTTTCTAAAATCACTTATCTAATAAGTCCAATTTACAATATTACCGTTCTCTTATTCTCAAAACTTTTAAAACGCTTCTACACTCAAGGTCTAATGGGCCCAATTCTACTAAGCCCAAATTCGGGATGTTACAATTCTACCCCCTTAAAGAAATTTCGTCCTCGAAATTTACCTGGTTGAAAGAGGTGAGGATATTGTTGCCGAATTACGTCCTCAGGCTCCCACGTAGCTTCCTCCGCTCCGTGATTATGCCACAGAACCTTAACCAACGGCACAGTCTTCTTTCTTAGCACCTTAACATCACGGTCTAAGATTTTCACTGGTTCCTCCTCGAAAGACAAGTCTAGCCTTAATTCCACTTCTTCCACCGGTACAATATGCGATGGATCCGATCTATAACGCCTCAGCATAGAAACATGGAAGACACTATGAATCTGACTCAACTCCGGAGGTAATTCAAGCTGATAGGCCACTGGTCCTACACGCTTCAACACACAGTACGGTCCAATGAACCTAGGGCTCAACTTGCCCTTCCTTCCAAATCTGAAAATCTTCTTCCAGGGTGAAACTTTCAGAAAGACCTGATCTCCCACCACAAATTCAATATCCTTACGCTTCAGATCCGTATACGATTTTTTTCGATCCGAAGCTTCCTTTAACCGGGCTCGAATCACCTTTACCTTTTCTTCCGTCTCAGATATCAACTCAGGACCCAACAACTGTCGTTCCCCCAATTCAGTCCAACAAGTAGGAGTACGACACCTACGACTGTATAACGCTTCATAGGGTGCCATTTGGCGAACTCTGCCAACGGTAGGAAATCCTCCCAACTACCTCTGAAGTCGATTACACAACCACGCAACATGTCTTCCAAAATCTGAATTACTCTTTCTGACTGACCATCTGACTGAGGATGAAAAGCCGTACTAAAGTTTAACTTTTTTCCCAAAGCCTCAAGTAAAGCTTTCCAAAACCGTGATGTAAACCTGGGATCCCTGTCCGATGTGATAGACACTGGTACCCCATGCAACCTCACGATCTCAGATACATACAGCTTAGCCAATTTCTATAGGGAGTAATCCGTACGAACTGGTAGAAAATGAGCAGTCTTCGTTAATCGATCAACTACCACCCAAATAGAATCTTTCTTAGTAGGTGTTAAGGGTAACCCACTAACAAAATCCATCATTATCCGTTCCCATTTTCATAGAGGAGTCTTTACCGGTTACAATAATCCCGATGGTAATTGATGTTCCGCCTTAACTTGTTGACAAGTCAAGCATTTCCCCACAAATTCAGTAACCTCTCGTTTCAACCCTAGCCACCAATACTGCTCACGAAGATCCCGATACATCTTATTTCCTCCGGGGTGCATAGCATAAGGACTACTATGCGCCTCCCGTAGAATCATTTGTCTCAAATCCGAATCCATGGGCGTACAAACTCTTCCACGAAAACATAGCATGCCAATCCTTGTTCAATCCAAAATCCCCTATTATACCACTTTCAACTTGTTGCATTAAAGGACCCAACTTTTCATCTAATAACTGCTTTTCCTTGATTTGCTCCAACCACAGAGGCTTCACCTGAAGTTTCGCTAGCAGACTGCCATCCTCAAACAAACTAAGATGAGCAAACATTGCTCTCAACTCCGATACTACCTTACGACTCAACGCGTCTGCCACCACGTTAGCCTTTCCAGGATGGTACTCGATTGAGAAGTCATAATCTTTTAACAACCCCACCCATCTTCGTTGTCTCAAGTTCAACTCCTTTTGAGTAAGGAGGTACTTAAGACTCTTATGGTCCGTATAAATGATCGATTTCTCACTGTAGAGATAGTGCCTCCAAATCTTTGAAGCAAACACCACCGCAGCCAACTCTAAGTCATGAGTAGGATAGTTGACTTCATGCGGCCTCAACTGACGAGAAGCATACGCCACCACTTTCCCACTTTGCATCAACAGACATCCTAAACCCGTATGTGACGTATCACAGTAAACGGTAAACTCTTTTCCAGCCTCAGGTTGAATCAGTACTGGCGCTTTCGTCAAAATCTTCTTCAGTTTCTCGAAACTTTCTTGTTGTTTATCGGTCCACACATACGGTACTCCTTTTCGTAACAACTTATTTAGGGGTGCAGCAATCAATGAACACCCCTCAACAAAACGCCGGTACTAACCAGCCAACCCTAGGAAACTCCGAATTTCAGCCACTGACTTCGGTGGTTTCCATTCCAACACAGCCTCTACCTTCCGAGGATCAACTCTTATTCCTTCAGCTGACACCACATGCCCCAAGAAAGTCACTTCCTTCAACCAAAATTCGCATTTACTGAATTTGGCATAAAGTTGCTTATCCAGCAAAATTTGCAACACAATGCGCAAATATGAGTCATGCTCTTCTTCATTCCTCGAATATACCAAGATATCATCTATGAACACCACTATGAACTGGTCTAGATAGGGTTGAAAGACTCGGTTCATCATGTCCATAAATGCAGCTGGTGCATTGGTCAAACCAAATGGCATAACCAAAAACTCATAATGTCCATAACGAGTTCGGAATGCCGTCTTATGAATATCCGCCTCTTTAACCTTGAGTTGATGATAACCCGATCTCAAATCAATCTTGGAGAAAACTGAAGCTCCTCTCAATTGATCAAACAGGTCATCGATTCTCGGCAATGGATACCTATTCTTGATCGTCAATTTATTCAACTGCCTATAATCAATGCACATATGCATCGACCCATCCTTCTTCTTGACGAACAAAACCAGTGCTCCCCACGGAGACACACTCGGTAGGATAAATCCCCGATCTAACAATTCTTGAATTTGAGCTTTAAGCTCCGCTAACTCCTTCGACGCCATTCTATAAGGAGCAATGGACACCGGAGCCATTCCGGGCAAAAGCTCAATACCAAACTCTACTTCTCGATCTGGAGGTAGAGCCGGAAGTTCTTCGGGAAAGACATCTGGAAATTCCTTCACCGTTCTCACACCTTCCACCGATAATTCCTTGACATCCAAAGCACTAATGAAGGCTAGGAATGCTCCATACCCTTTTCGCACCATCTTTTCTGCCTTCAAAGCAGATACCACATTTGCCAAAAAGTTCCTTCGCTCACCAATCATAACTACCTCCTCATCATCCACAGTCCTTATCAACATCCGTTTTTCAGCACAATCCAATTGCGCCCGGTGCTTCACCAACCAATCCATTCCCAAAATAAGATCGAACTCACCAAAAGGCAATTCCATCAAATCCGCCAGAAATATTTCTCTTTGGATTTCTAAGGGCACGTCTCTAAACAGTTTATTCACAATTACCGACTGTCCTAAAGGACTAAGTACCGTCATCTCTCTATTGGTAATCTCAGATCTAATATTCAGGTTTCCAGATATGGCACTAGCAACAAACGAGTGGGTAGACCCGATATCTATCAAAGCAGTAACAGGTACATCAAAGATGAAGAACGTACCAGTTATCACATCAGGTGCCTCGCCATCTTCCCGACGCCTAACCGCATAGACCAACCCCGGCTGTCTTGCCTCCGCGTTACCTCTAAAGCCATTTTCTCGACCCGATGCACCTTGACCACGTCCAACACCATTTCCACCACGACCTGGTCCACGGCCTCTCAGTGGCTGCTGGGTGCTTCTAGCTGGCTGAGTATCAGGGTTATGAGCTTCTGGAGTCGTACCAGCCCGTTGAGGGCAATTCTTATACTGATGGTCTTTGGAACCACATTTATAGCAGGCAACGGTTTTCCTCCAGCATTCCCCGGGGTGTCGCTTCCCACAGTCAGCACAGTTTCAACTCTAATTGGTAGTCACAGGTGCTCTAGCTTGAGCTAACTCATCATTTTGGGGCCTCTTCTGGAACCTTTTAGCAGAGCCCGTGTACTTAATATCCCTCTTGCCTCTAACTCTTTCCCGGTTCTGGCGTTTTGAGTTCTTAGCCTCTTCGGCTATCTTGGCTTTCTCCACAAGCGAGGCAAAAGTCCGTACTTGTTGTGGGGCTATCAGTACCCGCAACTCATCATTCAGCCCATCTTCAAAGCACAGCGCTCATGATAGGTCGATACTATAGTGCGAGCATAACGGCTCAAACGAAGAAATTCCGCCTCGTAGGTTGCCACCGTCTTATTTCCTTGAACCAAATTCAGGAATTCCTTCCTCCGGGCATCTACATAACTTGTCCCAACGTACTTCCCTTGGAAAGCAGCTTTGAAGAAATCCCAAGTAATCAATGCAGCCTCGATGCTTTCTCGAACCGTAAGCCACCATTGATACGCCTCGTCCCTTAGCAAGGACACAGGCCCTCTCAGTTTCTGCTCGACAGTGCACTCCATATCATCCATAATCCGCTCTACAGCCTCGAGCCAATATTTCGCAACATTCAGAGCTACACCCGAGACATCTCTAAAAACCTCGGCACCACTTAATTTAAGTCGTTCCGAGATTGATCCACGAATTGCTGGACCAGTTCTAACCCCAGTGACCCTTTCTAGGAATCGCAACATTGCTTAAGTCAAAGCATTATCCTCTCTCGTATGATCATGAGATCCAGTCTCACTCCCAGGTGACACGGGTGCATCCATTTCTGGCATAAGACCCGATGCTTCAGACGCCACCCTAGCACCTCAGCCTCTACCACGGCCACGTCTACCACATCCACGTCCACGTCCTCTAGTGCTCATATTGGGTATTTCAGTTTGATCTAATTACAAGTTTTATGAATCAGTATACTATTTCAGCATTTATTAACGATATTTTATGAGTATAAGAGGTAAAGTTGTTTTCGCAATCACTTCCTATAGTCTCAATCTATACCGTTTTCAACATCTAAAACTAGAAGTTCTAGAGTGTTCCTACGGTCATATCACAATAATAAATATTTAATATACAAATACCTACTTGACTTGGTGCCGGATGCTCGTGGTGCCATACTACCTTTACCACAAAACGTAACACCCCAAACTCGGCCTATGCGTTAAGACCAGACTTGGCATGCCACACAATTCGAACTTACATCCAGTCATCAATGCTTTTAATGAAAACAATTTTTCAAAACGATTTTGAAGACGGAGTTTATCAAAAATCGAGATTTATTTGAAAACTATGACTTTAAAACATGAGAGTTTACAATTTGATTTTCAGAGAAATAATTGGTTAAAAACTTAAATAATTGGTTGAAATAAATTTATAAAAGAGTTTTCACGGGAATTTTACGAGTAAGTGATATTTAAGAAAAACCATTTTTATACGTAAGTTTAAGAAAACATTTATAAGAATTAAACAGCCCCATTTAAGTAACTAAAACACATTAAAATCTATCCACGAATAAAAATCCATAAAAATAATACCAGAGGCTTTATTACATCGCAATTGAACTAGTACTTAGATAAAAAAAACTTAAAAGAAGTTCAAAGTTTTTATAACTCATCATTCGTAGTATGGCCTCCACACGAAGTCATCCCCGGCCCAAGCCTCCATCAATTGTCATTACCTGAGAAGGGTAAGAAAACAGGGTGAGTTACTTAGAACTCAGTGTGTAACCCACTTACCGTGTCTACTGGGCCATAACCATATAAACATATATTTGGGCTTGAGCCCATTTACAAATGTGCATTATATAAATCAAATATAAAAATGCATGTGATATGCAATTCCCAACCAAGCCTAATTTCCATCCGCTACACACCACCCGTACCAACCATCACACCTGTGGGGATCAAGTCAACCCACCCCGCCAACACACCAATCGCAGGCATAAAGCCATTTTAAAAATTGTGGTTAAACCACTGAACTAGATTGTGGCAGAGCCACTCGAACTAGATTGTGGCAGAGCCACGCGAACTAGATTTTGGCAACAGGCCTTTCTTCTCTTCATCAATTTTCCCAACCCATGCAATCATGTATATATATAAAACATAACAATACATTCACATGATGAATTTTAACAAAAGGCCCATATATCGATCTAGCAGTTTTTGGCCCATATATCGATTTAGCAGTTTTTTTTTTCAAATTTGCCCATATAGCAAATTATCAAATTGGCCCATATAACAATTTATCAAGTTGGCCTATATAGCAAATTATCAAGTTGGACCTATATAGCAATTTATCAAGTTGGCCATATAGCAATTTATCAAGTTGGCCCATATAGCAAATTATCAAGTTGGCCCACATAGCAATTTATCAAATTAACCCATTAAGGGTATTTTCGTAATTCGGTCCATAAGGACATTTTGTAATTCAACCCAGTAGGGGAATTTTTGTAATCTGGCCCATAAGGGCGTTTTCATAATTCGGTAATCGTACCCACTAAGGGTAATTTGGTAATTTACCCTCTAAGGGTATGATGGTAATTTTCGCAACCTAAGCTTAATTACTAATTTGGGGCATAAAAATCAAAACTGTTCATCTGTGTCGTACTGACTAAACTGACTATAACTCGAGTTGGGAAACTTGAAATTTAGATTCGTAAATTTTCCCTGAAACTAGACTCATATAAATTCTTACTGTAATTTTTCCAGAATTTTTTGCTTAGCCAATTAGTACAGTTTATTCTTCAAAGTATCACTTGTTTCACTATTTGATAGTTCTGCCCTCTCTTCACAAAATCTCATATATCTTATTGTACAGAACTCAAATACTGGTTTAGTTTGATCCAAATAAAAATAGACTCAATAAGGATTCTAATAATATAGACCATGTCCCGTAATTATTTTTCTACAATTTATAGTGATTTTTCAAAGTTAGAACAGAGGATCTCGAAATCACTCTAAACCAGTCTACAAAAATATAAAAGTCTCAAAATATACTAATCCTTTGCTTGCTTCATTTCTTTTATAAGAAAGTAGACTCAATTATCTTTCAATTCATATCTCCTTCACTTTCTAATTCAATTCCCACTATTTTTTGTGATTTTTCAAAATCACGTCACTGCTGCTAACCAAAACTGTTTTATTGCAAAGTATGGTTACCACTACGAACATATGTACGACCGAGTGGTCATAGATGCCGATTTCCGGTTTTCTTTGGTATTTCAACCAAATCACAGAACATTCATGTAAAATTTCAGAGAAGTGTGAGATTACACACCATTTCAAACATGCATTTGGAAGGGTATGAGATTACACACCTTGAGTAGGATTCCCTAAGAACCACTCTTCGTTGCCCCTAGAACAATACCAACCAAAAGTTAGCCTCGGATTTCCAAAAGATTCCGTATCACTCACACTTGAATCACTTACCACTATATTCGAAGCTAGAATATATCGAGTGATTTGTCCCTAAAACTTATAGTCGATTATTTCAAATTATTACTCCGTTAGCAACCAATCGAATATTGAATAATATCAATAATCCATAAGAACTCCTTACCTTATTAATATTGGATCCGATTTCCCCCACTTGACTTATGGCTAGAATGATACACGGCCATCCACTTAGAACACAATTTAATCGTGTCTACCCAAATGAGAAAGAATTTATGAAGGAGTGATTATGGATTGAGAGGTTCGGTATTGACTTGAAGTTGTGGCAATGATAGGAGAAGTTGGAGAAAAGAACACAAAAGGATGCCAAAAGAAAATTAGGCCTATCAAGCACCAAAAATCCTACCAAATGACTAAAACAGATTCAGCTACCCTCTCCTTCACCTCAACCGTCCATGCCTTTGCAAATAAGCCAAAATTTACCAACCCAAAACTTAAAAAAAAAAAAAAACCAACATGCTCCCTAATTCACTCTCCATCATTCTTTTTTTTTTTCACCTACTCCATTATTTCAAATTCCATCATTATTATTATTCTTTTATTTCTTTTTCCTTTCTTTTTCCTTGTTTTCCTCCTTACCTTATCTTTTTAGTCATCATTTCATTTTTCTTTTATTTCATTCCTTTAATGATGTCATGGATGACACTTGGAAGAGCACATAAAAATAAATCCAAAATTTGCAAAAGATGAGATTTGAACCCCTTCCCTCCATGCTCTCCACTTGATGCCATAACCTCTTTACCAATAGTTCATTTATGTTAACAATTTGCTCACTTATTTCCATAAGCTTTGATGCCTCTTACTATCTGTCCTTAATAGGCTTAAACACAAACTTTCACTAAGGCCCAACTTGAACCCGAAACTTCATAGAACCCCATAACTTTCTAAAATCACTTATCTAATAAGTCCAATTTACAATATTACCGTTCTCATATTCTCAAAACTTTAAAATGCTTCTACGCTCAAGGTCTAATGGGCCCAATTCTACTAAGCCCAAATTCAGGATGTTACAGCCGCCACCCTGTTTTTCTTCTTGTAATGTGCAAGAGTTGTCTTTAGTTTCTAGAAGTGGTGTTAATCGTGTGTGAATGGAAGCTTTGTTGTAGTGTCATTTTTAGAATCGTATGTATGTTAAATTCTTGAACTTGGCTTTCTTTGTAAAGGGTGTTTGATCTTATGAGTTGTATTCTTCTAGGTAAGGATAGGGAGAATCGAGTGGCGTACCTTTCTTTGGCTGCGTTGAAACCTCTATCGCTAAGTGTAAGTGTTCAAACGCCCATGTTTAGAGGCTAGTTCTATTAATTTTGTTGTGAAGTTCGAGCGTTCAATTTTGAATGAATGTTTTGTTAAGTAGGGGTCGATTCTCGTGTTTATTTGCTAACCCAATAACTTGGTTGTCTTATGTAGGATCTGGAATTATTGTTGTTGTGTTGGCATTTCATTATAGTCAAGTGTGTGACGTTAAACCCGATTAATTTGTGAATTGCATGAAACTAAAACCTCACTGTCGATGTCACAAGGGCATGTGTCTGGTCGTGTGCCAGACTGTGTGAGCCACATGGACGTATGGGCCCATTTTGAGTAAGTTTAGTTAGGTCTATGTGCCAAAATTCATTCTAAGGTCAACAATTCTATGGGTTTTGATATGTGATATGCATGTCGTGCATTAAAGGGAAAAATTGTTGTGTTGATGCGTTCGCCTATTTTCTAAAAGCATGCTAGACATAAAAACTGTAAAACTGATCTGTAACCCATGTGTAACAGTAGCATATTTCTGTTCTATTGAGCATATAAGAGCATGATTATTTTGATTGCACCTGGATATGTATTTTATTTCTGCATATGCATTGGGTTGGGATATAGTTATGTGATAGAGGAAGTGTGATTCTGGCAATTTAACTGCATCATATAAATCTGGCAAAATTTTCGCACTTTATTTCTGGCAGCACAGTTGCACACTAGATTAGAATTGGGTTGAGGAAGTAATTTAATTAAGTTTTAATTAATTAATATTTTAGGAATAGAAAATTGATTTTCAAGTTGGTAAAATTGTATGAGTCGATTAAAGACCAAACGACACATAGTTGTACCCAATATGCTAAACAGGCCCAATAGGCTGCAAGGGGCGGCCACCCTAGGGTTGTTGGAAAATGTGCCCATATTGTAGTAAACATGTAACTGTTTTCTATGTATTTGAACGATAACTAAAGAAGTAAAGTTAATTTCACATTTCACTGTTATATCTTTTGTGTTTGTCTTTCATGTTTTGCATACATAGTAAATTTGTGACAAGAAAGTATTAGCTCATTAATTATCTAAGTTCAAACTGATCATAAGTGGCACTTTAAGAACGTTTACATTGCGAGAAAGACAACTTACTTCAGTAGATAATATAAAGGAGTTTGTAATCCCATAAAAGAATCAAAGTAATCGTTTGATTCAAATACTTAGAAGGATTATTATGTCATCTACAATTCTAATTAGAAAGATGGCTAGTCTTGGCTATCAGAGCATTTGACTCCACGAGTAGAGACATAGATGTAATCATTAGAAGAGTGATACATTAGATTGGACCCAAGTTGAACAATTCTGATTTCATTTGTGAATTAATTCACTTTTAATATTCATGGTGTGATTTACCTAAATCCTGAGTTAGTCACTAACCATGTGTATGCAACTCATGTGCTTTGATATAAGTGGAGGCTTATGCTCTAAAGATGATCGAAACCATAGCCGGTATGTTGGGTACATGTAACACCCTTAACCCGTATCTGACGTCAGAATAGGGTTACGGAGCATTACCTGACTTATAACTCAAACCATCATACATTTCATGTTCAATCCTCAATCCAAACAAAAATCATCCAATTACAATCATAAAGTCCCTAACACGAGCTTTCGAGGCCCAAAACAAGCATTAGAAGTGGTTTGGGACTAAACCAATAACTCAAGAAAGTTTTGGGAAAACATTGGAAATTTTCAAGGTACAGCAGTCACACGCCCATGTGCCCACGGCCAAAAGAAAAGCCCGTGTCTCAGGCCGTGTGGACATTCGAAATAAGACCACACGCCCGGGTGAAAACTGGAGGGTATACTGACTTGTGCCACATGGCCAAGCCACACGTCCATGTGCTAGGTCGTGTGAAACCATTAACTTGATGTCTGAATAGTATAAGGGGACACACGGCCGTGTATCTTGGCCATGTGTCACACACGGCTGAGACACACGCCCGTGTGCTCTGCCCGTGTGGTCAAAAATAGGCTATTTACCAAGCCATCTTGCCACCCAAATTTGCATACACCTACACAACTCAATTAGTACATAATCATAGCATAAATAGACACCTAATTCAAGCACAACCAAGACTAAAATTTTCCATTTCAATAACAACAACTACCATGTTTAATATCATGTTTTTTTCCATTCCAAATATACCAATTCCACATTTAGAAAGCATCTATATGCACCATTTCAACTAAGCATTTCTTTGCATAAAACCACAAATCGTTCTCAAGAAATTATATACAACATATCAACATTCAATTTGCACATATACATATATATACATCACCCAACATGTCAAAAATAAGCCAATTCACATGGATATACACATAACTAACCATCCATCATTTACAAGTAAAACAAATGGCTAGAATCCAACATTAACATATAAGCTACCAATAGCCAAAATGACCTATACATGCCATTATAACCGAAATTATAAAACCATGAGTACCAAAATAGCCGATAGATAGTGTGATGAAATCTCCGCCCTCTTCCAACCCAAACGAGCTTCCGATATCTAAGCACACAAAGAAATTAACACAAAGTAAGCATGAAATGCTTAGTAAGTTCATATTTCAAAAATAAAGCTTACTACTTTAATTTATAAGCATAATCCACTTTATTCAATTCAATATATCTTGGCCTTGGTCTAAATAACATTAACCTATCAATTTTAATTGTCACATAAATTAGCAACCCATCTCAAAACAATATAGCATAAGTACACGCTACTTAGTGCATTCACACTTTCAGGCATGTGTATAAGCATATTTCTACCATCTAATAACTCATACTCTTCCCCATCCTTTCATAGCAATTCTAATTGAGGCATTTGCTGATCTTTTCTTCTATTCGTACCAATTTAATCACAATTAAAGTAAGCAAAACAAGGTATATTACCACTCAATTTGGCCCAGAAGCCTAAGACATAATCATCAACTGAATTTATCATGTATTCATACGTCATGAATATATATATACCATTTCCAGGTACTTCTTGTACATACCTGTACCAGTTCGTATCGAACTGGTATAACCTCGTAACATCACTGTGCTCGTTGAAAAATTTGAATATCGATGAATATAATTACCTCGTCTTTCTGAATCTGAGAATGGCTTATGGATATGAGTACGTCATTTTCTTGATGGCATAGTCCAACTATGGTCCTACACATATAATGCCATGGCCCTGCCATGGTCTTACATTCATAGTGCCATAACCCGGTTATGGTCTTATCATCAGAATGCCATAGCCTGGCTATGGTCTTACATACTAATGTGGCCCGAAGCCAACTCAATGTATCTCGCACCCGAAGTGCTATTATCATGGCCCGAAACCAAATCAATGTAACTCGCACCCAAAGTGCTATTATCATGGCCCGAAGCCAACTCATTGATATCATGGCCCGAAGCCAAATCAATGTAACTCGCACCTGAAGTGCTATTATCATGGCCCGAAGCCAACTCATTGACATCATGGCCCGAAGCTAAATCAATGTAACTCGCACCCGAAGTGCTATTATCATGGCCCGAATCCAAATTAATGAACTCGCACACTAAGCGCTAATACATAGCCGAAATTTCGTCGAATATTTTTGTACAATTATATTCATCAACAATTCAAATATAAAGCATTAAATCTCGATTATAATAATGCTTATTAACATACAAACTTGCCTTGAACTCATACAATAGAAAGCAATTGTTTAATCGATAACTTTTTCTTTTCCTCGATCTAATCCCGATCGTGGTTTTTCTTGATCTAAATAATCAAATTTAACTAATTTAGTTCACTATCTATTTAATTCAATCCAATTTCATGTTATGATAAAATTGCCATTCTGCCCTTTTACTTTTGACCTTTTTACAATTTAGTCCCTAGGCTCGTAAAATTAAAATTCATGAAATTTCATCACACCCAAGCCTAGCTTGTAACATCCTGAATTTATGGGCTTGTGCATTTTGTGTAATGTGTGCTTAAATTATTAATTTAAGGATTTGAGGTGCAAATAGGGCTCAGGTTTGGGCTGAGGCTTCGAATAAATATTTTATTTAGACACTCTAGGGGCTTAAATTAAAGTTTTAGTAGTTTAAGTGACATATTGGGCTTGTGGCCCAGTAACTAGGGGCACAGTAAAGGGCAGCTATAGGTGGCATCACAAGTGCATGAGGAGGGCCCAAATTTTGGCAGCTTAAAGCCCAAGTTTTAGGGCTAAATTTCGGCACTTAAAGGGAGAAATAGGGGGGACGGCACAAGGCTATTTTCTAGGGATTTTTAATGTTTATTTTATATGGATAATAAGCAGATAAAGGCTATTTTTGAGGAGATAATAGATCAAGATAAGGGAAAAGATGAGAGCTCATCCAAGAGGCTAGAGTTGGCCGAAAATCAAACTCAGTATGGGGGGAGGACTCGGTTTAGTATAGTCTAAGGGGGTGCGCCGAATTCTTCATTATGTTCTCTGAAAATTCTCTCAAGATTTCTCTTTTATTTTCGGTAAACTTGAACCCTCTCTTCTCTTTTCTTTTTCTGACAGAAACCAAAACTTCTTAGATCTCAATTGCCGAAACCCCACCATTCTTTTTCTCTTTTCTCTTGGCCAAATCTCTCTATCCACTCCTTGCTTATATTTTTCCAATTCTTTGTTCTTCAAAAAGCCGAAATCACTAAGATCACACCTCCTGAAGTTGCCGAATTTTCTTCAGTGGAGTCTGCTTGTGCCGAATTTTGAAGGAAACAATAGGTAAGTGCCGATTTCAGGATTTCAATGTTTCTCTGGATTTTCAAAATCCCTAGCCGAATGGCTATTTAGAAACTAATCTCTTATTTCTCTCTTATTTTCGGCATTCCGGGATCTGAAGTGGAGTCCATCGCGTAGATCTCTAAGTCATAGCTCAGTAACACTCGAATCGTGTTACTTTCGGGATTTCAAGGTAAGGAAATCTATTGATTTTAGTGTGTAAAATCGGGTAGAACACTAACCATGGTCGATTATAGGAGAGGCCCTATTTTCACATCTTTCCATCTTTTTGAGCAAAGTAGTAGATCGATTTAGCAAGGGTATCGACATTAATCAGGTGTGTAATTCCTCACACCATTAGACTGATTGCTTATATATATGTATATGTAATAAATCTGCTATATTCTGTTAAATGCCGAAATCCCGGCATAATGTTTGGAAACCCAAGAAGGGTAAAGGCTAAATATCAGGTTAGTGATTTCTGCCATCCCTCAGTGAATGTTCTGCTAAACACGATAAGCTTTATATGTCGATTTCTATGTATGCTTGGGGTTGGGTGATTGATGAAAGGGGAAGTGATCTGTTCTGGTGGCTTATGCCATTTCAGCCTGGTGACTCTGTCACAACTCTGTTTCTGGTGGCTTCTGCCATTTCAGCCCGGTGACTCTGTCACAACTTTGGCGATGAGCAGCTAACTGCAGCATGACTGCCATTGATGGTGTGTAGCAGTGTGGGTTGATTGTAGAAATCCCCAATGGTGTGATTGGCAGGTAAGGGTGGTGTGTAGCGGATGGAAACTAGGATTGGGTTAGGTTCTATGCATGTTATCTATTATGTTATGTGCTATACTCTGATCTGTGGGTTAAGGCCCAATCTGATGGTGCACGAGGGTTGCACACTGAGTTTCGCGACTCACCCTATTAATTTAACAATTTCAGGTGACATTTAGCGCATCGGACCGGGCTGGAGAGGAGAGCAAGGTGGCCATGCGATCGGGTACTGAAGATTCAGCAGAACGACTCTACTTTATTTAATTATTTCTAAGAAATTTGTTTTAAGTGGGCTTTAAATTTCGTTGTAATAAGGCCTTGGGCCACTGGACTATTATACTTTGTTTTGGGTTTTACTTTGGGCTTTTATTATTGTTAGGCGCTTAAATTTTAATTAAACTAAGACATGTATTAAGATTTTGGTTTTAATTCATAAAACAACAGATGAAATTTATATCTTATTTAAACCTATCAAGTTATTAAGTTTTCCCGAACAAAAGCTTAAATACTTTATTTTGAAAAATATTTCCCGAAATTGCGACATCTTTTACAAAAATCTTTTTAGTGACATGCCAGATCCGGCTGTAGTGTTTGGGCCGGGTTTGGGGTGTTACAGATTGGTATCAGTGCCCGTTTCAAAACTCGACTCTGGGGGTTTTGGGCTCAAAACGTCTTCTAAAAAGGGGCTTTTGAAACATGCATATTTTTAAATGATAACAGGTCTGTTAGCTCGGCATGGCATCTGCGTCTCTGGCCCAAGTTCGCCAGGTAAGTATTCTAAACCATTGTGTGAAATATATGTGGGCTTGATGGGCTTTATGGGACATAGACTGTATAGCTTAGAACTTGATGGACTCTAGGCTTAGTTGAAACAACTCCTTAAAACTCATAAAGACTTAATTTCACTAAACAAAACCCGTGAACGAATCGCAAGACTAGGGTGTGGTAACAGGCATGCGCATGTCTAGGATTGGATCCGGAAGAGCTTGGTACTTAAGCAGTCCTAGTGACTCACCTCCTCTTCGCTGGAATCCTACCTGGTGCATAGTGACTGTTCACCCTAGCCGCGAGGATTTGTTGATGGGCCAAAACTTATAATTAAAACCCGAAAGGGACCAGCCACCTTATTTTTACAAAATTGCTAAAATACCCTTATTTTGGAAAAAAATACCAAGATACCCATGATTTGCAAATATACCCCGATTCACAAAGTTAACAGGATTCTTCTTTAAAAAGAAAAATATATAACACATGACAACAACCAAAAACTCACAAACACCTGAACACTACTATTTTCTTTGAAATCAATTCTCCAAGTTACCCCGATTTTAAAAAAAAAATGAAAATACCCTTGATTTGTGAAACTTCCCAAAATATCCCTGATTTGTAAAAAAACTAAAGTGACCCTGATTTGTAAAATGACCAAAGTATCCCTGATCTTAAAATTTTCAAAATACCCCAGGATTTTAAAATTACCAAAATACCCCTAGATTAAAAAATTACCGAAATACCCTTGGTCTTCAAAATTATCGAAATACCCCTAGATTGCAAAATTACCAAAATACCCTTATTTCATGAAATCAACAAGGAACACTATTTTTGAAAATTACGAAATACCCCTGTAGGATAAAATTACGAAAATATCCTGGATAGGGGAATAACGGAAATACCCCGATGTATTGAATGTGGATGTATGGATGTTGTCTGTATGTTGATTGTGGAATGTATGTAGTGTCTACAACTGGGGGATGTGAACTTGAGACTAAATTGTAGATTCGAAAGAACTACTCCTAAAATTACTATTCGTAAGACTGTTCGTGGTTAATCAGTGAAAAGAATTAATGATTCATAAAATTCTTAATCAGATAAACCCCAATCGGAAGAATGAGTACAAGGGGTCGAGGACGTCCGCCGCGTGGACGCGGTAGGGGTAGGATGACTTTGTCTGAGCCAGTAGGGTCTGGCCACGGGTCAGGGAACGAAATGCCGGATCCTCCAGCTGTGGAGGGAGAGTTACGAGATTAGGCGACCGGAGATGATGCAGTATCTCAGGCGATGTTGCAGGTTCTCAAAAGAGTTGCTGGAGTAGGCATGGGCACAGGAGCCTGAAAATCTGTGCCGGAGCGGCTTAGGGCCAATGGGGCAGAAGTGTTTAGGGGAGTTTCTGGCTTAGCCCCTAACACAGCTGAGTATTGGATGGAAGAGACTGAGCGCATAATGGATGACTTAGATTTCACGGTGGAGGGGAAGTTGAAAGGGGTCGTGTCTCTTCTTCGAGACGAGGCTTATCAGTGGTGGCTCACGATGAAGGAGGGTACAGCCGCAGATCGGATTGACTGGGACTTCTTTAAGGAGTCATTCCATGGGAAGTATGTTGGGGCCAGCTATGTGGATGTACAGAGGAAGGCATTTCTGAATCTAGTGCAGGGAAGTAAATCTGTGGCTGAATATGAGGCGGAGTTTCTACGCTTGAGCCGCTACGCTCGAGGAATGGTAGCAACTGAATATGAATGTTATGTTCGGTTCGAGGATGGATTGCGGAATGAGTTAAGGGTTTTGATAGCACCGCAGAGAGAAAGAGATTTTGCTGTTCTGGTGGAGAAGGTTAAGATAGCTGAGGAGGTAAAACGGACTGAAAAGCAGGAAAGAGATAAAGAGCGGTGAAGGTATAAGAGAAACTTTGGGCCGGTAGGAGCATCTAAGAATTCACAGATAAGGCCTAGGTCAGATGGGCCAGCTCGTGCTCTGACACCTGCTGCGGGGAATCAGAATCGATTATGCAATTGGTGCGGGAAAGCACTTTCTGGGGAGTGTAGGAGAAGAACGGGTGGATGTTTCAGGTGTGGATCCACGGAGCATCTGATTAAGACTGTCCGCAAGTGGATCAGGTACAGCCAACGGGCCGAGGTTCTGACCAGACTAGGAGAGGTGACCAGCCTGGACCGAGGGGTCGTGGTTCAGGTAGAGGTGGTAACGGGGCTGGTCGCGGACGTGGAGCACCTGTTAGAGGTGCAGGTAATGTAGAAGCAAGGCAGCCGGGTCTAGTTTATACAGTTCGTCGACAGGAGGATGGTGACGCACCGGATGTCATAACCGGTACGTTTCTTATTGCTGATAACCCTTTACTTGCCTTGATTGATATTGGGTCAACCCACTCCTATGTTGTATGTTCAATATCTGAGACCCTAAGTATAGACTCTGAAACAACTACTAGGAAGATGATCATGGTTAGTCCCCTAGGACAATATAGGGTAGTGGACAAGCTATTTAAGGATGTACCGTTAGAGACTCAATGGGTAGTGTTTCCGGCAAACTTAATGGAATTGCCATTTGGAGAGTTTGATCTTATCCTAGGAATGGATTGGTTGACTAAGCATCGTGCTAAGTTGGATTGTGAGACCAAGCGTGTGGTGTTGAGTACCCCGGAAGGTGGGGAGGTGGTTGTGTTAGGGGAAAGAAGGAACTATTTGTCCAACGTAGTGTCAGCATTGAAGGCTGTTAAGATGATTCGGAAGGGATGCAGCGCATTCCTAGCTTTTATTAGTGCTTTGGATGCTAAGGAGGTGACTGTCAATGAGGTTCAAACAGTCAAGGATTTCGCGGATGTCTTTTCGGAAGAGTTGCCAGGATTACCCCCGGATTGCGAGGTGGAGTATGGAATAGAGTTACTTCCGGGTACGGCTCCGGTATCCATTGCTTCTTATCGAATGGCACCGAAGGAGTTGGTGGAACTCAAAGCTCAGATTCAGGGGCTTTTGGATCGAGGATTTACTCGACCGAGTGTGTCTCCATGGGAGCGCCGGCCTATTCGTGAAGAAGAAGGACGGATCCATGCGTATGTGCGTGGACTATCGTCAACTGAATAAGTTGACGGTTAAGAACAAGTACCCATTACCAAGAATCGATGACCTGTTCGATCAGCTTAAAGGAGCTTCGGTCTTTTCGAAGATTGATCTAAGGTCGGGTTATCATCAGTTAAAGGTGAAGGAAGGGGACATTCGTAAGACAACATTTCGAACACGCTACGGTCAGTATGAGTTCTTGGTAATGCCGTCTGGTTTGACGAACGCGCCAGCAGCATTCATGGATATGATGAACCGGGTTTTCCAACCATATCTTGATCTGTTCGTCGTGGTGTTCATTGACGATATTTTGGTTTACTCCAAGTCCGAGGAGGAGCATGATGCACATCTTCGTGTAGTGTTGCAAATTCTGAAGGAGAAGAAGCTGTACGCAAAGTTCAGTAAGTGTGAGTTCTGGCTGAAGGAAGTGACTTTCTTAGGGCATGTAGTTTCTGCAGAAGGAATTAGGGTAGATCCTCGGAAGATAAAAGCTGTATTAGATTGGAAACCGCCGAAGTCCGTGGCGAAAATTCGGAGTTTCTTGGGATTGGCAGGGTATTACAGGAGATTTGTTGAGGGGTTCTCTTCAATAGCGGCACTTTTAACTAAGTTGTTAAGGAAGGGAGTATTGTTTGCATGGACTGACAAACAGCAAGAGAGCTTTGAGAAGCTGAAGAGAATCTTGATAGAAGCACCAGTGTTAATTCAGCCAGAGGCGGGAAAAGAATTTACCGTCTATTGTGATGCGTCACACACGGGTTTAGGATGTGTGTTGATGCAAGACGGAAAAGTTGTTGCATATGCGTCTCGACAGTTGCGACCGCATGAATTGAACTACCCTACGCACGATTTAGAATTGGCAGCGGTAATGTTTGCTCTTAAGATTTGGAGGCATTACCTGTATGGGGAGAAGTCGGTTGTTTACACGGACCATAAGAGTTTGAAGTATATCCTTACCCAGAAGGAATTGAATCTGAGGCAACGTAGGTGGATTGAACTCTTGAAGGACTATGATTGCTCGATCGAATACCATTCGGGTAAGGCTAACGTGGTGATAGATGTGTTGAGTAGGAAGGCGATAGCAGATTTGAGAGCGATGTTCGCTCATCTTAGCCTGTATGAAGATGGCAGTTTGGTAGCCGAACTTCAAGTAAGACCTATGTGGACAAGACAGATCAAGGAGAAGCAACTTTTGGATGATGTTTTGAGTACTCGAATCCGACAAGTGCAGAATGGTGAGGGAGAGGACTATAGTTGGAATGGTGATGGAGTTTTGTGTTTCTGTGGGAAGATTTGTATGCCAAAAGATGTGGAGTTAAGGCAGATGATTCTTCGGAAATTGCATAGTAGCCCTTATGCTATGCATCCTGGAGGAGTTAAGATGTATCGGGATTTGCGAGAGTAATTCTGGTGGCCAGGTCTGAAGCGAGAAGTGACGGAGTTCGTAGAGAAGTGTTTGATGTGCCAGCAGGTGAAAGCTGAACATCAAGTGCCTTTGGGATTGTTGCAGCCGGTGAAGATTCCCCAATGGAAATGGGAAAGAATCACGATGGATTTTGTTAGTGGGTTACCTCTTACGCCCACTAAGAAGGATTTGATTTGGGTAATCATGGATCGGTTGATGAAGTCTGCTCACTTCGTACCGGTTCGGTTGGACTTTTCCCTGCAAAAGATGGCTAAGTTGTACGTGGCTGAGGTTGTAAGACTACATGGTGTACCGGTGTCGATCATATCGGATAGGGACCCTAGGTTCACGTCACGATTTTGGAAGGCTCTTCATCAAGCAATGGGAACAAGGTTAGATTTTAGTACCGCTTTTCACCCACAGACTGATGGTCAGTCTGAGAGGGTAATTCAGATCTTGGAGGATATGCTAAGGGGTTGCATCATCGATTTTAGGGGTAGTTGGGAGGAGTATTTACCTTTGGCAGAATTCGCATACAATAATAGTTATCAAGCTAGTATCCAGATGGCGCCGTACGAAGCGTTATATGGAAGGAAATGTTGTACCCCTACTTATTGGACGGAGTTGGGTGAACGCCAGGTGTTGGGGCTAGAGCTAGTTTCGGAAACGGAGGAGAAAGTTAAGTTTATACGGGCTCGGTTGAAGGAGGCGTCTGATCGGCAAAAATCTTATGCGGATCTAAAGCGGAAGGAGATGGAATTTGCAGTAGGAGATCAAGTCTTTTTGAAAGCATCTCTGTGGAAGCAGGTAATGAGGTTTGGATGGAAGGGTAAGTTAAGTCCTCGGTTTATTGGGCCTTATCAGGTAATGGAACGCGTGGGCCCAGTGGCTTATCGTTTGGAGTTGCCTTCAGAGTTGGAGCAGATACATAACGTGTTTCATGTCGCGATGCTAAGACGTTATCGTTCTGATCCATCTCATGTGGTGCCGGTGGAAGAGATTGAAGTAAGGCCAGATTTATCCTTTGAGGAGGAACTAGTGCAAATCTTGGATCGAGACGTAAAAATGTTGAGAAGGAAGTCTGTCCCTTTGGTCAAAATTTTGTGGCGAAATCACGGTGCAGAAGAGGCGACGTGGGAGCCAGAGGATGTTATGCGACAACAGTATCCCCATCTCTTTTGATCAGGTAAATTTCGAGGCCAAAATTTATTTTAAGGGGGTAGAACTGTAACATCCTGAATTTATGGGCTTGTGCATTTTGTGTAATGTGTGCTTAAATTATTAATTTAAGGATTTGAGGTGCAAATGGGGCTCAGGTTTGGGCTGAGGCTTCGAATAAATATTTTATTTAGACACTCTAGGGGCTTAAATTAAAGTTTTAGTAGCTTAAGTGACATATTGGGCTTGTGGCCCAGCAACTAGGGGCACAGTAAAGGGGAGCTATAGGTGGCGTCACAAGTGCATGAGGAGGGCCCAAATTTTGGCAGCTTAAAGCCCAAGTTTTAGGGCTAAATTTCGGCACTTAAATGGAGCAATAGGGGGGACGGCACAAGGCTATTTTCTAGGGATTTTTAATGTTTATTTTATGTGGATAATAAGCAGATAAAGGCTATTTTTGAGGAGATAATATATCAAGATAAGGGAAAAAATGAGAGCTCATCCAAGAGGCTAGAGTTGGTCGAAAATCAAACTCAGTAGGGGGGAGGAATCGGTTTAGTATAGTCTAAGGGGGTGTGCCGAATTCTTCATTATGTTCTCTGAAAATTCTCTCAAGATTTCTCTTTTATTTCCGATAAACTTGAACCCTCTCTTCTCTTTTCTTTTTCTGACAGAAACCAAAACTTCTTAGATCTCAATTGCCGAAACCCCACCATTCTTTTTCTCTTTTCTCTTGGTCGAATCTCTCTATCCACTCCTTGCTTATATTTTTCCAATTCTTTGTTCTTCAAAAAGCCGAAATCACTAAGATCACACCTCCTGAAGTTGCCGAATTTTCTTCAGTGGAATCTGCTTGTGCCGAATTTTGAAGGAAACAATAGGTAAGTGTCGATTTCGGGATTTCAATGTTTCTCCGGCTTTTCAAGGTCCCTAGCCGAATGGCTATTTAGAAATTAATCTCTTATTTCTCTTTTATTTTTGGCATTCCGGGATCTGAAGTGGAGTCTATCGCGTAGATCTCTAAGTCATAGCTCAGTAACACTCGAATCGTGTTACTTTCGGGATTTCAAGGTAAGGAAATCTATTGATTTTAGTCTGTAAAATCGGGTAGAACACTAACCATGGCCGATTATAGGAGAGGCCCTATTTTCACATCTTTCTGGCTTTTTGAGCAAAGTAGTAGGTCGGTTTAGCAAGGGTATCGACATTAATCAGGTGTGTAATTCCTCACACCATTGGATTGATTGCTTATATATATGTATATGTAATAAATCTGCTATATTCTGTTAAATGCCGAAATCCCGGCATAATGCTTGGAAACCCAAGAAGGGTAAAGGCTAAATATTAGGTTAGTGATTTCTGCCATCCCTCAGTGAATGTTCTGCTAAACACGATAAGCTTTATATGTCGATTTCTATGTATGCTTGGGGTTGGGTGATTGATGAAAGGGGAAGTGATCTGTTCTAGTGGGTTATGCCATTTCAGCTTGGTGACTCTGTCACAACTCTGTTTCTGGTGGCTTCTGCCATTTCAGCCTGGTGACTCTGTCACAACTTTGACGATGAACAGCTAACTGCAGCATGACTGCCATCGATGGTGTGTAGCGGTGTGGGTTGATTGTAGAAATCCCCAAAGGTGTGATTGGCAGGTAAGGGTGGTGTGTAGCGGATGGAAACTAGGATTGGGTTGGGTTCTATGCATGTTATCTATTATGTTATGTGCTATATTCTGATCTGTGGGCTAAGGCCCAATCTGATGGTGCACGAGGGTTGCACACTGAGTTTCGCGACTCACCCTATTAATTTAACAATTTCAGGTGACACTTAGCACATCGGACCGGGCTGGAGAGGAGAGCAAGGTGGCCATGCGACCGAGTACTGAAGATTCAGCAGAATGGCTCTACTTTATTTAATTATTTCTAAGAAATTTGTTTTAAGTGGGCTTTAAATTTCGTTGTAATAAGGCCTTGGGCCACTAGACTATTATACTTTGTTTTGGGTTTTACTTTGGGCTTTTATTATTATTAGGCGCTTAAATTTTAATTAAACTGAGGCATGTATTAAGATTTTGGTTTTAATTCATAAAACAACAGATGAAATTTATATCTTATTTAAACCTATCAAGTTATTAAGTTTTCCCGAACAAAAGCTTAAATACTTTATTTTGAAAAATATTTCCCGAAATTGCGACATCTTTTACAAAAATCTTTTTAGTGACATGCCAGATCCGGCTGTAGTGTTTGGGCCGGATTTGGGCTGTTACATAGCTAAAAATCATACATGCTCATAACAGCTCATACAATTCACAATTTCACATGTTTAACCACACCATTTTCACATTTATCAGTTTAGCCCCTATTTGACAATAACTTTAAAAATCCTTTAGCAAAAGTTGTTTATTTAACAACAAGGATTTATCTTCTTTCATAAAACTTCAATCATCAATGGAAAATCTCAAACTATTCAATAGTTTTGCAAATTAATCCCCTCATTAGCTAGCTTAAGTTACAACGATCCCGAAAACGTAAAAATCAACAAAAACGGGACAAGGAATCACTTACATGTAAGGGACTTGCTTAAGCAAAAATTTCAAGCTTCAGTGGCCTTTCTTTGCTATAAAATAGGTTGGGGAAGATGAAATAAAGATGATATATTTATTTCTTTTGTTTATTTTATCTTTATTTTCCTTTTTACCAAAATACCCTTACCTAACTTTAAAATTTTCAAAAATACCAAGCCATGTACATCCACTAACTCATTTAATGGTCTAATTACCATTTAAGGACCTTCACTTTAAATTTCTATAGCTATTTAACACTTTTAGCTAATAGAACCTAACTTTTGCACTTTACGCGATTTAGTCCTTTTTCACAAATTACGCACACAAACGGTAAAATTTCTTAACGAAATTTTTATAGCATAACTCTAACATGCTGTAGACCTCAAAATAATAGAAAAATAAATTTTTTGACTTCGAATTTGTGGTCACAAAAATACTATTCCGATCCGATCAAAAATGGGTTGTTATAGTACATAACTTGTGTATGGCATGGCTTTACTAGAAAGGATAGAATTCATAACTCGATTAAAGATTTAACGGTATCCTCTCATTAGCATTGTTTGGATTGATAAATATGAAATGTGGCTACGGGTTGCTTGTTCTCTGACGAGCAATTTATCACAACCATTTGTTGAAAGTGATCACATTAATTATTTAGAAGACACAATGGTGACAATGGGATAAAATAAGATTGTATTGAGTGAATGGATTTAACTCAAAGAAATCAAAGATATCATATGAGGGTAACATACACATGACGAGGTCATTAGACAAAGTAGTTGGATAAATTGCTTTTGTAAAGAGTAAACAAGAAAGAGTTTTCAATCATGGTACTTCTTGTAGACTGACTCCATGATTAACTAAATTGTGAATTATCAGAATGATGCTTCTGAATATAATTGCAATTACTATAGTCTAATTGTATATATTTGATTGGCCCCTCCGCTAGCCCAACAAAAGCTCGATCGAACTATATTTGAATCAGAAGAAAATTCTAAAACTTTGGAAATAATTTAATTAAGTCGATTTATTCGACATGGAATTAAATTAGACAGTTGTGAGAATTGCTCAACTAGAAATTTTGATTAAAGAATTTTCTTGAAAAAATAATTTTAGAAAATCTCAGTGATTTTTGGAAAATTAATTTTGATTAAGCAAAATTAAATTAATCAAATTAATTAAAATAAATATGATATTTTTGAAATTAATTTTCAAGTCAGACAATTGGCCCAGTAGGTAATTGAACTTGAAAATTGAAGTTGAGATCGAAAGCTGAAATTGAGAACAAAAAATCGAGAATGAGACCCAAAATTGGTCTAATCGGGCCCGATATGTGAAACCTGACCGACAGTCCACTCGGTGGCTAAATTGGACCACTCGAGTCGTCACTGGCCTAGACCGAACCGGCTTAGGGTGATGTAAGGGTATTGCACCTGTGATGACACCACCGAGCACAACAGTGCCGACGGCTATGATAACGCCATTTCGATGGCAGACGGATGATTGAAGGCAATAGTCTTCAACAGTTGAGCAGTGGAAGAAGCACACTCCTACTAGGACTCTACCAAATAATTTAATTTCAGATTAACTATTCCAAAAATAATATTATTTTAATAAATTTAATTTAATATTTTTCTTGTAGATAAATATTTTATTAATTTAATAGATTTAATATTAAATTTAATCTAATACCTATCTTGATAAGTATTATATTAATTTAATATTAGACTGCTTAAGTTCGATCTTAGTTAAACTCTCTAAACTCTCCATATATAAAGAGAGCCCTGGGTCATTATTTTTCACATACTTGAATTCAAGAGAAAGTTGCAGAGAGAAAATTCTCTGAAGAAATTATTTCAGAAGATTTCTAGAGATATTTTTCTTATTTATAACTTGGCCTAAAAGTTTAGAGAACTTGTGAATTTACTCCACTGGTAATTTTATGGAAAAAAAATTTGTTCGAAGCAAGCTGATCATTGTTTTGTCGAGTTTTAAAATTTATAAAGAGAATGATCGAACCTGGAAACTAACTCTGACAATGATTAAAGGCAACTGTACCTATCGAACAATAGTATAGCTTAGGCAAGACCGGATTGTCGAACCCAAAGGAACTAAAACTACTAATACTAACTTTCTTTTTATTATTTAGCCTAAAATAAGTGAAGTTGCTTTAATCTAGTCTAAATTAACTACTACTAAGCTAAAGACACAAAGACAAAAAGAATAAATTGGGAAATAACTTGAAGAAAAACTCAATTGATCAAGACGATACCCTCAGGAAGAATCCACCTAGACTTCACTTGTTATCTAAAACTGAACCATACGATTTATTCACTTGACTTGATCCGTAAGACTCCCTAACGTATATTAAACCCTCTCTCGAGGCGAATAACGTCTAACCCTAGGTTAATTAACAAAAATCTCTTTCTCACTTAATAACCCCCTAGAATAGCAGTAAATCGAACTATGGAATCCCATATTAGGTTTCACCCTAATCCGGCAAAATCTCGTCACCCTATCTCTAGGCGCGCAAACGACTCCGCTTAATTATGCTAGATCTATTCTTAAACAGGGACTTTTGCTCCTCCACCTAAGAACATCTGACTTGGATTAATATCCCGGAAACATTAACACAAGAATTAAGCACACATAATTAAGAACAAATCAAGTATTTATCTTATAGTTCAGAAAACAATAACAAGATTCATCTAAGTTTCATCCTCTTCAGGTATCTGAAGGGTTTAGTTCATAACGAATAAAGAAAACATCCCAGAAGAAAAGATAAAATAAAACATAAGAAATCCCTAAAACCCCCTGAAGGAATTGAAGGAGAGATCCGCCGTCTTGAGTAGAATTTCGGCTTCTTGAGATGGATCAACTGACTATCTTCGAGTGATTCCCACAACTCTAACCTTTTCGGCTTGGCTCTTTGGCCTAGCTCATCGCCCCGACAAAAGCCCTGGCAGAAGGCTTCTACCGAACTCCCCTCTTAAGTTGCCCCCTAGGTGTTTAAATAGGATTTGAGATGCCTTACTTGGCCCCTAAGTATCCTAATTCAAGTAGAATTCCTCCTAGGGTGTTTGAATAGGCTTTGGAATGTGTTTCTTTGCCTCCAAGTATCCTATTCCGAGTAAAACTCCTCTTGGTCGCGGTAGGGACACGCCCATGGCACACGCCCGTAAGTCGTGGCCAGGCCGTGTTCTAGTAGTTTAATGAGGCATGGCCGTGTGGATTGGGCCCAGGCCGTGCTGATTTCGTGAGTTGGCCCAATTCGGTCCGTTTTAGGCCCGTTTTACATTCTTTTCATCCTTGGGTGCTTTCCTGAGTATAAGACATGAAAAGAAAGGATTAATAGCACCTTTTTACACAATTCAGGGAATAAATCATCCAAAAGTATGTTAAATGTGGGATTAAAATATGTTACTTTTACAGTTCATCAGATACCCCCACACTTAAGCTTTTGCTTGTCCTCAAGAAAAATTCTCAACTCATAATTAAAATGAACTTCCTTGATTCATAATATTTATCAATAATGTTTCATCATAATTCAAAGATAATTCATACATGAATAATTTAACTCAAAGAGTCCTAAAGATTAAACAATCAAAGTCATAGTTTTTATAGTGTGAAAACATAGGTGTTTCCCCTTACCTGAATAATTACCTCTGATTCGAAATCGACAAGAATTAACATCCTCACTAAAGAGTCACTCAAATCACTCAAAGTGTTTAAGATTCAAAATTAAGCACTCAAAAGTCAAACATGAAAAGTTAATTCCATAGGCTTGCCTGAAAATCAAATCTCCACCACTGTAAGATGAGATGATACACAAATCAAAAGGTCTTTAACAGGGTTATAACGGGGTTTAGGTTAAGGGTGTGGATAAAGGCTGAATTAGAATGTTAGTATCGAGATTGACTTGACAAATTACCTAACTAGAATAATGAACTAATCCTACATCAATTGAAAACTAATAATACGAGCTCTCTTTTTTTTTTTAAGATTTGGAATTTTTTTTTGTATAAGCTCAATTACATAAAACAAATACTGAATATACTTCTTCTTTTTTTAGAACAAGTCAAATAATAAAGGATGAATTCAACTATTGAAATAATATAATTAGGTAACTAATCAAATCAAATCTTGATATAAGGGTAGTCAAAAGAAATAGTGATAACAAATACAAAGGGTTTTTGGTTAATATTAGTGGGAAAGTCAATAAAAGGGTTGTTAGGATCAAAGGGGTTCACTAGGGGTTAATTATGAAGGTAGGCTTTTTATGGAGTAAGTGGGTTAAATCCTAGGTGCCTTTATCATCTCCGTATATCAAATCAAACGTGTGGTCTTGACATGTATAATCTAAGCAAGTTCTAGAATAACAAATCAATGTTGACACACTCATAATCTATAAAGTGAGCACGAAAGAATGTATGCTCTATAAGGCTCAAAATCTCACAAAAAATTATGGGTTTTTTATGACAATCTTGTAAATTTCAAACTTTAAAGTAAAATTCAGATTTAGGTAGACAACCTAAAAAATTTTAATTCTGAAAAAAAAATAGACTTATCATGCTTGATTCTCTAGTATCCTTTAAATTTAATCATCAATGCGCAATTATCAATGACTTAATCCAAAACATATCAATAGAAATCATAAATCAGAAGAATTTTCATTCTAATCATAATGTGAGAAAATTTTCGAACAAGGCATAATTCAGGTATTTTCAAATAATACTTATAGTTAACCCCCCCACACTTAAGGTGTACATTGCCCTCGATGTACAAAGATAGATAATAGCAATTTAATAATCAAAAGATAGGGAGAGAAGTGAAACTTCCTGAATTTTGGATGAAGTCAATGAAAAGAAACCGGATAGGATTGGAGGTGAACGTGGGGAAGCGTTTCGAATCGTTTGAAATTGAATCCTCGAAACAGCTGTTCTGATTTTATTGAATCCTAGGCTAAATCTAAATGGTACGAAGAATAAGAAGAAGATAATAAAGAAAATAAAAAATAAAAAATAAAAATAAAAGTAAATAATGGAAAATGAAAAGATATCAGGAAAAGGAAAGGAAGAAGGGGGTTAAATAGAAATTATGGATCTAGTGGTTGCCCCTGCCCTTGTACCTTCCTGTGGTGGCCACACGGCCACGGCCACGGCCGTGTGTAAGGCTGTGTGGTATGGAAATCTGCACTTTGGTTAGTTTAGGTGCTTAAAAAGGAAAAATAAAAGTAAATAAAAAAATAAAAAAATTAATGGGGTTAGTGCTCGGGTTGCCTCCCAAGAAGCGCTCGTTTATAGTCTCAAGCTAGACTTTACATCTCATTCTTATGGTCATGGTGGTTTGAGAAGGTGAAAATCCTTTCTCATGTGATCAACTCAGTTTTTGATATAAAGTTTAAGTCGAGTAGTGTTTACCTCAAAAGTGCTGAATTTAAGATTGCTTACCTCGACTGTTCTGTATAGGAGGACATTAAGTACTTTAAAGGTGATTTCTTCATTTGTCTTGATGTCTGAAGTGGTGATTCGAGGTCTTCCTTATTCATCAATACCTGATCCCTTATTTTAAAGTGATTTGTTGTTCCTATCAGCTCGTCTGGGGGTTCCTTCGATTTTTCTTCGTGTGGTTTCGGTTTTTCTTTAAAGTGTGTCTTCCACTCTTCTAGTTTGTCGACCTTAAGGCTTTGTTCCTCATGAATTTCTTCTTTATCGACACGAGGTCTAGGATCTGGCATCTGCGAAAGAGCTTCAAGAAACGGCAAGTTAATATGAAATTTCTTTGAAAGTTTAAGAGACTTACCGAGTTGTTCCTCTGTGTGGTCTTTCTTTGTCGCGTCGGGGTATGGCACAAGGGGTTGGTACTCTGTAACTACCGGGTTTGGTAAATCATGGCTTACCTCAACCTTACCTTCACCTACCACAGGCTCTTGCCTTGGGTCAGATTCCACTAACCTTTCACTGTAATGAGCTGTTACGGCTTGAGTTTGCTCTTTTGGGTTAGTTTCGGTGTTGCTTGGCAAGCTTTCTTGTGGTTGTTCTAAGATCAGCTTAGCAGGCTGACCTAACTGATCCTCGATCCCTTGAATCGGTGCTTCTGTTTCGTTTCTATATTTTGGTAGCGTGTTTCTGTGTTTGCTATGAATTTTGCTAGCATCTCTTCAAGGTTCGACTTATCTTCTTGCTGGTTAGGTGGTTGTTGAAAATTTGGAGGAAGTTCCCGTCTTTGGCTACTTTGATCAACCCACGAGAAATTGGGATGGTATCTCCAACTTGCATTATAAGTGTCATTATAAAAATTATTTTGAGGTCTAGAATAGTTACCCATATAGTGGACTTGTTCATTCTCCATGCCATATCCGTAGGGTGGGTACTCAGGATTCGCCACGCCTCCTGGATTCGAGTCATATTGCATTACTAGGTGTACCTGCGAGAGACTACACAAAACATCAATCTTTTTGTTCATCATCTTTAGCTGGTTAGATAACCTGGCGAACACGTTGAGGTTGAAGGCACTGGCTGCTTTAGTAGGAATTGTCCTCATGACTTGCCACTGATAATTACTTAGTGCCATCGTTTCTATAGACTAAAATTATCTGCCAAAAGCAAATAGAGGAAAAATAAGCAAAGTAAAAAAAAATAAAAAATAAAAATAATAATGAAAATAAATTGCAATAAAATAAATAAAAAAATGACTAAAGTAATAAAAATTAACCTTTCTTAATATTATAGTTCCCCGGCAACGGCGCCAAAAACTTGATCGTGTCTGTTAGCCGAGTTTTAAAATTTATAAAGAGAATGATCGAACCTGGAAACTAACTCTGACAATGATTAAAGGCAAGTGTACCTCTCGAACAGTAGTATAGCTTAGGCAAGACCGGATTGTCGAACCCAAAGGAACTAAAAGTACTAATACTAACTTTCTTTTTATTATTTAGCCTAAAATAAGTGATGTAACACCCTAAATTTAAGGGCTTGTGCATTTTATGTGGTGCTCGCTTAAAATGTTAATTTGAGACCTTGAGGTACAAAAAGGGGGCTCAGGCTTGGGCTAAAACCTGGGTTGGTTTTGATAAAGAGCTATAGAAAATTAATTGAATAGATATTTGTGTTTAAATTGCAAGGTGGGCTTGTGGCCCAAAAATTTGGAAGTGTTGTAAGGGGAGCATATAGGTGGCGTCATTAAGGGAAGGATTGGGCCAAGTAAGGGCTACTTAGGGCCCAAGTATTGGGTTAAAAATTCGGCACTTAGGAGGGAAGGGGGACGGCACACTAGCTACAAAATAGGGGAATTAATTCTTTTATTTTGATTATTAAATGATGATAATAGGAGGAGAGGAAATAGGGCTATTTTTAAGGAGATAAGGGATAAGGATGTGAGTTATCTCTTAGGTTCAGAGTCGGCCGAAACTCAACTACAAGGAGGGAAGAATCGGTTTAGTATAGGCTTTTGTAGAAGCCGAAATTCTGCTAACAAGATCTCTTCATCTTTTTCTTTCCTCTGCCGAAATCTTCATTTGTTCCTTCCTCTAAAATTTTTCTTTCTTTTCTTCCTCTATTAGGCCGAATTCTCTGACAACTCTTTTCTCATTCTTTTCAAACACTTAAGCTAAATTCTCCTTGCCCATATTTCTTCCTTTCATAGCCGAATCTTCAAGGATTCATCCTCTTTTTCTCGAAGTTACGTAAAAGCTGAAAATGCGAGATCTAGTCTTCTGTATGTGTGCCGAAATCATTCTGAGGTACCTACCTGTGTCGAAATTTTTAAGGAATCAATAGGTATGTGTCGATTCTAAGTTTCTAATATTTCTCCGGCTTTTCAAGGTTTCTAGCCGAATGGCTATGTAGTGACTAATCAAAGGTTTTTCTTATTCCTCCGGCATTTTGGGATCTGAAGAGAAGTTTAATGCTTAGATCTGTAAGTAAAGGTTCAATAACCTTTGAGTGGGGTTATTTTCGGGATTTCAAGGTAAGCAATTTATTAATTTTAATGTGTGATTTGGGATTTGTTTAATCTTAGCCGATTGTTGAAGGGTCTAGATCTTTGTGTGTTTTTCCGATTTTTTAGCAAGACTTTACACTGAGGGTAGTAGATCCGGATAACAAGGTTATCGACTAGGATATTGGATCTCGCAATATCAGGTGTGTAACACTTCCCCACCATCTAGATCTAATTAATATGTACATGTTTATAAGTTTTATATGTTACAATAAATGCCAAAATCTTGGTTTAATGATGGAAGCCAAAAAGGGTAAAAGCAAATCACCAGGTCAGTAAATGTTTTGATTATATGATATAAGTAAATTGACTTTCTGTGATTGCATGGGTTGGGTTTGATAAAGGAGGAAGTTATACGTTGTAGCGGTATTTTACCGTGATCTATGTAGCGACTTTGCCATGATCTGTGTAGTGGCTTTTCCGTGATCTGTCTAAGTGGCTACGGCCATGATCTGATGATGAGCAGCAAGACTACCATCAAGGCGTGTAGCGGTGTGGGTCGATTGTAGAAATCCCCAATGGTGTGATTGGCTGGTACGGGGGCGTGTAGTGGATGGACATCTAGGTTTTGGGTTGGGCTTGCATATTAGTTCTTGTAATTATATGTGTTAAACTGTTTAATCTGTTTTATGGGCTTAAGGCCCAAATCTAGTGGTGCATGAGGGTTGCACACTGAGTCTCGCGACTCACCCTTTTATTTTAACTATCTCAGGTGACACTTAGTGCAACGAACCGGGCCAGAGAGGAACGCGAGGTGGCCATGCATAACAGCTATTGGATCCAACAAAGAGGCTTTTAATTTACAAGTTTATATTTTGTTTTATTTTGGGCTTTAATTACTTTTAGTTATTTAAATTCTTATTGAACTAATGCGTGTATTTAAATTTGGGTTTTATGTTGGGCTTTAAGTTTTTTTTTTTTATGTTTAAAATACGTTAAGACATGGATAATTATTGGGCTTGTAATTTAAGGTCCACCAATGCACTTTATAATTTCATATTTTATACTTACTAATAAATCCCTAAGTTTTCAGTTTTAGTATTTAAACTTGACAATTGTTTTCTTAAGTGCTACATGTTTTATAAAATCACTTAAGTGACATACCAGATCCGGTTGTAGCGTTTGGGCCGGGTTTGGGGTGTTACAAATTGGTATCTGAGCCCGATTCAAAACTCAGCTCTGGGGTTTTTGGGCTCAAAACGTTTTCTGAAAATGGGCTTTTGAAACATATATGTTTTTAAAGGATTACAGGTTTGTTAACTCAGCATGGCACCTGCGTCTCCGGCCCAAGTCCCCCAGGTAAGTATTCTGAACCATTGTGTGATATATTTATGTGGGCTTGATGGGTTTATTGGGACGTAGATTAATTAGATTAGAATTTGATGGACTTTAGGCCTAGCTTAAACCACTTCTTAAGTTTCATAAGACTTAACTTCACTAAACAAACCCGTAAATAAGTCGCAAGGCTTGGGTGTGGCAACAGGCATACGCATGTCTAGGATTGGATCCGGAAGAGCCTGGTATTTAAGCAGTCCTAGTGACTCACCTCCTCTTCACTGGAATCCTACTTGGTGCGTAGTGACTGTTCACCTTAGCCGAGTTAGGGTGTGGCAATAGACATACGCATGTCTAGGAGTAGATTCAGGGAGAGCATGGTATTTAAGCAGTCCTAGCGACTCACCTCCTCTTCACTGGAATTTTGCCAGGTGCGTAGTGACTATTCACCCTAGTTACGAGAACTTATTGATGGGCTAAACCTTATGATTAAAACTCGAAAGGGACCAGCCATCCTCTTGAAAAAAAAATCCCCAAGTTTTGTAAAAATTCTCAAAGTACCTTTGATTTATGAAAAATTTCCAATCAACCATGATTTGAAAACTTTACCCGAAAATCTCAAGTTTACAAGAATAACCCGGACCATGAAACTAGATTTCACCAAAAGTACCCCTGTTAAAAAAAACAAACAAACAACATCAAAGTTTGAAAAATTACCAAACTACCCTCGTTTGCAAAATGACCAAAATACCCCTAGTTTGTAAAATTACTGAAATACCCCTGAATTTCAAAATTACCGAAATACCCCTGGATTTCAAAATTACCGAAATACCCCCAGATTTCCAAATTACCGAAATACCCTTGGATTTCAAAATTACTGAAATACCCCCGAATTTCCAAATTACTAAAATATCCCCAGATTTTGAAATTACCGAAATACTCCTGGGATTGCAAAATTACCAAAATACCCTTATTTCACCAAAATCACCAATGACCCTATTTTGAAAAATTACGAAAACACCTTTCTGTAATGAACGTGAGTTCATGGATGCTGATGATTGAATGTATGAACTTGAGACTGTATTGTGAGTATGAATTCGAAAGAACTACTTTTTAAAACTATTATCCATAAAACTATTTGCGATAAATCAATGGAAAGAATTAATGATTCATAAAATTCTTAATCAGATAAACGCAAATTGGAAGAATGAGTACAAGGGGTCGAGGACGTCCGCCGCGTGGACGCGGTAGGGGTAGGATGACCTTGTCTGAGCCAGTAGGGTCTGGCCACGGGTCAGGAAACGAAATGCCGGATCTCCAACTGTGGAGGGAGAATTACGAGATCAGGCAACCGGAGATGATGCTGTATCTCAGGCGATGTTGCGAGTCCTTGAGAGAGTTGCTGGAGTAGGCATGGGCACAGGAGCCCAGAAATCTGTGCTGGAGCGACTTAAGGCCGGTGGGGCAGAAGTGTTTAAGGGAGTTTCTGGTGTAGCCCCTAACACAGCTGAGTATTGGATGGAAGCTACTGAGCGTATAATGGATGACTTAGATTTTACAATAGAGGAGAAGTTGAAAGGGGTCGTGTCTCTTCTTCGAGACGAGGCTTACCAGTGGTGGGTCACGGTGAAAGAAGGTACTGTTGCAGATCTGATTGACTGGGATTTTTTTAAGGAGTCATTCTAGGGAAAGTATGTTGGGGCCAGCTATATTGATGCACAAAGGAAAGCATTCTTGAACCTGGTACAGGGAAGTAAGACTGTGGCTGAATATGAGGCAGAGTTTCTGCATTTGAGCCGCTACGCTTGGGGAATGGTAGCAATGGAGTATGAACGCTGTGTTCGGTTCGGGGATGGGCTACGAAATGAGTTAAGGGTTCTGATAGCACCGCAGCGAGAGAGAGTTTTTGTGATTTTGGTGGATAAGGTTAAAATAGCTGAGGAAGTGAAACGGGTTGAGAGACAAGAAAAAGATAAGGATCGGGGTAAGAGTAAGAGAAGTTTTGGGCCATCAAGAGCATCTGGGAATTTTCAGAAAAAGCCTAGGACTGATGGGCCAGCTCGTGCTCCGACGGGCCAGAATCGAGCATGTTCTACATGTGGGAGGACGCATTATGGGGAGTGCAGAATGAAAACAGGTGGATGCTTTAGGTGTGGATCCCCAGAACATCTGATTAAGGACTGTCCTCAGATGGATCGGGTACAGCTGGCGGGTCGAGGTTCTGATCAGGCTAGGAGAGGTGATCAGCCTGGACCAAGGGGTCGTGGTGCAGCCAGAGGAGGAAATGGATCTGGTCGAGGTCGTGGAGCCCCTGGTAGAGGTGCCGGTAATGTAGATGCAAGGCAGCCGGGTCTAGTTTATGCAGTTCGTCGACAGGAGGATGGTGACGCACCGGATGTCATAAGCGGTACGTTTCTTATAGCTGACAGCCCTTTTCTTCCTTTGATTGATATTGGGTCAACCCACTTCTATGTTGCATGTTCGATATCTAAGACCTTAAGTATATATTCTGAAATAACTACTAGGAAGATGACTGTGGTTAGTCCCCTAGGACAATCTAGGGTAGTGGACAAGCTATTTAAGGATGTACCGTTAGAGACTCAAGGGGTAGTGTTTTCGGCAGACTTAATGGAATTACCATTTGGAGAGTTCGATATTATCCTAGGAATGGACCGGCTGACAAAGCATCATGCTAAGTTGGATTGTGGGTCTAAGCGCATGGTGTTAAGTACCCCGGAAGGCAGGGAGGTGGTTGTGTTAGGAGAAAGAAGGAACTATTTGTCCAACGTAGTATCGGCCTTGAAAGCTGTTAAGATGATTCGGAAGGGATGTAACGCCTTTTTAGCTTTTATTAGTGCTTTGGATGCTAAAGAGGTGACTGTCGATGAGGTTCGAACAGTCAAGGATTTCGCGGATGTATTTTCGGAGGAGTTGCCAGGATTACCCCTTGATCGCGAGGTAGAGTTTGGAATAGAACTACTCCCGGGTACGGCTTCGGTATCCAAATCTCCTTATCGGATGGTGCCGAAGGAGTTGGTGGAGCTCAAGGCTCAGATTCAGGAACTGTTGGATCGTGGGTTTATTCGACCAAGTGTGTCTCCATGGGGAGCGCCGGTTCTATTCGTGAAAAAGAAGGACAGATCCATGCGTATGTGCGTGGACTATCGTCAACTGAATAAGTTGACGATTAAGAATAAGTACCCATTACCGAGAATCGACAATTTGTTCGACCAGCTCAAAGGAGCTTCGGTCTTTTCTAAGATTGATTTAAGGTCAGGATATCATCAATTAAGGGTTAAAGAAGGAGATATTCATAAGACGGTGTTTCGGACTCGGTACGGTCATTATGAGTTCTTGGTGATGCCGTTCGGGTTGACGAACGCACCAGCCGCCTTTATGGATATGATGAACAGGGTATTTCAGCCATACCTTGATCGGTTTGTCGTAGTATTCATCGACGATATCCTGGTATATTCCAAGTCTAAAGAGGAGCATGATGCACATCTTTGTGTAGTGTTGCAAATTCTGAGGGAGAAGCAGCTGTACGCAAAGTTCAGTAAGTGTGAGTTCTGGCTAAAGGAAGTGACTTTCTTAGGGCATGTAGTTTCTGCAGAGGGAATTAGGGTGGACCCGCGGAAGATAGAAGCTGTTTTAGATTGGAAGTCGCCGAAGTCTGTGGTAGAAATACGAAGTTTCTTAGGATTAGCAGGGTATTATCGAAGGTTCATTGAGGGGTTCTCTTCAATAACGGCACCTTTAACTAAGTTGTTGAGGAAGGGAGTATTGTTTGTGTGGACTGACAAACAACAGGAGAGCTTTGAGAAGCTGAAGAGAATTTTGACGGAAGCACCGGTGTTAATTCAGCCAGAGGCAGGAAAAGAATTTACCGTTTACTGTGATGCGTCACACACAGGTTTAGGGTGTGTGTTGATGCAAGATGGAAAAGTGGTGGCATATGCGTCTCGACAGTTAAGAACACATGAGCTAAACTATCCTACGCATGATCTGGAGTTGGCGGTAGTAGTGTTCGCCCTAAAGATTTGGAGACACTACTTGTATGGGGAAAAGTCAGTTATTTATACTGACCATAAAATTCTGAAGTATCTCCTTACTCAGAAGGAGTTGAACCTAAGGCAAAGAAGGTGGATCGAGCTGTTAAAGGACTATGACTGCTCGATTGAGTACCACCCGGGCAAGGCTAACGTGGTGGCGGATGCGTTAAGTAGGAAGGCGATAACGGATTTAAGAGCAATGTTCGCACATCTTAGCCTGTATGAGAATGGTAGGTTGGTAGCTGAACTACAAGTAAGACCTATGTGGACAAGTCAAATCAAGAAGAAGCAACTTGTGGATGATGTCTTAGGTACTCGAATCCAACAAGTGCAGAAGGGTGAAGTAGAGGACTACAGTCTGAACAATGATGGAGTTTTATGTTTCCGTGGAAAGGTTTGTATGCCAAAAGATGAGGGGTTAAGACAGATGATTCTTCAGGAATCGCATAATAGCCCTTATACTATGCATCCTGGAGGAGTTAAGATGTATCGAGATTTACGAGAGCAGTTCTGGTGGCCAGGGTTGAAGTGAGAAGTTACGTAATATGTGGGGAAGTGTTTGACGTGTCAGCAGGTCAAAGCTGAACACCAGTTGCCTTCAGGGTTGTTGCAGCCGGTGAAGATTCCCCAATGGAAATGGGAAAGAATTACGATGGATTTCGTTAGTGGGTTACCCCTCACGCCCACTAAGAAAGATTCAATTTGGGTAATTGTGGATCGGCTGACGAAGTCTACTCACTTCATACCGATTCGAGTGGATTTTTCTCTACAAAAGTTGGCTAAGTTGTACGTAGCTGAGGTTGTAAGATTACGGTGTACTAGTATCGATCATATCGGATAGGGACCCAAGGTTCACGTCACGATTTTGGAAGGCTCTTCATCAAGCAATAGGAACAAGGTTAGACTTTAGTACCGCTTTTCACCCACAGACTGATGGTCAGTCTGAGAGGGTAATTCAGATTCTGGAGGATATGCTAAGGGGTTGCATCATTTATTTTAGGGTTAGTTGGGAGGAGTATTTACCCTTGGCTGAATTCGCGTACAATAATAGCTATCAAGCTAGTATTCAAATGGCACTGTATGAAGCATTATATGGAAGAAGATGTTGTACTCCAACTTGTTGGACGGAGTTGGGTGAACGTCAGGTATTGGGTCCAGAACTAGTTTCGGAAACAGAGGAAAAAGTTAAGTTAATACAGGCTTGATTGAGAGAAGCGTCTGATCGGCAGAAGTCTTATGCGGATCTAAAGTGAAAGGAGGTGGAATTCGCAGTAGGAGACCAAGTTTTTTTGAAGGTTTCTCCATGGAAAAAGGTAATGAGGTTTGGACGAAAGGGTAAGCTAAGTCCTCGGTTTATTGGGCCTTATCGGGTGTTAGAACGTGTGGGCCCAGTGGCTTATCGTTTAGAGTTGCCTTCAGAGTTAGAACAGATACATGACGTATTTCATGTCTCGATTCTGAGACGTTATCGATCTGATCCATCGCATATAGTGCCGGTAGAATAGATTAAGGTAAGGCCAGACTTGTCTTTTGAGGATGAGCCAGTGCAAATCTTGGATAGAAATGTAAAAGTGTTGAGAAGGAAGTCTGTCCCTTTGGTCAAAGTTCTGTTGCGAAATCACGATGCAGAAGAGGCGACATGGGAGCCAGAAAATGTTATGCGATAGCAGTATCCCCATCTCTTTTGATCAGGTAAATTTCGAGGACGAAATTTATTTTAAGGGGGGGTAGAACTGTAACACCCTAAATTTAAGGGCTTGTGCATTTTATGTGGTGCTCGCTTAAAATGTTAATTTGAGACCTTGAGGTATAAAAAGGGGGCTCAGGCTTGGGCTAAAACCTGGGTTGATTTTGATAAAGAGCTATAGAAAATTAATTGAATAGATATTTGTGTTTAAATTGCAAGGTGGGCTTGTGGCCCAAAAATTTGAAAGTGTTGTAAGGGGAGCATATAGGTGGCGTCATTAAGGGAAGGATTGGGCTAAGTGAGGGCTACTTAGGGCCCAAGTTTTGGGTTAAAAATTCGGCACTTAGGAGGGAAGGGGAGACGGCACACTAGCTACAAAATAGGGGAATTAATTCTTTTATTTTGATTATTAAATGATGATAATAGGAGGAGAGGAAATATGGCTATTTTTAAGGAGATAAGGGATAAGGATGTGAGTTATCTCTTGGGTTGCAGAGTTGGCCGAAACTCAACTACAAGGGGGAAGAATCGGTTTAGTATAGGCTTTTGTAGAAGCCGAAATTCTGCTAACAAGATCTCTTCATCTTTTTCTTTCCTCTGCCGAAATCTTCACTTGTTCCTTCCTCTAAAATTTTTCGTTCTTTTCTTCCTCTATTAGGCCGAATTCTCTGACAACTCTTTTCTCATTCTTTTCAAACACTTAAGCTGAATTCTCCTTGCCCATATTTCTTCCTTTCATAGCCGAATCTTCAAGGATTCATCCTCTTTTTCCCGAAGTTACGTAAAAGCCGAAAACGCGAGATCTAGTCTTCTGTATGTGTGCCGAAATCATTCTGAGGTACCTACCTGTGCCAAAATTTTCAAGGAATCAATAGGTATGTGTCGATTCTAAGTTTCTAATATTTCTCCGGCTTTTCAAGGTTTCTGGCAAAATGGCTATGTAGTGACTAATCAAAGGTTTTTCTTATTCCTCCAGCATTTTGGGATCTGAAGAGAAGTTTAACGCTTAGATCTGTAAGTCAAGGTTCAGCAACCTTTGAGTGGGGTTATTTTCGGGATTTCAAGGTAAGCGATTTATTAATTTTAATGTGTGATTTGGGATTTGTTTAATCTTAGCCAATTGTTGAAGGGGCTAGATCTTTGTGTGTTTTTCCGGTTTTTGAGCAAGACTTTACACTGAGGGTAGTAGATCCGGATAACAAGGTTATCGACTAGGATATTGGATTTCGAGATATCAGGTGTGTAACACTTCCCCACCATCTAGATCTAATTAATATGTACATGTTTATAAGTTTTATATGTTACAATAAATGTCGAAATCTCGGTTTAATGATGGAAGCCAAAAAGGGTAAAAGCAAATCACCAGGTCAGTAAATGTTTTGATTATATGATATAAGTAAATTGACTTTCTGTGATTGCATGGGTTGGGTTTGATAAAGGAGGAAGTTATACGTTGTAGCGGTATTTTACCGTGATCTGTGTAGCGGCTTTGCCGTGATCTGTGTAGCGGCTTTGCCGTGATCTGTCTAAGTGGCTACGGCCATGATCTGATGATGAGTAGCAAGACTGCCATCAAGGCGTGTAGCGGTGTGGGTCGATTGTAGAAATCCCCAATGGTGTGCTTGGCTGGTACGAGGGCGTGTAGCGGATGGACATCTAGGTTTTGGGTTAGGCTTGCATATTAGTTCTTGTTATTATATGTGTTAAACTGTTTAATCTGTTTTATGGGCTTAAGGCCCAAATCTAGTGGTGCATGAGGGTTGCACACTTAGTCTCGCGACTCACCCTTTTATTTTAACTATCTCAGGTGACACTTAGTGCAACGGACCGGGCCAGGGAGGAAGAGGTGGCCATGCATAACAGCTATTGGATCCAACAAAGAGGCTTTTAATTTACTAGTTTATATTTTGTTTTATTTTGGGCTTTAATTACTTTTAGTTATTTAAATTCTTATTGAACTAATGCATGTATTTAAATTTGGGTTTTATGTTGGGCTTTAAGTTTTTTTTTTATGTTTAAAATACGTTAAGACATGGATAATTATTGGGCTTGTAATTTAAGGTCCACCAATGCTCTTTATAATTTTATATTTTATACTTACTAATAAATCCCTAAGTTTTCAGTTTTAGTATTTAAATCAGACAATTGTTTTCTTAAGTGCTACATGTTTTATAAAATCACTTAAGTGACATACCAGATCCGGTTGTAGCGTTTGGGCCGGGTTTGGGGTGTTACAAGTGAAGTTTCTTTAATCTAGTCAAAATTAACTACTGCTAAGCTAAAGTCGCAAAGACAAAAAGAATGAATTGGGAAATAACTTGAAGAAAAACTCAGTTGGTCAAGACAATACCCTCAGGAAGAATCCACCTAGACTTCACTTGTTATCTAACACTGAACCATATGATTTATTCACTTGACTTGATTAGTAAGACTCCCTAACGTATATTAAACCCTCTCTCGAGGCGAATAACGCCTAACCCTAGGTTAATTAACAGAAATCTCTTTCTCACTTAATAACCCCCTAGAATAGCAGTAAATCGAACTATGGACTCCCATATTAGGTTTCACCCTAATCCGGAAAAATCTCGTCACCCTATCTCTAGGCGCACGAATGACTCCGCTTAATTATGCTAGATCTATTCTTAAACAGGGACTTTTGCTCCTCCACCTAAGAACATCTGACTTGGATTAATATCCCGAAAACATTAACATAAGAATTTAAGCACACATAATTAAGAACAAATCAAGTATTTATCTTATAGTTCAGAAAACAATAACAAGATTCATCTAGGTTTCATCCCATTCAGGTATCTGAAGGGTTTAGTTCATAACGAATAAAGAAAACATCTCAGAAGAAAAGATAAAACAAAACATAAGAAATCCCTAAAACCCCTAAAGAAATTGAAGGAGGGATCCGCTGTCTTGAGTAGAATTTCAACTTCTTGAGATGGATCAACCGACTATCTTCGAGTGATTCCCACAACTCTGACCTTTTCGGCTTGGCTCTTTGGCCTAGCTCACCGCCCTGACAAAAGCCCTGGCAGAAGGCTTCTGCTGAACTCCCCTCTTAAGTTGCCCCCTAGGGTGTTTAAATAGGATTTGAGATGCCTTACTTGGCCCCTAAGTGTCCTAATTCAAGTAGAATTCCTCCTAGGGTGTTTGAATAGGCTTTGGAATGTGTTTCTTTGCCTCCAAGTATCCTATTCCGAGTAAAACTCCTCTTGGCCGTGGTAGGGACATGTCCATGGCACACGCCCGTGTAAGTCGTGGCCAGGCCGTGTTCGAGGCTGTCGGGTGAGGCACGGCCGTGTGGATTGGGCCCAAGCCATGTTCTAGTAGTTTAATGAGGCACGACAGTGTGGGCTTGGGCCCAAGCCGTGCCGATTTCGTGAGTTGGCCCAATTCGGTCTGTTTTAGGCCCGTTTTACGTTCTTTTCATCCTTAGGTGCTTTCCTGAGTAGAAGACATGAAAAGAAAGGATTAAGAGAACCTTTTTACACAATTCAGGGAATAAATCATCCAAAAGTATGTTAAATATGGGATTAAAATATGTTACTTTTACGGTTCATCACAAGACTGCACTCGGTAGACATGAGCTTGAGGATAGCAGAGAAGACTACTCGGTCGAAGCATTCATCCTAGACGAATCGAAAAGGTACAATTTTGATTAAGTGTTTATTACTTTAGATATCACAACCAAGTTCTTGTTTTTGGAAAAAAATAAAAACTCTGGTTTTTCCCTTAAGCTTATTTTCCGTTGCGTTTTTCGAACTCAATTTTCCAACAATGGTACCTAGAGGGTGTTGTCGACACCCATGTTATGTACTCCTACATAGAGCATGTGTTTTCGATTAAAATAATATTTTTTCTAGCTACACCTTGTTAATTAAGACTTTGTTATGTTCTTTATAAATAGAGACTATGGGCTAGATCAAATTACACCATTCACCTATGAGGTTACTCTGCCAGAAAATAATGAAAATTATTTTACACAAATAACTCTATCTTTCTTGATTAATCAATTTCTAACCCTAGAAAGTTTTTGTTAATGTTCATTGGTTCGTGAATAGAGCCCAACTCTAACAAGTCAAGGTCAAGAATAGCAGAGAAGACCGAAAGGTTTAAATTTGGAATGACTTATTCCGTATATTCAGAAAACATAGGTACAATTTGAATAAATGGTTTATAACTATAAATATTGTAGCGACCTAAAATTTAACACGGGCGCTAGTTGAGGCAATTATTAAAAATTTGAAAACAGAGTTTTGATTTTATTTAAAAAAAATGGAGTCACCACCGATCTTTTTTCCTAGGTGTGATCGGACACCTAATAAATCCTCTTTTTAAAAGAAAAATTATTTTTTTGAATTTTCTTTAAATAAAGGCCGAGTTTAGGCCTACGTCAAAATTCTAAAGAAAAATAGGGTTCGGGAGTCGGTTATGCTAGCATCCTCGCGACACCCAAAATTGGTATCTTGTTAATCGCGCGTTGTCTTAATTTCCAAAAATACGAGTTCAATTTAATATTTAAGCGTGATCCGATTGAAACACGAGAATTTTAATAAATAACATATTATCATATATTCATTTAAATATAATTTGATAATTTTCAAAAAAAATAAATAAACATTTTATTTTAAAAACACGAGAGTTTTTTTTGAAACATGAAAAGTTTTTAAACTCGAGAATTTTTTCTGAAACCCGAGAATTTTGGAAAACACAAAAATTTTTTAAAAACACGAAAATTTTTTGAAAACACGAAAATTTTGATAAATTACATATTGACGTATTATAATCTAAAAATGAAATTTTGATAATTTTTGAATAAACCTCTTATTATTATTACTTTATCTATCAATTTAAAAAAAACGATTTAATATTTGATCGTGATCTGACGTTGTTTATTGTTTATCCAAAAAGACGATCATTGCGATAAATTGCAAATTAGCATACTATATACATATGTATTTTTTTTAAAAAAAATGAAATTTTACTAATTTTTTAATAAATATATTATTATTATTTTTTAGAAAAATTTGAATTTTTAATTTCTAGAAAGGTGTTCTATATTCAACACAAAATCAAAGATGTCCACCCAACATAGCAGTGAGATCGATGATTTAATGCTAAACCGATTCGTTGCTTTAAAAAAATGAATTTATTAAAAATTAAATCTTGTAAATGAAATCACACAATAATATTTCAAAAAAAAAAGCCAATAAAAATATTAATATAATTGAAATAAGACTACATTAAAAATATGGGCTAAATGGGTAAATAAAAAGGTGTCAAGAAATATATCAAAACCCCAAATTATGGGCTACTGAAATCAACCCGTTTCCCTCCCTTTAGGCTACTGAAATAGGTTCAACGTGGAATGGGCCTGCACTGCTGTTGGGCCGTTGCTGGTAGCATGTATTGGGCTACCCTTTTATTTTTTCTTTTTTTTTCTCTCTTTTTTCCTTCTATTTCGTGAATCACCTTCTTCTTCTTTCCCAACCCTTTTTTTTCTCTTTTTACACCAGCCACCGCCAACATGCACCACCACCCTCAGAGCTCCGATCAAACCCCGTCTAACACCAAAACGAGGCTCTCCTTCCCCTAGAACAAGGTAAATAAAAAGAGGTTGTGTGGGTTTATTTTGATTTTTGTATGATTTGATTTGGGTATGTTGATGATAATGAGGTTGGGAGCAATTGGTGGAGCGGTTGAATGGTAAGGCTTGGGGCCGTTTTCAGGTTCAGAGATGGCAGTTTATTTTTTGCTTGATTTGAATGTTTGATGGGTCTTTTTTTATAGCCGAATCTTGGGGGGTCTTCTTTTGCTGAAGGTTGGAGACTTTTTTCTTTTGGTTGATTTCCCTCCTTTTATGCCTTAATCTTCACCTTCTCTCTGCATTTTCCAGGTGGTGGTTGAAGGAAGGGCCTCCACCCATGCTGGCGGCCGAAAAATTCGAGGAGCAGGTGCTCAAATCACGTGATTTTGCCAGAATGACCAAATCGTAAACGCAGTGAAACTAGTGGGGTCGAAATGTAATTTTGAGAAAGTAGTAAGGTCAAAGTGTAATTTTGGAAAAGTTGAAGGGTCGAAACAAAATTTTTGAAAAGTTTAAGGGTTAAAGTATAATTTTAGAAAAGATGAGGGGTCAAAATGTAATTTCAATTTTTTTGTATTTTTATTATTATTCAAAATTTATATACATATATTAATGGGCCAAAGCCCAAAGATAAGTCCCAATGGGCCTTGAATTTTTTAAAAAAAATAAAATACGAGGCGTGGATAAAATTCAGTGATTACAGCTGCCCCTCTTTGCTCGTCACTATGAAACAGAGATAGAGCAAAGACTTCAAAGAACTAAATTTTGTTCGACTATCCCACAGTCCTTTTTATTGTTATTAAAAAGACAAAAATCGAAAACAGCTCGGCATACAGTCCGAAGCCCAACTCACTTATCGAATTATGAGTCGATTTTTGGAAAATAGAAATTGAAAATACCTCGGAGTGTGACCCAAGCCTCAACTCACCTCTCGCATTATGAGTTGATTTTTTTTGTTGAAAAACTAAAATTGAAAAATACCTCGGCGTGTGACTGATAAACTGCAATAGTAACATATTTTAATCCCACATTTAGCATGTTTCCGGATGATTTATCCCTTAATTCATATAAAAAGGTGCTTTTAATCCTTTCTTTTCATGTCTTATACCCAGGAAAGCACCCGAGAATGAAAAGAATGTAAAACGGGCCCAAAACGGAGTAAATGGGCCAACTCACAAAATCGGCATGGCCTTGGCCCAAGCCCACACAGTCGTCCCTCATTAAATTACTAGAACACGGCTTGGACCCTGATTTACACGACCGTGCCTCATTAAAGAAGTCCGAGCACGGCCTGGCCACGATTCACATGGGCGTGTGCCATGGCCGTGTCCCTGTCGCTGGAAAGAACAATTTCATTCGGATTTGAATACTTGGAGGCAAAGAAACACATTCCAAAGCCTATTCAAACACCCTAATAGGAATTCCACTCAAATTTGGATACTTAGGGACCAAGTAAGGCATCACAAAGTCTATATAAACAGCCAAGGGGAAACTTGAAGAGGGGAGTTCGGCAGAAGCATTCTGCCAGGGCTTTTGTCGGGGCGTCGAGCTAGGCCAAGGAGCCAAGCCGGAAAGGTCAGAGTTGTGGGAATCGCTCGAAGTTAGCCAGTTGATCCATCCCAAGAAGCCGGAATTCTACTCAAGACGGCGGATTTCTCCTTCAATTCCTTCAGGGAGTTTTAGGGATTTCTTATGTTTTGTTTTATCTTTTCTCTTAAGATGTTTTCTTTATTTGTTATGAACTAAACCCTTCAGATACCTAAGGGGATGAAACCTAGATGAATCTTGTTATTGTTTTCTGAATTATATGATAAATACTTAGTTTGTTCTTAATTATGTGTGCTTAATCCAAATTTGAAGTGCTTAGGTGGAGGAGGAATAGACCCTGCTTAAGAGTAGATCTAACATAATTAAGCAGAGTTGATCGCACGCCTAGAGATAGGGTGACGAGATTTTGCCGGATTAGGGTGAAACCTAATATGGGAGTCCATAGATCGATTTACTGCTATTCTAGGGGGTTATTGTTAGAGAAAGAGATTTCCGTTAATTAACCTAGGGTTAGACGTTATTCGCCTCGAGAGAGGGTTTAATATATGTTAGGGAGTCCTACGGATCAATCTAAGTGAATAAATCGTATGGTTCAGTGTTAGATAACAAGTGAAGTCTAGGTGGATTCTTCCTGAGGGTATCGTCGTGATCAACTGAGTTTTTCTTCAAGTTATTTCTCAATTCGTTCTTTTTGTCTTTGCCTCTTTAGCTTAGTAGTCGTTAATTTAAATTAAAGCAACTTCACTTTATTTTAGGCTAAATAATAAAAAGAAAGTTAGTATTAGTACTTTTATTTCCTTTGGGTTCGACAATCCGGTCTTGCCTAAGCTATACTACTGTTCGATAGGTACACTTGCCTTTAATCGTTCAGAGTTAGTTTCCAGGTTCGATCATTCTCTTTATAAATTTTAAAGCTCTGATTTCGACAATCAAGTTTTTGGCGCCGTTGCCGGGGAACTAAAATACTAAGAAAGCTCTATTTTTATTACTTTAGCCATTTTTTTCTTTCTACAATTTTTTTTTATTTTTTTTCTACTTCGCTAATTTTTCCTCTATTTTGCTTTTGGCAGATAATTTTATGTCTATAGAGAAGATGGCATTGAATAATTATTGTCGAAACCACCCCTCGGCTCTTAAGAAAAGGACGTGAATCGAACTTGGGTTTTGGAAATGATAAAACGTGGGAGTCGCCACCAATCCTTTTTGTTGAGGTGTGATTGGGTCACCTTGAAAAGTAGTTGCTTTAAATAAACCATTTAATTTATCAAAACAACGATTTTGGTCCGTGAAGTTTAAAGAAATAGGTTCGGGGGTCGGTTACGCATGAGGAAGGGTTAGCACCCTCAATACGCCCAAAAATTAGTACCTAATTGATTATCTTGTGTCTTGGTGTCAAAAATTTGAAAATTCGAAAGAATTAAAACGATCCCTTTCTATGAAGGTGTCAACTGATAGTTTTTAAAGAAATCGAAGATATATGCAAAGGAGCTATTCCGTCTCGGGGCAAAATGTCGTATCCAATACTTTAGGACACCCCTTTTGACCATCGAGACTAAACTTCCCCTTTTTATTTATAAATTTACTTTAAGGGACATTCTATTATTTAAAAATGGACAAGAGAATAGCAAACCCAATACTTTAGGGCACGTTTTCTTGAGCTTCTAAACATAGAATGTTGCCTTGCTTTTAGAAAAACTTACTTCGAAATAACCAAACACCACGTCCAATACTTTAGGAGATGACATTTTGAGTTCCAAAGATAAGCCCTTTTTGGTAAGAGATATACTTGTTCGAAAGGATATTCAGATATTTAGATTAAACGAGAAAATTGCAACCCAATACTTTAGGGCACAATCTCTCGTGCTTCTAAACACAGAACATTGCCTCGGTTTAGAAAATCTTCTTTCGAATAACAAATCATCACATCCAATGCTTTAGGACATGACATTTTGAGTTCTCGAGAATAAGTTTTTTGTTAAATATGTATTTGTTTAAAAGGATATTCAGTTATTTAGAATGACCGTGAAACAATCGCTACCCAATACTTTAGAGCGCGTTTTCTCGAATTTCTAAATAAGGAATATTACCTTTACGAGAAGAAACCGTTTCGTATCGAGCAAAATTGATGTAACAAAATTTATAGTAGAATGTAAGAAGAAATTTCAATACTGACATGCATAGCAACATGGAAATGAGTGCATCAATATGAATAACAATAATGAAAGCGAAAAATAAAATAAGAAAAATCTAAAATGAATGGGCAAAGAACATTGCAGAAATAATAATAAAACTAAAATAATAATGCCAAACATATGTACAAGTCACAGTACAATAATAGAAATAATAATGACATAATAATAATAATATAATAAAATAATAATAATGATGATGTAGAATATGTACAATAAATAATATGAATATAGTAATAATAATAATACGATGTATGTACAATATAACAATATAAATATAACAAATTTAAGAATAATAGTAATAGTAGATGTAATAATAATAATAATAATAATAATAATAATAATAATAATAATAACATTAATAGTAAGTATGTATATATACGAGTAATAGTATAATAATAGTAATAAAAGAAATAATATCATAAAAGAAAAATAAAATAAATAATAATGATAATAATAATGTAGTAATAATAGTAAAATAATAATGATGACACTAAATACGTATAATATAATAATATAAATATAGTTATAATAATAATAGTAATCAAATGCTAATAATAATAATAATGACAACAATCATAATATTATTAATAACAATAATATAGTAATAATGATACAAAAATAAAGTAAATAATAATAGTAATAATTACACAATACTGAAGAAGGATCAAATTGAATTTAAAATAAAAGTTTGGGGTTAATTCAATATAAAAATAAAAATAAAAGGAAGATGCTCATTTGAAACGCGCGTAAAGGAAGGGGGGTTGAAGTGGTAATTTATCCAGGCCTTCAAAACGGGCCATTGCAAGGGACTAAATTGGAAACCCAGATAAACTACAGGGCAAAATTGAAAAGTGAAATGAGCTCAATTCTAAACGGATGAAAACGATGAAGGACCGAGTGGGCAATTAACCCAATACATGAAAACACGCGGATCCTCTTGCCGGGTCGGGTCGCGCACGCGGGTTCTAGGCCGAACGACGTCGTTTTGGTGTTTAAAGGCAATGACCAAAACGACGCCGTTTTGTAATGTATATATAAGTAAAAAATCAGGTTAAAATTTCATTTCTTAACAGATTTTAAAAAAACCTTAACCCTTTTTTTTTGTTTTCTCTGCAGCCCCCTGATCTCCGGCGAAGGGATCGACGTCGCGGTGGCCAGAATTCGCAAAAATGGTGAGTTTTCTTTCTTTTTTTTTAGTATTTTTATATGTATGTATGTGACTTGATGCAGTAAAAGAAAAAATGAATATTAAAAAGAAAACCGATTAGAACGCAAGAGGAAAAAGGAAAAGAAATGAAAATAAACCTTGTTTTTCTTTGATTGCTTGTATTCTTTTCTTGTTTTTTTTTTTTTTTGAATCCGAAAGAAAAAAGCCCCCTTTACAGTTCAATCATCGGCTTTTTATATAGCCAAAATTAGAAATGCAAATCTTTTCTTTCTTGGTTTATTGCTGGTGTTAGTAGGGGATGATGGTGGCCGAAAAACAGGGCGAAGTGGAGCAGGTGAACGGCGCTGGTGGCCGACAGGGGACTTAGTGGAGAGCGGCGCCTAGTGCTAGGGTTCCAGAAACCCTAGCCTCTGTTTTTTTTTTTGGCCATTTGGGCCTCTGTTCATTGAGCCCTTTTTTTTATTCATTTGGGCTTAGTTTAATGGGCCCGGACGATTTGGGCCACTTACAATTATCAGTGGCAAGACATGAGGACAATTCCTACTAAAGCAGCCAGTGTTTTCAACCTCGACGTGGTCACCAAGTTATCTAACCAGCTAGAGATGATGAATAAAAAGATTGATGGTTTGTGTAGTCTCTCGCAGGTACACCCAGTAATGCAATATGACTCGAATCTAAGAGGCGTGGCGAATCCTGAGTACCCACCCTACGGATATGGCATGGAGAACAAACAAGTCCACTATATGGGTAACTATTCTAGACCTCAAAATAATTTTTATAATGACACTTATAATGCAGGTTGGAGGTACCATCCCAATTTCTCGTGGGATGATCAAAATAGCCAAAGACCGGAACTTCCTCCAGATTTTCAACAACCACCTCACCAACAGGAAGAGGAGTTTAACCTTGAAGAGATGCTGAAAAAATTCATGGCAGCCACAGAAAACCGTTTCCAAGACACTGAAACAACCCAACAAACATCGGTTGAAGAGACCAAGAACCGAGTCGGGGGACTTACTAAGTCAGTAGGGGAAGTCACTAAGGCAGTCGCACAACTTGCAAAATTAATGTCCGAATGATCGCAAGGGCGTCTACCAAGCAATATCGAGATTAACCCGAAAGAGCAAATTCAAGCCGTACAAGCTCATAATAGTGAAAGGCTAGTGGAATCTGACCCAAGGCAAGAACATGTGGCAAGTGAAGGTAAGGTTGAGGTGTGCCATGATATACCAAAATCGGCAATCACAGAATACCAACCTCGTGTGCCATATCCCAATGCAATAAAGAAAGACCACACAGAGGAAGAATTCGGTGCACTCACATTTCGTGTAGACGACGAAACAATCACTCTTCAAGCTCTTGACTCAGCTAGGACATCGAGTAATAAAGGTACGAACGTTAATTCTATTGATAGCTATTTGGCTCAACCTTCTTTACAGGAAGCATCACGAAATCACATAGCTGAGCTAAATCTTAGACCTCGTGCCAACAAAGAAGAATTATATGAGGAAAGAAGCCTTAGGGTCGACAAACTAGAAGAGTGGACAACACAATTTAAAAAAGAACCGGAACCACACGAAGTGAAATCGAAGGAAACCCCAGACGAGCTGATAGGAACAGCAAATCACATCAGAATAGGGGATCAGGTATTGTTCAATAAGGAAGACCTTCGAATCACCAATTCAGACCTCAAGGTAAATGAAGAAATCACTTTTGAGGTACTTAATGTCTTCCTATATGGCAAAGTCGAGGTAAGCAATCCTAAATTCAACACTTTTGAGGTAAACACTACTCGACTTAAACTTTATATCCATAAGCAAGTTGATCACATAAGAAAGGATTTCCACCTCCTCAAACCACCATGATTGTGCTTACAATAGGTAAGTCTAGCTCAAGACAAACGAACGCTTCTCGGGAGGCAACCCGAGCACTAACCCCATAATTTTTTTATTATTATTTTTATGTACTTTCATTTTTTTCTCTTTTTTCTTCTTTTTAGCACCTAACTATAAACTAACCAAAGTGCAGATTTCCATACCACACGGCCGTGGCCGTGGCCGTGTGGCCACCACAGGAAGGTACAAGGGCGGGGGCAACCACCAGATCCATAATTTCTATTTAACCCCCTTCTTCTTTTGTTTTCTTTTCCAGTTGTCTTTCTTCTTTCATTTTCCATTATTTACTTTTTATTTTTACTTTAATTTTTAATTTTATTTTTTAATTTTAATTTTAAATTTAATTTCTTTATTATTATTTTCTTCTTATTCTTCATGCCATTTAGATTTAGCTTAGGATTCAATAAAATTAGGACGGCTACTTCGAGGATTCAATTTCAAACGGTTCGAGACGCTTCCCCACGTTCACCCCCAATCCTATCCGATTTCTTTTCATTAACTTCATCCAAAATTCAGGAAGTTTTACTTCTCTCCCCATCTTATGATTTTATGAATATTTTTCTATTATCTATCTTTGTACATTGAGGGCAATGTACAACTTAAGTGTGGGGGGTTAACTATAGTATTAATTCAAAATCCCTGAATTATGCCTTGTTCGAAAGTAAAGTGTCTCATATTGTGATTAGAATGAAATTTTCCTGATTTATGATTTTTATAGATATGTTTTAGATTAAGTCATTGATAATTGTGCATTGATGATTAAATTTGAAGGATACTAGAGAATCAAGCATGATAAGTCTATTTTTCAGAATTAAAATTTTTTAGGTTGTCTACCTAAATTTGAATATTACTTTGAATTTTGAAATTTACGAGGATGATGTCAAAAACACCCATAATTTTTGTAAGATTTTGAGCCTTATAGAGCATATATTCTTTTTTGTGCTCACTTTTTAATTATGAGTGTGTCAACTATGAACTGTTATTCTAGAACTTGCCTCGTTTATACATTTCGAGACCACACTTTTGATTTGATATACAGAGATGATAAAGGCACCTAGGATTTAACCCACTCACTCCACTAAATAGCCTACCTCCATAAATTAACCCCTAGTGAACCCCGTTGATCCTAACAAACCTTTTTATTGACTCACCTACTAATAACCCAAAACCCTTTGTATTTGTTATCACCCTCCTTTTGACTACCCTTTAATCGAGATATGATTTGATTAGTTACCTAATTATTATATTCATTCATTAATACTTGGTTTGTTCCTAAAAAAAAATCGAAGCATATTCAGTGTTAATAGTACGAAAAGTGAGCTTATACAATCAAAGTCTATTTTTCAAAAGAAAAGCTCGTATTAGTAGGTTTATTACTTTTCAGTTGATGTAAATATTGTCTTGGTAATTTTTAGGTAGGTACTTGTCAATTCAATCTCGATTCTAACTGTAACATCCTAGATTAGGGGTTATGCGTTCGTGCGTAATTTATGAGATAGTGGGCTCAGTGGGTGTGTTGGATGTGTTCTGAGGAGTTTTAGGAACCCTATGATATGAGGAAATGTAAGGAAATGTATGGAAATGTATGGAAATGTATGGAAATGTAAGGAAATGTATGGAAATGTAAGGAAATGTGTGGAAATGTAAGGAAATGTCCTGGAAATGTAAGGAAATGTCTTGTCTTGGAAATGTAGGGAAATGTCCTGAAAAGGTAAGGAAATGATTTAGAAATGAGTCAAAAGAGGAAAGTGAACATTTCTGGAAACTTGGAAATGTAAGGAAATGTTAAGTTTAAAGGAGGCAAACGGAAATTTTTGGAAACTTGGAAATGTAAAGAAATGTCAAGTTTTAAGGTTTAAAAAGAGGAAATTAAGGCAAGGTGGCCTTAAGAAAAGTAATAGGAGGAATTTGACACACAATCAGGCTTGGAAAAGTGGCCTGAAGATGTCACTAAAGGCCTAGGTGGGTGACGCCACAAGCAGGTGCAATTGGGTCTGGGTTCGAGTCACTTGGGAAGCAAATAAAAGAAGTTTTATTTTTGCTTCCAGAAGTAGAGAGGTGGACGGGACAAGGCTTCTAAAAGAGGAGTTTTATTCTCTTTAAATTTCGTCTAAATAGGAGATAAATAATGGATTTATTTATCATTATTTTCAAGAGATAATTGTTGGATTAATTCTTTTATTTTGTGATAATTAAAAGGATAAAGTTATCAAAATAGAAGAGTGGTGGCCAAGTAAGGGACTCTAGCCTAGTAATTTCGGCTATAAAAGGAAAAGAGGGCCAATCATTCTTTCTTTCAACTCTCTCTCTGCCGAATTCTCTCCAGCAAATATCTCCTTTCTTCATTGTTTTGCCAAGCCGAAAATACACCTTGTGTAGCCGAAACTTCATTACCAAATTGCTCAAACTCTTTTCTCTTCTTCTTTCATAACCTTCCACAAGCCGAAAGCAGGTTCTTTTAGTCATAGCCGATTATTCATCAAGTCTCTAAGCCGAATCTCTGAAGTGGTGTTAGGAGGGATCTGTCGAATTCAATATTAAGGGTAAGAACTAGTTATCATTCGATTTTCATCCTTTTTCTTTTAAGATTTCCCGAAACCTAGGACTAACCCCATTAATATCTTGTTGCTGAAACCTTGAAGAGATCTTTCGGGATTTACTAAGTGTCGACTACAAGGAAGGAGAAGTTCTTTTCCCGAAGGTACACCATAAGCCGCGTGTTCCCTAGTTATTCGGTGAGTTTCGGGATTTAAAATCCACAAGGTAAGTGTCTATAGCATTCGGCCAAGGCCTATTTTAGTAGTTAGATCTATTATTATGTGTTTTAAGCCGAAAACTAACAGATTCAAGGGATCTAGTGAGTAGCCGATTTCAAAGGAGAAGAATACAAGTTTTCGGGATTTGACTATAGTCAATTCGACAACAAGGTAGGTTTTAAGAATACAAATCCTACTAGGATTTGGTTTTATAGGCTTTATGCTAACATACTAAGGTTACCAAATGTAGGAATTGAGATCTAAAGCAATAGATCGATTTTTTCGGGATTTCAAGGAATTCGTTAAGCAAATCAGGTGTGTACCCCACACTAACTTTTAATATGTTATATGGCAAATATTTAATATATGAATAAGAATGTGAATGTGGCTAAAATACCCTAATGTGGTACAAAGTACTCAGGTACGTTTCCTACTCCTGCTAGGATTACGAAATATGTTATATTTTAACATGTGAAAAGTGACATGAATGTGAATTTAAGTATGATATGCATGATATGAAATATATGTGGCATTCGGGTTATATGAAAAAGGGGAAGTGAATTTGATGACTTTGGTCTCACTATCTGAATGTGGTGACTTCGGTCACATTATCTGAATGTGGTAACTTCGGTTACATTATCTGAATGTGGTGTCTCATGACACAATTATTTAATCTGGTGGCTATGCCACGAATTTATATGGGCGATGAGCACGTCGACTGTAGCGACTGCCTTCGATGGTGTGTAACGGAAGGAGGGTTGACTTAGTAGTCCCCACGGTGTGCAGGTTGGTACGGGGATGTGTAGCGGATGGCATCTAGGTTTGGGTTCGGGATTGCACCATTATCTTGAATTATTATGTGAACATGATATGTATGGTATGCCTAAATCTATTAAATTTTAGTGTTGGTTGCACATTGAGTCTGTTTGACTCACCCCGTTGGGGAATATTTTTCAGGTGATGAGCAGTAATGGACCGGGTCGGCAGGAGCTTAAAGGTGGCCATGCACAGCAAGAAATTTACGATTTGGGACTTTTATTTTATTTTAAGTATTTTAAATTTTAATTTTTTTGGAATATTTGATGTAATAAGGCCATAGTTGAATTTCTCTATTTTTACTTTTATGATTATGAACTATTATTGATTAATGAATTAAATAAACTTATTTTAAAAAAAACCCTAAATATTTGTCACTCTAAATAAATGGATTTCAATATAAGATAAATTGGTTTTCCACACAAGCCCAACCCAAAACCATTTTTTTAAAAAATTGCACAAGTTTTTCCTAAGGAACAAAAGAACTTTGAACCGGTTTGGTCAAGGCTCGTGGGCCGGGTTTGGGGTGTTTCACTAACCTTCTAATTTTAACCTTTATCCACACCTTTAACCCTAGCCCCGTTACAACCCTGATAAAGACCTTTTGATCTGTTATCATCTCATTTTACAGTGGTGGAGATTTGATTTTTAGGCAAGCCTATAGGATTAACTTTTTAGGTTCGACTTATGAGTACTTTTTTTCCTAAGCCTTAAACACTTTAGAGTGATTTGAGTGAATCTTTTGTGAGGATATCAATTCTTGTCGGTTTTGAATTAAAAGGCAATTATTTAGATAAAGGGGAAACACCTATGTTTTCATGATACAAGTGTATGACTTATCTTGTTTGAATCTTTAGGACTCTTTGAGTTAAATTATCCATGTATAAATTATCTATGAATTATGATAAGACATTGTTGATAAGAATTATGAATTATGGAAAGTTCGTTTTAATTGTAAATTGAGAATTTTGCTCCAGGACAAGCAAAAGCTTAAATGTGGGGGTATTTGATAAACCGTAATAGTAACATATTTTAATCCCACATTTAGCATGTATTCGGATGATTTATCCCTTGATTCATATAAAAAGGTGCTTTTAATCCTTTCTTTTCATGTCTTATACCCAGGAAAGCACTCGAGGATGAAAAGAACATAAAACGAGCCCAAAACGGAGTAAATGGGCCAACTCACGAAATCGACACGGCCGTGCCTCATTAAATTACTAGAACACGGCCTGGACCCTGATTTACACGGTCGTGCCTCATTAAAGAAGTCCGAGCACGGCCTAGCCACGATTCACACGGGCGTGTGCCATGGCCGTGTCCCTGTCGCTGGAAAGAGCAATTTCATTCGAATTTGGATACTTGGAGGCAAAGAAACACATTCCAAAGCCTATTCAAACACCCTAGTAGGAATTCCACTCAAATTTGGATACATAGGGACAAAGTAAGGCATCACAAAATCTATATAAACACCCAAAGGGGCAACTTGAAGAGGGGAGTTCGGCAGAAGCCTTCTGCCAGGGCTTTTGTCGGGGCGTCGAGCTAGGCCAAGGAGCCAAGCTGGAAAGGTCAGAGTTGTGGGAATCACTCGAAGTTAGCCAGTTGATCCATCCCAAGAAGCTGGAATTCTACTCAAGACGGCGGATTTCTCCTTCAATTCCTTCAGGGAGTTTTAGGGATTTCTTATGTTTTGTTTTATCTTTTCTTTTGATATGTTTTCTTTATTTGTTATGAACTAAACCCTTCAGATACCTAAAGGGGATGAAACCTAGATGAATCTTGTTATTGTTTTCTGAATTATATGATAAATACTTAGTTTGTTCTTAATTATGTGTGCTTAATCCAAATTTGATGTGCTTAGGTGGAGGAGGAATAGACCCTGCTTAAGAGTATATCTAGCATAATTAAGCAGAGTTGATCGCACGCCTTGAGATAGGGTGATGAGATTTTGCCGGATTAGAGTAAAACCTAATATGGGAGTCCATAGATTGATTTACTGCTATTCTAGGGGGTTATTATTCGAGAAAGAGATTTCCGTTAATTAACCTAGGGTTAGACGTTATTCGCCTTGAGAGAGGGTTTAATATACATTAGGGAGTCCTACGGATCAAACTAAGTGAATAAATCGTATGGTTCAGTGTTAGATAACAAGTGAAGTCTAGGTGGATTCTTCCTGAGGGTATCATCGTGATCAACTGAGTTTTTTTTCAAGTTATTTCCCAATTCGTTCTTTTTGTCTTTGCGTCTTTAGCTTAGTAGTCGTTAATTTAGATTAAAGCAACTTCACTTTATTTTAGGCTAAATAATAAAACGAAAGTTAGTATTAGTACTTTTAGTTCCTTTGGGTTCGATAATTCGGTCTTGCCTAAGCTATACTACTGTTCGATAGGTACGCTTGCCTTTAATTGTTGTCAGAGTTAGTTTCCAGGTTGATCATTCTCTTTATAAATTTTAAAGCTGTGATTTCGACAATCAGTGACCCGAGGCCCGACTCACCTCTCGCATTATGAGTTGATTTTTGAAAAAGAATTTGAAATTGAAACAAAAATTGAAAATACCTCGACATGTGACCCAAGACTCAACTCACCTCTTGCATTATGAGTTGATTTTTTGAAAAGGAAATTGAAAGAAATACCTCGGCGTGTGACCCGAGGCCTAACTCACCTATCTTATTATGAGTTGATTTTTGAGAAAGAAATTAAAATTGAAACAGAAATTGAAAATATCTCGGCATGTGACCCGAGACTCAACTCACCTCTTGCATTATGAGTTCATTTTTTTGAAAAGGAAATTGAAAGAAATACCTCAGTGTGTGACCCGAGGCCCAACTCACCTATCGCATTATGAGTTGATTTTTGAAAAAGAAATTGAAATTGAAACAGATATTGAAAATACCTCAGCATGTGACCCAAGACTCAACTCACCTATTGCATTATAAGTTGATTTTTTTGAAAAGGAAATTGAAAGAAATACCTCAGCGTGTGACCCGAGGCTCAACTCACCTCTCGCAATATGAGTTGATTTTTTTGAAAAACTGAAATGAAATAATTTTAAAAAATATCAGAATTTCAAAACATATCATCTGGTGGAACTCATATGTCTTCTTTTTCCTGGATTCAGTACAGCTATCATCAAAACCTCTTGCTCTACTGGAGTAACTATATATGTCATGCATGATGTTATCATGATATGCACGTGTTTGTCTTAAATGCTTTTATGCCTACATGATTATGCCATGTGCCTTGGGCTTGTTTGCCACATATCCCTTTTCGTTACAATTTTTGTGATGACCTACATTCATTACTTCGATTCTTGACTTTCCTTTCGGTTATTGTACCCGTACTCAAGCTTTACGAGTAATCTGCGTTTCTTGTATATCACCCTTTTGCCCCCTGTTGAACTTTGTCCTTGCTTTGCGGCTCTTGTACTTACCAAATTCTCATTCAGGTAATGCTCAACATTCCTTTTGATTAGAGTATGTCATTTTACTATTTATTATTTAAACAAACCATACATGAGATGCATGAAAATGGGAAAGTAGGTATGAAAGGGATATCTCATGTTCATATTTATTTCAAAAGCAAGACAAGGAATAGTTCAATAAAGAAAACATTATAAATAAAGGAAAGCAGATTCAATTGTCACAAATGCTCTAGATATCCAACGCATTAACTTCTCCATGTTTCTTCATCCTGGATCTTTTCGAGCACGACTTCTTGTGTAGAAAATTTCGAGCTTCTGAGAATGCTTTAAATATTTTAACTTCGTCATTTGACTCCCCGTTCAAAATGTCTTGCTCCTTAGGTCTAAACCCCCTTCATTAGGACGCCCTTTCAGGTTTTCATCCTAATCCTTTTTGTTTATCAAGACGCCCTTTTCGGGTTTTCATCTTGATCTTTTTTTATCAAGACGCCCTTTTCGGGTTTTCATCTTGATCTCTCTCTCTTTTTTTTAGGCATAATATTTCTTCACAGCATCTGAGTTCACTGGATTAGGTATCTCCCTCCCTTCCATCTCAGTGAGAATCAGAGCCCTGCCCGAGAAGGCCTTCTTTACAACGTACAGCCCTTCCCAATTTGGTGCCCATTTTCCTTGAAAGTCTTTTTGTATTGGGAGAATATTTTTTAGTATGAGTTCTCCCTCGTGGAATTCTCTTGGCTGTACCTTCTTGTCATGGGCCGTGATCATTCTCTTCTGGTACATCTGTCCATGACAGATTGCCTTCAAGTGTTTTTCTTCGATAAGATTTAGCTGGTCATATCGAGCTCGAACCCATTCTGATTCTTCTAGTTTTGACTCCATTAAGACTCGTAGAGAGGGGATCTTAACTTCGATGGGCAGCACAGCTTCCATTCCATAGACTAGAGAGAAAGGAGTTGCTCCCGTAGATATCCGTACAGATGTGCTATATGTATACAAAGCGAATGGTAGCTTCTCATTTCAGTTTTTATATGTCTCGGTCATTTTCCCAATAACCCTCTTAATATTTTTGTTAGCCGCTTCTACTGCTCCGTTCATCTTTGGGCGATAGGGTGAGGAATTATGATGTTTATTTGAAATTGCTCGCACACTTTTTTCATCATCTTGTTGTTCAGATTTAAAGCGTTATCTGAAATATTTCTCTCAGGCAAATCGTATCGACATATGATTTCCTTTTTTAAGAACTTGAAAACTGCAGTCTTCGTCACATTAGCAAATGAAGCGGCTTCTACCCATTTTGTGAAGTAATCTATAACCACAAAAATGAACCGGTGTCCATTAGAAGCTTTTGGGGAAATTGGCCCTATAACAACCATGCCCCACATAGAAGAAGGCCACGGAGAAGTCATGACATGAAGGGGCGAAAGGGCTGCATGAATTTTATCACCGTAAATTTGACATTTGTGGCACTTTCGTGGGTAACTAATGCAGTCGTTTTCCATCGTCAGCCAGTAATAACCGAGTCTCATATTCTGCCTAGCCATAGTGAAACCATTGGCATGCGTCCCACAAATTCCTTCATAGACATCTTCAAGTATTTTTCTAGCTTCAAAAGCATCCATGCATCAGGAGCACTTGATATTTTCCTCTTTTGTACAGGATATCCCCATCAAGGACAAATCCCACCGCCATTCTTCTGATTGTTCTTTTGTCCTTCTCATTTGCTTGTTTGGGATACCTTTGATTCTTGACATATTCTAAGATATCATGGAACTATGGCCGTCCATCTGTCTCTTTTTCGATGCTAAAACAATATGCAGGGACCTCATATATGCTCATTTGGAGGGGCATTATTTTTGTTTCTCTGTTTGCTTTGAACATTGAAGCCAAAGTGGCCAGGGCATCAGCCAATTGGTTTTTTTCTCGTAGGAAGTAATTAAAAGTCACTTCTTTAAATTCTTTAATCAGTTCCGAAACTAGATCGCGATATTTAACTAATTTCAAATCTCTCACTTCCCAATCTCCACGGATTTGGTAAATCACCAACGCTGAGTCCCCGTACACCTCTAAGATTTCGATGTTTCGTTCAATAGCTATACAAAGTCCCATGATGCAAGCCTCATATTCCACTATGTTATTGGTACAAAAGAAGTTTAATCTGGTAGTAAGCGGATAGTGGTTCCCTTCTGGTGACACTAAGACTGCTCCAATCCCATGCACCAATGCATTCGATGCACCATCAAAGCTCATCTTCCATGATTTCTCTTTTGACGACTCACATTCTTTTTCTGTAATGCACATCAAGTCTTCATTTGGGAAATGAAATCTCAATGACTCGTATTCTTTCGTTGTTCGAGTTGCAAAGAAGTCAGCTATTGCACTCCCTTTTATCGACTTTTGACTCACATAGACGATGTTGTACCTCGATAGTAGGATCTGCCATCGTGCCAATCTTTTCCTGAGATGTAGTTGATTCCATTATGTACTTTATTGGGTCCAGTTTTGAAATTAACCATGTCGTATGATACAACATATATTGCCTGAGCCTCCGAACTACCCAAACCAAAGCGTAATAGAATTTTTCAATTGACGAATACTTTGCCACATACTCTGTGAACTTTTTGCTGAGATAGTAAATTGCCTTTTCTTTTTTCCCTGACTCATCATGTTGCCCCAGTACACAACCCATTGAATTTTCAAACACAGTCAAATACAATATTAACGGTCTTCCGGGAGTTGGCGGTACTAGTACCGGGGGACTAGACAAATACTGTTTTATCTTGTCAAAAGCCACTTGGCACTTCTTGTTCCATTCTCCCTGGATTATGTTTTCGAAGGAGTCAAAAAATTGGGTCATACTGGTTGGTAAGTTGAGTAATGAATCGAGCGATGTAGTTCAACCTCCCAAAAAATCCTCTGACTTCTTTTTGTGTGCGCGGAGCTGGTAGTTCTTGTATGACTTTTATCTTATCTGGATCAACCTCAATACCTTTCTCTCTGACAATGAAGCCTAGTAATTTTCCCGAGGTAGCCCCGAACGTACACTTGGTTGGATTAAGCTTCAGCTGGAACTTTTTTAGTCTTTCGAATAACTTTCTAAGGTTCCCAACATGCTCTCTTTCCCCCCGCGGATTTGGCAATCATATCATCGACATAGACTTCTATTTCTTTGTACATCATGTCATGGAACAACATCACCATGGCTCTCTAATATGTTGCCCTAGCATTCTTTAATTCAAACGGCATCACCTTATAGCAGAATGTCCCCCACATCGTTACGAATGTAGTTTTCTCCATATCCTCGAGAGCCATCTTTATCTGATTATAACCTGAGAATCCATCCATGAAAAAAACAATGAATGTTTTTCTGTGTTATCCACCAACATATCGATGTGTGGAAAGGGAAAATTATCTTTAGGACTTGCTCGATTCAGATCGCGATAATCCATGCACATTCATACCTTGCCGTCTTTCTTTGATACTGGAACTATGTTAGCTACCCATTCTGGGTATTTGGAGACTTGTAGGAAGCCAGCATCAAATTGTTTCTTGACTTCTTCTTTTATCTTTAACAGCATTTCAGGTCTCATTCGTCTTAGCTTTTGTTGAATAGGTTTGCATTCTGATTTCAGTAGGAGTCTATGGACCACTACATCCTCGTTCAAACCTGGCATGTCCTGATACAACCATGCAAACACATCTTTGTACTAATGAAGCAAGGTGATCAAATCATGTTTAGTGTTATCTGAAATGGAAGTCCCAATCTTCACTTCTTGTCTCTTTTCTTTATTTCCCAAATTTACTATCTCAACAGATTCTTGATGGGGTAGAATCTGTTTATCTTCTTGTTCTACCATTCTTAGTAAGTCAGGAAATGGGACATAATCTTTAGCATTCTCCTTAGCTTTGAATTCTCCTAAACAAATAGTTTTCTCGAAATTGATTTCAGGACCTGTAACGGGATTGCTCATGTCGTTGATATCTGAGCACCTGAAAGTTGAATGGAAAAGAAAACTATAGAGGAGCATCAAGGTATTGGAACCAACAAACATAATGTTATGGCATGATATGAGATATATGTAAGGATAGGCTATGAGAAGAGGGAATAATTATGAAGCTAATGAGAATGAAAAGACCATGACAAAATGCATCTCCATTAATGTTCATTTAAATAATAAAGAGCAAACATAACCTCTTACAAAAGAATCCCACTATTACTTAGGGGCAAAAAAAATAGAGAGTTAACATTAAGCATTACTCTAGAGAGGATTTAGAAACTATAATAAGATCCACAGCAGTCCAATTGTTCAAAACGAATCCAGGAGGACAAGGGCGTATAATTGAAACATCTTTAATTGCATCATCCCCTTTGTCAATAACATTTATACTGAAGGTCTGGAAACCCCTTTCAATCAATAACAGCGTGCTTCGTGAATTATCTCGCCCTAGGTACATCAATCCTGCACATGTAAATGTTTTTGACAAAGGAGGATACACTATGGGCTCCCATTCCAATTCCCGACCTGAGGCTCTTGCAATCCTCCTTTCTTGATCTTTCTGCAACTGTTTTCTTCTTTATCGTATATCTAGTTTGAACCCTAAACGTATCGAGCCTTTTGGTGTATTTGTTTTAGTGCTCTAACTATCCCTTGCTGATATCTTTCCAAACCTTTCTTCGCTCGGGCTCCCTTTCCCATAGTCAGCTTAATTCCTATCTTGGTATTTCTTGACAGCCTGAGTGTGGGAATCCTATTTCCTCCAACAACAAATTTAGCATTGATAAATTCGAAAGGATGAAAGGAAACATTCCACGGCATCCTTGCTTACTTTGATGGATGGTGCATTAGCAGAGATAGATGCAACAATGTCTTCTTCACCAGCGACCGTGATCAAGTAGCTATCCATGATAAACTTTACTTTTTAATGGAGAGATGAAGGAACTGCCCAATAGAATGGATCCAAGGCCTCCCTAAAAGGAAATTATATGAAGGCGTGATGTCCATGACCTGGAACTCGATATCATATGTACATGGACCCACTTCTAGAGAAATTTCGATCTTCTTCATGACCTCTCGTCATGTCCCATCAAATGCCCTTACTGTAGAGTGACAAGGCCTCAGATAAGACATATCAATTGGCATCCTAGAAAGCGTGGCCGAAGGCATGACATTGAGTGCAGACCCGTTGTCAATGAGCACATTCGGTATTATATAACCCTTGCAACTGGTTGTGATGTGCAATGCTTTTACGGAGCCTCTACCATTTGGCAGTATTTCGTCATCACTGAAAGAGATAAAATTATCCGCATTCAGGTTGTTTACCCACCTATCAAGCTTTTCAACAGATACGTTGCTCGCCACATAGGCTTGATTTAACACTTTCAGCATAACATTCTGATGTGGTTTTGAATTCAACAGTAGGGATAATACCGAGATTCGCGCTGGTTGCTTGTTTAATTGTTCTACGACGTTATATTCACTGTGCTTAAAGAACTTTAAGAATTCATGTGCTTCCTCCTCATTCACAAGCTTTTTAACTTCTTATTCAGACGGAGTTTCAAACTCGACCTCAGCCTCATGCATCTGTACCTTTCCTTTTTGGTTCAAGTTACCAGTCTTCTTCCTTGGTTCAACCACCTCAGGAGAATAACATCTCCCACTACGGGTAAAGTGTCCTACTTCGCTAACACTTTCAGTCGTAGCTTTGGATTTTTCACCTTCGGGTATGATAATGTTGACATCATATTTCCATGGTACCGCCTTGTTGTCCTTGTAAGGGAAAGGAGATGGTACTTCAATTATCATCTTTGGTTTCACTTTTTCCTTTTTTGCCTCGTAATAAATCACCAAAGGTCGATCGGCGCTATAAGGGGAGCCTAATGATTGATTATCAGAAGCGCACTCTTCTCCTTCATCTGCCTCTTCCACTCTGTTAAAGATCTCGACCTCTTTGTTGTCCATTATGTCTTGAAGTAATTTTCTAAATCCCTCACAAGACTTGATGTCATGCCCTTCGATACCATGAAAATCACAAAAACATTGACTTTTTGTGTTTCCTTCTTTGAAAATTCTGTTGGGATAACAGAACGGCCCCTTTTTAACCATTACCTCCCAAACCTTCCGCAAAGGTGTCTTTATTTCAAAAACACGACTTTTGGCTTACCACCTGTCTTCTGTTGTCACCGCACTCACATTCCCTTTAGTATGGTTAGGGAGCGGATTTCCAGCCACATTACTAGCACCATCAAATCATAAAATGCCTACATCAATAAGACCTTGAACCCTCCTTTTAAAGGCAAGACAATTTTCTGTAGAATGCCCCTAGTTTCCAGCGTGGTACATGCAACTAGCATTAGGATCGTACCATTTTGGGTATAGAGGCTTCAGGGGTGCCATATAATGTGGGGATATTAATTGTTTTTCCAATAGTTTGGGGTACAGCTCTCCGTATGACACGGGAATAGGGGTGAATTGAGGTTTTTCAAGATTGGGTCTTGCCGGTCTTTGTTCATTTTTGGGTTGGCTTTGAACAGGCATGATATTTGGTGGGAACATGGAGAATGGTCTTTGGTTATTTGTGGCGTAAACGGTGTAAGGAGGAGGTGCTTGATAGTAAGGGCTTTGGGGAGGAAAATAGATTTTTGGAGGTGGGCAATATCGAGGTCGTGATTAGGTTGGCTACAGATTAGAAGTGTAGTGGCTCTTAGTTCCTACCATATGGGTTTCTGCCTCTTTTTTCTTTATGGGTACTGCCCTTCTCGAACTCTCAAGGCCTTCCATCCTTCCACTCTTGATGGCATTCTCTATAAGTTCCCATGATATTACAATATCTGCGAAGTCTTTTGTGGCGCTTCCAACAACTTATCGTAAAACGACACTTTCAAAGTGTTGATAAAGAGGATCGTTATCTCAGTTTTAGCTAATGGGGGTTCTACTTGGGCCAAGATATCCCTTCATCTTTGCGCATATTACCTAAAAGTCTCCGTCGGCTTCTTTTCCATCATCTGCAGAGTAGTCGATCAGGCACCATGTCGGATACATGCTTGTTTTGTTCACAAAATGCTTATGCTAAGTCTTTCCATGATCGGATCCATTCTCTACTGAGTTGATTATACCATCGAAGAGCCCATCCGACCAAGCTGTCTTGGAAATAGTGTATTAGCAATTTATCCTCATTCACGTAACCAGTCATCTTTCGGTAAAACATGATATGATGCACCTTTAGACATCTCGTTCCATCATATTTTTCAAAATCTGGCACTTTAAATTTCGAAGGCAGAACCAGATCGGACACCAAACTGAGCTCTTTGGAACTCAGTGCAGAGAAGACTTCAGTACCTTATATCGTCTTGAGCCTTTCTTCCAGGCTCCTATACTTATCCTGAGGTCATAATGATCAGTTTTCTGCTTTGATATTTCTGCCGGATCATCCAGATCTAGAACAATTAGATCAGCAGGATTAGCTCCGGGGTTCGATACGAATATACCTTGACCTAGAGGAGCAAGTGGTACAGGTCGTTGCTCCAGGCATGCAGGTTCCTCTTAAGGATATCCTCTTTACAATTGCATAGGCATGAGGTGGAGTGAATCCTTAGGGATAGAAAGAGTCCTGATCATGATTAACTCTTGACTGAGGCTCCATGTTGTCAGGGCTCTGCATAGGTCCCTTTCCTTTAACCAAAGCTGTCATCATCTCCATTATTTTGGCCATTTGATCCCTTTGCTCGAGCGATTCCTCTCGAGATCTTACCATCAGATCTCTTGCTTCCTGTTGTGACTTAGCCAACCACTCTTGCAATTCTCTTTGGGTCCTTTCCAATCTTTCAATTCTCTTATTGAATTCGGCCTCCATAATTCTAGCTCTTAGACGCATCCTATAAGAATGGCATGATTCCAGACTTGTAGTGCTGCAATTATGTTTAACCTTAGGTGATATGTACATGCAATGGATGGATGAATGAATAAATGACAAATGAATATTAGTCATGACTAAATATGCAAGAATTTGTGTTGATTTCAAGATAGGCCCATACTTAGGCATTTCATTAATCAAAAGAGTCCATTACAAAATGTTTTGCCATATCTGATTTAACAGTTACACAAATTTCCTAGCCACATCGGCTTGTTTCTTCACTCGTTCTAGGAAATTTGACATGCTTGATCTTTGGCTCGGAGGGAATTGGCAACTAAGAGCTTCGGCTTTATTTGATAATTGCACAATTTGTACGGCTGCTTTGCGAATTTCATTGATCAAATGGCCGAGGTGCATATCCTTTTCTTGGAGAGCTCTTTCGTAGGCACGAGTGTCTTTGTCATGCTGACCATTCTTTTCTTCTAGGGCTTTTAGGAGAGTATCCAAATGTTGCTGATGAACTTGCAGCGTATTTTCTAAATATCATATTTTCCCTCTTAGTTCTTGACGCTCAGACTGACTAGTCATTAATTCTGCAGACACGGTTTCGTATTCAACATTCTTCTTCCTTAACTCTATCATAGCACACGCAGCTTTTTCCTCTTCCTTCTTCACTTTCCCTCTCCAGAATTCCATCTCACCTTTTATGTTGCTTAGTTCTTCCTTCCATTCTGCAGATGATTTGCCTAACCCACTATTCTTTATGGTGCCTCTTAATTTCTTATTTCCAAATGAAGATCCCTTAGATTATTTCTCATGATCTAGGCTTCTTTTTGGACTTTCTCGGTTCTGGATTTTTCAATTTGAACATCGATCTTCAGCTGGTAGTTTTCCTCTTAAAGAGAACTAATATCCCGTAACAGCTTCGCCTTTTCACGTTCAAATTCATATATTGCCATTTCCAGCTCGAATGGCATTTTTTTTGAGAAAGGATTCTGGAAAGTGTAATTCGTCGGCGAGATTTGTTGACTATTCACTCGTTGTTGTCCCATATGTCATAATCTTGAGTGATAGTATCAGCATAGAGAGCTAACTCCATTAGGTAAATTTCCTTCCAAGACTTTGTAGTATCTCGGACTTTTTTCATGTAACCTTCACCTGTAAGAGCAAACTCAGACTGTGTCAATCCCCCGGTAGCTGGTATGAACTGTCGTGAAGCAAACTGCCTTTGAACCATTAACGGAGCATATCCAACTCCTTCCCATAATCTGAGTAAAGGCACCCAATCTTGGCTTCCACAGAACCAAAGGACGGATCTATGGTGCTCTCCAAGTTATATCTTTGGCGCGGAGATTCTGAAAAGCCGAAACCCAATGCTGTTCGATGACATCCTTTGGCCAATCTTTCCCAAGGTAAGCTTCCAATGGAGCGAATGTTTTCGAAAACATGTGGAAAGGTGTGCACTTTACTTTCCAGAAGTGGCTTAGAATTCAAACATTAAGTAACTATGCATATCTGATAAAACGTCCTTCCCCTTTCCTCCTACAACTACCTAGAGATCTAAAAGTCTCGGCCAAGATAGTTGGGAAAGGGTTGATTCCTTGCCTCAAATTTTCAAAGAAATCCACTACCGCAACTTCTATATGCCCAAGAACCTTTAGGAAAACGATTAATCTGTAAATAGGCAAAGCAAACAGATTCACTCTTTTCACAATATCTGGATGGTTTTGAACTAAGTCTCGTAAAGAAAACCACGAAACACAACTGACTTCGTTCTTTTTCTTTATCTTTTTTTCAGCCCATGTATCGGTCATTCCCGTCAACTTCATTAGCTTTTTCTTAAAGGTCATAGGTTTGGGCTCTTTCACATATATCTTGTTGAATTGTGCATTGCCAACGCGAAGCAAGGCAGCATACTCTTCTATGGTCGGAGTCATATCTTGCTGATTGAAAGTGAAACATTAGTAAGCTGGGTCCCAGAATCGAACCATGGCTTGAATCAACTGCTCATCTACGTTGACAGCGATCAAGTGAGACGTATCCCCGTACTTTTTAGTGAAGATGCCCCTAGTGTCTGAGTCCCACTGTTTCCAGATCCTAGTCAATTCTTCGAGCTTATTCTGACGAACATTCGTAGTCACATGCTCGGGAAGATTGGAGATACATCCTTCCTTTAAACTGTCTCCTTTTGCTTTCTGGGTTTTCAAAGACCAATCTCGAACTACGGCATTTTTCTCGGTTACTTTTGTAATTGATTCCTCCATCAGAAACCCGTTTTTGGCAACCAATATCTAATCAACACCTTCCTAACAAGATGCCTATGATGCATGATGAAAAATAAAAATGAATACAAATAACCTTGGTTAGTAATCACAACAACTATAAATGGAGAAAAACTATGGAAAATCTAACAAATTAAGCTATTCAATCGTGCATTTTGGAGAAACTAACCTAAGTTTTTTTTTATTTGTTTATTTTTGCGCCATCATGCTTTACAAAAACCTACCCCACATACTTATCAGATAATCTACCCGATCCAATTTATTAAACAGACCAGATTCACTTGCATAAAAAGTGTAAATGTAAAAGAAATAAAAGGCGAGAGGCGTTTCTCCCATGTACTTATTTTGGTGACTATTAAACGGACGAAGGTTCGGCATGGGTCTAGTTAGGTGGCTCGTACGGTTCACTATATGTGGTTTCGATTCTAGAAAAGTACTCGAATTGTTCGTACTGTCGTCTACTAAGATTAGTACGGAGCCTCGGTCATTGCCCATCACAGGCTCACGAGTTCAATTCGAGGGATTACATTTACTTATGCCTATGCGGATGGACAAGTTAACTCACGAAAGCGTAAGTCATATGTAACCTGGAAGTATTCACTAGCCTGTGCGGAGGGACGAGTTAACTCATGAAGGCATAGTGTTTACTTCCACTTAAGCGGACGGAACCCGGTAGAGAGCTCATGTTATGCAAAAACGCAAGTGCACGATGTGTGGGGAGAAACTCACAAACCTTTTCGTTTTTATTTTAAAACTAAAAAAACTAAAACCATAAAAACTTAGAGCTGAAAAACAAAAAGATAAAACAAGTTAGAAAAATATTTACAACATGATGCAAATGCATGACTTTTCAAAAAACAAAATTTAAGGATCACGACTAAATATTAATTTAAACAAGGAGTTTCGAAAATTTTGACAACATGCGCTTAATTCCAGACTCGACTCTCAAAAAAAAAAAAATCCCCAGTGAAGTCGCCAGCTATAGTGACCTAAAATTTAACATGGGCGCTAGTTGAGGCGATTATTGAAAATTTGAAAACAGAGTTTCGGTTTTATTTAAAAAAAGGGGGGAGTAGCCACCGATCCTTTTTCCTAGGTGTGATCGGACACCTAATAAATTCTCTTTTTAAAAGAAAAATTATTTTTTTGAATTTTCTTTAAAAAAGGCCAAGTTTAGGTATACATCAAAATTCCAAAGAAAAATAGGGTTCGGAAGTCGGTTACGCGCGAGGAAGGTATTAGCACCCTTGCGACGCCCAAAATTGGTATCTAGTTAAGCGCGCGTTGTCTTAATTTTCAAAAATAAACCGTGATCCAATTGAAACACGAGAATTTTAATAAATAACATATTATCATATTGTAACATCCTAGATTAGGGGTTATGCCTTCGTGCCTAATTCATGAGTTAGTAGGTTTTGGCAGTGTTGGAAGTGTATTAAGGGTTTTTAGAATTCTAGGATGGAAGAAGAAAGCTTTGGAAAATTATTGGTTTTTAAGTAAAAAATGGGAGCTAGGTAAATGAGGCTTTAAAAGAAACTCCGTGTGAAGCATGACACAAGGAACCATGTGGTAAAATGGCATGTTTTATGAATTATGAAGGTGTTATGTGATTTCTAGAAATAAGGAAATGTATGGAAATGTAAGGAAATGTAAGGAAATGTAAGGAAATGTATGGAAATGTAAGGAAATGCAAGGAAATGTAAGGAAATGTAAGGAAATGTCTTGTCTTGGAAATGTAGGGAAATGTCCTGAAAATGTATGGAAATGTTAAGTTTAAAAGAGAAAAGTGAACATTTCTAGAAACTAAGAAATGTAAGGAAATGATTTGGAAATGATTCAAAAGAGGAAAGTAAACATTTCGGGAAACTGGGAAATGTAAGGAAATGTTAAGTTTAAAGGAGGCAAACGAAAATTTTTGGAAACTTGGAAATGTAAGGAAATGTCAAGTTTTAAAGTTTAAAAGAGGAAATTAAGGCAAGGAGGCCTTAAGAGAAAAAGTATGTGATATTTGACACACAAACAGGCTTGGTAAAGTGGCCTGAAGATGCCACTTAGGGCCTCTGGAAATGGCGCCACATGTAAGGGTGTTGGGCCTGAGTTCGAGTCACATGGGAAGCAAATAAAAGAAGTTTTATTTTTGCTTCCAGAAGCAGAGAGGTGGACGGCACAAAGCTTCTAAAAGAGGAGTTTTATTCTCTTTAAATTTCGTCTAAATAGGAGATAAATAAAGGATTTTGTTTTGGATAATTTCTAAGAGATAATTGTTGGATTAATTCTTTTATTTTGTGATAATTAAAAGGATAAAGCTATCAATTAGAAGAGTGGTGGCCAAGTAAGGGACTCTAGCCTAGTAATTTCGGCTATAAAAGGAAGAGTAAGGCTATTCTTCATTCATTCTTTTCTCTTCAAGGAAACCTCTGCCGAAAATTCCCTAGCAAACTATTCTTCTTTCTCTTTTATTTTTGCCAAAGCCGAAATCTTCTTCTCCCCAAGTCCACCATTGTCGATCCCTCCCAAATCCCATACTTTTCTATTGAAGCCGAAAATAAGTTCCATCTAGGCCATAGTCGACTAGTCTCCTAATCTTCATAGCCGAATCTTTGAGGGGCTTCAAGCAAAGGTTTTGTCGATTTCTTCAGTAAGGGTAAGATTAAATTTAGTTTCCATTCTTTCTACTTTTAGACTTATCGAAATCTAGGGCTAATCCCATTAATGTTCATGGTTGCCGAAACTTTGAAGGAGAAGTTCTTTTCTCGAAGGTACACCATAGGCCGCGTGTTCCCTAGTTATTCGGTGAGTTTCGGGATTTGAAATCTACAAGGTAAGTATTTGTAGTATTCGACCAAGGCCATGTTTGGTATATAGATGTGTTTATTAATTATTCAAGAGCCGAAACTAATCTATTCAAGTAATCTAGTGATTGCCGATTTCAAGAAAGAAGGATACAAAGTTTCAAGACTTGATTCTTAAGTCAATCGGCAACAAGGTAAGTTTTAGTGTACTAATCCTACTAGGATTTGGATTTATGGCCGAATGGCTCTTTACTAAGTATTGAATGATTGAATAAATGTAGAGATCTAAGATCTAAGGCATTAGATCAAGCTTTTTGGGATTTGGATTGGAAACCCTAAGCGAATCAGGTGTGTACCCTACCCTAAGTTTTAATATGTTCATGGCTATGTTTTAAATTAAATGTATTATTAAAATGTGAAATATGGCTAAGTACCATGCTATGGTACAAGTACTCAGGTACGTTTCCTACTCCTACTAGGATTATGAAATATGTTAATTGTAACATGAGAATAAGAATAAGAATGTGAACTCTGGCATATTTATGCATATTACTATTATATGGGGCATATGGGTTTTATTTTGAAGGGGAAGTGAATGTGGTGACCTAAGACCACGAACACGATGACCTAAGACCGTGATATCTGAATGTGATGGCCTAAGACCACAGTAATCTGAATGTGGTGACCTAAGACCACAGTAATCTGAACGTGGTGACCTAAGACCACGAATGCGGTGACCTAAGACTGCGATATGCAGTGTAGCGGAAGGAGGGTCGACTTAGTAGTCCCCACGGTGTACAGGTTGGTACGGGGGAGTGTAGCAGATGGCTTAATAGGTTTGGGTTTTGGGTTGCATCATTAATTGTATATTTTGATATGAATATGTATGACTTGACACGCCTGAATTTGTTAAGACTTAGTGTTTGTGTACACATTGAGTCTGTTTGACTCACCCCGTTGTGGGAACCTTTTTCAAGTTACGATCAGTAATGGACCGGGTTAGCAGAAGCTCAAAGGTGGCCATGCACAGCAAGGAATTTAATTAATTTGGATTTTTATTTTATTAAGTACTTTAATTTAATTTTTGGGAATTATTTTGATGTATAAGGCCATAGTGAATTATTTTATTTCTGTTTTATTTACTATGTTACGAAATTTCAATTATCAAAGATTAAGTCAATATTAATTTAAAATAAACTCTAATTATTTTGTCACCTGAAGTAAATGGGTTTTCAATATAAAATAAACTCGCTTTCAACTCAAGCCCAACCCAAAACAAATTTTCTTTCAAAACACACAAGTTTTTCTTAAGTAACAAAAGAATTTTGAACCGGTTTCTTCGAGGAACATACCAAATCCGGTCAAGGCTCGTGGGCCGGTTTGGGGTGTTTCAATTTGGTATTAGAGCCCAGTTTCAAACCCTCGGCCTGGGGTTTAAGGCCCAAAATGTTTTCAAATCGAGCCCAAATGAGTTTTTGAAGATAAGCAAGTTTTTCTGGCATGGCACCTAAGTCTCCGACCCGAAGTCCACCAGGTAAGTACCCCTATCCCTTGTGTGATTATATTGTGTTTTGTAGAAGGGTAGAAATGGAGTGGAACGTAGACTAGCATGATAGGTACTTGAACCCTAGGACTAGTGTACCCCAACAATTACATAAGACTTAAATGCTTACTTAAACAAACCTATGTCTAAGTCGCCGAGTTAGGGTGTGGCAACCATTGTGCGCATGTCTAGGATTGGTATTCGGTGGGAGCTTGGTATTTAAGCAGTCTGTGTGACTCACCTCCTCTCCACTCGAATCCTACCTGGTGCGTAGCTTCGGTTCACCCTAACCAAGAGGACTTATTCATGGGCTAAACCCCTAACTAAAACCCGAAAGGGATTAGCCGTATTTTTATGGAAACCCTAGTTTCAAAACTACAAAATTACCCTTTTGATTTATAAAAGCTATTCCATAAAATTTTCCTGAAATATTCTGGATTTATGAAATTACTAAAATACCCCTATTTGCAAAATTACTAAAATGCCCTTGGTTTTAAAAGTTACCATATCACCCCTGGTTTCAATAAAATTTTCTTACTTGGTAAAAGTATTTAAAAATCCTATTTGGTGAAAGTTCAAAATACCCTGATTTGGAAAATTTACGAAATTGCCCCTAACTTACAAAATTACCAAAATGACCCTGATTTTCAAAATTTTTGCAACATCACCGATTTGGAAAACAAATTCTCAAAAAGAACCCTCAAGTTTTGCAAATTTTGAAATACCCCTGATTTATTAAACTTTACAAATTTACCCTGATTTGTAAAAATTTACTGAAATACCCCTGTAATTTCAAAATTTCTGAAATACCCCCAGGATTTCAAAAAAAAATTACCAAAATACCCTTATTGACAAAATCACCAAGGAACCTTATTTTGACAAATTACGAAAATACCCCTGTAGGGAAAATTACGAAAATACCCTAGGTAGTGGAAAAACAACAATGGAAACTACAACATTTCTCTGAATGAACGAAAGTTCATAATTGTTTGATGGATGTATGAATGAATGTAAAGACTGTGTGCATGTATGAATACGAAAGAACCACTCCTAAAATTCTTTTCATAAAACTTCTTCACGGGAAATCAAGTGAAACAAGGACTAATTCATAAAACTTCTTAATCAGATTAAATCGTGAAGTAGACATGAGTTCTAGGGGACGTGAACTTAGAGATTGTGCCTAGAAAGTATGATGGTTCTATTAAGATCAGAGTGCGCAGCGTAAGCATAGTGCCGTGAGAAGGATTGTACGACTGTTAGTAAGTAATTTCGAGGACGAAATTATTTTTAAGGAGGGTAAACTGTAACATCCTAGATTAGGGGTTATGCGTTCGTGCCTAATTCATGAGTTAGTAGGTTTTGGCAGTGTTGGAAGTGTATTAAGGGTTTTTAGAATTCTAGGATGGAAGAAGAAAGCTTTGGAAAATTATTGGTTTTTAAGTAAAAAAGGGGAGCTAGGTAAATGAGGCTTTAAAAAAAACTCCGTGTGAAGCATGACACAAGGAACCATGTGGTAAAATGGCATGTTTTATGAATTATGAAGGTGTTATGTGAATTCTAGAAATAAGGAAATGTATGGAAATGTAAGGAAGTGTAAGGAAATGTAAGGAAATGTATGGAAATGTAAGGAAATGCAAGGAAATGTAAGGAAATGTAAGGAAATGTCTTGTCTTGGAAATGTAGGGAAATGTCCTGAAAATGTATGGAAATGTTAAGTTTAAAAGAGAAAAGTGAACATTTCTACAAACTAAGAAATGTAAGGAAATGATTTGGAAATGATTCAAAAGAGGAAAGTAAACATTTCGGGAAACTTGGAAATGTAAGGAAATGTTAAGTTTAAAGGAGGCAAACGAAAATTTTTGGAAACTTGGAAATGTAAGGAAATGTCAAGTTTTAAAGTTTAAAAGAGGAAATTAAGGGAAGGAGGCCTTAAGAGAAAAAGTATGTGATATTTGACACACAAACAGGCTTGGAAAAGTGGCCTGAAGATGCCACTTAGGGCCTCTGGAAATGGCGCCACATGTAAGGGTGTTGGGCCTGAGTTCGAGTCACATGGGAAGCAAATAAAAGAAGTTTTATTTTTGCTTCCAGAAGCAGAGAGGTGGACGGCACAAGGCTTCTAAAAGAGGAGTTTTATTCTCTTTAAATTTCATCTAAATAGGAGATAAATAAAGGATTTTGTTTTGGATAATTTCTAAGAGATAATTGTTGGATTAATTCTTTTATTTTGTGATAATTAAAAGGATAAAGCTATCAATTAGAAGAGTGGTGGCCAAGTAAGGGACTCTAGCCTAGTAATTTCGGCTATAAAAGGAAGAGTAAGGCTATTCTTCATTCATTCTTTTCTCTTCAAGGAAACCTCTGCCGAAAATTCCCTAGCAAACTATTCTCTTTTATTTTTGCCAAAGCCGAAATCTTCTTCTTCCCAAGTCCACCATTGTCGATCCCTCCCAAATCCTATACTTTTCTATTGAAGCCGAAAATAAGTTCCATCTAGGCCATAGTCGACTAGTCTCCTAATCTTCATAGCCGAATCTTTGAGGGGCTTCAAGCAAAGGTTTTGTCGATTTCTTCAGTAAGGGTAAGATTAAATTTAGTTTCCATTCTTTCTACTTTTAGACTTATCGAAATCTAGGGCTAATCCCATTAATGTTCATGGTTGCCGAAACTTTGAAGGAGAAGTTCTTTTCCCGAAGGTACACCATAGGCCGAGTGTTCCCTAGTTATTCGGTGAGTTTCGGGATTTGAAATCTACAAGGTAAGTGTTTGTAGTATTCGACCAAGGCCATGTTTGGTATATAGATGTGTTTTATTAATTATTCAAGAGCCGAAACTAATCTATTCAAGTAATCTAGTGATTGCCGATTTCAAGAAAGAAGGATACAAAGTTTCAAGACTTGATTCTTAAGTCAATCGGCAACAAGGTAAGTTTTAGTGTACTAATCCTACTAGGATTTGGATTTATGGCTGAATGGCTCTTTACTAAGTATTGAATGATTGAATAAATGTAGAGATCTAAGATCTAAGGCATTAGATCAAGCTTTTCGGGATTTGGATTGGAAACCCTAAGTGAATCAGGTGTGTACCCTACCCTAAGTTTTAATATGTTCATGGCTATGTTTTAAATTAAATGTATTATTAAGAATGTGAAAATATGGCTAAGTACCATGCTATGGTACAAAGTACTCAGGTACGTTTCCTACTCCTACTAGGATTATGAAATATGTTAATTGTAACATGAGAATAAGAATAAGAATGTGACCTCTGGCATATTTATGCATATTACTATTATATGGGGCATATGGGTTTTATTTTGAAGGGGAAGTGAATGTGGTGACCTAAGACCACGAACACGGTGACCTAAGACCGTGATATCTGAATGTGGTGACCTAAGACCACAGTAATCTGAATGTGGTGACCTAAGACCACAGTAATCTGAACGTGGTGACCTAAGACCGCGATATGGAGTGTAGCGAAAGGAGGGTCGACTTAGTAGTCCCCACGGTGTACAGGTTGGTACGGGGGAGTGTAGCGGATGGCTTAATAGGTTTGGGTTTTGGGTTGCATCATTAATTGTATATTTTGATATGAATATGTATGACTTGACATGCCTGAATTTGTTAAGACTTAGTGTTTGTGTACACATTGAGTCTGTTTGACTCACCCCGTTGTGGGAACCTTTTTCAGGTTACGATCAGTAATGGACCGGGTCGGCAGGAGCTCAAAGGTGGCCATGCACAGCAAGGAATTTAATTAATTTGGATTTTTATTTTATTAAGTACTTTAATTTAATTTTTGGGAATTATTTTGATGTATAAGGCCATAGTGAATTATTTTATTTCTGTATTATTTACTATGTTACAAAATTTCAATTATCAAAGATTAAGTCAATATTAATTTAAAATAAACTCTAATTATTTTGTCACCTGAAGTAAATGGGTTTTCAATATAAAATAAACTCGCTTTCAACTCAAGCCCAACCCAAAACAAATTTTCTTTCAAAACACACAAGTTTTTCCTAAGTAACAAAAGAATTTTGAACCGGTTTCTTCGAGGAACATACCAAATCCGGTCAAGGCTCGTGTGCCGGGTTTGGGGTGTTTCACATATATTCATTTAAATATAATTTGACAATTTTCAAGAAAATAAATAAACATTTTATTTTAAAAACACGAGAGATTTTTTGAAACACGAGAATTTTTGAAAACACGAAAATTTTTGAAACTCGAGAATTTTTTTGAAACTCGAGAATTTTTGAAAACACGAAAAATTTTGAAAACACGAAAATTTTGATAAATTACATATTAATGTATTATAATCTAAAAATGAAATTTTGCTAATTTTTTAGTAAACCTATTATTATTATTATTACTTATCTATCAATTTAAAAAAATGATTGAATATTTGATCGTGATCTGATGTTGTTTATTTTTTATTCAAAAAGACGATTATTGCGATAAATTGCAAATTAGCATACTATATACATATGTATTTTTTTAAAAAATGAAATTTTACTACTTTTTGAATAAATATTTTATTATTATTTTTTATAAAAATTTGAATTTTTTAATTTTTAGGAAGATGCTCTATATTCAACACAAAATCAAAGATGTCCACCCAACATAGTAGTGAGATCGATGATTTAATGCTAAACCGATTCGTTGCTTTAAAAAATGAATTTATTAAAAATTAAATTTTGTAAATGAAATCACACAATAATATTTCAAAAAAAACCCAATAAAAATGTTAATATAATTGAAATAAGACTACATTAAAAATATGGGCTAAATGGGTAAATAAAAAGGTGTCAAGAAATATACCAAAACCCCAAAATTATGGGCTGCTGAAATCAATCGATTTCCCTCACTTTGGGCTACTGAAATAGGTTCAACGTGGAATGGGCCTGCACTGCTGTTGGACCGCTGCTGGTAGCATGTATTGGGCTACCCTTTTATTTTTTTCTTCTTTTTCCTCTCTTTTTTTCCTTCTATTTCGTGAGTCACCTTCTTCTTCTTTCCCAACCCTTTTTTTTCCCTCTTTTTACACCAGCCACCGCCAACATGCACAACCACCCTCAGAGCTCAGATCAAACCCTGTCTAACACCAAAACGAGGCTCTCCTTCCCCTAGAACCAGGTAAATAAAAAGAAGTTGTGTGGGTTTATTTTGATTTTTGTATGATTTGATTTGGGTATGTTATGATAATGAGGTTGGGAGCAATTGGTGGAGCGGTTGAATGGTAAGGCCTGGGGTCGTTTTCGGGTTCGGAGATGGGAGTTTATTTTTTTTTTGCTTGATTCAAATGTTTGAGGGGTCTCTTTTGATAGCCGAATCTTGGGGGTCTTCTTTTGCCGAATGTTGGAGACTTTTTTCTTTTGGTTGATTTCCCTCCTTTTATGCTTTAATCTTCACCTTCTCTCTGCATTTTTCAAGTGGTAGTTGAAGGAAGGGCCTCCACCCACGCTGGCGGCTGAAAAATCTAGGGAGCAGGTGCTCAAATCACGTGATTTTGCTAGAAGGAACAAATAGCAAATGCAGTGAAACTAGTGCGGTTGAAATGTAATTTTGAGAAAGTAGCAGGGTCAAAATGTAAATTTGGAAAAGTTAAGTGGTCAAAATGTAATTTTAGAAAAGTTTAAGGGTTAAAGTGTAATTTTGGAAAACTTTAGGTGTCAAAGTATAATTTTGGAAAAGATGAGGGGTCAAAATGTAATTTCAATTTTTTGTATTTTTATTATTATTCAAAATATATATATATATATAATATTAATGGGCCAAAGCCCAAAGATAAGTCCTAATGTGCCTTGAATTTTAAAAAAAAAATTAAAATACGAGGCGTGAATAAAATTCAGTGATTACAAATATCACAAAGCCTTGATTTTTAGCAAAATGTTAAATTTTCATTGTGCGAAAAAATACGTTTTCTAAACTGTATTTTTCCAACAGGGTTGTGACCGAGAAAAAGGCATAGTTGAAGGTGGATTGTCAACAATCAGCATAGCAAGGATATGAGGAGTTGCAATAGCTGGCGTAGCAACATCCAAGGGAGTAATTGTTGGAGTAAGAGTTAGCATTGTCCTGGTTAATGTAGTAGTAGTGTCAATGTAACACCCCTAACCCGTATCCGTCACCAGACGTGGGTTAAGAGGCATTATCAAACATATCGAAACATATTACAAACGTTTCCCTAACATCAAACATTCACAGCCATTCCATAATGAGATATACACATAAAGTCCCTTTAGAAGGTCTATGAGACCTTAAACATGCTTTAAAGAAGGTTCGGGGACTAAACCGGTCTCATGCTAAAACTTTACGGAACTTAGAAATTTTTTTTTCAAAACAGGGTACACGCCCGTGTGGTTAGGCCGTGTGCCTCACACGGCCGTGCCTTGGACCATGTCTCAGCCCATGTGCAAAACTAACTTGAATCACACGGCATGTCACATGCCCATGTGTCTGGCCCGTGTGCAAGTTTGACTTGTTTCAAATTGGAGCAATAAAGGACACGGTCAGGGCACACACCCATGTACTCAACCGTGTAGGCAACTATAGGCCATTTTCAAGGCCAAATTGCCACCCATTTTGGGTCATACCTACAAGCATAAAAAAAACATCAATTTATGTCCTAAAAGCAGCCAATACATACTAAATTATGCTCAATTTGATCCATAACAACATCATTCATTTCTATATGCAAATCCAGCTCAATCATACCAATTCAAATTACCAATCTCATATAAAAAACATGTGATTCATACATCATATAAGTCCATTTCAATTCATAGCATTTCTCACCATTTTAATTTCCCACAATTAACTATGAAACCTACCAAATTGACCATTCATGAGCACATTAAAACTTACCAACTTTTTGTAACAGTCTAGTTTAGACCCTAGTCAGAATAGTGGTTTCGGGACCCTAAATCTGAGTCAAAATGTAACATCCCGAATTAGGGGTTGTTTGCAATTTAATTATTTTCATGTGATTGCTTGAAGAATGCATAGGTTATGGTTGTTTGATATATTCTAGGGTCTAGTCATAAACCCGGGCTAATTCTGACTTAGGGCTAAAAATTTCTTTTAGTGCCTAAGGGGAGGGAGCTAGGTGAAGGAGGCTTTAAAAATATTTTTGGCAAGTCTTTGGCATAAGAAACGCCCTGGCAAAGTGGCTTCGGAGCGCCACTTAAGTGCCTGGGGGCGAAGGGACTCAGGTTCGAGTCACCATGGACACAAGGGGTGTTTTAATTTTTGGGTTTCGGCGTTAAAAAGGAAGGGGCTAAGGAGGCTTTAAAGGTTTTTGTGAGTATTGATGGACATGAAGGTCAAGGTGGTAAAGTGGCGTGGGGCGTGTTAGGTGGTTGCGGCACGAGGACTCGCGTTCGAGTCCTGATGGAAGCACAATGACGTTTTATTTTGTTTTGACGTTGAGACAAGGAAGCTAGCGGAGGGAGAGCTTAAAAGAAATTGTGGCGAGCTGTGTCACAAACGAGTGTCTTGGCAGAGTGGCTGGGGCGTTACCTGCAGTGAAGCTCCAGCAGGTCTTGAGTTCGAGGAGCGGGAGCAACAGTTAGGCGTTTTATTTTTGCCTTTGGCGTTAATGCATGAAGGAGCCAAGGAATGAACGCTTAAAAGGAATTTGTGACGGGTTTATGTCACGAATTGAGTAGTAGCGGAGTGGCTGGAGGCGTGGGGAGTCTCCAGCAGGTCTGGGGTTCGAAACCCATGAGCAGCAGCATGGGTATTTCTTTTTTTGCATATGACCGACGTGAGTTAGTGGCTGCATGGGCACTTAAGTGCATGAAGCAATGCTTGATGGGTGTTGCTCTTTTCTAAATATTCTGCTAGAGTATGGGATAGTTTTATTTTATTTTATTTTATAGGAAGATGGGGTAGTAATGGGAGAATGAATAAACAATGTTTTATGGTAATTGATTATGGAAATTATCATGATGGGGAAGGAAGCATGGCCGAATGAAGCATGCTTTAGGGACTTCCATGATCGGTTTTGAAGCTAGCAAGGGAGGTGCCGAAATTCCTTGTTTTGTTTTTCTTTTCTTTCCAAATTGTTCTTGGCCGAAATAGGGGGACTCCAAGGGTTGAGTTTTGGTTTTTGGAAGGAGTTCTAGGGTGGTATTCTCGGCTTGGAGGTATGCTCATTTGTGTGCCGAAATTTGCTCATTCTTTCTCTCCTTTATTTCTTTTGAAGTAGCCGACTATTCAATCCTTTTTCTACAAAGCTTGGCCGAACATTGGTGTTCATTTAGGTGAAGCAATCATCAAGGTAAGGGGCGACCAACTCTTGTGGTCTTGAGTTGTAGGCTTTGGCCGAATAGCAAGCAAGGGCATATCTACTTCTTGGTTTTCTCCAATCGATTTTAAAGAGAAGGTAGGTGTCATGGCCGAATGTTTTGTGTTTTGTTTCACTTTTCTCTGTCGATTTCTTGAGGGCAAAGCCGATTTCGGCAGTTGTTAGCAAGGTCTCTAATCACCTTTTGAAACCGATCTCTTCTAGGTACTCCGGGATTTGAGGTGGTTGATCTAAGCTTCCCCTTCCTTAGCAATCGATTGGTAAGTCAAGTGGTAAGGATCTAAGTTGGTTTAATTATTCCTTGAGTTGATTGGAAAAGCCGAAGGCTATTGAGACTCGTTTTGGTTGTTGGTCGATTGTAGGGGGGGAGAAGCAAGCTTGCATACTTTGCGTGGTGATTGGCTTTCATAAGGCAAAAGGGTAAGGGTGGTGTAGTTTATGCGTAATCTCACCCTCTGGGATAAAAAAGGGTATAGCCGAATAGCCTATGTTATTAACTTTGGTATTGGCCGAATATAGGGCAAAGAGATCTAGTGCTGTAGATCGGGACTTCGGGAGCTAGTACTTGCGTTAATAATAGGTGTGTAAACTCTGACACACTTTATTAGTATAAATTGTTTATTATGTTACTGCATAACCTCTCGTGTAGTAAATTTTGCCTTGTGGGCATAAGCTTGGATTTCGGGTAAGTCCCCTATTACTTGATCTATGATGTATGTTGTGTATGCCATCACATGCTGTTAAATGCTATGCTATGTACAAAGGCATGATATATGGGATCATGATACATATTATGTGAGCATGATGATGGTGGGATTGATGAGAGGAGGGAGATGATCTCTATGGACTGTCACCAGTGGTTTTGACCACACGATGGGTTGGCCCCATCACTTGATATATTTGTGACTTCGGTCACCAGTGGTTTTGACCACCAATGGTCTTGACCACACCGTTGATATAATTTGTGACTAAGTCCCAGTGGTTTGGTACCACCAGTGGTTTTGACCACATGTTGATATTTGTGACTTCGGTCACCAGTGGTTTTGACCACCAGTGGTTTTGACCACATGTTGATATTTGTGACCTATGGTCATCAGTGGTTTTGACCACACGATGGGTTGGCCCCATCACTTGATATATTTGTGACTTCGGTCACCAGTGGTTTTGACCACCAGTGGTTTTGACCACACGGGGTAGAAAAAGGAGTATGGATGGCTAGCTTGGGTTGCATATTTGCATGTCTTACTAATATCTTGTGTATGAGGTGCATTTTCGGGTTGGGGATTTATACACTGAGTCTTGGTGACTCACCCCTTCCCATATCATTTTGCAGGTGAGTAGATCGCAGAGATGGAGCCGGAGAGGACTCGAGGAGGCCATGCTTGTTCCTTGGACTTGAAATTTTATTTCGCACCGTTTAAGTTTATTATTTACTAAATTTTAGTTTGGTTTGTAATATGGCCGCTAGTTATTATTTGGATGTTTAAGTAGTTGCTTTTACTTTACTTCTATTATATTGCCAATGAACTTATAAACTGTTAAATCAATCGGTTAAAAAGTAACGTTTTCAAAATAAGTACTCGTACGCGTTTTCAAAGATGTTACCATCGGGTAGCAAAATTTACCAAGTCAACGATAACTCCGATGTTTCTAAAAATTTAAATGATCAAATGTTTTCAAAGGTTTCAACTCAACCATGTTTATAAAATCAATCCCACCTGAGTTTTAATAGGCACCGTTTTATAATCACATCAAATTTTCAGATTTTTACCAGTAATCAAAATCCTTCAAAACGTTTTTACTCTGTGACATACCAGATCCGGTCAAGGCTCATGGGCCGGGTTTGGGGTGTTACAAAATTTGGTATCAGAGCCCGATTCAAAACTCGGCTGTGGGGGCCCAAGGCCCAAAAATGTTTTCTTGATAGGCCTCTGTGAAATATTATGAAAATGGTTTTGTTTTGAACAACATGGCATCGAGTCTCCGGCACCAATCCGCTCGGGTAAGTATTTCTAACCTCTGTGTGAATTATTATCTGTAAAGGGGTAGAAATGGAACGTAGATAGTATGAAAGGTATGTGAACCCTAGGACTAGTTTACCCCAACAATCGTATAAGATTTTAACTGCCTAATTAAACAAACCTATGAGTAAGTCGCCGAGTTAGGGTGTGGCAACCATAGTGCGCATGTCTAGGAGTGGATTCGGAAGAGCCTGGTACTTAAGCAGTCCTAGCGACTCACCTTCTCTTCGTAGGAATCCTACCTGGTGCGTAGCTTCGGTTCACCCTAACCGTGAGGACTTGTTCATAGGCTAAACCCAATTACTAAAACCCGAAAGGGAACTAGCCGTATTTTTATAAAAACTCTAGTTTTAAAACTCTTAAAAATTACCCTTTAAACTTGTGAGCATTATTTTACAAAAATTTTCAGAAAAATTTTGATTTATGGAAATTACAAAAATACCCCTAGTGGTAAAATTTCAAAAATGCCCTTAGTTTCTAAAATTACTAAGCTACCCCCAAATTCAACAAAAATTTTCTTATTTTACAAACGTATCCAAAACCCTTAATTTACAAATATCGAAAATGCCACGATTTTGGAAAATTACGAAATTGCCCCTAACTTACAAAATTACAAAAAATAACCCTGGTTTTCAAAATTTTTGCAACACTGCCAATTTGGAAAACAAATTCTCAAAAAGAACCCCCAAGTTTTACAAATTTTCAATTACCCTTAATTTATTAAGATTTACAAATTACCCTGGTTTATTACCAAAATACCCCTGTAGGGCAAATGACGAAAATACCCCCGGGATAGGAATTGGACAAAAAGGTGATGGAATAAGTGAATGTGTATCTTTGAATTAGAATAGAAAACTTGAAACTTGTTTGATCGAAAGAACAACTTTTAAACTCCGTTCATAAAATTTCTTCGTTGATAATCAGTGGAACAATGACTAACTCATAAAACTTTTTAAGACAGATCACGCGATAAGAGATGAGTTCTAGAGGCCGCGGCTGTCGGGGACGCGGTAGAGGCAGGATGGCTGTGTCAGAACCCGTTAGGTCGGGCCAGGGGTCTAATAATGAGATACCACCGCCACCACCACCCCCAACTTTTGGTGTTGGACAACAGGATCAGACGGGGGGCGAGTCAGTATCGCAGGCTATGCTGCGAGTTCTAGAAATGATGGCTGGGGCAGGTAGAGGTACAGGAGCTCGGAAATCTGTGCCTGAGCGACTCCGAGCGAATGGGGCGGAGATATTCCGGGGTGTATCAGGTGTGGCCCCCAGTACGGCGGAGTATTGGCTGGAATCAAGTGAGAGGATCATGGATGACCTGGATTTTTCAGCTGAGGAAAAACTGAAGGCTATAATCTCTCTACTTCGGGATGAGTCCTACCAGTGGTGGCTCACCGTAAGGGATGGAGCGATAGCGGAGGATCTCACATGGGAATTCTTTAGGGCAGCCTACCAAAGGAAATATATAGGAGCTAGCTACGTGGATGCACAACGGAAGGCTTTCTTGAACCTGGTTCAGGGTAATAAGACAGTGGCAGAGTATGAGGCTGAATTTCTCCGATTGAGTAGGTATGCTCGTGGTATTGTGGGTACTGAGTATGAACGCTGTGTCAGATTCGAGGATGGGCTACGGGATGAGCTGAGGATGATGATAGCTCCGCAACAGGAACGGGAGTTCGCTGTTCTAGTAGAGAAGGCTAAAGTTGCTGAAGGGGTAAGATAGTCCTTTAGACGGAATCAGGATAGGAGCTGGAACAAGAGGAGCTCCGGATCTTCGAGGTTTTCTGGGAATCAGCAGAAGAGGACAAGGTATAGTGGGTCAGATCAAGCTGCTAGGCCTGTTGCTGCTGCTGCTAATACTCAATGGCCGCCACGGTGTGCTCGGTGTGGAAAGTCTCACACGGGGGAGTGTTGGAATGGTAATCGGGGATGCTTCGAATGTGGGTCCGTGACACATCGAGTAAGGGACTGTCCGAAAAAGGCAGCTAGGCTAAGGTCTGAGGGTCAGGAACGTCCGCTGAATAGGAGGGATAACCAGCAGCCACCGAGAGGTCGTGGTGCAGGTAGGGGAGGAAATGGTGCTGGCAGAGGTCGTGGGGCATCGAGTGGAGGTACCAGTGGTACTGAGGCTAGGCAACCTGGTTTGGTCTATGCTGCGAGGCGTCAAGAGGAGGGCGACGCACCGGACGTCATAACCGGTATGTTTTTGATCTTTGGAGTACCCTATAGCACCTTGATTGATATTGGATCGACTCACTCGTACATTGCTAGTAGCGTAGTGGAAACTCTGAACTTAGACTTTGAGCTTACTTCGAAGAAGATGACTGTGTTAAGCCCTCTAGGTCACTCTGTAGAAGTAAATAAACTCTATAGGGATGTACCCCTAGAACTCCAAGGGGTCGTGTTCTTGGCTGACTTGATGGAACTACCGTTTAGGGAGTTCGATCTGATTCTCGGGATGGATTGGCTAGTAAAGTATCAAGCTAGCCTGGATTGCGCAGCTAAGTGCATGGTGTTAAAGACCATGGAAGGAGATGAGGTAGTGATGATAGGTAAGAGGAGAGATTACCTATCCAATTTGGTTTCTGCATTGAAGGCGGAAAAGATGGTTAGGAAGGGTTGTGAAGCATATGTAGTGCATGTTTGTGCTTTGGAAGCTAAGGATGCAGCTATTAGGGATGTGCGGACTGTAAGGGAGTATGTTGATGTGTTTCCAGAAGAACTCCCGGGTCTACCTTCTGATCGTGAGGTTGAGTTTGGTATAGATTTGTTACCCAGAACCGCGCCAGTATCTATAGATCCGTATCGGATGGCACCGAAAGAATTAGTGGAGTTGAAGGCTCAGATCCAGGAGTTGTTGGATAGAGGTTTCATCCGACCGAGTGTATCGCCTTGGGGAGCTTCAGTGCTTTTTGTCAAAAAGAAGGATGGAACAATGAGGATGTGCATAGATTATCGACAGCTGAACAAACTGACAATAAAGAACCGGTATCCTTTACCCAGGATTGATGATTTGTTTGATCAACTCAAGGGTGCATCGGTTTTCTCTAAGATCGACCCTAGGTCGGGGTATCATCAGCTTAAGGTGAAGGAAGCTGATATCCATAAGACAGCATTCCGTACTCGGTATGGGCACTACGAGTTTCGGGTAATGCCTTTTGGCTTGAGAATGCACCAGCCGCGTTTATGGACTTGATGAACCGGGTTTTCCAACCCTATCTGGATCGGCTCATCGTAGTGTTTATAGACGACATTTTGGTGTACTCGAAGTCTGAAGAGGAGCATGACGCACACCTTCACGTGGTTCTACAAGTTCTAAGGGAGAAACAGTTGTACGCCAAATTAGGCAAATGTGAGTTCTGGCTTAAGGAGGTAACTTTCTTAGGGCATGTGGTTTCAGCTGAGGGAATCAGGGTGGATCCTAGTAAGATTGAGGCAGTTTTGGAGTGGAAACCACCAAAGTCGGTTACAGAAATCCGGAGTTTTCTGGGGTTGGCAGGATATTACAGAAGATTCGTGGAAAATTTCTCCTTAATCGCAGCACCGTTGACCAAGTTGCTGAGAAAAGGAGTTCCGTTTGTATGGTCTGAGAAGCAGCAAGAGAGCTTCGACAAACTCAAGAAGTTTTTGACAGAAGCACCAGTCTTGATTCAGCCTGAGTCAGGGAAGGAATTCACTGTCTATTGTGATGCATCGTATACTGGTTTAGGATGTGTGTTGATGCAAGAAGGAAAGGTGGTCGCTTATGCGTCACGGCAGTTGAGGCCTCACGAAGGTAATTATCCGACACATGATTTGGAATTAGCTGTTGTGGTTTTTGCCTTGAAGTTTTGGAGGCACTATCTGTATGGGGAGAGGTCGGTGGTGTACCCAGATCACAAGAGCCTGAAGTACCTCTTGACCCAAAAAGATTTAAATCTGAGGCAGCGGAGGTGGATTGAGTTGCTGAAGGACTACGACTGCTCTATTGAATACCATCCGGGCAAGGCTAACGTAGTCGCTGATGCTTTGAGTCGTAAAGTGGTGGCAGAATTGCGAGCAATGTTTGCTCACCTAAGTCTCTATGAGGATGGTAGTCTTTTGGTGAAATTGCGTGTAAAACCGTCTTGGATCGATGAGGTTAAAGAGAGGCAGTTAACCGACGAAGTTTTGAGTACCCGGAGGTTGCAAATACAAAATGGTGAGGCCGAAGGTTTCAGCTTGGGTAGTGATGGAGTGTTGTATTTTCAGGGGAGAGTATGTATGCCTAAGGATGATGATTTGAGGTAGCGGATCCTTAAAGAAGCGCATAGCAGCCCGTACGCTATGCATCCTGGAGGCAGCAAGATGTATCGGGATTTAAGGGAGCAGTTTTGGTGGCCGGGTCTTAAGCGAGAAGTAACCGAGTTAGTGGGCAAGTGTCTGACATGCCAGCAAGTTAAAGCTGAGCATCAGTTGCCATCAGGGCTGTTACAGCCGGTAAAGATCCCACAGTGGAAGTGGGAGGGGATCACGATGGATTTTGTCAGTGGGCTTCCCCTTACGCCCAGTAAGAAAGACTCAATATGGGTGATAGTGGATCGGGTAACTAAATCGGCCCATTTCATACCGGTAAGGGTTGACTACTCGCTTCAAAGGTTAGCCAAGCTGTATATAGCTGAGATAGTGCGGTTGCATGGAGTACCTGTGTCCATTATCTCTGATAGAGATCCCTGGTTCACGTCGAGATTCTGGAAGGCCTTACATCAGGCGTTGGGTACGAAGTTAAATTTCAGTACGGCCTTTCATCCGCAGTCTGATGGACAATCTGAGAGAGTAATCCAGGTGTTGGAAGATATGTTAAGGGGCTGTATTTTGGACTTCCGTGGTAGTTGGGAGGAGTACTTACCCTTGGCAGAATTCGCTTAAAACAACAGTTATCAAGCGAGTATTCAGATGGCACCGTATGAGGCGCTGTATGGTCGGAAATGCCGTACTCCTACCTGTTGGACAGAACTGGGTGAGCGTCAGATGTTGGGTCCGGAGTTGGTGGCAGAGACGGAAGATAAGGTTAGGGTAATTCGGACTCGTCTGAAGGAGGCATCGGACAGGCAGAAATCATACGCTGATCTTAAGCGCCGGGATGTGGAGTATGCAGTAGGTGATAAGGTCTTCTTGAAGGTATCACCTTGGAAGAAGGTGCCAAGGTTTGCCCGGAAGGGCAAGCGAAGCCCTAGGTTCGTCGGGCCGTACACAGTGTTGAAACGTGTGGGACCAGTAGCTTACCAGCTCGAATTGCCGACAGAATTAAGTCAGATTCATGACGTCTTCCATGTGTCGATGCTTAGGCGCTATCGATCAGATCCATCACACATCGTGCCGATTACGGATATTGAGGTGAACGCGGACTTGTCTTTTGAGGAGGAGCCGGTACAGATTTTGGATCGAGATGTTAAAGTTCTGAGGAGGAAGTCGGTACCTTTGGTAAAGGTGCTATGGCGGAACCATGGTACGGAAGAGGCCACATGGGAACCCGAGGATGTGATGCGGCAGCATTACCCCCAACTCTTCTGATCCAGGTAATTTCGAGGACGAAATTATTTTTAAGGGGGTAGAACTGTAACATCCCGAATTAGGGGTTGTTTGCAATTTAATTGTTTTCATGTGATTGCTTGAAGAATGCATAGGTTATGGTTGTTTGATATATTCTAGGGTCTAGTCATAAACCCGGGCTAATTCTGACTTAGGGCTAAAAATTTCTTTTAGTGCCTAAGGGGAGGGAGCTAGGTGAAGGAGGCTTTAAAAATATTTTTGGCAAGTCTTTGGCATAAGAAACGCCCTCGCAAAGTGGCTTAGGAGCGCCACTTAAGGGCCTGGGGGCGAAGGGACTCAGGTTCGAGTCACCATGGACACAAGGGGTGTTTTAATTTTTGGGTTTCGGCGTTAAAAAGCAAGGGGCTAAGGAGGCTTTAAAGGTTTTTGTGAGCATTGATGGACATGAAGGTCAAGGTGGTAAAGTGGCGTGGGGCGTGTTACGTGGTTGCGGCACGAGGACTCGCGTTCGAGTCCTGATGGAAGCGCAATGACGTTTTATTTTGTTTTGACATTGAGACAAGGGAGCTAGCGGAGGGAGAGCTTGGCAGAGTGTCTTGGCAGAGTGTCTTGGCAGAGTGGCGAGTTGTGTCATAAACGAGTGTCTTGGCAGAGTGGCTGGGGCGTTACCTGCAGTGAAGCTCCAGCAGATCTTGAGTTCGAGGAGCGGGAGCAACAGTTGGGCATTTTATTTTTGCCTTTGGCGTTAATGCATGAAGGAGCCAAGGAATGAACGCTTAAAAGGAATTTGTGACGGGTTTATGTCACGAATTGAGTAGTAGCGGAGTGGCTGGAGGCGTGGGGAGTCTCCAGCAGGTCTGGGGTTCGAAACCCATGAGCAGCAGCATGGGTATTTCTTTTTTTTCATATGACCGGCGTGAGTTAGTGGTTGCATGGGCACTTAAGTGCATGAAGCAATGCTTGATGGGTGTTGCCCTTTTCTAAATATTCTGCTAGAGTATGGGATAGTTTTATTTTATTTTATTTTATAGGAAGATGGAGTAGTAATGGGAGAATGAATAAACAATGTTTTATGGTAATTGATGATTGAAATTATCATGATGGGGAAGGAAGCATGGCCGAATGAAGCATGCTTTAGGGACTTCCATGATCGGTTTTGAAGCTAGCAAGAGAGGTGCCGAAATTCCTTGTTTTGTTTTTCTTTTCTTTCCAAATTGTTCTTGGCCGAAATAGGGGGACTCCAAGGGTTGAGTTTCAATTTTTGGAAGGAGTCCTAGGGTGGTATTCTCGGCTTAGAGGTATGCTCATTTGTGTGCCGAAATTTGCTCCTTCTTTCTCTCCTTTATTTCTTTTGAACTAGCTGACTATTCAATCCTTTTTCTACAAAGCTTGGCCGAACATTGGTGTTCATTTAGGTGAAGCAATCATCAAGGTAAGGGGCGACCAACTCTTGTGGTCTTGAGTTGTAGGCTTTGGCCGAATAGCAAGCAAGGGCATATCTACTTCTTGGTTTTCTCCAATCGATTTTAAAGAGAAGGTAGGTGTCATGGCCAAATGTTTTGTGTTTTGTTTCACTTTTCTCTGTCGATTTCTTGAGGGCAAAGCCGATTTCGGCAGTTGTTAGCAAGGTCTCTAATCACCTTTTGAAACCGATCTCTTCTAGGTACTCCGGGATTTGAGGTGGTCGATCTAAGCTTCCCCTTCCTTAGCAATCGGTTGGTAAGTCAAGTGGTAAGGATCTAAGTTGGTTTAATTATTCCTTGAGTTGATTGGAAAAGCCGAAGGCTATTGAGACTCGTTTTGGTTGTTGGCCGATTGTAGGGGGGAGAAGCAAGCTCGCATACTTTGCGTGGTGATTGGCTTTCATAAGGCAAAAGGGTAAGGGTGGTGTAGTTTATGCATAATCTCACCCTCTGGGATAAAAAGGGTATAGCCGAATGGCCTATGTTATTAACTTTGGTATTGGCCGAATATAGGGCAAAGAGATCTAGTGCTGTAGATCGGGACTTTGGGAGCTAGTACTTGCGTTAATAATAGGTGTGTAAACTCTTACACACTTTATTAGTATAAATTGTTTATTATGTTACTGCATAACCTCTCGTGTAGTAAATTTTGCCTTGTGGGCATAAGCTTGGATTTCGGGTAAGTCCCCTATTACTTGATCTATGATGTATGTTGTGTATGCCATCACATGCTGTTAAATGCTATGCTATATACAAAGGCATGATATATGGGATCATGATACATATTATGTGAGCATGATGATGGTGGGATTGATGAGAGGAGGGAGATGATCTCTATGGACTGTCACCAGTGGTTTTGACCACACGATGGGTTGGCCCCATCATTTGATATATTTGTGACTTCGGTCACCAGTGGTTTTGACCACCAGTGGTCTTGACCACACCGTTGATATAATTTGTGACTAAGTCCTAGTGGTTTGGTACCACCAGTGGTTTTGACCACATGTTGATATTTGTGACTTCGGTCACCAGTGGTTTTGACCACCAGTGGTTTTGACCACATGTTGATATTTGTGACCTATGGTCATCAGTGGTTTTGACCACACGATGGGTTGGCCCCATCACTTGATATATTTGTGACTTCGGTCACCAGTGGTTTTGACCACCAGTGGTTTTGACCACACGGGGTAGAAAAAAGAGTATGGATGGCTAGCTTGGGTTGCATATTTGCATGTCTTACTAATATCTTGTGTATGAGGTGCATTTTCGGGTTGGGGATTTATACACTGAGTCTTGGTGACTCACCCCTTCCCATATCATTTTGCAGGTGAGTAGATCGCGGAGATGGAGCCGGGGAGGACTCGAGGCGGCCATGCTTGTTCCTTGGACTTGAAATTTTATTTCGCACCGTTTAAGTTTATTATTTACTAAATTTTAGTTTGGTTTGTAATATGGCCGCTAGTTATTATTTGGATGTTTAAGTAGTTGCTTTTACTTTACTTCTATTATATTGCCAATGAACTTATAAACTGTTAAATCAATCGGTTAAAAAGTAACGTTTTCAAAATAAGTACTCGTACGCGTTTTCAAAGATGTTACCATCGGGTAGCAAAATTTACCAAGTCAACGATAACTCCGATGTTTCTAAAAATTTAAATGATCAAATGTTTTCAAAGGTTTCAACTCAACCATGTTTATAAAATCAATCCCACCTGAGTTTTAATAGACACTGTTTTATAATCACATCAAATTTTCAGATTTTTACCAGTAATCAAAATCCTTCAAAACGTTTTTACTCTGTGATATACCAGATCCGGTCAAGGCTCATGGGCCGGCTTTGGGGTGTTACACAAAAAATATTTTAATATTATTTTCTGTGTTTGCAGTATGTGATTGAGTAGGTGTGAAACTTTCGTGAATTAATTTATACGTTTGTGTGTTTAATTTGATAAAAGGATTAAATTGTAGAAAATGTAAACGTTGCATTCTTTATGTTTAATATGCTAAATTGACATGTTTTATTAATGTGGAAGTCCTTAAGTGGATAATATACCTTTGTTTATGTTAGTGGACATTTATGTCCATATTTTACATGATTTTTATATGGTTTAATAAAGGTTATTATGGTAAAATGTGTATTAATGTCATTTATAATAAAACAAAACAATAAACAAAGCATTATGTTCATCTTTTTGTGCCGAAAATAAGAAAAGAGAAAGGGTTTTAGGCTTCCATGATATTCGGCCATTACAAGTCTTAATTTAAGGTTAGTTTTTGTTCTGTTTTTGATAATTTCTACGTTTTTGTAATCGTTGCTATGAAATCTACTAAGCTCATTCCTTAATTTTGTAAATTGATGATGATTTTGAAATATGCCATGGATGAATTCATGAGTTTTATGATGTTTGAAGATGAAATATGAAATATGTAACACCCCTAACCTGTATCCGTCGCCAGATTAGGGTTACGAGGCATTACCAATCAAAACATAACCCAGGACAAACAATCATATATAAATATTTGATTACTTATAAACATTTTATAGTATTACCAATAGGTCATATATATATATATATATATATATATATTTGTATATATATATATATATACACACACGAATACATTACTAATTCATACCCAATCCACTAAAACCTCTTTAATCATTTCTGAACATTAAAACATATCGTAACATCTATTTCACATGCACATAACCAACCAAAACATTACCTATCCATTTTAATACATCTTTTAACCGAATACACAAACACTTTATAATCAAATTATTAAATAACCTCATAAGGCCGAATATGTTCAAGATATTACATATCCAATAATTTAATCTAATGAACATTTACATTAATAGTATACTTAGCTTTTCATGACTTTAATACAATTATTCATAACCCATTCTAAATTAAACATAAATCCAAACAATTAACATAGACTAATTTCAATACATATGCATATAAATCCACCCGAATCATTTTATGTCATAAGTCACCTTTAACAAATAATTTAACCATGACTAGCCTTGTTATATAGCTTACCTTTCGCCCAAATACAAGTCAATTTACAATTTCAATAATCAAACCAAACCACATTAAATTGAGTCAAGTTCAAACACCCATATTGAAACATATGATATCAACAAAAATTCATATTCAACCCATATTCAACTTCACTCTACCATAATCAAGCGTTACTAGTATAAAACACCATTAAAAAGGATATAGACACATTTTACAAGTTAGCCATTTTCGCATGGCATTATATACACCAAAATTAAAATATAAGCTCAAAAGAGTAGTTTAGCCTATACATGCCATAATTTCTATAAGTTTTACTAATAAAAAAAAGTACCAAAAATGGATGATAGTGTGATGAGCCTTCAAGATGATCCCCAAGCGCGACCCGAGCATCCAAAAGAAATCTACAAGTTCTAAAATAACCAAGGACAAAGTAAGCTTCCACAGCTTAGTAAGATTTAAGCAATTGATGCACATATAATCTCATTCGAGATTTCATAAATTAATTCATTTATAACATCCATACCGAACAGCCAATCATTCAAAGGTTAAATTCATAACAACATTATATGCTTATACCTATTTTCATATACCACCATCGCATGATAACTAATTAACATACATGTCTTATACTTACTGAATCTTATACTTACATTACCAAGCTATCATCAATCTCCAATTAGTAGGTATAATACATACCTTTAGTTTACTTACCTCTCCAGACCTAACCATTCATGCATAACATGTGATAGTATACTCGATCATTTCCGTATACTTAATAGCATTAGTAATAGAAGTCTTTTAACGAGCCTCATACCTACACACTTGTTAATAAGATTTAGTAATGTATCGCACACTTAATGTCGTTACTCAACATTTCCGCACACTTAGTACAAATCCCGTAACGTATCGCTCACACAGAGCCGTTACTTAACGTTTCCGCACACACAGTGCCATCCTTCCGTAACGTATCGCTACATAGAGCCGTTACTTAACGCTTTCGCACACACAGTGCCAACTTTCCGTAACGTATCTCTCACATAGAGCCGTTACTTTACGTTTCCGCACACACAGTGCCATCCTTCCATAACGTATCGCTCACATAGAGCCGTTACTTAACGCTTTCGCACACACAGTGCCAACTTTCCGTAACGTATCGCTCACATAGAGCCGTTACTTTACGTTTTCGCACACACAGTGCCAATTAACAACATCCACTTAAACATAACATATAATTTCACATATTATAAATATGACATACTTAGATATGTACATTCGACCCAAATCTTTCTTCCTATAATTTACCAGTACATTCGGCCTTACACAATTAAACACTTAATTATTCATTCATTCACCATCATCACTCATTTCGTGTTTCCCAACTAACTACAACTCAACCCAAATTATTTATCCAGTCCAAGCATATCCCCCTTTCATACTTATGGAAAACATATCTTTATACATATTTCAACCATCCAAAGTATTTTGATATATTTATATAATTACATGTTCATGGAACTAACACATTCAGCAACCACAATTAAAGCCATCCTATCACTTTCTACATCATCAAGTATATTCTTACATGCACACATATCCAAATATTTCTTTCCAGTATATAATGATATATATATATATCAAATTCCTTATCACAGTTGTATATATGCATGTATTTACAAATCCACATCAACTATAATGTATAATACTCCCTATGCCTTATTCGGCAATTTGAAAATAAAGGTATTTATGTCATTTAAACATGAACATTAATATAAAGATAATTCAGATTAATTCAATTGCTTACAACTTACCTCAAAATTTGACGAATTGAGCTTTTCGGGTATTCGTTTAATTTTGCTTTTCCTCAATCCCATCCGATTTCCTTTTGTTCTTGATCTAATTAATACCAATTTAAACTCATTCAAATACATTTCTATTCAATTGAATCCAAAAATGCATAATTTAGCAATTTACTAATTTACACTTGACTTTTTCAATCTATACAATTCAGTCCCTAATTCCATACTCACGAATTACACAAAAATTGAACTAACATCCCTTGGCCGAATCTTCCCAAGGACTTTATAAGTCCATACACTTTAATATTTTCTAAATTTAACCCTTCTATGATTTATTTTTTTACAATTAAACCTTTACTTAGCTACATTCACCAAAGACTCAAGAGCAAGATAGTGTTCATCTAGCTCAAACCCTTCCTTTAATACCAAAAACTATCACAAAACTCAATCCAACATCAATAGCATTTCTTACATACATGATTAATGTTCAAAATTACTACATGGGTTTAATAGAGAAATGATCAACAATCACAAAGACATGAAAATTATCAAAAATTTAAAACAAAAACATACCTAATTGATCTCCTCAAGTGCCGAATGCTAAAGAAGTTTTTCTCTCATTTCTTTCTCAAGGTACGACCATTACTCTTTTGGAAGATGAACACCTTTCATCTTTCTTTTTTTTCCTTTATCTATTTTCTTATTATTATTCTAACCTTTTAACTAATGTTTAACATAAAAATATAATATAAAGTATAATAAAAAAAAAGTTACTATTACATGCATAATCATTACTTCCACTATCTCTAATTATGGTCAATTTACTATATAAAACCCCCAATTCACAAAACATCATCAATTCAATATTTACTCATTATCCACCAAATTTTCTTCTTATGCAATTAAGCCCTTTTCATATTTATGCACTAAAACGAGAAAATTTTAATATGAAAGTTTCACACACCTTAATTCACACATACTAAGCATTAAAAAAAATAATAGATAATAATTTTAATAATAATTTTTTTAACTCGGATTCGTGGTCCCAAAACCACCGTTCCAATTAGGGTCGTATACGGGCTGTTACAACTCTCCCCCCTTAATAAATTTTCGTCCCCGAAAATCTTAGCCGTGAATAAGAGTGGGCAACCTTCTTTTATTGATTCTTCAGTTTCTTAGGTTGCTTCCTCAACCCCGTGCTTATGCCGCAATACTTTAACCAGTGATATCCTTTTATTTCGCAACTCTTTCACTTCACGAGCTAAGATGCGAATCGGTTCTTCCTCATAAGTCAAATCGGACCGAATCTCAATCTCTATCGGGAAAATCATATGAGACGGATCGGATCTGTATCGTTGAAGCATCGATACATGAAAAACATTGTGAATCTTGTCTAGTTCAGATGGCAACATAAGTCTGTACGCAACTTCAATCGAAGGTAAGTATCGTTCCCATGTACCCTCAAACTCAAGAATGCAACATCTTAACATATCCTCGAGTATTTGAATAACACACTCGGATTGGCCATCCGACTGAGGGTGGAAAGCAGTACTGAAATGCAATTTGGTACCCAGAGCATCTGGCAGTTTCTTCCAAAACCGCGATGTAAACCTCGGATCTCTATCCGAAACAATAGAAATAGGTACTCCGTGCAATCGTACGATCTGAGATGTGTACAACTCGGCTAACTTATCGAGTGAGAAATCCGTACGTACTGGAATAAAATGGGCTGATTTCGTCAACCTATCAACAATAACCCAGATTAAATCTTTCTTACTCGGCCTCAACGGCAAACCGAATACGAAATCCATCGTGACTCGATCTCACTTCCACTCAGGTACTACAATCAGTTGTAGTAGTCCCGATAGCGCCTGATGCTCGGGTTTCACTTGTTGACATAATAAACACTTCGACACATAGTCTGAAATGTCTTGTTTCATACCATGCCACCAATAATGTTGTCTCAGGTCGTTATACATTTTCATACTACCCGGATGAATCGACATTCTATTATTATGAGCTTTGTCACAAATAATTCGAATCATCTCAGGGTTCTTAGGCACACATATTCGATTCTTAAATCGTAGACATCCCTCAGCATCTATCTAAAAATCTAAATTATAACCCGTACCACATTGACTCCTTTTTGCTATTAAATCATCATCAACCTCTTGAGCTTCAACAATCTGCTGTACAAACATGGTATCGCTTTCAATTCTGCAATGATCACACCATCATCAGTCATAGTTATACTCGTATTCATTGCACTTAGAGCAAATAGTGACTTTCGGCCAAGTGCATCAGCAACCACATTATCCTTCCCCGGGTGATAATCAATCACAGGCTCATAGTCTTTGGTATATCCGAGTCTCTAACTCGCAGCTGGTAATAACCTGACCTCAAATCAATTTTCCAAAAATACCGTAGCTCCCTTAAGCTGATCAAATAAATCGTTGATAGATGGCAATGGAAATTTATTCTTTACCGTCACTTTATTAAGTTGTCGATAATCGATGCACATTCTCAAAGTTCAGTCCTTCTTTTTCACAAATAGGACTGGTGCACTCTAGGGTGAGAAGCTCGGTCACGCAAAACCTCTATCTGTCAATTCTTGCAACTGAACCTTCAATTCTTTTAATTCGGTCGGTGCCATTCTATACGAAACTAATGAAATCAGAGTTGTCCCTAGCATCAGTTCAATACCAAACTCTACCCCCGAACAGGTGGCAATCCCGGTAATTCCTCTGGAAACACATCCAGATACTCACAAACAATCGGTACAGATTCAATATTCTTTTCGATTACCTTGCTGTCAATCACATACGCAAGATAAGCTTCGCAACCTTTTTTTTTTGGATACTGTCGCGCCAACATCGAATATATCATAGCTGGTATCCCATTTAAATCTGCAGATTCAATTCGAATTATCTCGTTTTTCTGTCACCTCAAATTAATAGTCTTTTGTCTGCAAATTTACCACTGCGTCATGTACCGTTAACCAATCCATACCGGTAATGACATCTGGAGATGAAGCCTCCTTTCTGGCACGAATGGCATAAGCTCTAGCCAGTGCACGGGCCTCTAATCGAATAGCCGCATCTGATATCCCTTTCTGCGCGTCACTCCTACCTCCCACATTACGAGATAGTCTACCTCTAGCTGCAGTTCTGCTCGGTCTCGCACTCTGAACAATAACCTTTTCAGCGGTCTCCGACAATCCCGAATGAAATGATCTTGTGAATCACACTTGTAATAAGTGTGATTATTAGATTTACCCCAGCACTCACCAAAATGTCGTCTACCGTACTGCTGACACTCTAGCTTACTCAGTTGGGTATTGCTAACACTAGCAACTGATGTAGCCCGAGAACTCACTAGTGGTCATTCTCGTATAGAGATTTCGGTGTTAGGTTTGAACCAGCTACCATCATTCTTGAACTTCTTTGTTGACACTTGAGGAAATTTACCCACAAATCTCTTTCGGAAATCTCTAGCCTCAAATTCGGCCTTTCATTTTTCTTCCCCTAGCTCCTCGGCTTTACAAACTCGTTCGACAGATACTACGATCTCGTTTATTTCAAGTATGCCAACCAGCAGTTTTATGTCTTCATTTACCCCTTCTTCAAATCTTCGGCACATAGCAGCCTCGGACGAGACACACTCGCGAGTATAACGACTAAGCCTCACAAACTTGCGCTCATACTCAGATACGGTCATACGACCCTGTTTAAGCTCAAAATATTTCTTTACATTTGGAGTCTATGAATCGCTAACTAATGTATTTCTTACAGAATTCCATCTGAAAGAAATCCCAGGTAACTCGCTCATTCAGAACAACCGATACGAGAGTATTCCTCCAATAGTAGGCAAAATCCCGTAATAAAGATATAGCACACTTTAGACACTCATCAGGTGTACAAGACAGCTCATCGAAAACACGAATAGTATTATCGAGCCAAAATTTAGTTCGCTCAGCATCATCATTATCTTCGACTCTAAATTCTTGAGCCCCGTATTTTCTAATTCGGTCAACCGGAGGCTTACTTGTTCTCTCAGGATTAAGGATCAGAGGTACCACCGGTACTACAAGGGGAGTATTCAGATTCAGGGGTTGTTGAATAGCCGGATTGAACCGATTATATTGATTGAACCAATCATTCATCATACTATAGAAGGCTGGTCTAGCCCCCTCATCAGGATTACTCGCAGCTGGTTGAGATTCATCCGGCGCGGGAACATGCGCCAGACTCTCGACATCATCAGCTAAAGCTCGCTCGGGATCATGATCCATTTACAATATGATAAATGAAAACACTTTTCACTGTCAGAAGTCATCACACTATCACATTATAAAATATGGCATGTATAGCTAGACCCGACACGCGCTACATTAGTCCGAGAACCGACTAAACCGTAGCTCTGATACTAATCAAATGTAACACCCCTCACCCGTATCCGTCGCCAGATTAGGGTTACGAGGCATTACCAATCAAAACATAGCCCAGGACAAACAATCATATATAAATATTTGATTATAACATTTTATAGTATTACCAATAGGTCATATATATATATATATATATATATACACACGAATACATTACTAATTCATACCCAATCCACTAAAACCTCTTTAATCATTTCTAAACATTAAAACATATCGTAACATCTATTTCACATGCACATAACCAACCAAAACATTACCTATCCATTTTAATACATCTTTTAACCGAATACACAAACACTTTATAATCAAATTATTAAATAGCCTCATAAGGCCGAATATGTTCAAGATATTACATATCCAATAATTTAATCTAATGAACATTTACATTAATAATATACTTAGCTTTTCACGACTTTAATACAATTATTCATAACCCATTCTAAATTAAACATAAATCCAAACAATTAACATAGACTAATTTCAATACATATGCATATAAATCCACCCGTATCATTTTATGTCATAAGTCACCTTTAACAAATAATTTAACCATGACTATCCTTGTTATATAGCTTACCTTTCACCCAAATACAAGTCAATTTACAATTTCAATAATCAAACCAAACCACATTAAATTGAGTCAAGTTCAAACACCCATATTGAAACATATGATATCAACAAAAATTCATATTCAACCCATATTCAACTTCACTCTACCATAATCAAGTGTTACTAGTATAAAACACCATTAAAAAGGATATAGACACATTTTACAAGTTAGCCATTTTCGCATGGCATTATATACACCAAAATTAAAATATAAGCTCAAAAGAGTAGTTTAGCCTATACATGCCATAATTTATATAAGTTTTACTAATTAAAAAAAGTACCAAAAATGGATGATAGTGTGATGAGCCTTCAAGATGATCCCCAAGCGCGAGCCGAGCATCCAAAAGAAATCTACAAATTCTAAAATAACCAAGGACAAAGTAAGCTTCCACAGCTTAGTAAGATTTAAGCAATTGATGCACATACAATCTCATTCGAGATTTCATAAATTAATTCATTTATAACATCCATATCGAACAGCCAATCATTCAAAGGTTAAATTCATAACAACATTATATGCTTATACCTATTTTCATATACCACCATCGCATGATAACTAATTAACATACATGTATTATACTTACTGAATCTTCTACTTACATTACCAAGCTATCATCAGTCTCTAATTAGTAGGTATAATACATACCTTTAGTTTACTTACCTCTCCAGACCTAACCATTCATGCATAACATGTGATAGTATACTCGATCATTTTCGTATACTTAATAGCATTAGTAATAGAAGTCTTTTAACGAGCCTCATACCTACACACTTGTTAATAAGATTTAGTAACGTATCACACACTTAATGTCGTTACTCAACATTTCCGCACCTTAGTACAAATCTCGTAACGTATCCCTCACACAGAGCCATTACTTAACGTTTTCGCACACACAGTGCCATCCTTCCGTAACGTATCGCTACATAGAGCCATTACTTAACGCTTTCGTACACACAGTGCCAACTTTCCGTAACGTATCGCTCACATAGAGTCGTTACTTTACGTTTCCGCACACACAGTGCCATCCTTCCGTAACGTATCGCTCACAGAGAGCCGTTACTTAACGCTTTCGCACACACAGTGCCAACTTTCCGTAACGTATCGCTCACATAGATCCGTTACTTTACGTTTTCGCACACACAGTGCCAATTAACAACCTCCACTTAAACATAACATATAATTTCACATATTATAAATATGACATACTTAGATATGTACATTCGACCCAAATCTTTCTTCCTATAATTTACCAGTACATTCGGCCTTACACAATTAAACACTTAATTATTCATTCATTCACCACCATCACTCATTTCATGTTTCCCAACTAACTACAACTCAACCCAAATTATTTATCCAGTCCAAGCATATCCACCTTTCATACTTATGGCAAACATATCTTTATACATATTTCAACCATCCAAAGTATTTTGATATATTTATATAATTACATGTTCATGGAACTAACACATTCGGCAACCACAATTAAAGCCATCCTATCACTTTCTACATCATCAAGTATATTCTTACATGCACACATATCTGAATATTTCTTTCCAGTATATAATGATATATATATATATATATATATATATCAAATTCCTTATCACAGTTGTATATATGCATGTATTTACAAATCCACATGAACTAAAATGTATAATACTCCCTATGCCTTATTTGGCAATTTGAAAATAAAGGTATTTATGTCATTTAAACATGAACATTAATATAAAGATAATTCAGATTAATTCAATTGCTTACAACTTACCTCAAAAATTGACGAATTAAGCTTTTCGGGTATTCGTTTAATTTTGCTTTTCCTCAATCCCATCCGATTTCCTTTTGTTCTTGATCTAATTAATACCAATTTAAACTCATTCAAATACATTTCTATTCAATTGAATCCAAAAATGCATAATTTAGCAATTTACTAATTTACCCTTGACTTTTTCAATCTATACAATTCAGTCCCTAATTCCATACTCACGAATTACACAAAAATTGAACTAACATCCCTTGGCCGAATCTTCCCAAGGACTTTATAAGTCCATACACTTCAATATTTTCTAAATTTAACCCTTCTATGATTTATTTTTTTACAATTAAACCTTTACTTAGCTACATTCACCAAAGACTCAAGAGCAAGATAGTGTTCATCTAGCTCAAACCCTTCCTTTAATACCAAAAACTATCACAAAACTCAATCCAACATCAATAGCATTTCTTACATACATGATTAATGTTCAAAATTACTACATGGGTTTAATAGAGAAATGATCAACAATCACAAAGACATGAAAATTATCAAAAATTTAAAACAAAAACATACCTAATTGATCTCCTCAAGTGCCGAATGCTAAAGAAGTTTTTCTCTCATTTCTTTCTCAAGGTACGGCCATTACTCTTTTGGAAGATGAACACCTTTCATCTTTTTTTTTTCCTTTATCTATTTTCTTATTATTATTCTAACATTTTAACTAATGTTTAACATAAATATATAATATAAAGTATAATAAAAAATAAGTTACTATTACATGCATAATCATTACTTCCACTATCTCTAATTATGGTCAATTTACTATATAAAACCCCCAATTCACAAAACATCATCAATTCAATATTTACTCATTATCCACCAAATTTTCTTCTTATGCAATTAAGCCCTTTTCATATTTATGCACTAAAACGAGAAAATTTTAATATGAAAGTTTCACACACCTTAATTCACACATACTAAGCATTAAAAAATAATAGATAATAATTTTAATAATAATTTTTTTTAACTCAGATTCGTGGTCCCAAAACCACCGTTCCGATTAGGGTCGTATACGGGCTGTTACAAAATATATATGTTAGATTAACATGTTTTGTCTTTGGATTTTTGATGAATTTGAGTAATTTGGACCAAATTGTGAAAATAATATTTTGAGGGACTAAATTGTGAAATAAATGAAATGTATGGGTTAGTATGATCATGTTGAAAATTCAGCTAAGCATGGATACAAGGGAATTTTGTGTATTTTGTGATTTTCTAAAATAGGGACTAAAATGTTAATATGTGAAAATATGGGGGCTAATTTGTAAAATTCCCTAAATATGTGTTTTTGGATTGAATTGAATGAATTGGTGAATAAATGGATTAAATTTGAACATGTATAGATCAAGAACCAAAGAAAATGGACTTAGACCGAGGAAAGTCGAAAGTGATCGAGTAGTCGAATCCATCCGTTTATCTGAATCTGAGGTAAGTCTATATCCAAATAAATGTATTTGAATTGGTTTATTTATGTATCTATGGAATTTAATCGTGATGAATGTGTACGAGATGATATATATATGAAATCCGAGAAAGTATCGACAAAGTGTCAATATCCAAAATGTCCCGTACGATCCTAAGAATAGATATGATTTTATATGTCATGACATAAGCTTCCAATATGAGATATCGTGTAAGACCACGTCTGGGACGTAGACATCGATATGAGATTTACGTGTAAGACCATGTCCAGGACATTGGCATCGTATTTGATTCGTGTAAAACCCTGTCTGGGACAGTGGCATGATGTTTGGTTACATGTAAGACCACGTCTGGGACATTGGCATTGTATGAGTAATCTGAGCTATCCAAGTACCCTATCCAATTCCATATGGTTCAACGGGAAAATTCCTAGAAATGAAAGACTATGTGAAATGTGTAATCGATCCAGGTACGTTTGAAATGTACATTATATTTGATGATGAAAGGTAAGTACATGTGAACTTGCAATTGAGAGATATGTGTATAGACTTGTTGAGACAAGTTGTGATATATGTATGAATAAGCTATGATCTAATGATGTACATTGAAATGTGTTTGTTGCTGAGCAAATGGCTAAACAAAGGAGCCAAAGAAGATTTGTGAATTTGTAATTGAGAAACATTAATGATCTTGTACTTGATATGATTCTGTATGTTATATGTTAAGTTTATTTGTATATGACTTACTAAGCTTTTGAAAGCTTACTCAGTTTGTGTGTTTGCTTTGTCTTATAGATCGTCAAGGCTACGAAAGGCTTAGGGATTATTGAGGATCATCACCATACTATCAAACTCTATTTTGGTACCTATTGATTGTGTATATAGTTAAATATGGCATGTATAATCTAGTTGAATTGGTTGATGTTTTTGAGTTGTATATAAAAGCTATGTGATATAGCTTGTAAATGGATGTGCTTATGATAATAGTTTATCTATGCTTTGTGATGCAAAAGCTAGTATATTATTGATGAAAAGATGTCATAATGATTTGGTAAGTGTTTGGATGGATTTGGTTTAGAAATGCTTGTGATTTGAATGAGATAAAAGAATCATAAATTGGTATGTTTATTATGCAATTGAATGGTTGGAAAAGATTACCAATTTGACATGATTTGGTTTCATTTTAAGGGTATGAAATGTGGTTGTTTGTGCTTGTAGGTTTGAACCTAAAAAGGTGGAAAATTGGTCTTGCAAATGGCCTATATTTGCCCACACAGTTGAGCACACGGGCGTGTGGCTCGACAGTGTCATTTAAGTTTGCTAATTGAAACAAGTCAGACTCGACCACGGGCTAGACACATGGGCGTGTGACTGGCCGTGTGGTGCAAGTCAGTGTCGACCACGGGTGAGGCACACGGGCGTGTCTCAGGCCGTGTGGACAAGTCAGTACGTATGCCCTATTTTGCCACAGCGTAGACACACAGGCGTGTCTGAGGCCGTGTGAGGCAGTGTAACATCCTGAATTTTTGGGCCTATGCGCTTAATGGGTGAAAATGAGTAATGAGGTAATTTAACTGTTAGGGGTCCAAATTGGGCTCAGGATGTGGTCAAGGCCTTGGTGAAATTTTTGTTTAGGCACTATAGAGTTTTAAAAGGTGGTATCTATGTTTAAATTATCAAAATGGGCTTGTGGCCCAGTGGTCAGTGGCGCCACTTAGGGAGCAAGGAGGTGACACCACAACAAGGGAGATAGGGGCCCAAAATTTAAGTTTCATGGAGCCCGATTCTTTTAATTTAAGTTAGCTAATTTTCGGTATTTGGGTTAAGTGGAGTGGATGGCAACAAGGATCAAAAATAGGAGGATTTATATGAATAAGATAATGTAGATATTATAGTTGATAATATGGAAGATAAAAGGAGAAAAGATAGGAGCTATCTACAAGGCTAGGAGTTAGCCGAAATTTCTATAAATAGGGAGGGGTCTCTTCTTTATTTTGCGACATTTAGGGTTTCCACCTTTTCTTTCTCTTCTTTCTTCTAAAAGCCGAAAACTCCATTATTCTTTTCTCTTCTTTCTTCTAAAAGCTGAAAACCCCATTATTCTTTTCTCTTCTTTCTCCTAAAAGCCGAAAACTCCATTACTCTCTTCTTTCTTCTAAAAGACGAAAACTCCATTATTCTCCTCTTTCTTCTAAAAGTCGAAAACTCCATTATTCTCTTCTTTCCTCTAAAAGCCGAAAACTCCATCATTCTCTTCTTTCTTCTAAAAGCCGAATCTCTATAGATTTCTTTGAATCATCTTCTCTTCCTGATTTTTTGCAAAAAGCCGGAATCCTCTGGGAGTAGCCGAATCTTCTCTAGTAAGTAGATCTCTTACATCTAAAAGCCGGAAACACTAGTCCCTGAATCTCATATCTCTTTTCGGGATTTCAAGGTAGATAGTGGTGGTGTTGGCTACAGATAGCGTCGACTTAGAGGGTCTCGTTATAACAGAAATCAGGTGTGTAGATCTCTAGCACACTAAGTAATCTGTACTAAATATCTGTTATGGGCTAAAAGTCGGAAAAAGGCTGTATAGTAATCTGTACTAAATATATGTTATGGGCTAAAAGCCGAAAAGGGACTGTGTAGACAGTCAAATAAAACCCTAAAAGGGTTAGGTAAAGGATGCCAGGTACGTAATCATAGAAATCTCTATGTGTATTGAAGTATGTGATAATCTATGATGATAATATATTTATGTTCTTGCATGTAAGCATGGGGATGGGATTGACATGATGAAGGGGAAGAAGGTCGCATAGCGATCGGTGGCTTTGCCACATAGGTCACATAGTGATCGGTCTTTATGACAGGCAGCACAGCTGTCGATATATTTTTAAGGTCGCATAGCGATCGATGGCTTCGCCACATAGGTCACATAGTGATCGGTCTTTATGACAGGCAGCACAGCTGTCGATATATTTTTAAGGTCGCATAGCGATCGGTGGCTTCGCCACATAGGTCACATAGTGATTGGTCTTTATGACAGGCAGCACAGCTGTTGATATGGTGTGTAGCAGATGGAGGGTTGATTGTAGAAATCCCCAAGGTGTGATGGTTGGTACGGGTTGGTGTGTAGAGGATGGAATTCTAGGATGGGTTGGGCTTTCCATCATATATTATCTATCATGTGATTATGATTGTTGCTATTGTGTATGGGCCAGGGCTCATAATGTGTTTGTGGGCCCAAGCCTTTTATGTGTTTTCGGGATTTACACACTGAGTCTTGGTGACTCACCCTATTATTTTTCCCTAACTTTTCAGATGAGCAATAGATCGTGGACATGGGAGCCGATACGAACTCGAGGGGCCATCAAGTTTTTATTTTTATAGATTATTTCGGCTTTTCTTTAAGTTTTAATTTTTGGAATATTTATGTAGTAAGGCCCCATAGTTTATATTTCACTGCTTAATTTTTAATATTTGCAACTTATGAAATTTTGTCAAAAGGTTTAATTATTCAAAATAATAATAATACAAGTTTTTTTTCAAAAGGTCACCTATTTATTCAAATATTGTCTAATTAACTTACGATTTCCGAAACCAATGAAGCAAAAGTTTTCAATGTACAACCCGTAGCACGCCAGATCCGGTCGAAACGCATGGGCCGGGTTTGGGGTGTTACAATTTGGTATCAGAGCCCAGTTCAAAACTCGGGCTGTGAAATGGGCTTAGCAATGTTTTCTAAAGTGATGTGAATTTGAAAAGAAAAATGTGTCCTTGTTTAAGATATGGCCTTCGAGTCTGCCGGCACCCGATCCACGCAGGTAAGTATTCTAAACTCTTGTTGTGATATACATGTGGGCTTAATGGGCTTGAGGGACGTAGGCTAGAATATTAGACATTGATGGACTTTAGGTTTAGTTTAAATCACTCTCTAAATTCATAAGATTTAATCCAACTAAACAAACCCGTGAACGAGTCGATGGGTTAGGGTGTGGCAACAGGCATACGCATGTCTAGGATTGGATTCAGGGAGAGCTTGGTACTTAAGCAGTCCTAGTGACTCACCTCCTCTTTGCTGGAATCTTACCTGATGCGTAGTGATTATTCACCTTAGCCATGAGGATTTGTTGACGGGCCAAAATCTATAATTAAAACCCGAAAGGGACCAGCCACCTTATTTCGCAACCAAAATACCCCAAGTTTTGTAAAATTTCTAAAATACACTTGATTTGTGAAAATTTCCCGGAATACCCTGGATTTCTAAAACTACCGAAATTTGTGAAATTACCGAAACACTCCGGTTGGCAAAATTTTCAAAATACCCTTGGTTTGTGAAAATTTCCAAATAACCGTGATTTTATAAAATACCCATGTTTTGAAAATTTACTCGAAAACCCCTAGATTTACAAAAGTAACCCGGTTTGCAAAATTAAATTTTCCCAAGTACCCCTGCTTCAAAAAGAAAAAAAAACAATAACATCAAAATATCTCTATTTCGGAAAAAAAAACTTGTTTTCCAAAATACCCTTGCTAAAAAAAACAACAACATCATCAAAATATCTCTATTTCGGAAAAAAAAACTTGTTTTCCAAAATGCCCTTGCTTTAAAAAAAAAGTGTACCAAAGTACCTCTAATTCAAAGAAAATTACCAAGATACTTTATTTGGAAAAAAATACCTTGTAGGGCAAAACTATGAAAAAAAAAACCCCTGGGTAGTGAAATAATGAAGATACCCTTATGCGATGAATGTGTGTGCATGGATGCTACTTGTGTGATTGATGTATGCTGGTTGAATGTATGTGGTTTCTAGAATTAGGGGATAAACTTGAGACTGAAACTCGTAGATATAATTTAGAATTCGAAAGAACTACTTTTAAACTACTATTCATAAGATTGTTTGTGGTTAATCAGTGAAAGAAATTAATAATTCATCAGATAAACACGAATCGGTAGAATGAGTATAAGGGGACGAGGGCGCTCTAGATGCGAATACCGGTGTGTACTCTACCATAGTATACTAAGTGTTTCTTTTGGCTTTAGAATTAGAGTGCACAGCGAAAGCATAGTGGTGAGACTTGGGTAGTACGATTAATAGTTAGTTGGAAATTTCGAGGACGAAATTTCCTTAAGGGGGGTAGAACTGTAACATCCTGAATTTTTGGGCCTATGCGCTTAATGGGTGAAAATGAGTAATGAGTTATTTTAACTGTTAGGGGTCCAAATTGGGCTCAGGATATGGTCAAAGCCTTGGTGAAATTTTTGTTTGGGCACTATAGAGTTTTAAAAGGTGGTATCTGTGTTTAAATTATCAAAATGGGCTTGTGGCCCAGTGGTCAGTGGTGCCACTTAGGGAGCAAGGAGGTGACACCACAACAAGGGAGATAGGGGCCCAAAATTTAAGTTTCATGGAGCCCGATTCTTTTAATTTAAGTTAGCTAATTTTCGATATTTGGGTTAGGTGGAGTGGATGGCAACAAGGCTCAAAAATAGGAGGATTTATATGAATAAGATAACTTAGATATTATAGTTGATAATATGGAAGATAAAAGAAGAAAAGATAGGAGCTATCTACAAGGCTAGGAGTTAGCCAAAATTTCTATGAATAGGGAGGGGTCTCTTCTTTATTTTGTGACATTTACGGTTTCCACCTTTTCTTTCTCTTCTTTCTTCTAAAAGCCGAAAACTCCATTATTCTTTTCTCTTCTTTCTTCTAAAAACCAAAAACCCCATTATTCTTTTCTCTTTTTTCTCCTAAAAGCCGAAAACTCCATTACTCTCTTCTTTCTTCTAAAAGCCGAAAACTCCATTATTCTCCTCTTTCTTCTAAAAGCCGAAAACTCCATTATTCTCTTCTTTCCTCTAAAAGCCGAAAACTCCATCATTCTCTTCTTTCTTCTAAAAGCCAAAAGCTCCATTATTCTCTTCTCTTATTTCTTCTAAAAGTCGAATATCTATATATTTCTTCGAATCATCTTCTCTTCCTGATTTTCGCAAAAAGCCGGAATCCTCTGGGAGTAGCTGAATCTTCTCTAGTAAGTAGATCTCTTAAATCTAAAAGCCAGAAACACTAGTCCCTGAATCTCATATCTCTTTTCGGGATTTCAAGGCAAATAGCGGCGGTGTTGGCTACGGATAGCGTCGACTTAAAGGGTCTCGTTATAACGGTAATCAGGTGTGTAGATCTCTAACACACTAAGTAATCTGTACTAAATATCTGTTATGGGCTAAAAGCCGGAAAAAGGCTGTATAGTAATCTGTACTAAATATATGTTATGGGCTAAAAGCCGAAAAGGGACTGTGTAGACAGTCATAAAACCCTAAAAGGGTTAGGCAAAGGATGCCAGGTACGTAATCATAGAAATCTCTATGTGTATCGAAGTATGTGATAATCTGTGATGATAATATATTTATGTTCTTGCATGTAAGCATGGGGATGGGATTGACATGATGAAGGGGAAGAAGGTCGCATAGCGATCGGTGGCTTTGCCACATAGGTCACATAATGATCGGTCTTTATGACAGGCAGCACAGCTGTCGATATATTTTTAAGGTCGCATAGCGATCGGTGGCTTCGCCACATAGGTCACATAGTGATCGGTCTTTATGACAGGCAGCACAGCTGTCGATATATTTTTAAGGTCGCATAGCGATCGGTGGCTTCGCCACATAGGTCACATAGTGATTGGTCTTTATGACAGGCAGCACAGCTGTCGATATGGTGTGTAGCGGATGGAGGGTTGATTGTAGAAATCCCCAAGGTGTGATGATTGGTACGGGTTGTGTAGAGGATGGAATTCTAGGATGGGTTGGGCTTTGCATCATTTATTATCTGTCATGTGATTATGATTGTTGCTATTGTGTATGGGCCAGGGCTCATAATGTGTTTGTGGGCCCAAGCCTTTTATGTGTTTTCTGGATTTACACACTGAGTCTTGGTGACTCACCCTATTATTTTTCCCTAACTTTTCAGATGAGCAATAGATCGTGGACATGGGAGCCGAGACGGACTCGAGGGGCCATCAAGTTTTTATTTTTATAGATTATTTTGGCTTTTCTTTAAGTTTTAATTTTTGGAATATTTATGTAGTAAGGCCTCATAGTTTATATTTCACTGCTTAATTTTTAATATTTGCAACTTATGAAATTTTGTCAAAAGGTTTAATTATTCAAAATAATAATAATACAAGTTTTTTTTCAAAAGGTCACCTATTTATTCAAATATTGTCTAATTAACTTACGATTTCCGAAACTAATGAAGTAAAAGTTTTTAATGTACAACCCGTAGCATGCCAGATCCGGTCGAAACGCATGGGCCGGGTTTAGGGTGTTACACACAGCCTGCCCACACGGACATGTGACCTCTGTAACTTAGAAAAATGTTAAAATTTCTAAAAATTTCATATGTGTTCGGTTTAGTCCCGACCCCCTTCTAATATAGGTTTAAGGTCTCGTAGACCTCATTAAGGGACTATATGTTTGTATTTTGCTATGATAAGACGATGATTTATTTTATGATGAAATGTTCGTAAAAGTTTCTAATTTGTTCAGTAATGCCTCTTAACCCTAGACCGGCGATGGTTACGGGTTAGGGGTGTTACACTTTGCATCACATAGCATGGACTAAATTCACCTATATTCACATTCTTTATCAAGCCATATCACATGGCTATATATACATATACCCAAAACATATCTTAACATTTCTAGCCTATACATGCCATACTTCAATATTTACATTTTCAAAAGGTACCAAAATATAGTTTGATAGTGTGGTGATGATCCTCGATGATCCCCGAGCTTCCAGTAGCTTTGATAATCTATAAAACAATGCAAACACACACAAAGTAAGCTTTCAAAAGCTTAGTAAGCCATATACAAATAAACTTATCATATAGAACAATTATAAACCATTTCATACATATGGTTCAAGACATAACTCAATCACAAGTCATATTTCCCTTATATCTCAATTTTTCATATTCACTTGATCATAATCACATATCTTATAATATAGCTCACATTTCAAATAATCATATATATACATACCTTTCAATGCCAAATTTTTCATATATACATACGAACCGGAATTTGGATGCACATTTGTATACCCCTTCATTTCTCGAAATGCCCGTTGAATCGTTTGGAACCAATAAGAATACTCAGATAGCTCGGAAAGCTAGTATAATGCCAACGTCCTAGACATGATCTTACATGTAATTAAATATCGATGCCTCTGTCCCAGACAGGGTCTTACACGAAATTATATACGATGCTGATGTCCCAGACATGGTCTTACACGTAAATCTCAAATCGATGCCAACGTCCCAGACATGGTCTTACACGATAACACATATTAGAAACCTATGTCATGACATACATATCCTAACTACTTCCTAAGGTTCATACAGGGCTTTTCGGACGTCGTCACATTATCGGAACTTTTTTTTCCGAATTTCACATATTCAACTCAAATAGCCATATATCATAATTCATTTACATAAAAGTATTAATAATTCAATTTAAACACATTTATTTGTATATTGACTTACCTCGTATAGGAAAGAACGGAAACGAACGGCTATTCAACTACTTTTTATTTCCCCCGATTTAATTTTGTTTTCTTTAGTTCTTGATCTATACACATTCAAATTTAACTCTTTTATTCACCAAGTCATTCAATTCAATCCATATACACATAATTAGGGCATTTTACAAATTAGCCCTCACATGTTCACATTTTGACATTTTAGTCCTTATTTCATGAAATCACAAAATACACATAATTTCCTTATACACATGCTTGATTGAATATTCCATTAGTCTATATAAGCCCACCATTTTCATTTATTTCACATTTTAGTCCCTCAATTTCTTATTTTTCACAATTTAGCCCAAAATAGTCAAATTTATCAAAAATTCAAAGCAAAACGTATTAATCTATCATATATATTTCATATTTCACCATTTAACATCACAAAGCTCACAATATCAAAAATGAATAACTTATTTGTGATCTCGAAACCACTGTTCTGACTAGGGTCAACCTCACTGCCAACCTTTTTCCTTTTTACAAATAAGTTGTCCTCCTTATCTAAATCTTTAGAGAGTGTTATGCTAGTCAAACCCACTAACTACCATCTCTCAAAAAGACATAAAATGAAAGCTTAACCATGTCACAATAATTACAATATTACTACATATTGGAGTCCTCAATCCTAAAGGAGTCCTCTACAATTGTAAAAGACATTGACTAAAGGTCCCTATAATTATTAATCTCCTTATCTAAATCATCCTTCTCCTCATTGGGAAAATCATTAACAGAAGAACTTGTTGGTACTTGGCAAACCTCCTCATTTTAGAGAATGTCGGTAATGGAACTAGGTGGAATTGGTAGGCCACCTTTTGTTTTCTAGAGACTTAGGGTGACAAGATCAACAACCCTATTCTTTTTGGAAACTTGTGCAACTAAGTGTTTGGCTTTCTTTCGTTTCTTGGAAGCCTTCTAAAACTTCGTAGGAAACTTCAAGCTCTTCTAGCATGCTTGTAATCATCTAGCCATCATCATTTGTGGCTCACAATGGCCAACCCTTAAATTTTGTAAGCCACGTCAAGGTATCCAACCTATCCATGAAGTTATCAGTGTCGAAAAATGGAGCCACACCATTTGAGCTCATCTTTTGAAGGTAGTGTACCTTGATAAGGTTTAACTTCAGCAAATAAGCAAAGGTGGAGTAAAACCCTGGCTTGTAGCAATCATATTGACCTTTCGCAATGTCATCCTCCAAGTTGGGCAACCACTCAATTTTTTAGTACCAAGTTCCTTCCATTCCGTAGGGAAAGGAAATACACTCAGCTTATCCTCTACATAGATAAACCAACCCTTAGTTCATTTGCTTAACTTGTTAAAAATTGGGGAGTTCACATTTTTGTGCTATTGGAAATAGCAAAGTCCCTTCTAACCCAGTTTGTAAGAGAATTGAAAGAAGTATAAGTTTTAAAATCTGCTCGGCGGGGCTGTTTCCCCTCTACTTGTGTCAATCTAGGAAGTATGCCACCAAACGAAACCATGAACCCCTAGTCAATTGCCTTGGGGGCACGCCAAAAGAGTTGAGCACCTCTACGAACCATGGGTATAAAGGAAAATGAAAATCCAATTAAAAATTTATAGGGGAAAGAAAACACTCTTATCATTGCTAATGACGTTGCTCAATTGGTGAACGTCGTCTCTAACCAAAAAATTATTTATAATGGGGATCCACAATCCCCCTAAATTGAAGAACCCGTAGCATGTGTAATGCTAGGGCCATACATGAAATACAATCATTGTTAGTGAGGAAATCATATTCTTGGATCTTCAATTGTCTCTTACTAACCTTTGTTAATGAGCTTTCTATTGTTGATTATGAAGAAAGATTTATAAATAAATAATAGGCAAAAAGCAAAAGCTTTCCTAAAGTCAATAACTCGCAAAGGACAATAATACAACAAAAAGGAAATAATTTACCAATATAGAAGGAAGGAAATTGATGTTCTCTAATAAAAGATAAAAAGAGCACCAAAAACAAGAAACTTAAAGAAGTAAGAAATGTTTCTCAAAAAGCGATGTAGTGAAGTTCTCCTTAAAAAAGACCTAAGGCCCTTATTTATAGTGAAAAGGTTTAAGTATTGAAATGATAACAAAATGAGAAAAAAGTGTTCCCAAGAAAAATAATCGTTAAATAATGAAGAGATGTCATGTCAAAAATACTAAAGATGCCATTTTATGCCTTATAACATCCATGAAGAAATCATTAACCACAATTCGATTAGTTCAAATGACAAAGATTTCACCCTTGCTTAAAAGATACACCCATTATTAGAGAAGCTCATTTTATAAACTTCTCTTCTATTGTTGAAGGGGGCAATTATTATACCTCCTACACTTAGACACCCATGCACTACTAAGAGAATATTGCCATAACATCATCAAGAATAGTTGTCACATCAGATAAGCTTACCAACCCCATATTGGGATACATCCAAGTCATACCCTAACTTGGGTCTATATTAAATTTTACTAAAAAGGTAATCATGATACGAAGGATCCACTCTAAACCATCTTTGTCCTATAAACACTCATTTTTCCAAGATTAAAGGGACGTGACACATAAAGAGAGAGAAAGAGAGAGAGGTGGAGGGAGCAATATACATACAATAGAATAGTTCAACCATTGATTATTAGCCATCATTCTGCTAAAACACCATTTTAACCTTTCATCCTCAGTGATTCTCTACACATATGGTGTGAACCATAATTATAGTCTACTTCAGCACTTTGTATAAGTTAATTGTTATAACAATATTTATACTATATTAAAACCATTGTTAAGTTAGTGTCACGAGTTAACCAAACATCAAATCAATTAAAAAAACTTAAAAATCATTTTCCATAAGTTAGTAATGCATATAAAACAAGTATTTGTGACTTTTAACTTATATCAAAATGTTTAAAAATATTAATGACTATTATTTTTAAAAATCATTATTTATTTAAGTTAGGTATTGTTTGATAATCTGAAAATTTAAGTACTGAAAAATTAAATACTAAATTTTTAAATTGATTATCAAACAAGGCCTTACATTTATTTTAAATTACTACTTATTTTTAGAAAACTATTAGTCATTTAAATATATATATATATATATATATATATTTCCCCATAATCTAGTATTTAAATTATTTTTGTTTTTTTCATTTATTTGGAAAAAAATCAACGTAAGATAAATTATGTAGATACTTTAGTTATTAAATATTTCTCAGTTTTTCGGGGCAAAAAGGAATTGTTTCTTGGTTCTGAAATATTCATATCCATAAGCAACTTAATTAGCTCCATTAAACCAATTTGGAATTTTGGACTATTGAGTCAATGTTCAAAGTTAATGAAGAGGGAAAGAAATCAGTTCCTTAAACGCCAATTCCTGCACTTGACCTGAGCATACCGACAGAGTTTCCATTACACTACCACCAAGCATTTCGAACAGCATGGAGCTGACTCTAAGCTGTCCCACTTGCTGTGGGTGAAGTAATCATCTAATCTAATATATTTGACTTTCTTCACCATTTTCCTTTTACTTATTCCAACTTATAGTATTTAACTTTTTTCACGGCGATCAATCGATTACTTCTATTTAACTTTTTAATGGATTGCATTCGTGTTATTTATAATTTTTTTACTATATTTAAAATAAAGTAAAATAGATAAAAAAATAAATTATTTTTTATACAATATTAGAGGTAAAGAATGAAAGTGACACAATTCAATACTTTTTAATGGATCGATTAGACCGAAATTGATAAGGGTATTGGTTCGGTGAAAGTCATTAGACTAGTTGATCTAGGATGGTTGAATTGATTTTTTTTTTGAATGTTTTATTTAATTGAACTGGATAAATCTGTCAGACTGGTAAACCGATAGCTTGACCAATTCAACCACCGGTTTGGTTTTGAAAACCTTGGTTAGAATATTTCATTCTGACATATGCTAATAGTTGGATAATAAAATTTTAGTTTGATAAATATATTAAAAAATAAAAAATCGATTTAACCATCTAGTTTCCAGGTCAACCAGTCTAATGGCTTCCCCCGAATTAATTCCCTTGCTAATTTTGGACTAATCGATCCGGTTCAAGTTTTTATAATTTTTTTTACATTTTTAATAACTTTATATCAATTTTAATATTTTAAATATTTTTATAAAAACTTGATTTTTCTTTACATGTATTTGATTAAATATTAACTTTATATTTTTAACACTTATAAATAGTATAATAATTAAATATTGTTTTTAAGTTATCAGTTTTACTAAATAATTTCTAACTTTTTACTTTTATTTTTAAGAAAATATATTTACTTATCTTAAATTGATTTATGGTTGAAAATTTTTATTTTTTATATAATGAAAGTATCTTTTATCTCCGTTTTACGGTTCATAATTCTTTTGAAATTCATGACTGTCTCTTATAGTAATATTATATATAAAGTTCGAACTTAAATTATTTATCTTTGAAAATAATATGCCTTATCATTATATCTGTCACTTATGAATAATTTTTTAACTATTATTTAAATATTAGTGTGTAACGCCCAAAAAATTTTGAGTGCTAAGTGTTGGGTTCTAAAGTAATTAAATCTTTGTATTTGTGGTTAAGCGTTCTGTTTATGTATTTGAGTCGTATTTTAGAAAGTTTTATTATTTTAATTTAAGCTAACCTTTATTCTTGAGCCATCGACTTAAGTTTAATTCAGTGTTAACCTATATTAAGAATGACTTTGCTGGTTCACTGGTTAAGCTTTTGTATCCTATTAGTCTTGTGTTCGAGTCTTGGTGTATACGGTGGGTAATATTTTTTGCTTCATGTCAGAATTTTGATCGAAGGTTAAATTAAATTAAATGTTCGCTATCCTTTCTACTTTCCCATTTTCTCTTTTCCCTTCTTCTTCTTCATCATCTTTTTCCCTTTAGTTTTCTTTTCTTTTTTTCATTCAATTGCTGCTTAGATTCACCGTTTTGTCTGCTACCATTTCCGGTTGTGTTCTATTAAATTATTGTGTTCAGTCGCATAACTTGGGAAAACATCGATTGTTGTCTTCCGTGCCAAGTGACGTTTGCGTAAATTGCTCGAACCTTTTTGACTATATGCTCGATTGTTGTTTATGGAAAGGTCTCGAAGATAACGGTCTCTCTAACGCCCTAGATTTGTGATTTGCGGTAGTGCGGAGGTAATTACTACGCGATTTAGGATTTTCTTGTGTCGAAATGATTCGATGAAGTTGGTGGTGTGATAATCTTAATTATTGGTGGACTGTTCGTTTTAGGTTTCGGGAGTCTTCTACACTGTTCCTACTTTGAAACTATTTCAGGTGCGTACCGAAAACCCGAGTTTTACGGATTCTAAACGCCAGAAAACATGGCTGTCGACGCCACACGGTCGTCCGGTAGGCCATGTGAGCTACACGACCGTGTGATAGGTCGTGTGGTAGGCCATGTAACTCACTATCTGCCAAGTAAGATTACACAGGCAAGGGACATGGGCGTGTGTCCAAACAGTTTGTGGCCATGTTAGTGCAGGGTTCACAAGGGCCAAGGACACGAGCATGTGTCCAAGCCGTGTAACTCATTGATTACAAGATAAGGATCACATGGGCCAAGGACACGGGCAAAGTAAATTACAAACTTGATCGGGTCGGCAGATGGGGAGCTCTGTTATGTGTTTACACCGTTTAGTGTTATGAACCATGTTAATTATTTTCATAGTTTCAATTAGTAGAAAAATAATTTCGAGACACTAATTTGTCTTTGTTAAAACTTTATCAAATTTTAAAGGCGTGTTATTATGAATTGTTGAATGTGATTGATTATCGTTCATTATAACTCTCCATACTTGACCTTCTCGTCTAAGTCAAATATAAGATGTTACATAGAGTGCATGCCATATAGGTTGAGATCATGAATGATGGTTAAATTTTTAACTTCTAATTCAAAATATGATGAAATATTTTGAAAAGTTGCAATTAATATGTATTAAATTTTAGTTGACAACTTTGGGATGGAATCCAAGGCACCGTTGTTAGAAGGTTTAATCACATGTCAAAGCGTGCGAAGAATTTAAGCGAGTAGCAGAGTCTACACTTCAGTTCATCATTTATAAAATATAACTTTAAATATAAAACGGCAAAAGCATTCAAATAATATAACTTCATCAAAAGAATGAATATTACTATTTTTTCAATTCAATTGGGACCCAATTTTAAATAATTTAATATTTTAAAATATAAAAAATTTATATATTAAATTATTATTTATTTAGATTTTATGCAATTACCAAAGTCATCATCAGAGTTATAAATAATAACTTTTAAATTTTAAAAATTATAATAATTATTTTAATTGATTTATAATTGATTGTCAAGACTAATAATATCGTGATATCAAACAAAAGTAAATATTTATGATCTAAACCATTATCAAATTAATGAAATTAAATAAAAAAATAGTATAATTTAGATTAAAACATTTTAAAAAATCACATTTTAAATACCCGATAATAATATAACACATCATATTATTTTAGAGTATATAAATAATATAATACATTAAGAAACAACAAATTAACCCTATTACTATAACACCATATGAATAATATAATGCATTAAGAAACAAACAAATAAACAAAATTAAATAGCTAAAGGCTAAGTCCCAAGAGGAGATTTAAGATTGAGGTTTGATGTCGATTGAATCTTAATTCGATTGGGATTGATATTGTTGTCAGTATAGGAGGACGTGGGTTCGAGTGGGTTAAAGTGCATTATCCTCCTATTTAAGGGTTGAGGAGGTGCAATTAATAGTTCTAAGCATTATATCAACAATAGCATATATTATAAGACCCTATAATAAGATTAATGTTCAAAATAAATATAATATATAAATTAACTCTTATTATTATATTTCAATTCTAATAAACAAACAAACAAAATCAAATACTTAAAAAGATTTGGCTACCCTCATCGCCCATAAGTCCCAAGAGAAGTTACTGCTAAATTTTAACTTTATATTTTTTTTAGTGTGATTTTTAATATTGAGATTTAATAAAATAAATTTATTTTTAATAAAATTCTAAAACTCTTAAAATCCTCCCTAAACACTAAACCTTATACTCTAAATATTAAATCCTAAACTTATCCCTTCTTAAATCTTAACCCAACCTTAATTTAACCATTTTCATAAAAGCATAACCCTTAAAATTCAAAATTCTAAATCCATAGTAGCATAAACCATAAATCTAGTTTAACACAAAAATAAATTGATGTATTCATTTTTTTAAATGTGTACAATTGAATTAAAATCAAAGTTTTATATGTGCATTTTAACCAAAATTAAACTTTAATGTGTATAATTGCACAAAATCAAGTATTATGTATCAAATTGTACATTGGATCAAAGTTTATTATAGTTTTTATATTTATCTCAAAATTTTTTGATGAAAAAATTTGAGAGAAATAAAATATGGGTAAAAAAATTAATGCGTAAAATATAAAATTTTTACAATGATATGAAACCGAGGAAAATTTAAGGTTAATTGTGTGTGGAAGGAAAAAGTTATTTTATGGAAAGACTTATTCTTCTTGAAGTGTTTTTTATAGTTCATTTTTACTTTTTTTTTTTTTGAATTAATATCAGCAGCCTTTATTGAAACAAAAACCCACCACAAAAACATAAACGGGCCCTCCAGTATTAAAACCGTCGGGCTTTGAGGTTTAACCCAAAACAAAAATTGAATTGAAAATAAACAAACAGAAACTTTCTAGATTCCTAAAATGACTCAAAGCTGTAAACAATAAAACAAGATAATAAATGTTATGGAAAAAAGGAAACTAGGGTAATTATTGCTGCCGATTCACATATAGTTGGATGGCATTCAATCTTATCTCCTCATTCTCGGTATTGCCAACTGCATCCACGATAGCCTTTCACATTTCAGATCTGCTATCTTTCCATCTTCTTCCTTCGCTAATCTCCTCTCAATCTGGTCTCTGGCGCCACCTACCCTCCGGACTGGCTTGGTGAGGATGGCTTTCTACTCTTCTCAGGTACGGTACTGATTCTCTTTTCATCGCTGTTTCTGCTACTTCGTGAGCCACTACATTTTCATTTCTGTGAATAAACTGAAATCTGATATCTTGAAAGTTCTTTGCTTCTTCTTGAATGTCACTGATAATGGCACTGATAACAGACTTATCTTTTTCTCTTGTTTTGCATTTCTGTATCACCGCTCGCGAATCCCCTTTAATTGTAACTGAGTTGAATCCCATGGAAATCCCTAATCTGACCGCATGAAGCCCCGCATACGCTTCTGCGACAAAAGAGGTAGGGACATTTAAGTTCAATATTGTCTTTGTGTTTATTATCTCGCCCGAACAATCAAGAACTACCAGACCAGCCATCAATTTTGCTTCTCTACTCCTAAAAGCCGCATCAAAATAAATTGATGTCCTTGAGAGTGGATCTTGCGATTCTGTACCCCGACATTTGTTTAAGGTACACTTTTTCTCTTCAATACCCTCAACCTCTGCCAAATAACTACGAACTTTTGATGCTAGATCTCTAACCGATTCTGATTTTCCTTCATGTACGAACCTATTCCTCGACCCCCACATTAGCCAGATTGTGCAGCAAACCAGTCGACTTTGTTTGTGGTTGCTGTTCAGGAGTACCCAGGTAAGCCAATCTCCAAAATTCTGAAACGTCTGGTCTCTGATCCAAGAAATATCTAACAACTGCCTTATCTCTCTTGTCACAGGGTAAAGGTGAAACACATGATCAATATCTTCTTCTCCATTTCTACATCTGGGACAAACAGCGCTATCTGTAATTCTTTTTTATCTGAGATTAGCTAGAGTAGGCAAATAGTTCCATGAAGCTCTCCAGATTATCATTAAAATCTTTGATGAGAGCTGGATATTCCAGAGCTTTTTGTAAAATTTCTTTAGATCGGCCTGTATTAATAATTCACTAGGATCCAGATTGTCACCCTGTAATAGTTTGTAAGCACTTCTAACCGAGAATTCACCAGAAAGCTCCTCCTTCCAAATCTGAAAGTCCTCTCCTAGATTTGTCGCCAACGGGATCTGTAGGATCTTCTGTGCAATATCCGTTGAAAAGATAGAATTCACCAACTCTGTTTTCCACATTTTGTTAGGAGCATCAATTAAATCAGACACTAACTCAACGTTATTGTTGTTTCTGTCTCTGCCTTCTTCCATCACATGTCCTGGTATCCACTTGTCCTCCCATACTCGAATTCTAGTCCCCCGCCCCACTCTCCATCCCAATCCACTATGAAGCAGACCTTTAGCTGCCCAAATACTTTTCCAGGTAAGTGAAGGTGAGTTACCTAACTGTGCGCTAAAAAAATCTGCATGTGGATAATACTTTGCTTTAAGAACTCTCGCCAGTAATGAATTTGGATAACAAAACAATCTCCACCCTTGTTTAGCAAGCAAAGCAATATTAAATTGGCTCATATTTCGAAAACCAAGACCACCACAATCCTTTAAAGTACATAGCTTTTTCCATGTACACCAATGAATGCCCTTTCTCCCCTGCCCTTTTTGCCACCAAAATTTTGCCATAATATTTTCAAGATCGTCACACAAAGACTTCAGTAACAAAAAGCATGCCATTGAATAAGTAGGGATAGCTTGCAAAATGGATTTAATAAAAACTTCACGACCTCCCTGAGATAAATGCCGAATGCTCCACTGATCTATTCGTTGCTTCATTCGATCTTTCAATACCTGGAATGATTCCTTCTTCCTTCTCCCCACCATGTTTGGTAATCCCAAATAACGCTCTAGATCAGTTGAACATCTGACAGCCAAAATTCTGCCCACCAAGTTTCGATCAGAATCTGAAGTATTCCTGCTGAAAAACACAGTTGATTTTTCAAAATTTACCCGTTGTCCCGAGCACCTCCTGTAATTTTTCAATATCTCTGTAGCTCCCCGTTCTGAAGCCTCGCTGAATAAAATACAATCGTCAGCAAATAATAAATGAGAAACTTGCGGCCCACTCCTGCTGGCTTTAACCCCTTTTAACTTCCCTTCTTGAATTGCTAGACGCATGAGGCTAGATAGACCCTCCCCACACAAAAGAAACAAAAAAGGGCTGAGCGGATCTCCTTGTCTTAAGCCTCTTTCTGGGTGAAAAACATCTCCTTTGCAACCATTAACAATCACTGAATACCTGACAGATTTTAAACACTTCATAATAGTTGCTACCCATCTGGAAGCAAAACCCATTTTGATCATTACATCTTCAATAAATTTCCACTCAACTCTATCATAGGCTTTGCTCATATCCAGCTTCACAGCCATAAATCCTTTCCTACCTGTTTTTTTCTGTTTCAATGTATGAAGAAGTTCATAGGCGAGCACTACATTATCTGAAATCAACCTTCCAGGAACAAACGCATTCTGAGCCATATCAATACACTTGCCAATAACCCCTCTTAGCTTATTTGCGATAGCTTTCGCCATGATTTTGTATAAGACATTACAAAGACTAATAGGCCGGAATTGTTTCATATTAACAGGATTTGCAACTTTTGGAATAAGAACAATGTTTGTATCGTTTACCTGTTTAAAATCTTTCCCTTCATTCAGACTCTGTAAACAAAATTTGCTAACTTCTTCTCCCACAACATGCCAACATTTTTGGTAGAATAATGCCGGCAAACCATCTTCCCCCGGTGCTTTAATAGGCCCCATTTCAAATGTGGCTGATCGAATCTCTTCCTGCGTGAACGACTTTTAGAGTTGATGATTATCTTCCTCTGTTATGCAATTTGCAATTCCTGACAACACTTGCTCACTTCTTCCCATTTCTTCAGATCGAAACAGTGTTTGAAAATACACTCTCACAATATCCGCGATGTCCTCACTAGTTTCTGTTTCCCTTCCACTCTCATTTTGCATTTTGTGAATCATGTTTCTTCTTCTACGCTGTGTGGCTTGACAATGGAAAAAAGTAGTATTTCGGTCACCATATTTTAGCCAATTAATTCGTACTCTTTGTTCCCAATACCTTTCATCCTTATCAATTTCCAGATTCAATTTAACTTTGGTATTGATCAACTCACCCAAATTGTTATCATCTCTCTCTGCATCTAGAAGATCTGCCAATCTATTAGTTAAAAAAACTTTTTCCTTCTTTCGAACATCTTGTATTCGTTTAGCCCATTTTCTCAGACCACTTTTTAACGCTTCTAATTTCAGCAACAAATGGCCTGAAGATGAGTCCCAAAGAGTCTTAACTTCTTCTTCAAATGACTCCTCCATCGTCCACCAAGCTTCAAATCTGAAATCCATCTCCCCTGTTTTAAAATTTTCCTGTTCCGTGTTCACTAAAATTGGGCAATGGTCAGAAAAAGAATGACTTAGGTGTTGAATAGACACTTCAGAAAACCGTGCCGCCAATTCTTGATTCACAACTCCTCTGTCAAGTCTCTCTCGAATGTTTGTCTCTGGTAAATTTCCTCTTTCCCATGTGAACCATCTGCTCGAAAATCCCATATCCATTAGACCACATTCTGCAATTACCCTCCGAAATACCTCCATTCTTCTCTCATCTCTAGGAATCCCTCCTTTTTTCTCAAACCCATACATGATCTCATTGAAATCTCCACAAACGAACCATGGGATCCTCTCATCTCTATATAAATTCTTCAAATCAGCCCACGAATTAATCCTATCATTTTCATACGGAGAACCATAAAAACCAGTAAACCTCCATTTTCCCCTTGAATCATTCTCATCAATCTCCACATCAATATATCTTCTTGAGAACTGTCTCAGTTTCACACTCACCTCCTGCTTCCATGCCAAGCACAATCCACCTCTTGTACCCTCTGGATCAACCTCAATCCCATTTACATATCCACAACTGAATCGAATACGTTCCATTTTACTCTTTCCAACTTTTGTCTCCATAAAGAAGACCACTTAGGGATTGTTTACCTTCAGCGTATGCCGAAGTCTATTAACTGCTCGTGGACCCCTCAATCCACGAACATTCCAACTTAGCAGTTTCATTGCGACCGGTCGGCTTGCCTCTTGGCAGCCGCCGATATAAAAAGAGTACCTTCCGAAAACCTTCTATTTCTCCCTGTCAGATTATTCTCCTTCTCTAAAACTGTCTTCCCCTCCATCTCCCCTCTAGCTCGCTTTTTACCTTCCTCACTCATTAAAACTTCATCTTCCAGATCATGCTCCATGGCAGCAAAATTTGCATTCAAATTTGGAGTCACCCCTGTTTCAGTCCCCAATATCTTCCGCCCATTCAAGTTAAATCCCAAAACTGGATCAATTGACATTCCATAACTCCCTAATTTACTCTCCTTAGTCCCATCTCTACTACAATTCGTTAGAGGTCATTCAGCATCATTTGTCCACTTCCCATCCTCCTCTTCTCTCAACCATACATTATTTGGTACTACCACCCTTCTTGATTGAGCCCGTAAAGATAAATCCCATCCCATCTTGTTAACTTCCACCCCTAACATCATTTTGGCTTCACAAAAAGAATCATTATGACCCAACCGGCCACAGAAGAAACAAAATAGAGACAGCCTTTCATAACGAAACTTGACATATGTGCTATTTCCGCAAAACGAGATTAGTTTTCTCCTCTTCAATGGACGTCTCATCAATCCTAACTCTTACCCGCATATAGTTTCTATTTTCCTTGCCCAGATTTTTCCCATCATATTCCACAAACTCTCCTACGAAATTTCCCAATTGAATTGCCAGATTTTCTGAAAATAAGCCAATGGGAATTTCGTGAATTTGAACCCAAAAAGGTGCCATGAACAAAGGGCTATTTAGCGGGTCTTCCCCCCATTGCAACTTATGTAAAATTAACAGATGGTTATTGAACGTCCACGGGGAACCTTTCATCACCCTATCTAAATCCATAATGTGATAGAATTGAAACAGATACCTTTTCTCACCCAGACCCCGAATATTCACCCCTTTAACAGGATGCCACAGATTTGCCATTGTATTTTTCATAGTAGGAAAATGAATAACACTGGCAGTTAGAAAACGCCCCACTAACCTGAAGACTTCCTCTCTCCTTTCGTCATTCTGCTCGACTTGAATCTGTAAAATTTCATCCTCTTCAGCAATAGATAATCTTGCTAACTCCTCTTCCATTGCTTGCAGGTGAATCACACAGAAGAAATCAAGAACCAATAAAGCCTTTACTCACTTTCCGCCGCAAAATCCAAAAAAGAGCAAAAACAAGAAAACCTAGAAAAAGTCGCGTGCTAAGAAGCAGACTAGAACCGTGCCAGAAAGGCAGACCTAGAAAACGTCGTCCATTTTTACTTTAATTTTACTCTTATGGTGTCGTGTCTCTTCTTCTATGAAATCTTTTTCTTTCACTTTATTTATATTTATTGTAAAGTAAATTAATAAAATTATTTAGGGATTCAAAATAATTTTAAATTTTTTAATCTTATATTTTTAAATTGTATATTGAAATTTCTAATTTAATTTTTTAAATATAAATATAATGTGATCAGATTTTAAACATTTTGGAAGGTTTTTATTTTTGTATAATTTAATTTTTATATGCCACATTTAATTAGGTTGAAATTCATTTCCTATTTAATAGATGCATTTTAAATGATCAAAAATAGCATTCCCTCACACAAACCACAACTCCAACCTATAACATTAATTATGAGAAGAGTCATGATCAAATGGATAAGTAAAGGATTTTAGTTATCCAAATAAAAGAAAAGTTTGTTATGGTCAAACATCAAAACTAATATTACATCTAAACCTCAAGTTCTACCTTCCTCAAGTTTATTAAAGAATTTGTTAATATTGGGTAGTTTTTTATCAAATAAATTATAAACTTGTTGGAAGAGTACCTCCGTCTATATTGGATTACAAACCATGAAACCCTCTAATTTTTTAAATTTATTCATTCCATGCAAATTCAAGAGCCATGGAACTTACCTCAAAGATGAATCATTGCCCAAGACAACATCGATTCCAACCAATGAGCCTTCTAAAACACATTTCTTTCTTATTCAACTAATACAAATCTTTCATATATATATATAATCAATTCAAATAATAGAAATGAATATGTCAAAGGATCGAAATAAACATTATACCTAAAACATGAAAAACAAATTTATAATAACTCACCGAAACATACACTATTCAAAAAACTCAAACGAGATAAAAAGAAATTGCCATGAGAAAATAAATTCGTATAAAGGAGAGGGTTTTTTTTTTAGTATTCAAGATGCAATGTTATATAACAATTTCCAAATACAAATGACAAAAAAAGCTTAATTAATCTTTTACACATTAAAGTAATTAAATATGAGCAACAAAAAATATCCTTTCTTTATGCAAATTGCGTGATATCTCTAAATTACCCTTAATCTACAAACTTCTCTTCTTCTGATCTTCTTTCAGTTTTCTTTACTTGTAAATACCTTATGACAATCGACCTTGAAATAACTTGCTTTTATAGGCTTGGGGGTGACTGCCAATTTATTCAAAAAAATTTCCGGGATTAGTGGGAGTTTTCTTAGAGAGACACACTCCATGTAGGACACTTTTTCGGTACATGTTAGTGAAAAACATTGAAAGCGCCTCCAGCAGGACTCATTTTCCTGCCACATTAGCTGAAAACGCGACCAATTGGAGGCGCTTTCAATGCTTTTCTCTGACATGCACTGAAAAAGCGTCTTACGTGGAACGCTTTCTCTCTAAAAATTTCAACCCAAACTTTTAGCCACTCAACCATCGTATATCCTAAGATTCCGAGGATATATTTTCTGAACCTATATCAATATTCGAAAATAATGCACTAGAATATTTAATCAAACCGAGTAGGTCGAGTCCTGATTATGATGTGAATTGAATTTTGTTGTAGAAGGCCCAATCCGTCCGGGCCCTCTACTAAAACTGATTAAATTAAAAAAAAAAGAGCCCGATTACGAATGGCCCAAATGGCCCAAGGAAAAAAGAAAAAATTTTCAGAAAGCTAGGGTTTCAGAAACCCTAGCCCCTGGTGTGCCGCAAGCCTCCAGCTTCCACTACCAAGTGCGCCGCAACTCCGTTGTCTGCCACCATCGCGCTCCTCCAGCCCCAAAACCTGCAAAAAGAAGGAAAAAACAATAAAAAAATAATGTATTTTCTTCTTCCAGCTTTATAAAAGCCGAATGGAAACAATGTAAAGGGCTCTTCTTTTTTTCTAGGGATTGAATCAATAAAAACAGAGTATATTTCCAAAATATAAACAATAACAGCAGAAATCAAGTCAACAATAAAAAAAAATAACCCCACCAAATCAGAACAGAACTTTCGAAGGTATATTTTTATTTTTATTTTCTCTTTCTTTTCTTTCGTTTACAAACATATACGGTTGCTCGCCGGAATCCCCCCTCCTTTAGGACCTGCAGAGAGCGTGAGAGGGAGAGGAGATGGTTTTTCCAAAACAGAGGAAGGAAATGAATTTCAAAAAAAAAAAAAAAAATTGGCCTTATATAGATACACGAAACGACGCCGTTTTGGCCGACACCCAAAAGCCCCAAAACGACGCCGTTTCCCCTTAGCCGACCCGGATCCGACCCGCACCGGCCAAGGTCCGCGTGTTTCTTCTGTGAATGGGCTATTTAGGTGCGCAGTCCTTCCTCTTTTGTGGTCTTTTGCGATTTGATCCTTTTTCCATTTGTGCTGTCTTTTTAAATTTATCCTGTAATTTCATTTGTGCGCCATTTTGATCCTAGCCTGAAACGCTGCGTAGAAGGCCAGGGATATTTTCCCTTTGGCCCCCTAGTATTTTCAGCGCATTACATATTAGTCCCTTTTTCTCTTGTTTATTGCGGATTCGCCCTGGTATTTTGCTTTCAATTCAACTCAGTCCTTTTTTTTTAACCTTCACTACTCTTGTTATATAATACTATTATTATTATTATACTATTATATTATATACATTGTATTATTATTATTATTATCATTCTATTAATGGTTTCATTATTATTATTATTATTATTATTATCATCATTATTATTATTATTGTGTTTATTATTATCATGTTTATTATTATTATTACTATATTGTACATATTTTCTATCATTACTATTATTATTACTATGTTACTATCTTTATTATTATACTATTATTATCATATTTTTATTACTACTATATTTATATTAGCATGTTGTACATATTTCGTACCCTTATTATTATTATCATTACATTTACTATTATTATTATTATTTTAGTATTTTACTATTGTTATTACTATTATTATATTGTACATATTTTTGCATTATCCTTACCTTACTATTATTACTATGCGAATTACTATTATTATTATTGCTACTATTACTATTATTATTATTATTATTATTATTATTATTATTATTATTATTATTATTATTATTATTATTATTATTATTATATTTTACATTATTATTATTTTTATATTTACTATCCTCTCTATAGCTACTAACATCTTTTTTTAATTTATTGTTATTATTTTAATATTATCAGTTTTTTTTATTATTGCATCTTTTATCATCATGAGTTGTTAATTTCTCGTTTTCGTCATTTCACGTGGATCGACATTTTTAAATCGCAACTCGACATTTTACTTAATTCATAAGGAAGGGGTTTTCACAAAGGTAGTATTCATGCGTTTGGAAATTCAAGAGAATTGTGCCCAATCGTGCTGGGTGCGATTTTTATGTTTGACCAAATAAATGGATATACTATCAAATTTTGCTCGTATTTTTAAATAAGGTGATATTCGTGAGTGTGGGAATTCGAATAGATTGTGCCCAATCGTGCTGGGTGTGATTTTCTGTTTGACCAAATGAACGAATACCCTTTCAAATTTCAATACATGCCCTTGGAGGATTTTAGGGATGATCTTGAATTCGAGGATTTAGATTGCCATGTTCAATCGTGCTGGATGTGATACTCTATTCCTTCGGAACAAGGGAATCTCAATATTTAACTAAGTCGTTTAAAAATAAAAAAAAGAGAACAAAATTTCAAATCATTTCAAACTTTTCGACATTAGGACATTGAGTAATCAATTTGGTACCGATTTTGGGCGTTGCGAGGGTGCTAATCCTTCCTCGCACGTAACCGACTCCCGAACCTATTCTCTCGAATGTTCGTAGACCAAAAAAACCCCGTTTTAGTAAACCGAAAATGTTTTATTAAAACAAAGGTGATCCGATCACACCTAATAAAGGTCGGTGGCAACTCCTATTTTTTCGAAATCCAAGTTCGATTCCCGTTTCTTCAAAAAATGGTTTCGACAGCTTGGCGACTCCGCTGGGGACCTAAGAGAGTCAGGCCGTAAAATTGATTATTCTTTGTCCTTTTGTCAAAATTTGGAAAATCATTTTGAAAAATCATGTTTCTTTCGATGCATTTTGCTGGTGCTATGATTGCAATAATGTCGAGTCTCATAGGATGTCTCCGCATTCATATTTGCATGACCGTTGTGGTCACACCCTTAAGTGAGAGCGAGAAACTATGCCTTCGTGAGGTTTTCACCTCCGCATGGGCTAGGGGACCGCTTCCGGAATACATCCGTACCTATGGTTTCGTGAGGTTTTCACCTCCGCATGGCCATAGGGAAATGTATTCCCCTGAACTGAACTCGATCCGTATGAGCCTATAATGGGTGAGGATTGAGGAATCTGCTGGTTCGGGTACCTTTCTTTTAGAACTAAGCCACATATAGCGAACCTTAAGGGCCCACCGTAAATAGAGCTATGCTAAATCTTAGAGGTTACCTGTATAGTGGTTTGACGTCCTTTTACTCGTTTTGGTTGCTGTTATTCAAAACTAACTTATTTATTTTGGCCATATTTGCATGTCATTTCACATAAAAAGGTGTCGATTTCCGTTTGGTTACTAAGATAGAAGCTTGTTATGGGGGACGAATTCCTTGATAAAGTAGAGGATAACGCGGCCGTGCGTATATGGTCAGAGAAGATACAACTCGAGAAAGGGGATAGTCTAGCCGAGGAATATACATCGGAGTTGGGGGACTTCACTTGCATCAGTATAACACAGAATGAGCTCCAAGAATTAAGAGATATGTGGGCTCATTGGGATGAGGGGACTAAGCAGCTTTTCTACCTTAATTATGGCGATCTACCCTATCTGCTTGACATCAAAGTGGACAAACACTTGTTTCGGGCCATAACTCAATATTGGAATCCCGCGTATAGCTGCTTCACATTCGGGAAAGTGGACTTGGTACCTACCATAGAGAATACACGGCTTTACTTCGTAATCGAAGGGCTCAGGTCGATAAAGTCTACTTTAGGGCCGGCAATGCACCAACTTTTGTAAAGAAACTGATGAGCATCACTGGAATGAGTGAACAATGGGTCGTGGCACATGTTCAGCAAAAAGGCGAAGGGAAATGCATTCCGTGGGTGAACTTAAGGGACTTGATAGTGGCACATCCAGATGCTAAAAGGAAGATTAACATCTTCGCCTTAAGTGTTTACGGCCTGGTAATTTTCCCAAGAGCTTTGAGGCATGTGGATGAAGCAGTTGTTGACTTATTTGATCGTCTTGACAAAGGAGTTACGCCAATACCAGCCATTCTTGCCGAAACGTTTAGATCTTTAAATGCGTGCCGGAGAGCAGGCGAGGGTAGATTCATGGGATGTGCGCAACTATTGCTAGTTTGGTTCCATAGCCATTTCTGAAAGATAGATAGAGCTTCTTGTCGAGTTCACTATGAAAATTATTCCCCATTAAAGGAGTTGGCAGATAAGCCCAAGAGAGATGACATATCAGAGGAAAATTGGATCGCACTCCTTCAAAATCTCCAAGAAAAAGACATTGAATGGAGAGCCCCTTGGTTTGTTCCCGATGAAATTATCTACCGCTGTGGGAGTTATGATTGGGTTCCTCTGCTAGGAATTTGGGGAGCCATTGGGTATGCTCCTTTGCTTGTGCTAAGGCAATACAATTCAAGACAGTTTATACCGACGACTTACGGCCTAGCTCAGTTCGAATTTTCGTACAAAGGGAATAATTCTAAGAAGAAGATTCGGGAGATTGCTGATGCTTGGAAACAAATTTGCCGAATGAAAAAAATTGCTGTGGGTCCGATGGTAACCTTCGAATATAATGTTTGGCGGAGTAGAAGAATAAATGATAATATCCCTAAACTGACACACGATGGTACTCAACCAATAGAGAAATACTTACAAGTAGTCCCTTCTGAGGCGGAGATTATGAAGCAAGACTTTGAAAGTAAAAATTCAGAGTTGGAAAAGAGGATAGAACGACTAGAAGAAGAAAAGATGCATTTGATGTTGGATATTGATGTCCAAAACTCGGAGGCTGAGAAATTGAAGAAAGGAAAGAGAAAGGCCGAAGAAGATTTGGAGAGCTTGAAGACTGATTATAGAAAGCTGCGTCTATCAATGAGGACTGCCGGGTTGGGTAAAACTTCAGAACAATGGCGTCAAGAAATTCGAGAAGAGAAAGCCAAGGTTGATCAGTGGAGGGAAAAGTTCCAAGAGGTTCAAGCACAAAGGGATGCTCTAAAGAAGACTGCAAGTGAGAACTAAAGGGAGAATGAGACACTGAAGGCTCGATTAACAGAACAAGAAAAGACGTTTGGCCGAAGACGTGACTCTATGGTGAAGCTAGAATCAAGCCTGAACTAGATTGAAGAGTTAAAAGGGAAGTTAGTAGAGCTCGAAATGGCATTGGAAAATAGTGAGTTCCGGTTCCAACAATCTCAGAATCAGATCAGAGAAAGGGATTACGTCATGGGTGAAGCAGTAACGCAGATACGAGAAGTGGCTGAACATCTACAATCCTTAGCGGTCCAAGCCGATGTGTTAAGTATAATGTATGAATCAAAGTCAGACCGGGGTCGAGATTAGCCTCGCTCCTCGAGAAAATTAAAATTTTGGGCATAAGGGCTAGGTCGCATATATGACTCTGTTTTATGTAAAGGATTTTGTTTCTTAAATAAGCTTTCTATAAGTAATTGAACGGGAATCGGCGCCTTTTGCATTCATTTCACACATTTGCATTACGTTTCATCCATTTGCATACATCATATCATTTGCATCAAAAGGAGTCTAATTGATTAAAATCATGACAGAAGTTACCCTGGAAACCGACGAAAACCAACCTATTATACATTACTACAACACTCGTCGTAAGGCAAAAGCGATGGACCAAAGATACAAACAATTTCAGAAAGAGATGCAAGAGCAGATGACGAAGTTTCAGCAAGAAATGAAAGACCAAATGATAGAGGCTCAACGGAATATGATGGCCCAAATGACTTTGACGATGAATGGGATAACAAACAAAGGAAAAGACCCTACAACTAGTACCAGGGAAGAAAGCGAAGTCCATCCCCCAGGATACACTCCACCTCATGGAGGTTGGCCTCAAAGGGAATTTACAGGCCCAGAACAACCACCTGTACCACCACTTGCCCGTCTAGGGCAAGGAGTATTTGCATCAAACCATGGAGCTAACCCTGCTGACCTTATTGTCCCAGATTTGGATGATCCTATAGAACTAGCTAAGTTAAGAATGAAGGATCAGGATGCTCAGGACAAGTATAAGGATCTGGAAGAAAGACTCAGGGCGATAGAGGGAACTAGAGTCTCCTCCGCAATGAGCGCCAAAAAGCTCAGTTTGGTTCCCGGTCTGGTCTTGCCTCCAAAATTTAAAGCGCCAGACTTCGAAAAATATGATGGAACAAGGTGTCTAAAGGCGCATCTTATCATGTTTTGTCGAAAAATGGCTGGTTATGAGGATGAAGACAAGTTGTTGATACACTGCTTTCAAGATAGGTTGATCGGGTCAGCCCTCCGCTGGTATAATCAGCTCGGCAGAGAGAGGATCCAATCATGGGATGACTTAGCTTCAGCATTCTGTGAACAATACAAGCACGTCTCCGACATAGCACCTGATCGACTAACGCTACAGATGATGGAAAAGAAGCCATCGGAGACCTTTAGACAATATGCTCAAAGGTGGAGGGACGTCTCGGTTCAAGTAGAACCCCCACTGACCAAAACTGAGATCACAGTTCTTTTATCAACACTTTAAAAGCGCCATTCTATGACAAGCTGGTAGGAAATGCCACAAAGGACTTCGTAGATGTTGTAATATCCGGAGAACTCATTGAAAACGGCATCAAGAGTGGGAGGATGGAAAGTTCCGAGAGCTCAAAGAGGTCAACACTTATGAAGAAGAAAGAGCCTGAAACCATATGGTCGGGACCGGAAACCACTACGCTTCCAATCCATACCCAATCCAACCGCGACCTCAATTTCGGCCACCTCCAAATTTCTATTTTCCTCCTCAAAACCTCTACTATCAAACACCCCCTCCTTACCCCGTCTATGCCACTGATAACCAAAGACCATTCACCACATCCCCGCCAAATACCATTCCCGCTCAAAGTCAGCCTAAAAACGAACAGAGGCCAACAAGACCCAATCCTGAAAGACCTCAATTCACTCATATTCCCGTGTCGTACGGAGAACTGTGCCCGAAATTTTTGGAAAAACAATTAATATCCCCGCATTACATGGCACCTTTGAAGCCTCCATACCCAAAGTGGTACGATCCTAATGCTAATTGCATGTATCATGCGGGAAACCAGGGGTATTCTACGGACAATTGTATAGCTTTTAAAAGGAGGGTTTAAGGTCTTATCGATGCGGGGATTTTACGATTCGACGGCACCGGTAATGTGGCTGGGAATCCGCTCCCTAACCATCCTGTAGGGAACGTAAGTGTGGTGACACAAGAAGATAGGTGGCAAGCCAAAAGTTGTGTCTCCAAGATAAGGACACCTTTGAGGAAAGTGTGGGAAATAATGACTAAAAAGGGTTTGCTCGGCAGAAGTTTCAAGGAGGAAAGCATGGAAGGTCAAAGTTTTTGCGTTTTTCACGGCATGGAAGGACATCACATCCAATCTTGTGAAAAATTCAAAGAATTACTTCAAGGTATGATGAACAATAAAGAGGTTGAGATCTGTAATAAGAAGGAAGAGATCGACGAAAGGGATGTATGTGCGTCCGAAGGTCAATCATCAGGTCCTCCTTATAGTGCTGGCCGACCCTTGGTAATCTACTATGAAGCAAAGAAGGAAGAGGTGAAACCGAAGATGATAATCAAAGTACTTGCTCCCTTCCCTTACAAGGACAGCAAGGCGGTGCCGTGGAAATATGATGTCAGCATTACCATGCCCGAAGTTACGACTGGTGATGTTAGTGAGGTGGGGCATTTCACCCGTAGCGGGAGATGTTATTCTCCCAATGTGGTTGAACCAAAAAAGAAAGTCGTCGACTCGAGTCAAAAGGGAAAGGCACCAATGCATGAAGCCGAGGTTGAGGTTGAAATACAACCCGAACAAGAAGCTAAAAGGCCCGTGAATGAGGATGAAGCACGTAAATTCTTGAAGTTTATCAAACACAGTGAATATAACATCGTGGAGCAACTGAACAAGCAGCCAGCAAGAATCTCGGTGTTATCCCTGCTATTGAACTCTGAGGCACATCGTAACGCCTTGCTAAAAGTGCTGAATCAAGCTTATGTGGAAAGCAATGTATCTCTAGAAAAGCTTGACAGATGGGCAAACAACTTAAACGCGGACAATTTCATCTCTTTCAGCGATGATGAGATACCACCAAACGGTAGAGGCTCTATCAAAGCATTACATATTACGACCTATTGTAAGGGTTACATAGTGCCGAATGTACTTATTGATAACGGGTCTACGCTTAATGTCATGCCTTTGGCCACACTATCCAGAATGCCAGTTGATATGTCTTACCTAAGGCCTTGTCATTCCACGGTAAGAGCGTTTGATGGGACACGACGAAAGGTCATGGGAAGGATTGAGATCCCTCTAGAAGTGGGCCCATGTACATACAATATTGAATTCCAGGTCATGGACATTGCGCCTTCATATAACTGCCTCCTAGGGAGGCCCTGGATCCATTCAGCCGGGGCAGTCCCTTCGTCTCTCCATCAAAAGATCAAGTTTGTCATGGATAATCGCTTGATCACGGTCGCTGGTGAGGAAGACATCGTTGCGTCCCTCTCTACTGATGCATCCTACATTGAAGTAAATAAAGATGCAGCAGAGTGTTCTTTCCGATCCTTCGAGTTTATCAATACTACATTTGTTATGGAAGGGGGTAAGATTCCCACGCCCAAATTGTCAAGGAATACCAAGATGGGGATCAAGCTGACTGTGGGAAAAGGAGCCCGAGCGAAAAAAGGTTTAGGAAGATGTCAGCAAGGAATAGCTAGAGCGCTAAAGCCAGTACATCACAAGGCTAGATACGGTTTAGGGTTCAAGCCAGACGCCCAACAAAGAAGAAAACAATGGCAGAGAGATCAAGAAAGGAGGATTACAAGAGCCTCAGGTCGGGAATTGGAATGGGAGCCCATAATGTATCCTCCGTTGTTGAAGACATTTACATCGGCAGGAATGATGTACCCGGGGAGAGATAGTGTACCAAGCATGATGTTATCAATCGAAAGGGATTTCCAGAATGTCGGTATAAATGTTATGGATAAAGGGGATGATGCGATTGGAGATGTTTCGATGATACGCCCTTGTCCTCCGGGATTCACTTTGAACAATTGGACTGCCGTGGATCTCCTTGTAGTTTCCAAATCCCCTCCGGTGTAATGCTCAGTATTAACTTTTTGTATGCCCCTAAGTTATAAGGGGAATTCGTTATGAGTAATCATGTTTGCTATTTATCTTTTAAATAAACATCAATGGATATGCATTTTGTCACGATTTATTCCCTCTCCTCATAGCCTGTCCTTACATATATCTCATATCATGCTTGTGAGTTCCAATACCTTGATACCCCTCTATAGTTTTCTTTTTATTCACCTTTCAGGTGCTCAGATATCAACGACGCGAACAATCTTGTTACAAGTCCTAAGATCGATTTCGAGAAAGCCATTTGTGTGGGAGGATTCGAGGCTGAAGAAGATGCTGAAGATTATGTCTCATCCCCAGACTTACTAAGAATGGTAGAACAAGAGGATGAACAGATTCTGCCCTATCGAGAAACGGTTGAGACAGTGAATTTGGGAAAGAAAAGAGGCAGGAGGTAAAAGTTGGGACCTCCATGACAGAGGACACCAAACATGATCTGATCGCCTTGCTTCATGAATACAAAGACGTGTTCGCATGGTCGTATCAAGATATGCCGGGTTTGAACGAAGATATAGTGGTCCATAGACTCCCGTTGAAACCAGAATGCAAGCCTATCCAACAGAAGTTAAGGCAGATGAGGCCTGAAATGCTCTTAAAGATAAAGGAAGAAGTAAAGAAATAATTTGATGCTGGCTTCCTACAAGTCTCTAAATATCCAGAATGGGTGGCTAATATAGTCCCAGTACCGAAGAAAGATGGCAAAGTACGAATGTGCGTGGATTACCGTGATTTGAATCGAGCAAGCCCTAAAGATAATTTCCCGTTGCCACACATCGATACATTGGTAGATAACACGGCAAAGCATTCATTTTTCTCCTTCATGGATGGATTTTCGGGCTACAATCAAATCAAGATGGCTCCCGAGGATATGGAGAAAACTACATTCACGACAATGTGGGGGACATTCTGCTACAAAGTGATGTCGTTCGGACTAAAGAATGCCGGGGCAACATATCAGAGAGCCATGGTAACATTGTTTCATGACATGATGCACAAGGAAATAGAAATCTATGTCGACGATATGATCACCAAATCTCGAGGGGAAAGAGAGCATGTTGAAAACTTCGGAAGCTGTTTGAAAGACTGAGAAAAGTCCAACTGAAACTTAACCCAGCCAAATGTACCTTCGGGGCTACCTCTGGAAAATTACTGGGGTTCATCGTTAGCGAGAAAGGTATCGAGGTTGATCCGGATAAAATAAAGGCCATACAAGAACTACCGCCCCCGCGCACACAAAAGGAAGTCAGAGGATTTCTAGGAAGGTTGAACTACATCGCTCAATTTATTGCTCAACTCACCAAGCAGTGTGATCCGATTTTTCGACTCCTTTGAAAACACAATCCTGGAGAATGGAACGAGGAATGTCAAGAGGCTTTTGACAAGATAAAGCGGTATTTGTCTAGTCCCCCGGTGCTAGTACCACCAACTCCTGGAAGACCGCTAATACTATATCTAATTGTGTTTGAAAACTCAATGGGTTGTGTCCTGGGGCAACATGATGAGTCCGGAAAAAGGGAACAGGCGATCTATTATCTCAGTAAGAAATTCACGGAGTATGAAGCAAGGTATCCGTCAATCGAAAAATTCTGTTGTGCTCTGGTCTAGGCAACTCGGAGGCTTAGACAATATATGCTGTATCACACGACGTGGTTGATTTCAAAGCTGGACCCAATAAAATACATGATGGAATCGCTTGCACACTCAGGAAGAATGGCACGATGGCAGATTCTACTATCGGAATATGACATCGTATACGTGAGCCAAAAATCGATTAAAGGGAGCGCAATAGCCGATTTCCTAGCAACTCGGACAACAGAGGAATACGAGCCATTGAGATTTGACTTCCCAGATGAAGATTTGATATGCATTACGGAAAAAGAATGTGAATCATCGAAAGAGAAATCATGGAAGATGAGTTTTGATGGTGCGTCAAATGCATTGGGGCATGGGATTGGAGCAGTTTTAGTGTCACCAGAAGGGAATCATTACCCCTTTACTGCCAGATTAAATTTCTTCTGTACCAACAACATAGCAGAATATGAGGCTTGCATAATGGGACTTCGCGCAGCTATCGAGCAAAACGTCAAGGTCTTGGCAGTCTCCGGGGACTTGGCATTGGTGATTTACCAAATCCGTAGAGATTGGGAAGTAAGAGACTCAAAGTTGGTCAAATATCGCGATCTTATTGCGGAATTGGTTAAAGAATTCGAAGAAGTGACTTTTAATTACTTCCCACGGGAAGAAAACCAATTGGCTGACGCCCTGGCCACATTGGCTTCAATGTTCAAAGCAAACCGAGAAACAGAAATAATGCCTCTCTAGATGAGCATATACGAGGCCTCTGCACATTGTTTTAGCATTGAAAATGAGGCAGATGGACAACCATGGTTCCGTGATATCTTAGAATACGTCAAGAATCAAAGATATCCCGAGCAAGCAAACGAGAACGACAAAAGAACGATCAGAAGATTGGCAGCAGGATTTGTTCTCGATAGGGACATCCTATACAAAAGAGGGAAAGATCAAATGCTCCTGAGATGTGTGGATACTGTTGAAGCCAGAAAGATACTCGAAGAAGTCCATGAAGGAGTTTGTGGAACGCACGCCAATGGCTTCACTATGGCCAGACAGATTATGAGGCTCGGTTATTACTGGTTGATAATGGAAAGCGACTGCATTAGTTACGCACGCAAGTGTCATAAATGTCAAGTTTATGGCGATAAAATTCATGCAGCACCTTCACCCCTTCATGTCATAACCTCTCCATGGCTCTTTTCTATGTGGGGCATGGATGTTATAGGGCCAATTTCCCCAAAAGCTTCTAATGGACATCGATTCATTTTTGTGGTCATAGATTACTTCACAAAATGGGTAGAAGCTGCTTCATTTGCCAATGTGACAAAGACCGCAGTTTGCAAGTTCTTAAAAAGGGAGATCATATGTCGATACGGTTTGCCCGAGAGGATCATCTCAGATAATGCCTTAAACCTGAACAACAAGATGATGAAGGAAGTGTGCAAGCAATTTCGAATAAAGCATCATAACTCCTCACCCTATCGTCCAAAGATGAACGGGGCGGTAGAAGCCGCTAACAAAAATATCAAGAAGATCATTGGGAAAATGGCTGAGACGTATAAAGACTGGCACGAGAAGCTACCATTTGCCCTATATGCATATCGCACGTGTGTGCGGACCTCTACGGGGGCAACTCCTTTCTCTCTAGTCTATGGAATGGAAGCTGTGCTGCCCATCGAGGTGGAAATCCCCTCTCTACGAATCTTAATGGAGTCAAAACTAGAAGAATCTGAATGGGTTCAGGCTCGATATGACCAACTGAATCTGATCGAAGAAAAACGCTTGAAAGCAATTTGTCACGGACAAATGTACTAGAGGAGAATGATCACAGCCCATGACAAGAAAGTGCGGCCAAGGGAATTTCGCGAAGGAGAACTCGTATTGAGGAAGATTCTCCCTATACAAAAAGACTTTCGAGGAAAATGGGCACCGAATTGGGAAGGACCATACGTCGTAAAGAGAGCTTTCCCAGGTGGAGCTTTGATTCTCACTGAAATGGATGGGAAGGAGTTACCAAATCCGGTGAACTCAGATGCCGTGAAGAAATATTACACCTAAAAAAAAACCCAAAAAAGGCGTCCTGATAAACAAAGAAGGCTCAGGATGAAAACCCGAAAGGGCGTCCTAAGGAAGCAAATTCGGACTGAAAAGGTAAGAATGGTTTGAACAGGGAGTCAAACGGCGAGATTATAGTATTGAAGCGGACTCTGAAACTCAAGAATCTTCTACATGAAAAACCTTGCTCGAAAAGATTTAGAATGAAGAAACATTGAGAAGTTCATGCGTCGGATATCTAGAGCACTTACGACAACTGAACTTGATTTCCTTTTATAATGCTTTCTTAATCGAGTCATTCCTTGTCAATTTTCTTTGCTTGTTGCTTTTGAAATAAATATAGATACGAGGAACACCTTTCATGCCTACTTTGCCATTTTCATGCATTTTATTTATGTTTCATTTTGGAGATAAATAGTGAAACTACACACTCTAAACGAAAAGAATATTGAGCATTACCTGGATGAGAGTTGGGTAAGTACGAGATCCTCAAAGCAAGGACAAAGTTCAAGAAGGGGGCAAAAAAAGGGATATACGAGAAACACATATTACTCGTAGAACTTGAGGACGGGTACAAGACCTGAGAAAAGTTAAGAATCGAAGCGATGAAGATGGGTCATCATGAGAGTCATAACGAGAGACACAAGACAAACAAGCCCAAGGCACATGGCATAATCATGTAGGCATAAAAGCATTTAAGACAAACACGTGCATATCATGACATCATCATGCATGACAGGTACACCAGTAAAGCAAAGAATTTTGACAATAACTGCACCGAACCAAGGAGGCATCCGAGTCCCACCAAATGATACTTTTTCAATTTCTGTTTGCAAGAAAATCAATTCCTCAGGTTGCACGCTGATGTATCTTCAATTTCTGTTTTTCAATTTTTGTTCGCAAAAAAATCGATTCCTCAGGGCGCACGCTGAGGTATTTAATTTCCGTTTTCAAAAATCAACTCCTCAGGGCGCACGCTGAGGTATTTAATTTCCGTTTGCAAAAATCCACTCCTCAGGTCGCACGCTGAGGTATTTTTCAATTTCTGTTTTTTTAATCAACTCCTCAGGTCGCAGGCTGAGGCATCTCTGTTTTCAATTTCTGTTTGAATCAACCCCTCAGGTCGCACGCTGAGGCGTTTTAGTTTCTGTTCTTCAATTTCTATTCGCAAAAAATCAACCCCTCAGGTCGCGCGCTGAGGCATTTTAATTTCCGTTCTTCAATTTCTATTCGCAAAAATCAACTCCTCAGGTCTCACGCTGAGGCATTTCAATTTCTGTTTTTCAATTTTTGTTTGAATCAACCCCTCAAGTCGCACGCTGAGGCATTTTAGTTTCTGTTCTTCAATTTCTATTTGCAAAAATCAATTCCTCAGGTCGCATGCTGAGGCATTTCAATTTCTGTTTTTCAATTTCTATTTGCAAAAATCAATTCCTGAGGACGCACGCTGAGGCATTTCAATTTTTGTTCGTCAATTTCTGTTTGAAACAACTCCTCAGGTCGCACGCTGAGGCATTTTAATTTCCATTTTTCAATTTCCGTTCGAATCAACTCCTTAGGTCGCCCGCTGAGATATTTTTATTTCTGTTTGCAAAAATCAACACCTCAGGTCGCACGCTGAGGTACTTTCAATTTCTGTTTTTTAATCAACTCCTCAGGTCGCCCGCTGAGGTATTTTCAATTTCTGTTTGCAAAAAATCAATCCCTCAGGTCGCACGTTGAGGTATTTTCAATTCCTGTTTCAAAATTCTGCTTGCAAAAAAATCGACCCCTCAGGTCGCACGCTGAGGTATTTTCAATTCCTGTTTCAAATTCTGCTTGTAAAAAATCAACCCCTTAGGTCGCACGCTGAGATATTTTTAATTTCTGTTTTTCAATTTCTGTTTGAAAAAAAAATCAACTCATATTGTGTGAGTGAGGTTGAGCCTCGGGGCATACGCGGAGGTATTTACGGACAAAAGATTGAAGTCGCTTCGAGCAAATTGCAAATCTCAGATTCATTACCTCGAAGTTCCGGTGAACAAAGAAGATTGGACAAGAGCAAAATGAAGCTATAAGCTATATCTCTCAGAAGTAGCAGTGGAGTAGACTGAAGATCGAAATCTCTCCGAAGATAGTAAGGAAGCAGTTTGAAAAGTTCAGATTTATTTCCTTGAAGTCCTGGTGGAGAAGATCAAAGCTACAAATCTTTTCCTCATAAAATCACATCGAAACCGATCGAGGCGCTAGAAGAATCATGGAAATATTATCTCCCTAAAGATATAACTAAACAGTGAAGCGGACCAAAGCAACAAGTTACAGTAGGGTTTGAAGCTGCCTAACAGCACCAGAGAAAAACAACAAAGAGAGGCAATATACAGTGAATCCTGATAGATTTGGGCCTTCTTTATGTCTTTGCTCTATTCCTGTTACACGACAATGAGCAAAGAGGGACAGCTGTAGAAGGCCCAATCCGTCCGGGCCCTCTACTAAAACCGATTAAATTAAAAAAAAAGAGCCCGATTACGAATGGCCCAAATGGTCCAAGGAAAAAAGAAAAAATTTTCAGAAAGCTAGGGTTTCAGAAACCCTAGCCCCTGGTGCGCCGCAAGCCTCCAGCTTCCACTACCAAGTGCGCCGCAACTCCGTTGTCTGCCACCATCGCGCTCCACCAGCCCCAAAACCTGCAAAAAGAAGGCAAAAAAAATAAAAAAATAATGTATTTTCTTCTTCCAGCTTTATAAAAGCCGAATGGAAACAATGTAAAGGGCTCTTCTTTTTTTCTAGGGATTGAATCAATAAAAACAGAGTATATTTCCAAAATATAAACAATAACAGCAGAAATCAAGTCAACAATCAAAAAAAATAACCCCACCAAATCAGAACAGAACTTTCGAATGTATATTTTTATTTTTATTTTCTCTTTCTTTTCTTTCGTTCACAAACATATACGTATACATATATTTAAAGGATATTTTTTTTAAAAAAGGGAAAGGAGAGAAAAATTACCCCCTCCTTTAGGACCTGCAGAGAGTGTGAGAGGGAGAGGAGATGGTTTTTCCAAAACAGAGGAAGGAAATGAATTTCAAAAAAAAAAAATTGGCCTTATATAGATGCACGAAACGACGCCGTTTTGGCCGGCGCCCAAAAGCCCCAAAACGACGCCGTTTCCCCTTAGCCGACGCGGATCCGACCCGCACCGGCCAAGGTCCGCGTGTTTCTTCTGTGAATGGGCTATTTAGGTGCGCAGTCCTTCCTCTTTTGTGGTCTTTTGCGATTTGATCCTTTTTCCATTTGTGCTGTCTTTTTAAATTTACCCTGTAATTTCATTTGTGCGCCATTTTGATCCTAGCCTGAAACGCTGCGTAGAAGGCCAGGGATATTTTCCCTTTGGCCCCCTAGTATTTTCAGCGCATTACATATTAGTCCCTTTTTCTCTTGTTTATTGCGGATTTGCCCTGGTATTTTACTTTCAATTCAACTCAGTCCTTTTTTTTTACCTTCACTACTCTTGTTATATAATACTACTATTATTATTATACTATTATATATACATTGTATTATTATTATTATTATCATTCTATTAATGGTATCATTATTATTATTATTATTATCATCATTATATTATTATTGTGTTATTATTATCATGTTTATTATTATTATTACTATATTGTACATATTTTCTATCATTACTATTATTATTACTATGTTACTATCTTTATTATTATACTATTATTATCATATTTTTATTACTACTATATTTATATTAGCATGTTGTACATATTTCGTACCCTTATTATTATTATCATTACATTTACTATTATTATTATTATTTTAGTATTTTACTATTGTTATTACTATTATTATATTGTACATATTTTTGCATTATCCTTACCTTACTATTATTACTATGCAAATTACTATTATTATTATTACTATACTACTACTACTACTATTATTATTATTATTATTATTATTATTATTATTATTATTATTATTATTATTATTATTATTATTATTATTATTATTATATTTTACATTATTATTATTTTTATATTTACTATCCTCTCTATAGCTACTAACATCTTTTTTTAATTTATTGTTATTATTTTAATATTATCAGTTTTTTGTTTTTATTATTGCATCTTTTATCATCATGAGTTGTTAATTTCTCGTTTTCGTCATTTCACGTGGATCGATATTTTTAAATCGCAACTCGACATTTTACTTAATTCATAAGGAAGGGGTTTTCACAAAGGTAGTATTCATGCGTTTGGAAATTCAAGAGAATTGTGCCCAATCGTGCTGGGTGCGATTTTTATGTTTGACCAAATAAATGGATATACTATCAAATTTTGCTCGTATTTTTAAATAAGGTGATATTCGTGAGTTTGGGAATTCGAAGAGATTGTGCCCAATCGTCCTGGGTGTGATTTTCTGTTTGACCAAATGAACGAATACCCTTTCAAATTTCAATACATGCCCTTGGAGGATTTTAGGGATGATCTTGAATTCGAGGATTTAGATTGCCATGTTCAATCGTGCTGGATGTGATACTCTATTCCTTCGGAACAAGGGAATCTCAATATTTAACTAAGTCGTTTAAAAATCAAAAAAAGAGAACAAAATTTCAAATCATTTCAAACTTTTCGACATTAGGACATTGAGTAATCAATTTGGTACCGATTTTGGGCGTTGCGAGGGTGCTAATCCTTCCTCGCACGTAACCGACTCCCGAACCTATTCTCTCGAATGTTCGTAGACCAAAAAACCCCGTTTTAGTAAACCGAAATGTTTTATTAAAACAAAGGTGATCTGATCACACCTAATAAAGGTCGGTGGCGACTCCTATTTTTTCGAAATCCAAGTTCGATTCCCGTTTCTTCAAAAAATGGTTTCGACATTTGTAATTTGAATAATTAGAATATATGATTGGTGTAAATATGATGTCTCTAAAAATCGAATTAAATAATTATTAACATTACATCTCAAAAAATTATTAAAAAAATTTAAAATGTAAAAAAATTAATATATAAAAATTAAAAATTATAAAAAATAATATATATATATAAAATATAAAAAACTATAATATACATAAAACAAACCCTAAACTCTACAATCCAAAAAACCCTAAACCATAACCTAATTTTAAAAAAATAAAATGTTACGCATGGAAAACGCTTCCACCTGACAGGGTTGTGAAGTGAAATGCAGAAAGACGCTTTCAATTGGAAGCGTTTTTCAACACATATGATGCAAACGTTTTCTCGTGGATGTGAGTTTTTGCATTTCATCTTAAAACGCTATTAGTTGGAAGCGTTTTTTGTAAAATTGATCTATTCCATCATTTTTCAAGAAAATGACCTAAACACGTAATTTATTTTTTTGACATTTTTCTGATATTTTGTTTTTTTTCTTTTTAATTTCCAATATGTAGTTTTTTTTTTCTTTTTAAGTATAATTTAATAAAGGAAGGTGGGTGTGGAGGAGGCAGATCTTGGTATTGCATTAAAGGCATAAAGCTGTATTATGACTATCTTCCACGACTCTTAGAATGAAATAAATCTAGGATGGGTTTGTTTCGTGTAAAATAATTTTTTTTAAAATAAATTTAGTCAATCTAAAATATTTTATAAGTCAACTAAAATTTAGGTATTTTTTTTAGTGGATTCAATATCGGTAATCGTATTTTTTAGTTAAATGTTGTACGCATTTTGGCAGCGTAAAGTATTTTACAGACTTTACCGTCCCGTGTTTTCTACACAAAGCGTAAAAAGTGTAGGTTAATCCTGTAAAAGAAAAACCTTTTTTTGGCACCCACAGCTGCTCAGCTGGTCTTGGCTATCGGCTTGCTTAACTAGCTAGCAGATGTTAGTGCTTGAGCTTGAAGCATCAAATTTATTAGAGCATAGCAGTTTCCCGAAGTTCCGATCTCAAGCAATGACATTTCTTAAATCATAATGAAATGCTAAATCTCCCAATTGCTTGTTCACATTGAAGAAATCTGACATGGATTTAACCAAATTTCAAGCCAAATTTCTTGCCCCCACTGGCCTTTATATAGTCCTTTTTTCTGCAAAACTTGAAAATCAATCCGAATATATAAGAAAAACAAACCGATAAAACACAAAAAAGCTTGCAAATTTCAAGCATGGATGGAAGAAGATATTCGTTCCTTTTGGTTGCCCTTGCTCTGGTTTTCATTTCCATGGGAGCCAGCTTGGCTCAAGGTCAAGGCAAAGCTGGCAACAACAAGAAGGCACCCTATGACGCTGCTTCGACACATTACGAGGTTTTGAAACCCAGCAAGAAAGGACAAGAAATGTTTTTGTGCCTTGCACGTGGAGCTTGTAATGGAAAGCACCTAACATGTCCGAGTCAATGCCCCGAGAGGAAACCCAAGAAGAACAAGAAGAACAAAGGCTGCTTCGTTGATTGCAGTAGCAAATGTGAAGTCACTTGCAAATGTAAGTCTCTCGATCTAACTGCATGTGTGTATATTTGCTGATTGATGATTGCTGATGGTTTTAAGTTGCTCCTCAGGGAGGAAACCGCACTGTAATGGATATGGGTCTCTCTGCTACGATCCAAGGTTTGTGGGTGGTGATGGAGTTATGTTTTACTTCCACGGAGCCAAGGGCGGGAACTTCGCCATTGTTTCGGACGATAACCTTCAAATCAATGCGCACTTTATTGGAACCCGCCCCCAAGGAAGGACTCGGGACTACACATGGGTGCAAGCCCTAGCAGTTATGTTCGACCGTCACACACTCGTCCTCGCTGCCAAGAGAGTCTCTCAATGGGACGACAGCTTCGACGCACTCATCGTACGATGGGACGGCGAGGAAGTTAATGTTCCCACCGACGGCGACGCCGAATGGAGGGCGATCGATTCCGATGAACGAGGAGTGGTGATCGAAAGAACCGACGAAACCAACGGCGTTAAAGTGACAGTCGCGGGGTTGGTGGAGCTGAACGTGAAAGTTAGAGCCATTGGAGAAGAAGAAAACAATGTTCATAATTACCAGTTACCGGCGAACGATGCGTTTGCGCATTTGGAAACGCAGTTCAAGTTCACCAACCTGACCGATCTCGTCGAAGGAGTGTTGGGGAAAACTTACCAACCGGACTATATCAGCCCGGTGAAAAGAGGCGTTCCGATGCCGATGATGGGCGGAGAAGACAAGTACCAAACGCCATCGCTGTTTTCTCCTCTCTGCAAAGCTTGCAGATTCAAAGGACAAGTCAATTTTGCAAGCATTTAAGGACTAATGTCCATCTCAAATAACTAAAATAGAAAATAACATACATGATGTTCTTTGGTATAATAAAAGTACGTATTTTTCAGTTGGAGTCATTTTTTTCTTTTTTTGGTAATAAAATGAGTAGTCAACGACAAAGGTAGCAGCTTAAACAAAACGATTCGTAGCAAAAGTGGTTCCTGCTGAATCACATAACAAAAACATAGCAACCCCTTTGTAGGCCAAAATCAGTTCCTGAAGACATCTTGGACAAGAAATCAGCAGCCTTGATGGCTTCTCGATATATATGCTCGAACTTGCGCCGACAAACCTCACCGATACCTCGAACGGTCCCACAGGGATTGGTCGAGGTCTCATTGCCATTCAACATATGTATAATGGTTTTGTTATCATACTCAACTATAAGCCTTCTGATCCCTTTAGACCAAGCTAATTGCAAACCTTCCATGATACTCCAAAGTTCTGGCTTTTGAACAGAACAAACACCCACATTCTTGCAGAACCCGACAATCCACGAGCCATAGTTGCCACGCAGCAACCCACCAATTGAAGCTCTTAGACTAGCTACTTCGTTCCACAGCCTAGTGATGCTATTTTTTCCAGTATAGCAATAACACTTATACAAAATGAATAATAGCATTAACATTAACATTTAAAAGATAATAAATTAAAAACTAATTTTAAAAAGAAATACCAAGCCAATTAACACAAATAAAGTATAACAAATTAAAAAAAAACAAATAATTTGTAAGAAGAACAGTTTGAAAAAAAAAACAAATGAGTTTGAAAAAAAAAAAAACAAATGAATAAGTATGAAAATTTAAAAATCAATAACAAATAAAGAGAACAAAATCATATATTAAATAGTAATATAAAAGGATTTTAAAATACATATTAAGTATGTAGAAAATAAAAAGACTTAATATATTAAGTAATCTATATTAATTTAAATAAATAATATACACGAGATGAAAGATTTATTATAATATATATATATATATATATATATATATAAAAGTATTTGAAATGAGCAAAAATATATAATAAAATATGGTCTCTTAAAAAAAATAAATTTTGTATACTAAATTTAAAAGAAAAATATATATATATATATATATATATAAGTAGTTTAAAAGAAACTAAATATATACATAAATAAATTAAAAGAAAATATATACATAAAATATGAAAGTCAATAATATTATCTATACATAAAATAAAAATAATTTTACCATAAATTATATATGTATGTATAAAATAATAATATATAAGAGTATTTAAATTAAACATTATATAAATCTTTAAACAAAATGAAAGAAAAATGAATTTTGAAATAAAAACTATATAAAATTATATACAAAAATATATATTTGCAAATGAAGGAATAAAGATAACAAGTTAAAATAATGTAAAATCTGTAACTAATTCAAAATAATATATTAAGACAATTTCAGAAAAACATGAAGAATAAATAAATTCAAAAGAATAAAAGAATTACAAAAATTAAAATAAAGAGACTCAATTGAAATAAATATAAAATAGACAAGTAAATCCATAAATAAATAAATCCATAAAACAGAAATCAGGGTTTAAAACGCAAAGCGCACAACCAAATAAGGACCAAAAACATAATTATCCCAAGCTCCTGAACACAGCGTTCAAATATGGATTAAATTAAAATAGACACAAAATTCCTGGGCAAAATTAAAAAAAAAAGAAATAAAGGGAATGAATCATGTGTTGTTAAAACTAAAAAAACATTTGAATGGCAATCTGCCATTTCTTACAAAAATCAAAACAAATCCCTAACCCCCATTATTTTATTCCCCATTCGGCCGACTTAAAAGAAACCTCCTTTCAACCATTGTTCCGCCACTATAATCGGAGGTTGGTCGATGGAATAAAGGACATTTGAATCTTCCCGTTTGAACCAAACCAAAGCCTCAATGTTTTCGACCGTGAAGACCCTCTTTACTTCGATTTCGTCAAAGAAGATAAGACTCCGACGGCACACTCATGAAGGTAAACCTCCCAGTTTCTTTTTTATTTTTCATGTGCAATAGGAAAATGAATCAAAAACCAAAAAGAAAAATAAATCGAAAGAAAAAAATGGAATCACCTTTGAAGAAAATGATTTCTAATTTTTTATTCAGTATGCGTGTGAATTTAAGTATGCGTGAGTGTCTGTACCCCCCTTACTGTTTACATCAGGCCCTTTTTATAGCCAAAAAATCCAAAATCAAAATACACGTTTTTTGCTATATTGTATTCTGTTATTTGGTACTGTTTTCTCGTTCCTTCTCGCAAATTCCAGAGTCGTATAGAGGCCAAAGCCGTTTGTGATGACATGGAGATGACGAGGAGGAGGAGCCGCTCGTGTGAACAGAGACTCCAGGAAGCTCCAGAACCTTCTAGGGTTTTTGAGATACCTAGCCAATTTGGGCGAATCGGATCTGTTCTGTATCCGGGCACTGGATCCGTTTTGGATTTGGGCCATTCGGGTCTAGTCTGGTTTGGGTTACAATTTGCTTGTAATTTGGGCTAGTTAAAAGTTGGATTTTATTTAAGTTTGGGTTTCAATTTGTATCGGGCTAGGATCAAATCCTAGATTAAGTTTATTTGATTTGGGCCAAAGTTTTGTAACTTGGACTATAAACAATTTAATCTTTATTTTTTGGTTTATAATTTATATTTTGGGTTTATGTTTTTGGTATTCTGGTTTTATATCTGGTTTTAGCTTTTGTATAGGCCCGGGCTAAATTGGCCTATTACAGCTGCCCCTCTTTGCTCATTGACGTGTAACGAGAATGAAGCAAAGACTTTTAAAAGGGCCAATTTTGCCCGATATTGTCGAATCTCGACTTCTTGGCATTTCTTTTCTTCAAGTAACCTTGTTCCCAATCCACTGCCTCTTCAGGGATGTAGGAATTGGTCATTTAACCTACTTCAATGGAGATGAGTATCTACAATCTTCAATCTGCTCCCTTGCTACCTCAGGGAGATAAGGCTAGTGGCTAAAATCTGCTCCCCTGCTACCTCGGGAAGATAAGATTCACCATTTTTGATCTGCCCCATTGCTATCTCGAGGAGACAAGATCAACAATTTTTAGTTTGCTCCCTTACTACATCAAGAAGATAAGACTATAATCTTCAGCCTGCTCCCTTGCTACCTCAGGAAGATAAGGTTTGCCATCTTCGATCTACCCCACTGCTATCTCGATGAGACAAGATCTACGACTTCAGTCTGCTCCCTTGCTACCTCAGGAAGATAAGACTACGAACTTCAGCTGCTCCCTTGCTACATCAGAGAGATAAGGCCAATGGCGAAAATCTGTTCCCCTGCTACCTCGGGAAGATAAGATTCGCCATTTTCGATCTGCCCCACTACTATTTTGAAGAGGCAAAATCTATAATTTTTAGTCTGCTCCCTTGCTACATCAGGAAGATAAGACCATAATTTTCAGCCTGCTCCCTTACTACCTCAGGAAGATAAAGCCAGCAGTTAAAATTTGCTCCCTTGCTACCTCAGAAAGATAAGACTACAATCCTCAGCCTGCTTCCTTACTACATCAGGAAGATAAGGCTAGCAGCTAAAATCTGCTCCCCTGCTACCTCGGGGAGATAAGATTTGTCGTTTTTTATTTGCCCCACTGCTATCTCGAGGAGACAAAACCAATATCTTCAGTCTACTCCGTTGCTACCTCAAAAAGATAGGACTACAATCCTTAGCCTGCTTCCTTGCTACATCAGGAAGATAAGTCTAGCAGCTAAAATCTACTCCCCTGCTACCTCGGGGAGATAAGATTTGCTATTTTTTATTTGCCCCACTGCTATCTCGAGGAGACAAAATCAACACCTTCAGTCTGCTCCCTTGCTACCTCAGGAATATATGACTACAACCTTCAGCTTGCTTCCTTGCTACATCAGAAAGATAAGGCTGGTGGCTAAAATTTGCTCCCCTGCTACCTCGGGAAGATAAGATTTGCCATTTTCGATTTGCCCCACTGCTATCTTAAGGAGACAAAATCAACATCTTCAGTCTGCTCCCTTGCTACCTCAGGAAGATAAGACTACAATCCTCAGCCTGCTTCCTTGCTACATCAGGAAGATAAGGCTAGCAGCTAAAATCTGCTCCCCTACTACCTCGGGGAGATAAGATTTGCCATTTTTTTTATTTGCCCCAATGCTATCTCGAGGTGACAAAATCAATATCTTCAGTATTGCTACACCGTCCCCTGAGGACATGTCCTGTAGACTTGGTTTCATATGCTTATGTTTATGCCAAATGATTAGGATGCTATGATTAGAATGAATCAAATGCACCTAGCCAAATGATATGAATGCAAGAATGTCATGAGAATGATTCCTGTTTAAGGGGTCATCAATCATTGTTCATCAGGGTTTTATTACTGACGTAATATGTTGCTCTCTTGCTCGGTTGGTATTTTCAACAAAACCTGAAGAAATAATTATCTTGCTCAACAAGTTTGCCCCACTGTAACCTCAGAGTTCATTTAGGACATAAAATTTGTACCATCTTCAAACCATCTCATTGTGACTTAGGGTATAGGATCTGAATCCTTTCTAATCCATCCCATCGCCATTCAAGCGTATATATCCTCTTCAATCAATCTTACTATCATTCAAGGGTAGTAGATTTGTTTCATTTTCAATCCAACCCACCACAACTCAAGGGTAGAAGACTGCAAACTGAAGGATATAAGATTTGTATCAATTTCCATCCATCCCACTGCAACTCAGGGATTTAATCCATCCTACCACAACTCAAGGGTAGAAGATTTGTATCTTCTTTAGTCAATTACACCATCCTTTGGTGTCACGACCAGATGAATGTAGGCTTCTCTTTTTTAAGAATAACCACCTCATAATGCCTGACGAACGTTATTTGCTTGTTCATTATTACAATATTTTGACATTTTGTTCAAGAAATCCGAAGAAATAGTCTCCACTTAAACTCCTCCTTCTCAGATATTCCAAACCTTAAGTCTGGTAAGTTCTAAACAATACTCCTACTTCAGGTTCTTGTATTATTTAGAAACCTCTATAGAAATATGCGAAACTTCTTTTATGAAAGTAGTATTAGTTTATTCATCATTATTTCAATGCAACATGCTTGTAAAAGATCATAACAATGAACAATAATAGAATTGATTTGGAGCAAGGATCGAAATGAATAAATGATAAAAAAAAGATATTGATTGAAAAATACTCATATTTGAAAAGAAAAAAGATGAAAAAAACAAGAAATTGATTGAAAATGCACATCTTGAAAGGAACAAAGTATTCAAAGATTGTAAATTTATTATAAAATAAAGACTATGTGCCCCAGATATTGCAGCTTGAGCTTCTCTATACGGACTTCCTGAAGACCATTTTGAGCCCAAAATGTGTTTAGGAGATCTCGAGTACTTTGACAATGCTCCAAGATGTAGCATATCTCTTCTTTATTAATTCAAGTATAGCAAGATCACCACATGCCCCTCATTTGATCAAAATTTGAGCCTCACTTTTTGAGTTTTCAACTCAAATCCCCTTTGGTCTCAAGGCGCCCCTTTGCGGGTTTTCACCTTGGCCTCTCCTTTTATTTCTTTTTATTCATTTTTTATGGTCTCAAAGTGCCCTTTGCGAGTTTTCACTTTGGCTTCTTTTTTTTTCTTGTTTTTTTAAGAAGGTCCCAAAGCGCCCTTTGCGGGTTTTCACTTTGGATTCTTTAAGCATAGTACCTTTTGACTGAATCCGAATTTACAATATTGGGTAAGATTTTCCCATCCATTTCAATTAGAATCAATGCTCCTCCGGAGAAAGCCTTTTTCACAACGTAAGGCCCCTCCCAATTTGGTATCCATTTCCCTCTGAAATCTTTTTGGATGGGGAGTATCTTTTTCAACACTAAATCCCCTTCATTAAATTCCCTTAGGTGAACCTTTTTTGTCATAAGCTTGTATCATTCGTTTTTGGTACATCTGACCATGCTGGATAACCCTTAGCCTTTTTTCCTCGATCAAATTCAACTGATCATAACGAGACTGGATCCATTCTGCTTCATCTAAATTTAGTTCTGACAAAACTCGAAGAGAAGGTATTTCCACTTCAATGGGTAAAACTGCTTCCATCCATAGACTACTGAGAAAGGTGCTGTCCCAGTAGAAGTCCTGACAGACGTTCGATAAGCATAGAAGGCAAATGGTAGCTTTTCATGCCAATCTTTATAAGTTTCAGTCATTTTCCCCACAATCTTCTTAATGTTTTTATTGGCAGCTTTCACAGCACCATTCATTTTTGGGCGAGACGGCTACGGGTTATGGTGTTTGATCCTGAACTGACTACAAATTTCTGCTATTGTACTGTTGTTCAAGTTGAACGCATTATCTGATATGATCCTCTCAAGCATTCCATATCACATATGATTTCCTTTTTTAAAAATCTGCTAACTGCCGATTTAGTAACGTTGGCATATGAAGCAGCCTCTACCCATTTGGTGAAATAATCAATAATCACAAAAATAAATCGATGCCCATTTGAAGCTTTCGGCGAAATTGACCCAATGACATCCATGCCCCATATAGAAAAAGGTCATAGAGATGTCATAACATGCAAAGGCGAAGGAGGCACATGAATCTTGTCACCATAAATCTAGCATTTGTGACATCTTTTGGCATAATGGATGCAATTCCTTTCATAGTAGACCAATAATACCCGAACCTCATAATCTGCCTAGCCATTGTAAAGCCATTTGCATGGGTTCCACAGATGCCCTCATGGACTTCTTCCAAAATTTTCTTAGTTTCAATAGCATCTACGCATCTCAATAGTACCTAATCTTTTCTTCTTTTGTACAAGATTTCACCATCTAAGACGTAGTCACAAGCTAGTCTTCTTAATTTCCTTTTATCATTCTCAGTTGCTTGATTAGGATATTCACGATTTCTTATATATTGTAATATATTGTGGTACCAAGGGTGATCATCTCTTTCTTTCTCCTCCACGTTATAACAATGAGCTGGGGCTTCGTGAATACTCATCTGAATGGGCTTTACATCCTCTTGTTTGCTAATTTTGATCATGGAAGCCAAAATAGCCAAAGCATCTGCCATCTGGTTTTCATCCTGTGGAAGATAGCTGAAAGTAATATCATCAAACTCTTCAATTAACCCTAGAACTATCTTTCGATAATTGACCAATTTGGGGTCTCTTGTCTCCCATTCTCCTTTCAGTTGGTAGATCACTAGTGCGGAATCTTCATATACTTCCAATACTCTGATCTTCCGTTCTATGGTTGCACGCAGTCCCATGATACATGCTTCATATTTAGCCATATTATTCGTGCAATCAAAATCCAATTTACATGTGAACGGATAATGATCTAGAATTGCCCTAATTCTGTTACCCACAGCATTCGATGCTCCATCAAAATTCAACTTCCAAAGATGTTCTTTTGCAACATTTTCTTCAGTAGCTGCCGCATACATCAACTCTTCATTGGGGAAATCAAAATTTAAGGGCTCATAATCTTCTAGAGCTCTACTCGCCAGAAAATCTACTACTGCACTTCCCTTTACAGCTTTTTGGCTCACATAAACTATGTCAAATTTCGAGAGCAAAATTTGTCGTCTAGCCATCCTTCTATTCAAGGCATTTGACTCCATCATATATTTTAGAGGGTCCAACTTCGAGATTATCCAAGTCGTATGATATAACATGTATTGTCGCAATCTCCTAGTTGCCCATATCAGGGCACAACATAACTTCTCAATTGGTGAATATTTCATTTCACACTCAGTAAATTTCTTGCTGAGGTAGTATATTGCCCTTTCTTTTCGTCCCCACTCGTCGTGTTGTCCAAGTACATATCCCATAGAGTTATTAAATATCGTTAAATACAGTATTAATGGCCTATTTGGGCAAGGAGGTAACAATACTGGGGGGCTTGACAAGTACTGTTTGACTTTATCAAAAGCTTCTTGGCGTTCATCATCCCACACACCCGGGTTGTGCTTCTTAAGGAGACGAAATATAGGATCACATCTCTCAGTTAACTGTGAGATAAACCGAGCAATGTAGTTTAATCTTCTAAGGAAACCTCGGACTTCTTTTTGAGTGTGTAGAGGAGGTAATTTTTGTATAGCCCTGACCTTGTCTGAGTCAATCTCAATTCCTCTTTTACTAACTACAAAGCCCAACAATTTTCCAGATCTAGCTCCAAAAGTACATTTTGTTGGATTGAGTTTTAATTGGAATTTTTTCAATATCAGGAATAACTTCCTCAAAACTTGGATGCGTTCCTCTTCTGTTCGGGACTTTGCAATCATATCATCAATATATACTTCAATTTCTTTATGCATCATATCATGAAATAAGGTTACCATGACCCTTTGATATGTCGCACCCGCATTTTTAATCCAAACGGCATCACCTTATAACAAAATGTACCCCCACAAGGTTATGAAGGTGGTCTTCTCCATATCCTCAGGATGCATCTTTATCTGATTATACCCTGAGAAACCATCCATGAAAGAAAACAGTGAAAAGCCTACCATGTTATCCACTAGAGTATCAATGTGCGGCAAAGGAAAATTGTCCTTTGGACTAGTTTTATTTAAATCTCTGTAATCCACACACATCCGTACTTTCCCATCTTTCTTAGGAATAGCCACAATGTTGGCCACCCATTCCGAGTATTTGACCACCTGCAGGAATCCAGCATTAAACTGCTTCTTGACTTCTTCTTTTATTTTTAGCACAATATCAGGTCTCATCCTTCTGATTTTTTCCTGAACTAGCTTGCAATCTTCTTTTTTTGATGGGGAAACGGTGTACTACAATATCAGTGCTTAACCCAGGCATATCTTGGTATGACCATACGAAGACATCTTTGAATTCCTAAAGCAACCCAACAAGGTCTCACTTTATTTTTTCAGTTATGCACGTTCCGATTTTTACTACCTTTTCCCTCTTATGGGGTCATAATGTCCACTGTCTTCTTGTGAGGTAGAATTTGTTTCTCCTCTTGTTCTACCATCCTTAACAAGTCTGAAGATAAGTCGTTGTCTCTCTCATCTTCAAAGTTCTGAGATCCCTTTGAACATATGTCTTGCTCAAATAGTGATTCTGAGTCAATAGCAACGTCACTCATGTCGTTGATATCTCGGAACCTATTGAAGGTTCAAAGGAATGTACAATAAATAAATTCAGGAATAATTATTTATATTTTATTATTATGAATGAAATGAAAGAATGATTTGGAAGAGAATCCAAAGAATGAAAAGGAAAACAATAGTATAAAAAAAATGAAAGAATTTAAAATGAAAGAATATTTACTCCAAATAATAGCAAAAATAATAATGTTTGAACATGAGCCTATTTCATAAAAGAAATCTTATTGCTTCTAGGCCTAAAGCAACAAGTGTGTTTGGAATATTACTCTGAGTACGCTCTAACTACTATAGGAATTTCTTCAGCAGTCCAATTGTCCAAAACACTCCCAGGTTCATAAGGGCGGATATCTGATAAGATCCTTCCTCAAATTGTATCTTCAGATATAGCATTGATGTATACATTTCTCAACATTTTCTCAATGCCCTCTTTCTTTGACATCCTTTGTTCAACATGTATAATTCCTCATAATATGAAGGTTTTAGAAATATGGGGAATTATCATGGGTTCCCATTTGATTTCTTCACCACTCACACGTGCCCTTCTTCTTTCATACCTTTTCTCTAGCTATTTCTTCTTTTGCTTTGCGTCTGGCTTGAACCTTAAGCCAAAGCGATCCCGTTTATCTTTCAGCATTGGAGCCTCAACTCTACCCTAGAGATGTCTTCCAAGCCCTTTCCAACCTTTGATACATATTCCTTGCGAGTATCGTAACGGTGCTTGGTTGATTGGTTTTTTGTTGGTTTCCAGATTAACTCTTTCTTCTTAAATAGTTTTTAATTAATTAGGACCTTTTTATGAATTTTAATGCATATAGTGCTATGTAATGCAATGCAAATGCATGAAATGAATGTAAAGAAGGTGTCGATTTTGATTCAATTCCATTTAGAAAACTTTACTAGAAAACAAAGTTTTTTACATAAAATCAAGTTACAAATAAGGAGCTTTAATTTTCCTAACCAGTAAAGCTAGCTCCTGTCCCCGATCTGGCTGTAACTCATACTTCACACCCAGTATATCCGCTTGTACTGCCAAAGTCTGCAGGTAATCAGCTATCTCTCAAATTTGGGTTACAGCTTCTTTCATAATATAATCTCTATTTCTGACCTGATTCTGAGAGTAGTGAAGCTCCTCTTTTCAACGCTCTTTATTCACCTCTAGGGACTCAATACGGTTTTGACAATTCTGTAATGCCATCTCTAATTCTTTAATTTTCTTTTTCATTTCTTCGATTTTGCTCAAACTTGCTTTTAGTTCCATCACAGAATTTCGGTTTCGATGATGATAGAGAGACCTTTCCAACTCAGCCACCCTAGACTTTAGTTCATTTCTTCCATTTTGGCTTTCTAACATTTTCTTTTCTAAAATCTCATTTCGGGCCTGCACTTCTCGAAATTTCTTTTCCCATTGTTCAACCTTAGCTTTTTCCTCTTAAACCTCTTGCCGCCATTGATCTGAAGTTTTCCTTAGCCCAGCTGTTCTCATTGATAGACGCAACTTCTTGTAACTTGTCTTCAGGTTATCCAAATCTTCCTCAGCTTAGTTATTCCTCTTTTTTAACTTTTCAGCCTCTGACTTTTGAACGTCTACATCCAACCTTAAGTGCATCTTTTCTTCCTCTAACTGCTCTATTTTCTTCCCAAGCTTTGAACTCTATTTTTTAAAGTCCTGCTTTATAATTTCTAATTCTGATGGGACTACTCGTAAGCATTCCTCCACTGATTTAGCACCTTCTAAATTTGGCCTCGGAATATTATCATTAACCCTTTTGCTTAACCACACATTATACTCAAGAGTTGTCATTTTGTCTATAATCACTCTTTTCATCCAACGAGTTTGCTTCCAAGCATTAGCAATTTCCCGATCTCTTTTCTTATAATTTTCTCCTCTTTAAGAGAATTCACTTTGAGCTAACTCGTGCATTGTCGGCACAAACTATCTGGACTTATACTGTCTTGTTGCAAGCAAATGAGCATATACAATGGCTCCCCAAATTCCAGGTAAAGGGACCCAATCAAAGCTTCCACATCTATAAAGGATCTCATCAGGCACCATCCATGGAGCTCTCCATTCAATATCTTCTTCTTGGAGATTCTGAAAAATCATCATCCATTTTTCTTCTGATATATCTTTCCACCTTGACGTAGCCACTTCTTCTTTTAAAGGTAAATAATTCTCACAGAAAGATTGGTAAGAGACTTTATCTACTTTCCAGAAGTGACCATGAAACCATACCATCAAAAACTGTGCACATCCAACAAACCTACCTTCTCCTACTCTTCGACATGCATTTAAGGACCTGAAGGTCTCAACAAGAATTGCAGGGACAAGTGTAACTTGCTTATCCAACCGATCAAATAAATCCGTAGCTGCTTCATCTATATGCCTTAGAGCTTTAGGGAATATGACTAATCCATAAATGATCAAAGCAAATATATCAATTTTCCTCTTTACGTTAGGGTGCACCAAGATCAAATCTCTCAAGTTCACCCAAGAAATACATTTTCCCTCGCCCTTTTGCTGAATTCGAGCTGAAACCCACTACTCACTCATTCCAGTAATATTCATCAACTTCCTCACAAAAGAAGGAACATTAGTAGCCCTAGTGTAAACTTTATCGACTTGGATCCCTGGACAGCGAAGTAAAGGGATGTATTCCTCCACAGTAGGCACCAAGTCCACCTTCCCAAATGTGAAACAACTATATGCAGAATTCCAGAACTGAACCATAGCCCGAAACAAGTGCTTATCTACCTTGACATCAAGTAAATAAGAAATGTCACCATAACTGCAGTAGAACATCTGCTTAGTCTCATCCTCCCAATGAGTCCAAATATCCCTCAATTCTTGAAGCTCATTTTGCGTCACACTGATGCAGGTGAAGTGCCATAGCTCCGACATGTATCCTTCAGCTAGACTGTCCCCTTTTTCCAATTGCAACTCTTCTGACCATGTGTGGACAGCCGTGTTATCCTCCACTTTATCAAGAAATTTGTTTTCCATATAAAACTTTCTAACTTAGCAATTGAATAGAAACTAACACCTCTTCAATTTGAAATGACATGCAAAATAATAAAAAAAATCAAAACACAAGTCAGTATCGCATAATAAAATCCCAAAACAAGTAAAATATTATCAAACACCTATCTGGGTAACAGCTAAAGTTCGGCATAACTATACCTAGGGTGGGCTCTTAGGGTTGCTATATGCGGCTTGGTTCTAAGGAATGGGCACCTGAACCAGTAGATTCCTCAATCCTCACCTATTATAGGCTCATATAGATCGAGTTCGGTTCAGGGGAATACATTTCCCTATGGCCATATGGAGATGAAAATCTCACGAAGCACATAGGTACGAATGTATCCCAGAAGTAGTCTACACTAGCCCATACGGAGGTGAAAACCTCACGGAGGCATAGTTTCTCACTTCCACTCAAAGGCGTAACGACAACGGTCATGCAATGTAAATGCAAGTATTCTACAAAAACTCAACATCATAGTACCAGCAAATGCATCAAAAGAAACATGATTTTTCCAAAACAATTTTCCAAATTTTCAATCAAAAGGACAAAAATTAATCAATCTATGGCCTGACTCTCAACCAGTTCCCAGTGGAGTCGTCAAGCTGTCGAAACCATTTTTATTTTTTGAAAAAGGGGATCGACTTTAAAAATATTGAGTCGCCACCAACCCTTTTTTGTTCAGGTGAGATTGGATCACCTTGTAAAAAATAATTTTGGTCTACGAAATAGAGAAAACAGGTTCGGGAGTCGATAACACACGAGGAAGGATTAGCACCCTCGTATGCCCAAAACTGGTACCAAATTGATTAACTAATGTCTTTATGTTGAAAATCTAAAAATTTAAAAATGTAATCTTTTTTGGAAAAGGCTTGTCGAAACCATTTTTAAATTCTTGAAAAACGGGGGTCGACTTAAAAAAAACAGAAATGGAGTCGCCACCAATCCCTTTTTACTTAGGTGTGATTGAATCACCTTGTAAAATGTTTTATTTTAAAACATTTGATTTTTGGTCTACAAAAGACAAGAAAACAGGTTTGGGAGTCGGTTACATATGAGGAAGGGTTAGCACCCTCATAACGCCCAAAATTGGTACCTAATCGATAAAATTATGTCCAAATGTTAAAAATTTAATAAAAATTAAAAATATGATTTCAAAAAAAAACTTGAACAGTTTGATTTAAAATTTGAGATTTCTTTGTTCCGAAAGAATACAAACATCACATCCAGCACGTTAGGACACGATATTTTATTTAAAAGATATTTAGTTATTTAGTCAAACGGAAAATCGAAACCCAGCACGTTAGGGCACTATTTCCCGAATTTTTAAATACAAAACATTGCCTTATTTTAAAACCTTTAGGTAAAATATAGTAATTTTGCAAAATGCATTTTATTTTAAAATGATGATCTATGAAAATATTACATTAATACATTATCAAACATAAATATCAAAAGCAATTGTGAAATAATAACATTTCATATTAATATAGGCAATAAAAGAAATAATAATATAAAATACGACTAATAAAAATATCTAGTCTAAAGCAATTGTAAATAAATGAAGAATTATAAACAAATATGATAAATAATAAATAAAAAATACAAAATACAAAATAAATATGAACACTTTTCATGCAAGTTGAAAATTTTCATACAATGACATATACCTAATAATAAATAAATGCTAAAAAATAAAAATATATATTAAGAAAATAAATAAAATACATTTTAAAATAAATAAATAATTTATAACTTCAAATAAAAAAACATATTTATAGTAATCTAATATATAAAACTACATTTTTATGAATAAATAATATATTATACAATATAAATAATTTTAGATAAAATAAAATTTTTTAAAAAAATAATATAGGATATAATACTATATAATATACAAAATTTTAAAATATATAATATAATAACTAATATATAAGTCTAAAAATAATATGTAATAAAAATAATTAAATCAAATAAAATAATAAATAATAATAGTTTAAAATACTTAAGGATAATATATAATAAAAAATAAACAAGTTTAATAAATTAATATATGAATAATAAGAGTAATATAATATTTTAACATAATAACATAATTAAATATAGTATTATAATGAAATAAAATAAAAATAAAAAATAAAGAAAGAAAGAAGGATTAAATAGCAAATAAAATAAGTATAAAATGATTAAATTAAAACGCGTGTCGCACTGCAGGGACTCATTAGGCAATTACGCCTTTTTCTCAAAACGACGTCGTTCTAATTTTTAGCCCTTAAAGCAGTCCAAGGGACTAAATTGAAGCAAAGTATAAGTTTTTGGGCTAATTTAAAATAAATAAAAAGTTGAATTGAACGAAATTAAACTTAATGAGGTAACAGAGGGACTAAAAGGGTAATTTTCCCTTTTTTATAAAACGCGCGAATCCTCCCTGAGTTTTCGGGTCAACACGCGAATCCTGGCCCTTTAAACGACGTTGTTTTAATGCCTATTGGCTTAGGCAAAAATGGCGCAGTTTTTTTACTGCTATACAAGTAAAAAACACAGAAAAAATTTCATTTTAAACACTTAACAAAAAAAAATTAGAAACCCCCCTAAATTTTCTCTGGCATTCCTAAAAACCTCCGTAGGTAATTTTCTAATCCCTCTTTATTTTAGTACTATTTTATGTATAAAAACATGCATGAATTAATAAAATAGCGTGAATAAAATAATAAATCACCTCTGTAAAAAAAACTACGTATTGTATTTCTCTGTATTTCTATGAATCTTTTTGTGTATATTTTTTTTGTTTGAGTCTACCCATTTTACAAATTTTATGGGGTTTTTATGACACCATAACAAATCAGAAAATAAATGTAAATCCCTATTTTTCTACTTGCTGTCGAGTTTCTTTCTTTTTGCAGGTGAATGAGAAGATCTCGGCGTCAGAGCACCATTTACGCGCTGATTGCGGCGCGAGGACAGGCTGTGTTGCTGGGGCACTTTCGGCGCAATGGAAACCTTGGGTTTCCTGTGTCCGCAAGCCATGTGGGCTACTGGGTCGGATTAATTGGGTTAGGGTTTAGCTTGGGTCTAGGTCTTAGGTTGGGATGTAATGGGCCATGGGTATGGGTCAATGGGTGTAACAGGGTGACAGTTTTGGAGTCTGGGTTAGTTTAGGTCTTTGGTCCACTAAAATTGGGCCTTGTAAAATGGACATTTTATTTTTATTTATTTTTTATTTTGTTTTTTCTGAATAAAATGGGCCCGGGCAAAATGGGCTGACTACAACTACCCCTCTTTGCTCATTGTCGCGTAACGAGAATAGAGTAAAGACTTTAAAAGGCCCAATTTTGCCCGGTCTTTGCCGAGCCTTGACTTCTTGGTCCTCGTCTTCTTCAACTGGCTTCCAACTCCATTGTAACTTCAACGGTATTGGAACTTCATTTTGATTTTAATATGTTTCATAGCTTCAATCTGCTTCACCGCAACTTCAGGAAGGCAATATCAGCTATATTTAATCTGCTCCGCTGCAAACTCAAGGATGCCATATTAGTATCTTCGATCTGCTTCCTACAACTTCAGGAAGGCAAGATCTGTTGTCTTCCTACAACTTTAGGAAGATTAGATCATCTATCTTCAGTCTACTCCGCTGCAACTTCAGGGAGATAAGGCTGAAAGTGTTTTTGATCTGCTTCCTACAACTTCAGGAAGATAAGATCTTCTGTCTTCAGTCTACTCCATTGCAACTTTAGGGGGACAAGGCTGAAAGTGCTTTTGATCTGCTTCCTGCAACTTCAGGAAGATAAGATCTTCTGTCTTCAGTCTACTCCACTGCAACTTGAGGGAGATAAGGTTGAAAGTGCTTTTGATCTGCTTTCTGCAACTTTAGGAAGATAAGATCTTCTGTCTTCAGTCTACTCTGTTGCAACTTTAGGGAGACAAGGGTGAACGTGCTTTTGATCTGCTTCTTGTAGCTTCAGGAAGATAAGATCTTCTGTCTTCAGTCTACTCCGCTGCAACTTCAGGGAGACAAGGCTAAAAGTGCTTTTGATCTGCTTCCTGCAACTTTAGGAAGATAAGATCTTCTGTCTTCAGTCTACTCCGCTACAACTTCAAGGAGATAAGGCTGAAAGTGTTTTTGATCTGCTTCCTGCAACTTCAGGAAGATAAGATCTTCAAAGTTACCGATATTGCTACACGGTCCACTAAAGGACATGTCCTGTATACTCGGTTCCATATGTTTGTGTCACATGACTAAGATGCTATGATTAGAATGAATCAAATGCTTCTAGCTACATGTGTTATGAATGTAACATGTCATGAAAATGATTCCTTTTTAATGGGTTAGGATGCAATGATTGGAATGAATCAAATGCTCCTAATGAGATTTGCTATGATGCAAAAATGTTATGAGTATGATTCCTACTCTAGGTATCATCACTCATTTGTTCTTCATTCTTATTTATCAATCATGTTCTGCTCAACAAGCTTGCCCCGATGTAATTTCTGAGTCAACTTCACTTGGATCTTGAGAACATAAGGCTTGTACCATCCTACCACAATGGGAATTGAAACTTTTTCAATCTGACCCATCTGAAATTTTCGGGGTATAGGGTTTATTTCAAATTCAACCTATTCCACCACCATTCAGGGTTTCTTAGTTTATCACACCACTTCCCTAATGTTACGACTTAATCACATCAACTCATTATTTGGTCCAATTACCATTTGGACAAAGAATAAAAAGAAATAGTCTCTATCCAGACTCTTCTTCCTCAAATATTACTATGCACATGGAAATTCTAAACAATTGTCCTGTTTCGGTTCCTTATCTTATCTAGAAATTTCTAAAGTAATATGTAGAATTTCTTTTTGTGAAATTGTTAGTTCGTCAATCATTATTTCAATGCAACACATTTATGAATAATGGGTAACAAATAAATTGATCTAAAAAAGAGTTAAAATTGAATAAATTATAAAAAATACAAAGAAAATTAACTAAGAACATATCTTTGAGAAGAAAAAGAATCCCAAGATAGTAAAATGAATAGGACAGAAATCAGATGCCCTAGATATCGCCGATTGAGCTTCTATATACAAACTTTATGAAGACTGCCTTGAGCTCAACATGTGTTTAGAAGACCCAAAGTACTTTGTTGATGCCCCGATATGCAACATTCTTCATTTCATTGTTGATTCAAGTGTAGCAAGATGACTGCGTGTCCATTCAAAATTTGAGCCGCCCTTTTCGGGTTTTCAACTCAAAGCCCCTTTGGTCTCAATGCGCCTTTTGTGGGTTTTCACCTTGGCCTCTCCATTTTTTTTAGAAACTCAAAGCGCCTTTTTGCAGGTTTTCACTTTGGCCTCTTCTCCTTTTCAAGTAAAATACTTTTTGACTTAGTCAGAGTTCACAGGGTTGGGTAAACGTTTCCCATCCATTTCAGTCAAGATCAGTGCTCCTCCAGAGAAAGCCTTCTTCACCACATATGGTCCTTCCCAATTCGGCATCCATTTTCCTCTAAAATCCTTTTGTATGGGAAGGATCTTTTTCAATACAAGGTCCCCTCATGAAACTTTCTTGGGCGAACTTTCTTATTATAGGCTCGCATCATTCATTTTTGGTACATCTGACCATGACGAATAGCCCTTAGCCTCTTTTCTTCAATTAAATTCAACTGATCATATCGAGTCTGGATCCATTTAGCTTCATCTAGCTTTATTTCTGACAAAACTCGAAGAGAAGGAATTTCCACTTCAATGGGCCTCTATTCCATAGACTAACGAGAAGGGCATTGCCCCAGTAGAGGTTCTAACGAACGTTCGATAAGCATGGAGTGCAAACAGTAGTTTCTCATGCCAATCCTTATAAGTCTCAGTCATCTTCCCTACTATCTTCTTGATATTTTTGTTGGCCGCTTCTACTGCCCCATTCATTTTTGGACGATATGGTGACGAGTTGTGGTGTTTGATCCCAAATTGACTACAAACCTCTGCTATCGTACTGTTGTTCAAGTTCAATTTGTTGTCTGATATGATCCTCTTGGGCATTCCATATCGACAAATAATCTCCTTTTTCAAGAACCGACTAACCATTGACTTAGTAACGCTAGCATAAGAAGCATCCGCTACTCATTCCGTGAAGTAGTCAATTACCATGAAGATGAATCGATGCCCATTTGAAGCTTTTGGTGAGATTGGTCCAATAACATCCATGCCCCACATGGAAAAAGGCCATGGGGAAGTCATAACGTGCAAACGTGACGGAGGCACATGAATTTTATCTCTTTAGATGTAGCATTTATGACATCTCTTAGCATAGTTGATACAACCACCATCCATGGTGGACCAATAATATCCAAATCTCATTATCTGTCTGGCCATTGTGAATCCATTAGCGTGTGTTCCACAAACGTTCTCATGAACCTCTTCTAGGATTTTCCTAGCTTCAACTGCATCAACACACCTCAATAGTACTTGATCTTTTCTTTTTTGTACAAGATATCCCTGTCTAAAACATAGTCAGAGGCTAACCTTTTTAAAGTCCTTTTCTCATTCTCAGTGGCATGCTCCGGGTATTCACGATTTTTTACGTATCATAATACATCCTGGTACTAAGGGTGATCATCTTTTTCCTCCTCTTCCACATTATAACAATGAGCTGGAACTTCAAAGATACTCATCTGAATAGGTCTCATATCTTCTGGTTTGTTTACTTTGATCATAGAAGCCAGGGTTGCCAAAGCGTCTGCCATCTGGTTTTCATCGCGTGGGAGATAATTGAAAGTAATGTCATCAAATTCCTCAATCAATCTCAGAATTATTTTTTGGTAATCAATTAGTTTGGGATCTCTTGTTTCTCACTCTCCTTTAAGCTGGTAGATTACTATGGCAGAATCTCCATATACTTCTAGCACTCTGATTTTACGCTCTAAGGCTGCTCGAATTCCCATGATAGAGGCTTCATATTCCGCCATGTTATTTGTGCAATCAAAATCCAGTTTGCATGTGAATGGGTAATGATCACCACTAGGGGATACCAAGATTGCCCCAATTCTATTTCCCATAGCATTTGACGTTCCATCAAAGTTTAGCTTCTACGGACATTCTTCAGTATTTGCCACATACATCAGCTCTTCATTTGAGAAATCAAAGCTCAAAGATTCATAATCTCCAAAGCACTGCTAGCAAAAAATTCTGCTACTGCGCTTTCTTTTGTAGCCTTTTGGTTCACATAAACTATATCTAATTCAGACAGCAAAATTTGCCACCTTGCCATCCTTCCATTCAAAGCAGTTGACTCCATCATATACTTTAACGGATCAAGCTTCGATATTAACCATGTAGTATGATATAGCATGTACTGCCCCAACCTCCGAGTTGTCCAAATCAAGGCGCAACACAATTTCTCAATTGACGAATATCTCATTTCACAATTAGTGAACTTTTTACTGAGATAGTATATCGCCTTTTCTTTTCTTCCTGACTCATTATATTGACCAAGCACATATCCCATGGAGTTATTGAATACTGAAAAATACAGTATTAATTGTCTATCTAGATTAGGCGGAGATAGTACTAGTGCATTTGACAAATATTGTTTGACTTTGTCAATAGCTCTCTGGCATTCATCGTCCCATACACCTTGGTTGTGTTTCTTGAGAAGTCCGAAATATGGGATCACATTTCTCAGTTAATTGTGAAATAAACCGAGCAATATAATTTAACCTTCCAAGAAAACCTCGGACTTCCTTCTGAGTGCGTGGTGGAGGCAATTCTTGTATTGCTTTGACCTTGTTTGAGTCAACTTCGATTCATCTCTCGCTGACAACAAAACCTAGTAATTTCCCTGACCGAGCTCTGAAAGTACACTTTGCTGGGTTGAGCTTCAATTTAAATTTTCTCAATCTCAAAAACAACTTCTTCAAAACTTCAATGTGCTCCTTTTCTGTTCGCGATTTGGCAATCATATCATCAACATATACTTCAATCTCTTTGTGCATCATGTCGTGGAACAACGTTACCATGGCCATTTGATATGTTGCCCCAGCATTCTTTAGTCCGAATGGCATTAATTTATAGCAAAAGGTACCCCATAGTGTTATGAAGATAGTTTTCCCCATATCCTCAGGATGCATCTTGATCTGATTGTATCCTGAAAAGCCATCCATGAAAGGAAACAGCGAGTATCCCGCTGTATTATCCACCAATGTGTCGATATGCGACAAAGGGAAATTGTCCTTTGGGCTAGCTTTATTTAAATCCTTATAATCTACACACATCCAGACTTTTACGTCCTTCTTGGGGATAGGAACAATGTTGGCAACCCACTCTGAGTATTTGACCACTTGTAGAAAACCAGCATCAAACTGTTCCTGGACTTCTTCTTTTATTTTCCACACTACATCAGGCCTCATCCTTCGTAGCTTTTGCTGAATTGGCTTGCACTCTTCTCTTATGGGAAGGCGATGCACCACAATGTCGATATTTAGCCCAGGCATATCTTGGTACGACCATACAAAGACATCCTTGAATTCTCGTAGTAACTCAACAAGGTCTTGTTTTGTCTCCTCAGCTATGCGCGTCCCAATTTTCACAACCTTTCCTTCCTCTAAGGCTATGTTCTCTACCTCCTCCTCATGGGGTAAGATTTGTTTCTCCTTTTGCTTTACCATTCTTAACAGATCTGGAGATAAATCACAATTTCAATCACCTTTAAAATCCTAAGATTCCTCTAAACACATGTCCTGCTCAAAGTGGACCTCTGGATCTGTATTATCGTTGTTCACATCATTGATATCTAGGGACCTGTAATGGGTACCAAAGAATGTACAAAGAACAAATGAATTCGAGGACAACTATTCACATGATATGAATGAAAAATATAAAATTTGGAATGAAATTAGAAAGTCAAAAGAATAAAATGAAAGAATATTTACTCAAGTTGATTATCAAAAATGTATTTTATTGAAACGATAATTTTTGAACATGAGCCTATTTCACAAAAGAAATCTTATTGTTCCTAGGCTAAAAAACAACAAGAGCATTCTGAATATTACTCTGTATAATCTCTAAAAACTACAGGAAGTTCCTTTGCAGTCTAATTGTTCAAAACGCTTCCAGGTTCATAAGGGCGAATGCCCAACAGGTTTCCTTGTTCAATTTCTTCCCCGTGTATGGCATTGATGTGAAGACTTTCCACCTCTCTCAGGGTGAATTATCCATCCGGATACAAAAGTTTGGGATATGTGGGGGAGTGTCATCGATTCCCATTGGACTTCTTTTCCATTCAACCGTGCCCTCATTCTTTCTTACTTTTTTCTCGATTTCCTTATTCCTTTGTTTGGCATCTAGCCTGAACCCAAGCCAAAACGGTCTCTCTTTTTTTTCAGCATCGGCACTTGAACTTCCCCTTGGAGATGTCTGCCCAGTCCTTTTCCTGGTAAGGCTCCTTTCCCCACCATCAGTTGTAAGCCCATCCTCGTGGTCTTGGATATCTTAGGCTCCGGAACTTCATTTCCTTCTAAAATGAATGTTGCATTGATGAACTCTAAAGACTAAAAAGAACACTCAATGGCCTCCTCATTTGTCTCTACATATGGTGTGTCATTGGTAACAGTCGCTATGATGTCTTCCTCCATATTTATAGTGACCAGTCGACCATCTGTCACCAGTTTCAGTTTTTGATGCAAAGATGAGGGCACTGCCCCTGCTGAATGAATCCAAGGTTTTCCTAGCAAGCAATTGTACGAGGGCTTGATATCCATCACCAGAAAATCCACTTCATACGTGTTTGGCCCAATCTGCAATGGTATATCAATTCTTCCCATCACTCTTCTTTCGGTGCCATCAAATGCTCTCACTATGTTCTGGCATGTCTTCATGTGAGAACTGTCTATCAGCAACCTCTTCAGTGTCGACAACGGTAAGACATTTAAGGCTGATCCATTATCGATTAACACGCTCAGTAGAGTATATTCCTTACAACGAGTAGTTATGTGTAGGGCCTTGGTTGATCCCATTCCCCCAGGTGGAATTTCATCGTCACTGAAGGAAATAAAATTATCAGCACTTATGTTACCAACTAATCGGTTAAGTTTATTAACATATATATCTTTAGTAACGTAAGTCTCATTCAGCACTTTCATCAAAGCCTCACAATGTACATCTGAACTTAAAAGTAAGGCTAGTACTGATATGTGAGCCGGTTGGTTGTACAACTGCTCTACCACGCTATATTCACTGTGCTTCAAGAATTTTAAAAATTTTTTAGCCTCTTCCTCCTTCACAGGTTCGTTGATAAGAGCGCCAGGTTCTTTCTTTATTTCAACTGCCATAATCTTTTATCTTACCGGTTCTGTTCTAATGTTTACCGAGTCGTAACGCCTCCCACTTAGTGTGTAGAATCCCTCACTTTGGACCTCCTTGGAAGTGCTAGCTGAGTATTCCACTCCCGGTGTCATCACGTTACAATTGTAATTTCATGGTACCATCTTGTTATCCTTGTAAGGAAAGGACACAGGTTTATGGATTATAATTTTAGGCGCAATTTGCACTCCACCTTCTGTATTTCTCAGTCGGGAAATGATTATCCTTGGATAATTGACTTTCTAATTTGTCAACTCTCCTTCAGTTGCATGTATGTTTCCTCCCTCTAAGCCTTCTTCATAAAACTCCAATTCTTTATTGTCCATAAGGCTCTGATCAGGACCCTAAACTTAGTACATTCCTGGATCCCATGTCCCTCTGCTTCATGGAACTCACAGTAGTTCCTTGGTTCTTCACCTCCTTCCTCAAAACTTGATTTTATGAGTCCCCTTCTTATCATTTCCTTTCACACCATTCTCAATGGGGTTTTTACCTCCGAGATATCCCCTTTAATCTTCCTCACGACATTTTCCCCAATCGCATTTATCCCCTTGTCTCCATGATTGGTAATGGGTTCTCCGTACTGGGTGTATCATCAAACTTGACAATCCCCATCTTGATGAGCCTCTCAACTACCTTTTTGAAGGCAGTGCAGTTTTCTATTAAATGCCTCGATATTCCAGCGTGGTAATCACAATGAGCGTTGAGTCATACCATTTAGGATATGGGGGTTGTAACGGCTGTAGATAATATGGGGACACTACGCGTGCATCGAATAAACTTTGATACAACTCCTTATATGTCTTTGGGATTGGCATAAATTGGAGCTTTTTAAAATTTTATCTTGGGCCTGATTCTTGTCTTGTCGACCCTTGTTGCCCGGTAGTAACTACTTTCAGCTGGCTAACAGTAACGGCCTTTGAGTATCCTTTGTTATATATACTCGTATTGTTAACCTCATTTTCTTTTTTCCTAGGAGTAGATCTCCTAGTGGTTTCTCCTACTTCAATCGTGCCACCCCTTATGGCATTTTCTATCATTTCTCCTGCCATCACTATATCTGTGAAGCTCTTGGTGGTACTTCCTATCATATGGGTGATAAATGGTGCCTTTAAAGTATTGATAAACAGCATGGTGGTTTCCTTTTCCAGGAGAGGTGGTTGAACTTGCATGGAAACTTCCCTCCATCTTTGCGCGTATAGCCTGAAGCTTTTATTCGATTTCTTTTCCATGTTTTGTAACATGATTCTATAAGGCGTCATGTCTGTGACATGATTGCACTGTTTCATGAAGGCTTGGGCTAAGTCTCTTCATGGGCTAATATTAGCACGGCTAAGTTGATTGTACCACCTGGACGCTGCCCCCACTAAATTGTGTTGGAAACAATGAATCAAAAGTTGATCATTATTCATATAGCCAGTCATACGTCTACAGAACATAGTGATGTGGGCTTCAGGGCAACTAGTCCCATTGTACTTCTCAAATTCTGGCATCTTGAATTTATGAGAAAGCACCAGATCTGGGATCAAACTCAAGCCCTTTGCGTCAATACCATGGTGATGGTCAGCATTTTCCAAAGCCTTAAATTTTTCTTCCAACCATCTATAGGGATCTTCCAACTGTCTTGAAGATTCAGTTCTGATCCCCTCTCTCTCTATTATGTCTAGGTCAGGGATAACAGGATTAGCAGGGTTATCCCCTGGGTTGGATCCTGTGCCAACTTGAAAATTCATGGGCACTCCAGTTTCACCTTGCCCTTGCTGAGGCCTAATTGTAACAGGTGGCCTTCTGGGATATTCCTCAGGCTGTGTTTGCACGTGTGGTGGAGTGAATCCCCTAGGAAAATCCTCATTGTCTTCAGCGTTAACTATGGGACCTTTTCCTTTGGCCATTGCCCCACTCAGCATCTGGGCCATTTGAGTCATCATGTTCCTTTGAGCCTCCAACATCTGATCCCTTATCTCTTGTTGGAGTTTTGCCATTTGCTCTTACATCTGGTTTTTAATATCTCTTTAGAATTGCTCCAGTCTTTGATCTATTTTCTTTGATTTGGCACATGTACCGTAGGGGTATTCAACTTTTAGATTTTCCTTCTCTTTCTTTCTCTTCTTCTGTTATAATTTCAACTGATTAGACTCTCTCTATGGACTTAAATGCATATGATATGATGTAATGCAAATGCATGAATGCAAAGAGGCATCGATTCTGATTCAACTTCATTTTAGAAAACTTTATTAGAAAACAAAATCCTTTACATAAAATGCATTACAAACGTGCTTTCGCCCTAAGGCCCAAAGTTCTGATTTTCTTAAATAACAAAGCTAATTCTTGACCACGATCTAATAGTAGCTCATACTTTGTGCTCAATGTATCAGCATGTGTTCCCAAAGTCTGTAGATGATCAGCTACTTCTCGAATCTAGACTATCGCTTCACCCATGAGGTAATCCCGACTTCTAACTTGATCATGAGAATGGTGAAGCTCTTCCTTCCAATGCCCTTCTTTTGTTTCAAAAAGCTCGATCTGAAGTTCACAACTGTGCAATGCTAATTCTAACTCTTCAATCTTACCCTTCATTTCCTCAATCTTGTTCAGGCTTGACTTTAACTCGATCGCGGAATTACGGCTTCGATGGTGATGAAAAGACCGTCCAAGTTCATCCACTCTAGCTTTTAATTCTTCTTTTTCACTTCGACTTTCTGACAAACTCTTCTCTAAGGCCTCATTTTACGCTTGCATTTCTTGAAATTTCCTCTTCCAATAGTCAGCTTTGGCCTTTTCCTCCTGGACCTCCTGTTGCCACTGTTCCATCTTCATTGACAGACGCATATTCTTATATTCTGTTTTCAACCTATCTCGATCTTCCTCAATCTTCCTTTTCTCTTTTCTTACTTTCTCGGCTTCTGGTTTCTGAACATCCACATCTAGCCTCAAGTACATCTTTTCTTCTTCTAGCTTCTCTATCTTCTTTCTGAGCTCTAAACTTTGCCTTTCAAAGTCTTGCTTTATATCTCTAACTCTGATGGGACCACTTGTAAATACTCCTTCATCGATCAAGCACCCTCCAAACTTGGCTCAAGGATGTTATCATTGATCCTTTTGCTCGACCACTCCTTATATTTCGGGGTTGTCATCAGCCCTCCAGTCAATATCTTCATACGGCGAGCCTGCTTCCAAGCCTCAGAAATCTCTCGAATCTTCTTCTTATAATTATTCCCCTTATATGAGAATTCACTTTAAGCTAATCCATATGTCGTCGGTATAAACTGTCTTGCTTTGTATTGCCTTAGCATGAGTAACGGCGCATATCCAACAGCTCCCCATATTCCAGGCAGAGGTACCCAATCAAAATTTCTGCACCTATAAAGGATTTCATCGGGAACCATCCAAGGAGCTTTCCACTCAACATCTTCAGCTCGAATGTTTAAAATTTTCATCCATCTTTCCTCTGCTATATCGTCTCTCCTTGTCGTAGTCGTGGCCTCCTTTAAGGGAGAATAACCTTCAGAGAACACTCGGTAAGGAACCCTATCAACCTTCCAAAAATGACTGTGAAACCAAACCAATAATAACTATGCGCATCCGATGAATCTACCTTCACCAGCTCTCCAACATGTATTTAAAGATCTAAACGTCTCGACTAATATCGTAGGTACAGGCGTGACTCCTTTGTTCAGTCAGTCAAATAAATCGGTAACTGCTTCATCTATAAGTCTTAAAGCTCTGGGGAAGATCACCAAACCATAAATAGATAAGGCAAAGACGTCAATCTTCTTCTTTTCATCTGGATGTACTAGGATCAGGTCTCTCAAACTCACCCAAGGTATGCATTTACCTTCACCTTTCTCTTGGATTCTAGCTGTAACCCATTGTTCACTCATCCATGTGATACTCATCAACTTCCTCACAAAAGTTGGAATATTGGCAGCCCTAAAATAAGCTTTGTCGACTTGGAACCTTGTAACACCCCAAACCCGGCCTAAACGTTACGACCGGATCTGGCATGTCACATAAAAGGGTTGTTTAAAAACTGCGCGTTTGTTAAAAATTTCGAGTTTAAATATTTATTCGCTGGTTATCCTTTTGTTAACATTTTGGAAAACGGTTATTAAGGGTTTAGGAAATTCCCGTATTGAACATTTAATAATAATAGGCAGTAATCAAATTAAAAGCTAAACCAAATAAAATACCAAAATTAAAGTTATAGTGGCCTTGTTACATAACAAAAACCCAAATAAGAATAATCTTAAAATAAGATAAAAATTGAAATTACTAAAGTTCACGAGTAGTATATCCGACGTATGGCCACCCCCGAGTCCTCCACGGCTCCCAATCCTCTATCGCTGGGAATTACCTGAAACATTTAATAAAAAGAGGGGGTGAGTTTATGAAAACTCAGTGTGTACACCCTCGTCAGTAAGAACATGCATCAAAACAATCTAGGCCGAAGCCCATTACAAATCACTTTGGGCGAAGCCCGTACAGAACAGACTGGGCTTTAGTCCTTTTAGCAGAGTATAGCAGATAATCAGATAATCAATGCGATATGATGCAGAACCCAATCCCAACCTAAGTTTCCATCCGCTACACACCGCCCGTACCTGCCAATCACACCAATGGGGATTTCTACAATCAACCCTCACCGCTACACACCATCGATGGCAGTCATGCTGCAGTTAGCTGCTCATCGTCAGAATCGTGACATAGTCACTAGAACAGATCGTGGCAGAGCCACTACAACAGATCGTGGCAGAGCCACTACAACAGATTGTGGCAGAGCCACCAGAACGCTTCCCCTTTCATAACATATTCCCAACCCCATGCAAACATATTAATTCGTGTATGCAGTATGTCCTGTATGCAAAACATATATCAAATATAAGTATAACATGAATTACCATCACAACCAGATAAACATAAAACAACATAATCAAGCTAATCAACCTCTAAGGGTATAACCGTAATTTTACCTACAATGGGTATTTTCGTAATTTACCCACCAAGGGTATTTTCGTAATTTACCTTTCAGGGGTATTTTCATAATTTACCCTTCCAAGGGTATATCAGTAATTTTTCACCTGCAATGGCCTTTCCCAAAGGCCCAAATATCGCCCCGAGTGGCTCGGTTACCATTTTCGATCTTTACTAGACTATTGGGCCTAAAACTCGATTTCGACCCATTCGGGCCCACACGCTCGTGTGGCCCACCTAACACAAATCTATCCACATATATAAGTTCCACCTAGTCTAATTCACTATATACTATATCATTATACAATTTATTCAATTGGGCCCACGGACCCATTAGGCCCACTTCGGCCCATCGCGGCCCTAAGCAGCCTCAACCCACAAGAATACTACTAACAGCCTCAACTATCGCGTCGAAGCCCCACACGTGCGCTTGCACGCTCATGTGGCTACTATTGCCGTGACCGGCACTTCGGCATTAGCCGCTCTACAACTAGAGTAGAGAGAGTTACAAACCTGATAGGAATCTGGTGCTAATCCGCGCTGCGACCACTCCTGTGCCCAAGCGCCCACCAAGGTATGTTAACTCTCCTCCTGGAATGATGCTCTTTATATAGCTAGCTCTTCACCTTCCTTCTTTGTATCTTCTCGATGTGGGATCCCTTCATCAATAGAGTTTAAATTCAACTGAAACTCCTGACGTCCAATCCGCAAAATAAATACTCCATTACTTTTCATGAGATTCGAACCCAGGTTCCCTTGTAACATAATCCACGTCGCTAACCACTTGGCCACAAGCTCCTCTTGTGTCTTAAACCATGCGCAACTAAATATAAATCTATAGCCAAATTCTAAGGTCCATGTAAAAAGAAAACCAAAATGCAAGAGCCAAGACTTGAACCTTGGACCTCCTTCCTTCCTTGTGGCGTCATCCCCTTGTCTCTTATGTGGCGTCATTTTGCCACTACACCACACACTCTACTTGTGTTATTTTCTCCACATTTTATTCTTAAGGCCTACCTATCAACTCCTAGGGTTCTTCTCGCCTAAAACCAAAATTTCCCTAAAGCCAAAGTTTGATCCCGGGACTTCATAGAAGCCCTCCAACCTTCCAAAATCACTCACCTAATAGGTCCAACATGCACTAAAGTCGTTCTCTTGTTCTCCAAAAAATTTAAACGCTACTACTTCTAAGGCCCATTGGGCCCAATCCTACTAGGCCCAATTTCGGGATGTTACAAATCTACCCTCCTTAAAGAAATTTCGTCCTCAAAATTTCCAACTAACTAATAGTCGTACATCCTAACTTACAACACTACGCCCACGCTGCGCACTCTGATTCTAATAACACTAATATACTTTTAACTAGAATTTAGAACTCTCTACACATACTCAAAACACCTAACCATTAAAGCAGATAAATATTACATATGCAACCAATTCTATATCTGAATATCACATCCAAACCAAATACACAGAATAGATACCAGAAATACAGCATATAACAAAGCAAAGTATCAGGAAACTTACGGATTTGGTGCCGGAGACTCGGGTGCCATACTTCTAGTAAAGCATATATTTCTTAAACAATATTTCAAACCAATTTTTGGAAAACGTTGACAAACCCATTCCACGGCCGAGTTTTGAAACTGGGCTCTGATACCATAATTGTAACACTCCAAACCCGACCTAAACGTTATGACCGGATCTGGCATGCCACATAAAAGGGTTGTTTAAAAACTGCGCGTTTGTTAAAAATTTTGAGTTTAAATATTTATTCGCTGGTTATCCTTTTGTTAACATTTTGGAAAACGGTTATTAAGGGTTTAGGAAATTTCCGTATTGAACATTTAATAATAATAGGCAGTAATCAAATTAAAAGCTAAACCAAATAAAATACCAAAATTAAAGTTATAGTGGCCTTGTTACATAACAAAAACCCAAATAAGAATAATCTTAAAATAAGATAAAAATCGAAATTACTAAATTTCACGAGTAGTATCTCCGACGTATGGCCACCCTCGAGTCCTCCACGGCTCCCAATCCTCTACCGCTGGGAATTTCTTGAAACATTTAATAAAAAGAGGGGGTGAGTTTATGAAAACTCAGTGTGTACACCCTCGTCAGTAAGAACATGCATCAAAACAATCTGGGCCGAAGCCCATTACAAATCACTTTAGGCGAAGCCCGTACAGAACAGAATGGGCTTTAGTCCTTTTAGCAGAGTATAGCAGATAATCAGATAAGCAATGCGATATGATGCAGAACCCAATCCCAACCTAAGTTTCCATCCGCTACACACCACCCGTACCTGCCAATCACACCAATGGGGATTTCTACAATCAACCCTCACCGTTACACACCATCGATGGCAGTCATGCTGCAGTTAGCTGCTCATCGTCAAAATCGTGACATAGTCACCAGAACAGATCGTGGCAGAGCCACTACAACAGATCGTGGTAGAGCCACCAGAACGCTTCCCCTTTCATAACACATTCCCAACCCCATGCAAACATATTAATTCGTGTATGCAGTATGTCATGTATGCAAAACATATATCAAATATAAGTATAACATGAATTACCATCACAATCAGATAAACATAAAACAACATAATCAAGCTAATCAACCTCTAAGGGTGTAACATCCTGAATTTTTGGGCCTATGCGTTTAGTGTGTGGGTATGTTTAATGTGTTAATTTAAGTGTTAAGGGTTCAGAATGGGCTCAGGTTTGGGCTGAGGCATTGATTAAATATTCTGCTTAGACACTTTAGGGCTTAAAGTAAAGTTTTTGTAGCTTATTTGACATAGTGGGCTTGTGGCCCAGAGGAAAATGATGCCACTAGGAGGAAGGGGAGTTGGCGTCATAGTCCATGAGGAGGGCCCAAATTTTGGTTGCTTGAAGCCCAAGTTATAGGGCCAAATTTCAGCATTTAAAAAGGGACTAGGAGGGGACGGCACAAGGCTAATTTTTAGGGAATTTTATTATGTTTAATTATGAGGATAATAAGGAGATAAACAAGAGAGGAGTTGGTGTTAATTAAGGCTATTTTTAAGGAGTTATTAGGTCAAGATAAGGAAAGGATAATGAGCTATCTGCAAGGCTAGGTGTTGGCCGAAAATCCATCACTTAGAAGAGTGAAGAAATCAGTTTCTTTATGGCAAAGGGGTGCCGAATTTTCCTTTTCTTTTATTTGCTTAATTTTTAGTTATCAGGAAGGGCACTTTCGGGTTTTGATAGGTAAGTGCCGAAATTTCTATAAATAGGGGGTAGCTCATCAATTCTGGCATTTAAACCCTACTCTTTTCTTCATTCTTTGTGCCGAAAATTAGTGGCTAAGTTCTTGTCATCTTTTTCTTTTCTCTGCCGAAACCTCCACTCCATTCTCCCTCTCAACTTTCTTTCTTTTCTTTCTCCCTTATTGGCCGAACTCTCTAACAATCTCCTTCTCATCTCTTTCAATTATTTTAGCCAAAATCTCTAAGCCTTCTCTTGATTTCTTTTTACTTTCTTCCTAAGCCAAAGCCGAAACACCCTATTCAGATCTTCTAAAAGCCGAAAACGCATCAATTCATCTTTTCTGGGATTTCCTTAAAAAGCCGAAACTTCTAGATCTCTAATCTTCTACGGTTGTCGAATCTTTTACAAGGGATAGCCGAAACCTTTAGTAGAGGTAAGTACCGATTTAGGTTATCTTTTGATCTTTTTCCGGCTTTTGGAGGCCATAGTCGAATGGCCATATGGAATTAATCTTGTGTTTTTCTTTCTTTTTCAATATTACGGGATTTGAAGGGGGAGTCAATCGCTTAGATCTCTAAGTCAGGGTTCAGTAACACTCGAATCGTGTTACTTTCAGGATTTCAAGGTAAGGAGATCTATTGATTTTAGCGTGTAAATTCGGGTATTTATTAACCCTTGGCCGAATGTAGGGGAGGCCAAATCTTTGTGTTCTTCTGACTTTTGAGCAAGGATTTAGACTAAGGGTTGTAGATCCAGATAGTAAGGATTTAACTAGGGGAGTAAAACTACGCGATATCAGGTATGTAACACTTCCACACCACTTAGATTGCTTGTTAAAATATGTTTATTAATCTGTTATATTTTGATAAATGCCGAAATCTCGGCATAACGATTGAAACCCTAAAGAGGGTAAAAACGAATTAACAGTTAGTGATCCCTGTCATTCTAAGTGAATGTTCTGATTAAATGATATGAGTATGCCGATTTTCTGTGATTGCATGGGGTTGGGTTTGATGAAAGGAGAAGTGTTCTGTTGTAGTGGCTTTTGTCGTGACCTGTTGTAGCGGCTTTTGCAGTGATCTGTTGTAGCAGCTTTTGCCGTGATCTGTTGTAGTGGCTTTTGCCATGACCTGTTGTAGTGGCTACGGCCATGATCTGACGATGAGCAGCACGACTGCCATCAACAGCGTGTAGCGGTGCGGGTTGATTGTAGAAATCCCCTATGGTGTGAATGGCTGGTACGGGAGGCGTGTAGCGGATGGAAACCTAGGATTTGGGTTGGGCTTGCATAATTTTTGTTATATATATATATTAATCTGTTATTCTGTTCTGTGGGGCTAAGGCCCAAATCTAATGGTGCATGAGGGTTGCACACTGAGTCTCGCAACTCAACCAATTACTTAACATTTTCAGGTAGCACCTAGTGCATTGAACCGGGCTGAGGAGGAGCACAAGGTGGCCATGCAAAAGAACATTTGGATTCAGCAAAAAGACTTTAGTTTATTATTTTATATTTTTATTTAATGGGTTTTAAATCTCGTTGTAATAAGGCCATGGGCCACTGGATTCATATTTATTTTGGGGTTTTATTTTGGGCTTTGACTGTTACTAGACATTTAAATGTTATGTTTAATTAGACTAGGGCATGTACTAAATTTTGGTTTTAAATTCATAAAGGCATCAGTTAAATTTATATTTTATATATATTATCTAATTACTAAGTTTTCTGGTATAAACATTTAAGTTAGAAAAGATATTTTCCGAAAAAAAAAGTGACATGTTTTACAAAAACTTCCTAGTGGCATGCCAGATTCGGTCGTGGTGTTTGGACCGGGTTTGGGGTGTTACAAAGGGTATAACCGTAATTTTACCTACCAAGGGTATTTTCGTAATTTACCCACCAAGGGTATTTTCGTAATTTGCCTTTCAGGGGTATTTTGGTACTTTACCCTTCCAAGGGTATATCAGTAATTTTTCACCTGCAATGGCCATTCCCAAAGGCCCAAATATCGCCCCGAGCGACTCGGTTACCATTTTCGGTCTTTACCAGACTATTGGGCCTAAAACCCGATTTTGGCCCATTCGGGGCCACACGCTCGTGTGGCCCATCTAACACAAATCTAGCCATGTATATAAGTTCCACCTAGTCTAATTCACTATATACTATGTCATCATACAATTTATTCAATTAGGCCCACGGGCCTATTGGGCCCACTTCGGACCATCACGGCCCTAAGCATCCTCAACCCACAAGAATACTACTAATGGCCTCAACTATCGCGTCGAAGCCCCACACGTACACTCGTACGCTTGTGTGGCTACTATTGTCGTGACCGGCACTTCGGCATTAGCCGCTCTACAACTAGAGTAGAGAGAGTTACACACCTGATAGGAATCTGGTGCTAATTCGCGCTGCGACCACTCCTGTGCCCAAACGCCCACCAAGGTATGTTAACTCTCCTCCTGGAATGCTCTTTATATAGCTAGCTCTTCACCTTCCTTCTTTGTATCTTCTCGATGTGGGATCCCTTCGTCAGTAGAGTTTAAATTCAACTGAAACTCCTGCCGTCCAATCCGCAAAATAAATACTCCATTGCTTTTCATGAGATTCAGACCCAGGCTCCCTTGTAACATAATCCATGTCGCTAACCACTTGGCCACAAGCTCCTCTTGTGTCTTAAACCATGCACAACCAAATATAAATCTATAGCCAAATTCTAAGGTCCATGTAAAAAGAAAACCAAAATGTAAGAGCCAAGACTTGAACCTTGGACCTCCTTCCTTCCTTATGGTGTCACCCCCTTGTCTCTTATGTGGCGTCACTTTGCCACTACACCACACACTCCACTTGTGTCATTTTCTCCACATTTTATTCTTAAGGCCTACCTATCAACTCCTAGGGTTCTTCTCGCCTAAAACCAAAATTTCCCTAAAGCCAAAGTTTGATCCCGGGACTTCATAGAAGCCCTCCAACCTTCCAAAATCACTCACCTAATAGGTCCAACATGCACTAAAGTCGTTCTCTTGTTCTCCAAAAATTTTAAACGCTACTACTCCTAAGGCCCATTGGGCCCAATCCTACTAGGCCCAATTTCGGGATGTTACAAATCTCGAACAGCGAAGTAAGGTCATATATTCCTCTAGCGTGGGCACTAAATCTACTTCCCCAAAAGTGAAACAGCTATAAGCAGAGTTCTAAAATTGAGTCATAGCCCGAAATAGATGCTTATCTACCTTGATGTCGAGTAAGTAGGGTAGATCTCCATAATTACGATAGAACATCTGCTTTGACTCATTGTCCCACTGGGTCCATATCTCTTTCAACTCTTGGAACTCATTCTGTGTAATACTAATACGAGTAAAATCCCATAGCTCAGACACATACCCGTCAACTAAGCTATTCCCTTTCTCCAATTACATTTGTCTCCCACTTTATCAAGGAACTCATTCTCCATAACTAGCTTTCTAACTTAGAAACTGACCGTGAATTGATACCTCTAAAAATGTGAAATGACATGCACAAAAATGAAACACAACAAGTGTAACATCCTGAATTTTTGGGCCTATGTGTTTAATGGGTGAACATGTGTAATGAGTTAACTTAAGTGTTAGGGGTCCAAATTGGGCTCAGGCTTAGGCAGAGGCCTTGGTTAAAATTATCTGTTTAGGCATTATAGGGTTTAAAAGGTAGTATCTGTGTTTAAAATATCAAAATGGGCTTGTGGCCCAATGGTCAGTGGCGCCACTTAGGGAGCAAGGAGGTGACGCCACGCAAGGGAATAAGGGGCCCAAATTTAAGTTTCATGGAGCCCAATTCTTTTAGTTTAAGTTAGCTAATTTTCGGCATTTGGGTTAGGTGGAGTGGATGGCAATAAGGCTCAAAATAGGAGGATTTATATGAATAAGATAATGTAGATATTATAGTTGATAATATGGAAGATAAAAGGAGAAAAGATAGGAGCTATCTACAAGGTTAGGAGTTAGCCGAAATTTCTATAAATAGGGAGGGTTCTCTTCTTTATTTTGTGACATTTAGGGTTTCCACCTTTTCTTTCTCTTCTTTCTTCTAAAAGCCGAAAACTCCATTATTCTTTTCTCTTCTTTCTTCTAAAAGCCGAAAACCCCATTATTCTTTTCTCTTCTTTCTCCTAAAAGTTGAAAACACCATTATTCTCTTCTTTCTTCTAAAAGCCGAAAACTCCATTATTCTCTTCTTTCTTCTAAAAGCCGAAAACTCCATTATTCTCTTCTTTCTTCTAAAAGCCAAAAACTCCATTACTCTCTTCTTTCTTCTAAAAGCCGAAAACTCCAGTATTCTCTTCTTTCTTCTAAAGGACGAAAACTCCATTATTCTCTTCTTTCTTCCAAAAGCCAAAAACTCCATCATTCTCTTTTTTCTTCTAAAAGCCGAAAACTCCATTATTCTCTTCTCTTCTTTCTTCTAAAAGCCGAATCTCTATAGATTTCTTCGAATCATCTTCTCTTCCTGATTTTCGCAAAAAGCCGGAATCCTCTAGGAGTAGCCGAATCTTCTCTAGTAAGTAGATCTCTTAGATCTAAAAGCCGGAAACAATAGTCCCTGAATCTCATATCTCTTTTCGGGATTTCAAGGCAGACAGCGATGGTGTTGGCTACGGATAGCGTCGACTTAGAGGGCCTCGTTATAACGGTAATCAGGTGAGTAGATCCTTATCACATAAGTTTTATTTTGTATTATACCTGTTAGGGGCTGAAAAGCCAGAAAATGAGGCTGTATGAACAGTCGTGTGTAGATCCTTATCACATAAGTTTTATTTTGTATTATACCTGTTAGGGGCTGAAAAGCCGAAAAATGAGGCTGTATGAACAGTCGTGTGTAGATCCTTATCACATAAGTTTTATTTTGTATTATACCTGTTAGGGGCTGAAAAGCCAAAAAATGAGGCTGTATGAACAGTCGTGTGTAGATCCTTATCACATAAGTTTTATTTTGTATTATACCTGTTAGGGGCTGAAAAGCCAGAAAATGAGGCTGTATGAACAGTCATGTGTAGATCTCTAACACACTAAGTAATCTGTACTAAATATCTGTTATGGGCTAAAAGCCGGAAAAAAAAAGGTTTTATAGTAATCTATACTAAATATATGTTATGGGCTAAAAGCCGAAAAAGGGCTGTGTAGACAGTCGAATAAAACCCTATAAGGGTTAGGCAAAGGATGCCAGGTACGTAATCATATAAATCTCTATGTGTATCGAAGTATGTGATGATCTGTGATGATAATATATTTATGTTCTTGCATGTAAGCATGGGGATGGGATTGACATGATGAAGGGGAAGAAGGTCGCATAGCGATCGGTGGCTTTGCCACATAGGTCACATAGTGATCGGTCTTCATGACAAGCAACACAGCTGTCGATATATTTTTAAGGTCGCATAGCGATCGGTGGCTTCGCCACATAGGTCACATAATAATTGGTCTTCATGACAGGCAGCACAGCTGTCGATATATTTTTAAGGTCGCATAGCGATTGGTGGCTTCGCCACATAGGTCACATAGTGATCGATTTTTATGACAGGCAGCACAACTGTAGATATGGTGTGTAGCGGATGGAGGGTTGATTGTAGAAATCCCCAAGATGTGATGGTTGGTACGAGTTGGTGTGTAGAGGATGGAATTCTAGGATGGGTTGGGCTTTGCATCATTTATTATCTGTCATGTGATTATGATTGTTGCCATTGTGTATGGGCCAGGGCTCATAATGTGTTTGTGGGCCCAAGCCTTTTATGTGTTTTCGGGATTTACACACTGAGTCTTGGTGACTCACCCTATTATGTTTCCCTAACTTTTCAGATGAGCAGTAGATCGTGGACATAGGAGCCGAGACGGACTCGAGGGGCCATCAAGTTTTTATTTCTATAGATTATTTTCGGTTTTTCCTTTAAGTCTTTATTTTGGGAATATTTAGGTAATAAGGCCCCATAGTTTATATTCGCCTAAGTAGTTTTTTTTTAATATTTGCAACTTATGAATTTATGTCAGGGGTTTATTTATACCTAATAATAATAATACAAGCTTTCTTTTCAAATGTCACTTATTTATTCAAATATTTTCTAATTAACTTACGATTTCCAAAAACCAACAAAGCAAAAGTTTTCAATGTACAACCCGTGACACGCCAGATCCAGTCGAAACGTATGGGCCGGGTTTGGGGTGTTACAATTTGGTATCAGAGCCCAGTTCAAAACTCGGGCTGTGAAATAGGTCCAGTTGTGTTTTGAAAATTTGATGTGAATTTAAAAAAAAATTTGGAAGAAGATATGGCCTTCGAGTCTACCGGCACCCGATCTACGCAGGTAAGTATTCTAACTGTTGATGTGATATATTTGTTGGGTTGATGGGCTTTATGGACGTAGACTAGTATGATAGTATTGATGGACTTTAGGCTTAGTTTAAACAACTCTTTAAATTCATAAGACTTAATCAATCCAAACAAACCCGTGAACAAGTCGCTGGGTTAGGGTGTGGCAACAGGCATACGCATGTCTAGGATTGGATTCAGGGAAAGCTTGGTACTTAAGCAGTCGTAGTGACTCACCTCCTCTTCGCTGGAATCCTACCTGGTGCGTAGTGACTGTTCACCTTAGCCATGAGGATTTGTTGACAGGCCAAAATCTATAATTAAAACCCGAAAGGGACCAGCCACTCTATTTCACATTCAAAATACCCCTAAGTTTTGTAAAATTTCCAAAATACACTTGATTTGTGAAAATTTCCCAGAATACCCCAGAATTGTAAAACTACCAAAATTTGAGAAATTACTGAAACACTCCGGTTGGCAAAATTTCCAAAATACCTTTGGTTTGTGAAAATTTTCAAAACTTTCGTGATTTTATGAAATACCCATGTTTTGTAAATTTACCCGAAAACCCCTATATTTATAAGAGTAACCCGGTTTGTGAAATTAAATTTTCCAAAGTACTTCTGCTTTACAAAAAAAAAAACAAACAACAAAAACAATATCAAAATATCTCTATTTCGGGAACAAAACCAAGATACCCCATTTTGAGGAAATTACCAAAATACCCTCGTTTTGTTTAAAAAAATTGTTTTCCAAAAATACCCTTGCTTTAAAAAAAATGTACCAAAGTACCTCTAATTCGAAGAAAATCACCAAGATACTTTACTTTGGAAAATACCCTGTAGGGCAAAACTACGGAAAAACCCCTGGGTAGTGAAATGACGAAAATACTCTTTAAGTGAGGAATGTGAGTTCACGGATGTTATATGTATGTTGGTGTGTGATGATTGAATGTATGTGCTTCTTAGAACTAGAAGATGTGAACATGAGACTGAATTGTAGATATAACTGTGAATTCGAAAGAACTACCCTTAAAACTACTATTCATAAGACTGTTCGGGGTTAATCAGTGGAAAAAAACTAATAATTCATAAAATTCTAATCAGATAAACGCGAATCGGTAGAATGAGTACAAGGGGACGAGGACGCTCTAGATGCGAATATCGGTGCATACTCTACCATAGTATACTAAGTGTTTCTTTTGGCTTTAGAATTAGAGTGCGCAGCGAAAGCGTAGTGGGAAAACTTGGGTAGTACGATTAATAGTTAGTTGGAAATTTCGAGGACGAAATTTCTTTAAGGGGGTAGAACTGTAACATCCTGAATTTTTGGGCCTATACGTTTAATGGGTGAACATGTGTAATGAATTAATTTAAGTGTTAGGGGTCCAAATTGGGCTCAGGCTTAGGCAGAGGCCTTGGTTGAAATTATCTGTTTGGGCATTATAGGGTTTAAAAGGTAGTATCTGTGTTTAAAACATCAAAATGGGCTTGTGGCCCAGTGGTCAGTAGCGCCACTTAGGGAGCAAGGAGGTGACGCCACGCAAGGGAATAAGGGGCCCAAATTTAAGTTTCATGGAGCCCAATTCTTTTAGTTTAAGTTAGCTAATTTTCGGCATTTGGGTTAGGTGGAGTGGATGGCAACAAGGCTCAAAAATAGGAGGATTTATATGAATAAGATAATGTAGATATTATAGTTGATAATATGGAAGATAAAAGGAGAAAAGATAGGAGCTATCTACAAGGCTAGGAGTAGCCGAAATTTTTATAAATAGGGAGGGTTCTCTTCTTTATTTTGCGACATTTAGGGTTTCCACCTTTTCTTTCTCTTCTTTCTTCTAAAAGCCGAAAACTCCATTATTCTTTTCTCTTCTTTCTTCTAAAAGTCGAAAATCTCATTATTCTTTTCTCTTCTTTCTCCTTAAAGCCGAAAACTCCATTATTCTCTTCTTTCTTCTAAAAGCAGAAAACTCTATTATTCTCTTCTTTCTTCTAAAAGCCGAAAACTCCATTACTCTCTTCTTTCTTCTAAAAGCCGAAAACTCCAGTATTCTCTTCTTTCTTCTAAAAGCCGAAAACTCCATTATTCTCTTCTTTCTTCTAAAAGACGAAAACACCATCATTCTCTTCTTTCTTTTAAAAGCCGAAAACTCTATTATTCTCTTCTCTTCTTTCTTCTAAAAGTCGAATCTCTATAGATTTCTTCGAATCATCTTCTCTTCCTAATTTTCGCAAAAAGCCGAAATCCTCTGGGAGTAGCCGAATCTTCTCTAGTAAGTAGATCTCTTAGATCTAAAAGCCGAAAACACTAGTCCTTGAATCTCATATCTCTTTTCGGGATTTCAAGGCAGACAGCGGTGGTGTTGGCTACGGATAGCGTCGACTTAGAGGGTCTCGTTATAACGGTAATCAGGTGTGTAGATCCTTATCACATAAGTTTTATTTTGTATTATACCTGTTAGGGGCTGAAAAGCCGGAAAATGAGGTTGTATGAACAGTCGTGTGTAGATCCTTATCATATAAGTTTTATTTTGTATTATACTTGTTAGGGGCTGAAAAGCCGAAAAATGAGGCTCTATGAACAGTCGTGTGTAGATCCTTATCACATAAGTTTTATTTTGTATTATACCTGTTAGGGGATGAAAAGCCGAAAAATGAGGCTGTATGAATAGTCGTGTGTAGATCTTTATCACATAAGTTTTATTTGTATTATACCTGTTAGGGGCTGAAAAGCCGGAAAATGAGGCTGTATGAACAGTCGTGTGTTTATCTCTAACACACTAAGTAATCTGTACTAAATATCTGTTATGGGCTAAAAGCCGGAAAAAAAAAGGTTGTATAGTAATCTGTACTAAATATATGTTATGGGCTAAAAGCCGAAAAGGGGCTGTGTAGATAGTCGAATAAAACCCTAAAAGGGTTAGGCAAAGGATGTCAGGTACGTAATCATAGAAATCTCTATGTGTATCGAAGTATGTGATAATCTGTGATGATAATATATTTATGTTCTTGCATGTAAGCATGGGGATGGGATTGACATGATGAAGGGGAAGAAGGTCGCATAGCGATCGGTGTCTTTGCCACATAGGTTACATAGTGATTGATCTTCATGACAGGCAGCACAGCTGTCGATATATTTTTAAGGTCGCATAGCGATCGGTGGCTTCGCCACATAGGTCACATAGTGATCGGTGTTCATGACAGGCAACACAGCTGTCGATATATTTTTAAGGTCGTATAGCGATCGATGGCTTCGCCACATAGGTCACATAGTGATCGGTCTTTATGACAGGCAGCACAGCTATCGATATGGTGTGTAGCGGATGGAGGGTTGATTGTAGAAATCCCAAGGTGTGATGGTTGGTACGGGTTGGTGTGTAGAGGATGGAATTCTAGGATGGGTTCGGCTTTGCATCATTTATTATCTGTCATGTGATTATGATTGTTGCCATTATGTATGGGCCAGGGCTCATAATGTGTTTGTGGGCCCAAGCCTTTTATGTGTTTTCGGGATTTACACACTGAGTCTTGGTGACTCACCCTATTATTTTTCCCTAACTTTTCAGATGAGCAATAGATCGTGGACATGGGAGCCGAGACGGACTCGAGGGGCCATTAAGTTTTTATTTCTATAGATTATTTTCGGTTTTTCCTTTAAGTCTTTATTTTGGGAATATTTAGGTAATAAGGCCCCATAGTTTATATTCGCCTAAGTAGTTTTTTTTTTTAATATTTGCAACTTATGAATTTATGTCAGGGGTTTATTTATACCTAATAATAATAATACAAGGTTTCTTTTCAAATGTCACTTATTTATTCAAATATTTTCTAATTAACTTACGATTTCCAAAAAACCAACAAAGCAAAAGTTTTCAATGTACAACCCGTGACACGCCAGATCCGGTCGAAACGTATGGGCCGGGTTTGGGGTGTTACAACAAGTTAGTGCCACAGAATAAAATATAAAGCAAGTAAAATAAACAAACACCTATTTGGGTAACTACTAAAGTTTGGCATAGCTCTACCTAATGTGGGTTCTTAGGGTTTACTATATGCGGTTTAGTTCTAAAGTTGAGGTACTTAAACCAGCAGATTCCTCGATCCTCACCTATTATAGGCTCATATGGACCGAGTTCGGTTCAGGGGAATACATTTCTCTATTGAGACACCCCAAACTCGGCCCACGAGCCTCGACCAGATCTGGTATGTTCCTCGGTTAGAAACGGTTCAAATTCGTTGGTTCTTTGAAAATCTTTAAGTGATTTTGAAATACGTTTTGGGTTGGGCTCAAGTTGGAAACCAGTTTATTTTTGAAATATAAGTTTTTATAAAATTTCATTCTTAGTTTCAAAACTTTAAGCTAAAAGACATACCGAATTTTTCTTAAGTTTCATTAAAAGTCATTTATTTTTAGGTGTCAAAACGCTTAGGGTTTATTTTTAAATAATATACTTAAACTTTAATTTGATAAAATTTCGTAACATAATAAAGTAATTTAACGTGCATGCATAAAATAAAGTTCATACTAAGGCCTTATTACATCAAAACAAACCCAAAATAAATTAAAGTGCTTAAATAAAAATAAAATGTCTAAATAAATAATTTCCTTGCTGAGCATGGCCACCACTAAGCTCCTGCCAACCCGGTCCATCACTGATCATCACCTGAAAAATGTTCCCACAACGGGGTGAGTCAACAGACTCAATGTGTACACAAACACTAAGTCCAACTAGATTAAGGCATGTCAAGTCATACACATTCATATCAAGATATACAATTAATGATGCATTCCCAAGCCCAAGCCTAGTTACCAACCGCTACACATCACCCGTACCAACCTGCACACCGTAGGGACTACTAAGTCAACCCTCCATCCGCTACACACCATCGAAGGCAGTCGCTGCAGCAGACGTGCTCATCGCCCTTATAAAATTCGTGGCATAGCCACCAGATAATATTTCGTGTCATGTGACACCACATTCAAATAATGTGACCGAAGTTACCACATTCAGATAATGTGACCGAAGTCACCACATTCATATATCGTGACAATAGTCACCACATTCATTTCCCCTTTCATAGTCACCCAAATGCCCATGTCATACATATCATGCAATATAATGTCTTATTTCACGTTCCTATAATTTCACATTTGTGGCATAACTGATCAAATTATAATCCTAGTAGAAGTAGGAAAACGTACCTGAGTATTTTGTACCATCACATGGTACCTTAGCCACATTCACATTCTTATAACACATATATATTAAACATTGCCATAAATCTTATTAAGAGATAGTGTGGGGTACACACCTGATTCGCTTAATGCTTTCACTCAAATCCCGAAAATCCAATCTACTGCTTTGGGTCTTTAATGCCTATATTCGGCCAACCCCAATCAAATTAGTAAAAAGCCATTCGGCTATAAAACCAAATCCCAATAGGATAATGGTAACCCAAAACTTACCTTGGTGCCGATTTCACTACTAATCAAATCCCGAAAACTTTGCTATGTTCCTTCTTGTATTCAGCCAAGCACTAAATCTCATCATAGGTTAGTTTTCGGCTTTTAAAATAATAAGAAACAAGTCTAAATACTAAAATAAGCCCTTGGCCGAATGTGTATGTGCACTTACCTTGAAATTCTCAAATCCCGAAAAGTATCCCTTGCCTTAGGTGTCTGTCGAAATCCCCATGGATACATGTTAGATCAATTTCTAACATCTAAACACATTAAAAATGGCCTATGGCTGAATATCATCTTACCTTGAATCTTAAATATCCCGAAAGATCCTTTCTTGAAGTCGACAACACCTAAATCCCGAGACCTCCCTTCCATAATTCGGCCAAAATCAATAATAGGGATTAGTCCCTAAATTTCGATAAGTCTAAGAATATAAAAGAATGAAAACCGAATTTGGATCTTACCCTTACTTGAAGAAATCGACAGCACCTATGCCAGACACCACAAGAAATTCGGTTTTGGAGACTTGGGGAATAGTCGACTATGGTCACTTGGATATTCGGCTTCAACAAGATTGAAAAGGGAGGGATGTGAGCTTTGGGAGAATCGGCTAAGATGAGTTTTGAGAAGGAACTATTCGGTTTTGACAAAAATAGAAGAGAAGAGAGCTTTACTTAGAGAATTCGGCAGAGGCTTTAGAGAAAAGAGAAGAAAATACGAAGAATGGCCTTGCTTTTCTTCCTTGGCCGAAAATACTACCTAAGGAGTCCCTCAATTGGCCAATTCTCTATAATTTGATAAATTTATCTCATCTTTTTCATATCCTTTATCCTTCTCCCATAATTATCTCCATTTATCTCTTAAAAATAAAAGATTTTAGCTCCTAAATTGTAGCTTACTTGCCGTCCATCCCCCTTACCCTAGGAGTGCCGAATTTTAACTCCTTAACTTGGGCCCCTTGCGGCCAAATAAGGCCCAATTCCTTCCCCTAAGTGACGCCATTCTCCTTCCCCTTTTAACATTAATAAAATTTGGACTGCAAGCCCAACTCCCTTGCTATTTGACGCAAAAACACTCTCAAAAGTGCTCCTCTTGCTGCTCGAACCTTGGCCTTGTACCCAAGCTTGTGGCGTCACCTAATACAGCTTTAAGTGGCGCATCCATGCCACTGAAGCAAGCTGATCTTGGTGTCATATTTTTCCCTACAATTTCTCTTAAGGCCACCTTGCTTAGCTTCCTATTTTAGACTTAAAATCTAAAAATTTTCTAAGGCTTTCACCTATTTTCTAAAGTTCACAAATTTCATTATACACATTCACAACATACTCAGGCATGTTATTTCATATAATTAAGCATAAATGCATAAGCCCATTTTCAGGATGTTACAGTTCTACCCCTTTAAAATAATTTCGTCCTCGAAATTACCTGGCTGGAATAAGTGAGGGTATTGCTATCGCATTGCTTCTTCTGGCTCCCACGAAGCTTCTTCCGATCCATGATCTCTCCATAACACTTTGACTAGAGGAACTGACTTCCTCCGTAACACTTTCACATCTCATTCTAGAATCTGAATCGGCTCTTCCTCGTAGGATAAATCTGGCCTTAGCTCCACCTCTTCAACCGGTACTACATGAGATGGATCTGATCGATATCGACGTAGCATGGACACATGGAATACGTCGTGCATCTGCTTTAACTCCGGTGGCAACTCCAACTGATATGCCACTAGTCCAATTCGCTTCAAAACCTTATAAGGTCCTATAAACCTTGGGCTTAACTTCCCTTTGCGACCAAATCTCATTACCTTCTTCCAAGGTGAAACTTTAAGGAACACTTGATCTCCCGCATCAAATTCTATTTCTTTTCGCTTGAGATCTGCGTACGACTTTTGCCTATCAGACGCTTCCTTCAACCGAGCTCGAATTATCTCGACCTTTTCCTCCGATTCTGCCACTAACTCTGGACCCAAAACTCGACGTTCTCCTAATTTCGTCCAACACGTAGGAGTTCGACACTTCCGTCTATACAGCGCTTCATACGGTGCCATCCGAATGCTAGCTTGATAGCTGTTGTTATAGGCAAATTAAGCTAAAGGCAAGTATTCTTCCCAACTTCCTCTGAAGTCTATCACACATCCTCTCAGCATATCCTCCAACACTTGGATTACTCGTTCAGATTGCCCATCTGACTGTGGATGAAAAGCCGTTGTAAAATCCAACTTAGTGCCTAAAGCTTGATGTAGAGCTTTCCAAAACCGAGACGTAAACCTTGAATCCCTATCTGAGATAATTGACACCAGCACTCCATGCAACCTTACAATCTCTGCCACATATAACTTTGCTAACTTCTGCAAAGAATAGTCAACCCGCACTGGAATGAAATGCGCGGACTTAGTCAACCGATCTACTATCACCCATACCGAGTCCTTCTTAGTAGGTGTAAGGGGAAACCCACTAACGAAGTCCATGGTGATTCTCTCCCACTTCCACTGCGGAATCATTATCGGTTGAAGCAATCCTGACGGAACTTGGTGTTCAGCCTTAACTTGCTGACACGTCAAGCACTTGCTGACAAATTCGGTAACTTCCTTCTTAAGACCAGGCCACCAAAACTGTTCTCTTAGATCTCTGTACAACTTACTTCCTCCAGGATGCATAGCATAAGGGCTACTATGCGATTCCTGCAAAATTCTGTCTTAGCTTCGGATCCTTAGGCATACAGACTTTACCCTTGAAGCACAATACTCCCTCATCATTAATATCATAATCCTCCAACTCTCCATCTTGTACTTGCTGTAGCTTAGCACTTAACTCATCATCAACCAACTGTCCCTCTTTCACTTCATTCAACCATGTCGGCTTAACTTGTAGCTCTGCCAGCAGACTTCCATCATCATATAAACTCAGATGTGCAAACATTGCCCTCAGATCTGACACAACCTTCCGACTTAAGGCATCCGCCACTACATTCGCCTTGCCCGGGTGATACTCTATTGAACAGTCATAGTCCTTCAGTAATTCCACCCACCTTCGCTGTCTCAGGTTCAACTCCTTCTGAGTCAGCAAATACTTAAGACTCTTGTGGTCTGTGTAGATCACTGACTTTTCTCCATAAAGATAGTGCCTCTACACCTTAAGAGCAAAGACCACTACCGCCAATTCCAAATCGTGAGTTGGGTAGTTAACCTCATGTGGCCTTAGTTGCCGAGACGCATAAGCGACTGCTTTCCCATCTTGCATCAGTACGCATCCCAATCCTCTATGAGAAGCATCACAATACACCACGAAATCCTTTCCTACCTCCGGCTGAATCAATACCGGAGCTTCAATCAAGACCCTCTTAAGCTTCTCAAAGCTCTCATGTTGCTTATCCGTCCAAACGAAAGGTACTTCCTTTCTCAACAACTTCGTCAAAGGCGCGGCTATCAATGAGAACCCTTCCACAAACCTTCTGTAGTAGCCTACCAAACCCAAGAAACTATGAACCTCAGCTACAGACTTAGGTGGTTTCCAATCCAACACTGCTTCAATCTTCCTAGGGTCCACCCTTATTCCTTCTACAGACACCACATGTCCTAAAAACGCAACCTCCTTAAGCCAAAATTCACACTTGCTGAATTTGACATAGAGCTTCTTCTCTCTTAACACTTGCAACACAATCCGGAGATGCTCATCATGCTCCTCTTCAGACTTGGAGTACACAAGGATATCATCGATAAACACAACGACGAACCTATCCAAGTATGGTTGAAAAACCCGGTTCATCATATCCATGAACGCAGCTGGGGCGTTCGTCAAACCAAACGGCATTACAACGAACTCAAAATGCCCATACCTTGTCCGAAAAGCTGTCTTATGGATATCCACCTCTTTCACTTTAAGCTGATGATATCCAGACCTTAGATCGATCTTTGAGAAAACCGCTGCCCCCTTCAGCTGATCGAACAAGTCGTCTATCCTCGGTAAAGGGTACTTGTTCTTGACGGTAAGCTTATTCAATTGACGATAGTCTATGCACATACGCATAGTTCCGTCCTTCTTCTTTACGAACAAGACCAGTGCTCCCCATGGAAACACACTGGGTCGGATAAACCCACGATCAAGCAGTTCTTGAATTTGAGCCTTGAGCTCAACTAACTCCTTTGGTGCCATTCTGTACGGAGCGATTGACACAGGAGCTGTCCCAGGCAGCAGATCAATTCCAAACTCCACCTCCCTATCCAGGGGTATTCCAGGTAATTCCTCCGGAAAGACATCCACAAAATCCTTTACAGTCCTAACTCCACTAACACCTTCTTCCTTTGTCTCCAACGCACTAACAAAGGCCAAGAACGCCTTGCATCCTTTTCGAACCATCTTATCAGCCTTTAGAGCAGAAACTACGTTAGACAAGTAGTTTCTTCTTTCTCCGATCATAACAACTTCCTTATCCTTTGGAGTCCTCAACTCCATTCGCTTAGCTGCGCAATCCAATACAGCTCGATGCTCCACCAACCAATCCATGCCAAGTATTAGATCAAATTCTCCGAAAGGTAATTCCATTAAGTCAGCAGAAACTACTACTCCTTGTATTTCTAGGGGTACACTCCGAAAGATCTTGTTTACCACTACAGTTTGACCTAGTGGGCTTACTACAGTCATCTCCCTATCAGAAAGTTCAGAGGCTATGTCTAGAGTTTCCACTACTCTACATGCAACATATGAATGGGTCGAGCCCACATCAATCAGAGCAAAATAAGGCTTGCCACAAATAAGGAACGTACCGTTTATGACGTTCGGGGCGTCTCCATCTTCCCTACGACGAACTGCATATACCAAGCCCGATTGCCTTGCCTCAGTATTATTAGCACCTCTGCCAGGTGTTCCACGTTCTCTGCCAGTACCATTACCTCGGCCATTCGGACCACGACCTCGCTGAGGCTGCTGTCCACCTCTACTAGCCTGATTAACATTCTGAGCTACTGGTCGATTTCCCTCTGGCCTCATAGGACAGTCCTTAATCATATGGTTCTTCGACCCACACTTAAAACATCCTCCTGTCTTTTTCCAACACTCCCCTAAGTGCTTTTTACCACACTGATCACAAGTACGATATTGCCCTCTAGTAACAGCTTGCTGACCTCGCGGCCCATCAACTCTAGGCCTCTTCTGAACATTCCCAGCTGACCCTGACGGCCCAAATCCTCTTTTCTGCTTATTCCGATCAGGGTGCTGCCTTACAGAATCCTTAATTCCTTCTGCTATCTTAGCTTTTTCTATCAACGCAGAAAACTCCCGCTCTTGATGTGGAGCGACTAACAACCTTAGATCATCCCTTAGTCCGTCCTCAAACCAGACACACCGCTCATGTTCCGTAGCCACTACTCCTCGAGCATACCGGCTCAACCTCAGAAATTCAGCTTCGTACTCTGCCACGGACTTGTTCCCTTGAACCAGCCCCAGAAAAGCCTTCCTCTGCGCATCGGTATATCTGGTTCCAACATACTTCTTTTGATAAGCCGCCTTAACATATTCCCAAGTCAAATCCTCAGCTGTGGCACCATCCCGAACTGTGAGCCACCATTGATACGCTTCATCACGTAACAGCGCCACTATTCCTTTCACTTTCTCTTCAGGGGTCAGATTCAACTCATCCATGATTCGTTCTGTTGCTTCCAACCAATATTCAGCTGTACTAGGTGCCACACTAGATACCCCACGAAACATTTTAGCCCCATTGGCTCGGAGTCGCTCGGGTACAGATTTTCGAGCTCCCATATTTCCACCTGCGCCAGCCACCATCTCCAAAACTCGCAGCACTGCCTGCGACACAGTATCATCCCCCGTCTGAGCTTGCTGCTCAGCACCAACAGCTGGTGGTGGTACCTCATTATCAGACCCTTGACCCGATCTAATGGGTTCCGACACGGCCATTCTGCCTCTACCGCGTCCTCGCACATTACGACCACATCCCCTAGAGCTCATATCTACGATCGTGCTTTAATCTGATTAAGAAATTTTATGAATTAGCTTTTATTCCACTGGTTATTCGCGAAGGAGTTTTATGAAAGGAGCTTAATAGGGGTTCTTTCGATCATTCAAAATTTCAAGTTTTCTATCCTAATTCACAGAAAGCACATCCATTCCATAATATCTCCCATACACATTCACTCTTCGGACATTTCTGTCCGTTCCTAACCCAGGGGTATTTTCGTCATTTGTCCTACAGGGGTATTTTGGTAATAAATCAGGGTCAATTTGAAAATTACAAAATTCATTTCAAAATGTTCTAAACTCATGGGTATTTTGGAAGAAAGATTTTCCAAATCAAAGGTATGGTCAAAATTTCGGAAAGTAGGGTCATTTTGGTAATTTTAGTAAACCAGGGGTAATTCCATAAATTTTTTTTCAAATCGGGGTATTTTGGACCTTCTCAAAATAGGATTTTTAAATATTCTTACAAAGTAAGAAAATTTTATTAAAATTTTGGATAGTAGGGAATTTTTAGAAACTAAGGGCTTTTTGGTAATTTTACCACTAGGGGTATTTTAGTAAATTTTTGCAAATAGGAAATATTTTGGAAAAATTTTCACAATAATCTTTCGCTACAATTTAAAGGGTATTTAGGGTTTTCAAAACTAGGGTTTCCATAAAAATACGGCTAGTCCCTTTCGGGTTTTAGTTATTGGATTTAGCATATGAATAAGTCCTCTTGGTTAGGGTGAACCGAAGCTACGCACCAGGTAGGATTCGAGTGGAGAGGAGGTGAGTCACACGGACTGCTTAAGTACCAAGCTCCCACCCTAGACATACGCACAATGGTTGCCACACCCTAACTCGGCGACTCAGACACAGGTTTGTTTAATTAGGCGTTTAAAGTCTTATGAAATTTGTTGGGGTAACGTAGTCCTAGGGTTCAAGTACTTATCATGCTTATCTACGTTCCATTCCATTTCTACCCTTCTACACATCATAATATAAATCACACAAGGGATAGGGGTACTTACCTGGTGGACTTCGGGTCGGAGACTTAGGTGCCATGCCAGAAAAACCTGTTTATTTCACAAAATTCTTTTGGGCTTCAATTTGAAAATATTTTGGGCCTTAAACCCAAGGCCGAGAGTTTAAAACCGGGCTCTGATACCAAACTAAAACACCCCAAACCCAGCCCACGAGCCTCGACCAGATCTAGTATGTTCCTCGGTTAGAAACGGTTCAAATTCGTTGGTTCTTTGAAAATCTTTAAGTGATTTTGAAATACGTTTTGGGTTGGGCTTAAGTTGGAAACCAGTTTATTTTTGAAATATAAGTTTTTATAAAATTTCATTCTTAGTTTCAAAACTTTAAGCTAAAAGACATACCGAATTTGTCTTAAGTTTCATTAAAAGTCATTTATTTTTAGGTGTCAAAATGCTTAGGGTTTATTTTTAAATAATATACTTAAACTTTATTTGATAAAATTTCGTAACATAATAAAGTAATTTAACGTGCATGCATAAAATAAAGTTCATACTAAAGCCTTATTACATCAAAACAAACCCAAAATAAATTAAAGTGCTTAAATAAAAATAAAATGTCTAAATAAATAATTTCCTTGCTGAGCATGGCCACCACTAAGCTCCTGCCAACCCAGTCCATCACTGATCATCACCTGAAAAATGTTCCCACAACGGGGTGAGTCAACAGACTCAATGTGTACACAAACACTAAGTCCAACTAGATTAAGGCATGTCAAGTCATACACATTCATATCAAGATATACAATTAATGATGCATTCCCAAGCCCAAGCCTAGTTACCAACCGCTACACATCACCCGTACCAACCTGCACACCGTGGGGACTACTAAGTCAATCCTCCATCTGCTACACACCATCGAAGGCAGTCGCTGCAGCCGACGTACTCATCGCCCTTATAAAATTCGTGGCATAGCCACCAGATAATATTTCGTGTCATGTGACACCACATTCAAATAATGTGACCGAAGTCACCACATTCAGATAATGTGACCGAAGTCACCACATTCATATATCGTGACAATAGTCACCACATTCACTTCCCCTTTCATAGTCACCCAAATGCCCATGTCATACATATCATGCAATATAATGTCTTATTTCACGTTCCTATAATTTCACATTTGTGGCATAACTGATCAAATTATAATCCTAGTAGAAGTAGGAAAACGTACCTGAGTATTTTGTACCATCACATGGTACCTTAGCCACATTCACATTCTTATAACACATATATATTAAACATTGCCATAAATCTACTGCTTTGGGTCTTTAATGCCTATATTCGGCCAACCCCAATCAAATTAGTAAAAAGCCATTCGGCTATAAAACCAAATCCCAATAGGATAATGGTAACCCAAAACTTACCTTGGTGCCGATTTCACTACTAATCAAATCCCGAAAACTTTGCTATGTTCCTTCTTGTATTCGGCCAAGCACTAAATCTCATCATAGGTTAGTTTTCGGCTTTTAAGATAATAAGAAACAAGTCTAAATACTAAAATAGGCCCTTGGCCGAATGTGTATGTGCACTTACCTTGAAATTCTCAAATCCCGAAAAGTATCCCTTGCCTTAGGTGTCTGTCGAAATCCCCATGGATACATGTTAGATCAATTTCTAACATCTAAACACATTAAAAATGGCCTATGGCCGAATATCATCTTACCTTGAATCTTAAATATCCCGAAAGATCCTTTCTTGAAGTCGACAACACCTAAATCCCGAGACCTCCCTTCTATAATTCGGCCAAAATCAATAATAGGGATTAGTCCCTAAATTTCGATAAGTCTAAGAATATAAAAGAATGAAAACCGAATTTGAATCTTACCCTTACTTGAAGAAATCGACAGCACCTATGCCAGACACCACAAGAAATTCGGTTTTGGAGACTTGGGGAATAGTCGACTATGGTCACTTGGATATTCGGCTTCAACAAGATTGAAAAGGGAGGGATGTGAGCTTTGGGAGAATCGGCTAAGATGAGTTTTGAGAAGGAACTATTCGGTTTTGACAAAAATAGAAGAGAAGAGAGCTTTACTTAGAGAATTCGGCAGAGACTTTAGAGAAAAGAGAAGAAAATACGAAGAATGGCCTTGCTTTTCTTCCTTGGCCGAAAATACTACCTAAGGAGTCCCTCAATTGGCCAATTCTCTATAATTTGATAAATTTATCTCATCTTTTTCATATCCTTTATCCTTCTCCCATAATTATCTCCATTTATCTCTTAAAAATAAAAGATTTTAGCTCTTAAATTGTAGCTTACTTGCCGTCCATCCCCCTTACCCTAGGAGTGCCGAATTTTAACTCCTTAACTTGGGCCCCTTACGGCCAAATAAGGCCCAATTCCTTCCCCTAAGTGACGCCATTCTCCTTCCCCTTTTAACATTAATAAAATTTGGACTGCAAGCCCAACTCCCTTGCTATTTGACGCAAAAACACTCTCAAGAGTGCTCCTCTTGCTGCTCGAACCTTGGCCTTGTACCCAAGCTTGTGGCGTCACCTAATACAGCTTTAAGTGGAGCATCCATGCCACTGAAGCAAGCTGATCTTGGTGTCATATTTTTCCCTACAATTTCTCTTAAGGCCACCTTGCTTAGCTTCCTATTTTAGACTTAAAATCTAAAAATTTTCTAAGGCTTTCACCTATTTTCTAAAGTTCACAAATATCATTATACACATTCACAACATACTCAGGCATGCTATTTCATATAATTAAGCATAAATGCATAAGCCCATTTTCAAGATGTTACATCTATAGCCATGCGGAAGTGAAAACTTCACGAAGACATAGGTACAGATGTATCCTGAAAGCAATCCACTAGCCCATGCGGAGGTGAAAACCGCACGAAGGCATAGCTTCTCGCTCCCACTTAAAGGCGCTACCACAACGGTCATGAAGTACAATGCAGAAATATATATTAAAACCACATGCAATAAAAGGATCATGTTTTTTTTTAAATCAGAATTTTAAATTCGAACAAAAGGATATGAAATTATCGATTTTACAGCTTGACTCTCTTATTAGTCCCCAGTGGAGTCGCCAAGCTGTCGAAACCATTTTTAAATTCTTGAAAAACGGGGGTCGACTTAAAAAAACCGAAATGGAGTCGCCACCAATCCTTTTTTACTTAGATGTGATTGGATCACCTTGTAAAACATTTTATTTTAAAACATTTGATTTTTGGTCTACGAAAGACAAGAAAACGGGTTCGGGAGTCGATTACGTATGAGGAAGGGTTAGCACCCTAATAACGCCCAAAATTGGTACCTAATCGATAAAATTATGTCCAAATGTTGAAAATTTAATAAAAATTTAAAATATGATTTAAAAAAAAACTTAAACAGTTTGATTTAAAATTTGAGATTTCTTTGTTCCGAAAGAATACAAACATCACATCCAGCACGTTAAGACACGATATTTTTAAACTCTCGTAACTAAAATCATTTCATGATTTACAAAATTTTATTAAAAGGATATTTAGTTATTTAGTCAAACGGAAAATCGAAACCCAGCACGTTAGGGCACTATTTCTCGAATTTCTAAATACAAAACATTGCCTTATTTTAAAACCTTTAGGTAAAATATTGTAATTTTGCAAAATGTATTTTATTTTAAAATGATGATCTATGAAAATATTATATTAATACATTATCAAACATAAATATCAAAAGTAATCATGAAATAATAACATTTCATATTAATATAGGCAATAAAAGAAATAATAATATAAAATACGACTAATAATAATATCTACACTAAAGAAATTGTAAATAAATGAAGAAGTATAAACAAATATGATAAATAAAAAATAAAAAAATACAAAATAAATATGAACACTTTTCATGCAAGTTGAAAATTTTCATACAATGACATATACCTAATAATAAATAAATGCTAAAAACTAAAAAATATATATTAAGAAAATAAATAAAATACATTTTAAAATAAATAAATAATTTATAACTTTAAATAAAAAACATATTTATAGTAATCTAATATATAAAACTACATTTTTAAGAATAAATAATATATTATACAATATAAATAATTTTAGATAAAATAATTTTTTTAAAAAATAATATAGGATATAATACTATATAATATACAAAATTTTAAAAATATATAATATAATAACTAATATATAAGTCTAAAAATAATATGTAATAAAAATAATTAAATCAAATAAAATAATAAATAATAATAGTTTAAAATACACAAGGATAATATATAATAAAAAATATACAAGTTTAATAAATTAATATGTGAATAATAAGAGAATATAATATTTTAACATAATAACGTAATTAAATATAGTATTATAATGAAATAAAATAAAAATAAATAAATAAATAAAGAAGGATTAAAAAGCAAATAAAATAAGTATAAAAGGATTAAATTAAAATGCGCGTCGCACTGCAGGGACTCATTAGGCAATTACGCCTTCTTCCCAAAACGACGTCGTTCTGATTTTTAGCCCTTAAAGCAGTCGAGGGACTAAATTGAAGCAAAGTATAAGTTTTTGTGTAACACCCCAAACCCGGCCCATGCGTTATAACCGGATCTGACATGTCACATGAGGAAAATATGTTAAGTCCTTTTTATTCGTTCGGAAATAAGTATTTATTTGTTAAAATCAAGAAAACAAGTTTGATTTGAAATATTTGATAAAATATTACTAACTTCAAATATTGATTGATAAATCGATAAATTTGAACTAGAGATTTTACAAACCGTGACTTTTGAAAATATTGTTGATAATTCGAGAGAAAATTTTCGGGTTAAAATATTTGTAAAAGTTTATTATGAAATCCATTTGTGAATCCATTTTAGAAAAAATTTATTTAAGTTTCTAGAAAAATCCCATTTAAAGTAATTTGAGCAAAATATAAGTACGTCAAACATGAAACAAAATAAAATAATCCAGAGGCCTTATTACATCATAAAACCAAAAATAGTAAAAGTAATAAGTGAACGAAATAGAAATTAAAAGTTCAAAATAAAACACCATTTCTGAAGTATGGCCCCCACCGAGTCATCCATGGCCCAAGTCCACGTCACTAAGCATTACCTGCAAGGATTAAGGAAACGGGGTGAGTTACTAGAACTCAGTGTATAATCCCTTTACCGTTGTCCGCTGGGCCTGAACCCATATTTCAATATCTTGGGCCTAAGCCCATTTACATAACAGAATATATATATATATATATATATATATATATATATATAAGCAATGTATGCAACCCAACCCATCCATCCAACACACCCCTGTACCAACCATCACATCTGTGGGGATCAAGTCAACCCACCCTGCCATCACATCAAAACGCAGGCAGATTGCCATTTATAATATTTTATTGTGGTCAAACCACCGATATCACGTGTAAACATTATAATAAACAGTTTATTGTGGCAATGCCACCAGGCTACACTTCTCTTCAACATTTTTCCCAACCCATGCAATATATGAAAATGCAACATACATAATATGATGTTCGCATATAAATAACAACCCTTTATCAAGAAATTTATTACAGTGATTAGGCCCATTTAAGCAATAATAATCGGCCCGTTAGGGCATTCTAACATAACGGCCCATTAGGGCATTTCCGTAATTCGGCCCATAAGGGCATTTTCGTAATTTTAACAATCTTAATACCGATTTTGTCAAATCTTTCAAAATAGTATACTTTAAGCATATTCCTCGTTTTATGCCAATTTTACAATTTTAGCCGTATAATGATAACAATCTATTATTCGACATGTTACCGAAACATAATTCTACGGATTTACGGTGTGAGACTACACACCTGATTACGGTAAGAATTAAACCGTCTTGATCGTCGGCACCTATGACAACATAACACTCGATTAATCTAACGGGCGAGATTTTTACTAATCCAAAACTACACCAAGCGATCTATAATACTTACTCTCAAAATCGTGAATGACCACGATTTGTCGATTCTCTCCAAATGATGGTCCACAACCCGGTGGAAAATCCTGAACCGCCGATACTGCTCTTCGTTTGAATCTAGGAGTGGGAATCGCAAATCCGCTCCTTTTGTGTTCTCCACTCATTTTCTCTTTCAAGTCGGTACCCCTAGCCTCCATCGGGTAAAATCTTAGTCAAAACGATATTACGATATATATATATATATATCGATTGTCTAAGGAAAAAGGGTTCGACTTACCACTATTTCCGTAGAATCAACAAGTAGATAGATCGAGCGGTTTAGTCCCTAAAAATAACCGATTAGACACAACCACTATCCCACTTAGCAAAATAACCGATCAACAAAAAAAAAATCCAAAAAGAACCATGATGAATCCATTACCTTAATGATTATAAAACCGATTCCCAACGATTGTACAATGGCTACGGATGAGTCAAACATTCGGCCTTCCACTATGACTCTACATTAGAAGATGATCACATTGTAAAGAATTATGAAAGGAAGATATTTCGGTTGGAACCAAGTGAATATCTGAATGTTGATAAACACAAATTCGGCTAGGAAAAAGAAAATAAATTGATAGAATAGAACCACTTACCGATTGATCAAAGGAATGAGTGTCAACACGAATGAGAAAGAAATAATAAAGAAGAGGTGAAGGGAAAGAAATAATAAAGAAGAGGTGAAGGGTTCTAAGGTTCGGTTATGGAGGAAAAATGAGCAAGAATATTCGGCCAAACAAGGTTGTGTTAATAGAGAGAAAAAGAGAAAGTTGAAGAAATGGTAAAAAGAAAAGAAGAGATGGAGCATAGTACTAGATGATTTCGGTTATCAAAGAGAAGATGAGCATAAAGGTGTGTTTCGGTTATCAAGGAGAAATGACCAAAATGCATTGAAGATTTCGGCTCAAACAAAGTAGAAAAAAAATGAACAAAAGGTATAAGAGGTTTCGGCCAAGCAAAGTGAAAAGAATTTGGGAAAAAGAGACACAAAATGTTCAAAGAGAAAATAATACCTCTCATGCACCAAAACCATCAAAATGCTCTTAGCAAAATTCGGTTACCCCCAAGACCCCTCCCAAACCGTGTATTGTTTTGCCAAAAGGATAAGTGTTGACCATAAACACTTTCCAAAACATCACCCATGAAAAAGGCCAACATGCTCCCCTCCCTTACCTTTTCTTTTGATTCTTTCCTTCATTATCCATTATCCTCCTCCTTACCATATTCCCTTAGCCACCATACCAAAATTAAAAAGTCCTCATTGCCTTAAAAACCACCATGGCCGACACTTAGGGAAGGAATAAAAAAAAAATAGTCAAAATTTGCACCAAGTAGGATTCGAACCTCTTCCCCTAGAGCATTTCATGTGACACCACATCCTTTTTACCATATGCTCATTTATGCTAGCAATTTACTCACTTATTTCCATAAGCCTTGATGCCACTTACTATCTCTCCTTAATATGCTTTAAACACCAAATTTTTACTAAGGCCCAATTCAACCCCGAGCCTTCTTAGGAACTTAAAATATACAAGATTAATAATTTAACTAGCCTCACGAAAGATATAATGCAACACATAAAATTCTAAATTTTAGGATGTTACATTTTGGGCTAATTTAAAATAAATAAAAAGTTGAATTGAACGAAATTAAACTTAATGAGATAACAGAGGGACTAAAAGGGTAATTTTCCCTTTTTTATAAAACGCGTGGATCCTCCCCGAGTTTTCGGGTCAACGCGCGGATCTTGGCCCTTTAAACGACGTCGTTTTAATGCCTATTAGCTTAGGCAAAAACGACGCCATTTTATTACTGCTATATAAGTAAAAACACTGAAAATTTTTCATTTTAAACACTAAACAAAAAAAAATCAGAAACCACCCTAAATTTTCTCTGGCCTTCGGTCTAATGCCAGGGCTCCGGTGGCGGTCCGTTGCACGTGCCACCATAAACGGTGGCCGGAGGCTAAAAACCTCCATTTTAAAGGTAATTTTCTAATCCCTCTTTATTTTAGTACTATTTTATGTATAAAAACATGCATGAATTAATAAAATAATAAATCACCTCTATAAAAAATGCGTATTGTATTTCTCTGTACTTCTATGAATCTTTTTGTGAATTTTTTTTTGTTTAAGTCTGCCCATTTTACAAATTTTATGGGGTTTTTATAACCCCATAACAAATCAGAAAACAAATGCAAATCCCTATTTTACTACTTGCTATCGAGTTTCTTTCCTTTTGCAAGTGAATGAGAAGATCTCGGCGTCGAAGCACCATTTGCGCGCTGATTGCGGCGCGAGGACAGGCTGTGTTGCTAGGGCGCTTGAGGCGCAATGGAAACCTAAGGTTTCCTGCGTCCGCAAGCCATGTGGGCCATTGGGTCGGATTAATTGGGTTAGAGTTTAGTTTGGGTCTAGGTCTTAGGTTTGGGATGTAATGGGCCATGGGTATGGGTCAATGGGTGTAACAAGGTGACGGTTTTGGAGTCTGGATTAGTTTAGGTCTTTGGCCATTAAATTTGGGCCTTGTAAAAAGGACTGTAAAATGGACATTTTATTTTTATTTATTTTTTATTTTTTTCTGAATAAAATGGGCCCGGGCAAAATGGGCTGACTACAAGGCTGATCAATTTGAATTGAACCTCAAGTTTCACTCATTCTAAGGAAATAAAACATCACATCCAACACGTTAGGATATGACATATTCATGCCTCAATACCGAGATTATCTTTGATTTTCAAAACAAGCAATTAAAAGGTTATTTAGTTATTTGGTCAAACGAAAAAAATGCAATCCAGCATGTTAGGGCACAATTTCCCGAGTTTCCAAACATTAAATATTGCCTTATTTCAAAAGGTTTTCAAATAGGAGATTTTAAAACCGGTTCAAAATATTTGGTTTGAAATTGGATGAAAGTTGGAATTGGAATTGTGATACAACAAAAAGAAATACAAGCATAATTACAAGCATGAAATATGAATTTATAGCAATAACACTTATACAAAATGAATAAAAGCATTAACATTAACATTCAAAAGATAATAAATTAAAAACTAATTTTAAAAAGAAATACCAAGCCAATTAACACAAATAAAGTATAACAAATTTTAAAAAAAAAAATTGTAAGAAGAACAGTTTGAAATCAAAAAAAAATAAATAAATAAACAAATGATAAGTATGAAAATTTAAAAATCAATTAGAAATAAAGAGAACAAAATTATTTATTAAATAGTAATATATAAAGGAATTTTAAAATAAACATTAAGTATGTAGAAAATCAAAAGATGTAATATATTAAGTAATCTATATTAATTTAAATAAATAATATACATGAGATGAAAGATTTATTATAATATATAGATAGATAGATAGATAGATAGATAGATAGATAGATAGATAGATAGATAGATAGCAATATATAAAAGTATTTGAAATGAGCGAAAATATAATAAAATATGGTCTCTTAAAAAAATTTGTATACTAAATTTAAAATAATATATATATATATATATATATGTAAAAGTAGTTTTAAAAGAAACTAAATATATACATAAATAGATTTAAAAGAAAATTTATACATAAAATAATATGAAAGTCAATGATATATACATAAAATAAAAAAATTACCATAAATTATATATGTATGTATAAAATAATAATATATAAGAGTATTTAAATTAAACATTATATAAATCTTTAAACAAAATGAAAGAAAAATGAATTTTAAAATAAAAACTATATAAAAATATATACAATAAAAATATATTTGCAAATAAAGGTATAAAGATAACAAGTTAAATAATGTAAAATCTGTAAATAATTCAAAATAATATATTAAGACAATTTCAGAAAAACATGAAGAATAAATAAATTTAAAAGAATAAAAGAGTTACAAAAATTAAAATAAAGAGACTCAATTGAAATAAATATAAAATAGACAGGGAAATCCATAAATAAATAAATCCATAAAACAGAAATCAGGGTTTAAAACGCAAAGCGCACAACCAAATAAGGACCAAAAACATAATTATCCCAAGCTCCTGAACACAGCGTTCAAATGTGGATTAAATTAAAATAGACACAAAATTCTTGGGAAAAATTTTAAAAAAAAATAAAGGGAATGAATCATGTGTTGTTAAAACTAAAAAAACATTTGAATAGCAATCTGCCATTTCTTACAAAAATCAAAACAAATCCCTAACCCCCATTCTTTTATTTCCTATTCGGCCGACCCAAAAGAAACCTCCCTTCAACCATTGCTCCACCACTATAATCGGCGGTTGGTCGATGGAAGACATTTGAATCTTCCCGTTTGAACCAAACCAAAGCCTCAATGTTTTCGACTGCGAAGACCCTCTTTACTTCGATTTCGTCGAAGAAGATAAGACTCCGACGGCACACTCATGAAGGTAAACCTCTTACATTCTTTTTTATTTTTCATGTGCAATCGGAAAATGAATCAAAAACCAAAAAGAAAAATAAATCGAAAGAAAAAAATGGAATCACCTTTGAAGAAAATGATTTCTGATTTTTTATTCAGTATGCGTGTGAATTTAAGTATGCGTAAGTGTCTGTACCCCCCTTACTGTTTACATCAAGCCCTTTTTGTAGTCAAAAAATCCAAAATCAAAATAACATTTTTTGCTATACTGTATTCTGTTATTTGGTACTATTTTCTCGTTCCTTCTCGCAAATTCCAGCGTCGTACAGAGGCCAAAACCGTCTGTGGTGATGTGGAGATGACGAAGCGGAGGAGCCGCTCGTGTGAACAGAGACTCCAAGAAGCTCTAGAACCTTCTAGGGTTTCTGAGATACCTAGCCAATTTGGGCGAATCGGATCTGTTCTGTATCCGGGCACTGGATCTGTTTTGGATCTAGGCCATTCGGGTCTAGTCTGGTTTGGGTTACAATTTGCTTGTAATTTAGGCTAGTTAAAAGTTAGGTTTTATTTAGGTTTGGGTTTTAATTTGTATCGGGCTAGGATCAAATCCTAGATTAGGTTTATTTGATTTGGGCCAAAGTTTTGTAACTTGGACTATAAACAATTTAATCTTTATTTTTTGGTTTATAATTTATTTTTTTGGTTTATTTTTTTGTTATTTTGGTTATATTTCTGGTTTTAGCTTTTGTATAGGCTCGGGCTAATTTGGCCTATTACACCAGACATGAGGCATCATCAGTAAGTTTGTGTCTCCACCTTTCGTAGTTGGTTAAAATCTTCTCTTGAAACAGCAACCACAAGAAATTTCAAACACGTCGAGGGGCCTTTAAGTGCCAAATGTCCTACCAGACTTGAGATTTTGGGCCCCAAGAATTACAAGATAAAAAAATATCAGCACTTGCTACCGAGGCTCGACCATCTTAAGTCCATCTCCACCCACAAATATATGGATTAGCTTGAATATATACACGGTGGTTTTGTCACACCCAAAAATTGAGTTAGTAGAAATTAAGTTAGTGAGACCAAAAGTGGTCACGTTTTGTTTTTAAGTTTAGATTGTGAAAATTTCGATAAATGATTTAATTTGGTTTAGTGGTTAAGTGTGGCGTTTGTGTATGAGAGATTTTGTGTTCAAATCCCTTTCCTTAAACTTTTTTTTTTTTTTACTTTTGTCCACCCCTATCTTTGAACATTTGATTTATAAATTATTTTTGCGCATCACAAGGATGAGCCTACTGTTTTAGTGATAAGTTTTCAGCTTACCCAAAGGTCTCGTGTTTGAATCTTATGTGTGTGGAGAGAAAATACTTTTGCTATCCTTTGTTCGTGCGACCATGTAGTCAAAATTTGAATTTAATTCAAATCTTAGGAGTCTAATAGGATTTGGATAGTTAAGTATTTAGTCTTTAATTTTTATTATTGTTATTATCTTTGTTTTGTTAATTTTTTTTACTAAAAGAATAGTAATATTTGGCAGAATCCCCCAAATTTCTCTCCCCCAAATCATCCACTCTCTTTTCCCCCTTACACTTTCACGTCAGCTTATTCTTTCCTGCAAATTTCTATTTTGTTTCTTTGCTTTTCAATTCAAGTTTAGCAATAAGATTTTTCTCCTGTGGTTTCTTCTCTTGATACATGTTTCTCTGCTTTTGGGATTTCTCCTTCTTCGTTTTTTCTGCACCAGTGTGGGTTGTTTGTGGTAAGTTTGTGGTTCTAAGTTTCGAATTTAGTTTTAGGAATTGTCACATTTGGGATACAATTTTTGATTTCTAGTGTGTAATTATTGTTTTCACAATGTGAATTTATCTTTGGGTGAAGGTTTGGTTGAGATTAACCCTCCGACAAACTGAGGAATTCGTTCTAGTTGATGTTTTCTTTTGGGTAAGTGTTTTAATGTTTGTTTGGGGGCTGTGTAACATCCTGAAAAGGGCCTATGCATTTTCGGTTTAATTGTACGAAATGACATGTCTTAAGTATTATGAATAAATTTTGAATATTTTTGGAAACCCGAAAATGTATGGAAAAGATTTAGAAATGAACATTTTGGAAACCTGAAAATGTATGGAAATGTTAAGTTTAAAAATGGAAAGTGAATATTTTTGGAAACTAGGAAATGATTTGGAAATGATTCAAAAGAGGAAAGTGAACATTTCTGGAAACTTGGAAATATAAGGAAATGTCAAGTTTAAAGAGCCAAACGAAAATTTTTGGAAACTTAGAAATGACTTAGAAATGTCGAGTTTTAAAGTTTAAAAGAGGAAACTGAGGCAAGGTGGTCTTAAGAGAAAAAGTATGTGAAATTTGACACACAAACGGGCTTGGAAAAGTGGCCTGAAGATGCCACTTAGGGCCTCTAGAAATGGCGCCACATGCAAGGGAGTTGGGCCTGGGTTCGAGTCACATGGGAAGCAAATAAATGAAGTTTTATTTTTGCTTCTAGATGCACAGAGGTGGACGGCACAAGGCTTGCAAAAGAGGAGTTTCATTCTCTTTTAAATTCGGCTAATTAGGAGATAAATAAAGGATTTTGTTTTGGATTATTTCTAAGAGATAATAAGGATTATTCTTTATTTATCTTTTTATTAAAGGATAAAGCTATCAAATAAAGAAGAGTGGTGGCCAAGTAAGGGATTCTAAGGGATAAATTCGGCTATAAAAGGAAGAACATAGGGCTACTCATCAATTTTCTTCCTCCTCTTTCTCTGCCGAATTCCCTAGCCTCTCTTCTCTCCTCTTTTTCTTTTGTCTAGTCGAATTCCTCTTCACCCTTAGTTCCCCTTGTCGATTTTCTTTAAGATCATATCCCTTCTCTTCTCATAGTTTTCTTTCAAAAGCCGAAACTAGGTAATTGTTAGAACCTAGCCGATTGTTCACTAAAGCCAAAGCCGAATCTTTGTTGTGACAGAAGGGTGTTGCCGATTTCATCCATAGATGTAAGATCAACTTTATTTGATTTCCAATCTCTCCTTTTTAGCTGAAATATAGGAATCTAACTCCTTTAGGATTCCATGGCCGAAACTTTGAAGGGTTCTTTTTGGATTTCGGCAGCTGTCGACTACAAGGAAGAATATTTTGGGATTTCTAAGATTAAGGTAAGACATCTGATATTCGGCCATAGGCCATTTAATGATGATTAAGTGTTAGAAATCAATCTAACATGTGCTTATAGGATTTTCGATAGCACTAAGAAAGCAAGGATCTATTTCGGGATTTGAATAATCATCAAATCGGCATCAAAGGTAAGTTTTAAGAATACTAATCCTACTAGGATTTGGAATTGTGGCCGAATGGCTTTTTATTAAAGTAATAAGTGATAAATCAAATGTAGGGATTAAGGATCTAAGCATTAGATCAAGCTTTTCGGGATCTCAAGGAATTGCTAAGCGAATCAGGTGTGTACCCCACACTATTTCTTGATATGTGTCATGGCATGTTTAATAAAAATATATGTGATATTAAGAATATGAAAGTGGTTAAGGTACCATGTTATGGTACTAAGTACTCCGGTACATTTCCTACTCCTACTAGGAATTTGAAATATGTTATTTAACATGAGAATAAGAATAAGAACGTGAACTCTGGCATATTTATGCATATTACTATTATATGGGGCATATGGGTTGTTTTTGAAAGGGGAAGTGAATGTGGTAACCTAAGACCACGAACACGGTGACCTAAGACCGTGATATCTGAATGTGGTGACCTAAGACCACAGTAATCTGAACGTGGTGACCTAAGACCACGAATGCGGTGACCTAAGACCGCGATATGGAGTATAGCGGAAGGAGGGTCGACTTAGTAGTCCCCGCGGTGTACAGGTTGGTACGGGGGAGTGTAGCGGATGGCTTATTAGGTTTGGGCTTGGGAATGCATCATCAACTGTATGCTATGATATGAATGTGTAATATTTGTTATGCCTGATTCTGTTATGATTTAGTGTTGTGTACACATTGAGTCTGTTGACTCACCCCGTTGTGGGACTATTTTCAGGTGACGAACAGTAATGGACCGGGCTCGGCAGAAGCTTAGGGATGGCCATGCACAACAAGAAATTTATGATTTGGACACTTATTTTATTTTAAGTACTTTAAATTTATTTTGAGGAAATATTTGATGTAATAAGGCCATAAGGCCATAGTTGAATTTCTTTAATTCTTTTTACTTTTATTTATTATGTTTACAAATTTTTATTAGGTTAAAGATTAAGAAATTAATTTTTGAATATACTCTATATGTTTATCACTTAAGATTAAAAAGGGTTTTCCATATAAAATCGAATCCGTTTCCAACTCAAGCCCAACACAAAACAACATTTTTTTTTAAATCACACAAGTTTTCTCTAAGTAACAAAAGAATTTGAAACCGGTTTACCTGAGGAACATACCAAATCTGGTCAAAGCTCGTGGGCCGGGTTTGGGGTGTTTCAGGCTGAATGTAGGCGCTAATGATCTGAATCTTAATTAAGTTTCGTGTGTTGTTACTAAAATTAGTTATAGAAATGTTGAGTTTAGGTTCTAGAATTTCGATTGTTGAAACGATATAAAAAATTAATCAAGTGTGTGACTTGATTCTGTAAAAACAACGAACGACATAAAGCTTAAAAGCTTTCTACTGACGCCACACGGTCGTATAGAAAACTGTGTGGGTTACACGGCCGAGTGGTAGGCCGTGTGACAGACAATGTGGGTCATACGGTCGTGTGCCAGACCATGTAGATTAAATGGCGGCGTGGTTGGTCGTGTGGGTCACACGGTCATGGGGTAGGTCGTGTGGCTTGTATAGGTCACACAAGCATATGTTAGGCCTTGTGAGCCACATGGGCTGGGCCAGTTGGGCTGTGTGGGCCTATTTTTTGTAAATTTTCACTTAAACTTGTTGACTCTGAAATTCGTAATTAGACCTTTCATGGGGTCCATTTGTCTTAAATAAGACTTGAAATGTGACATTTGTTGATTTGTGTCTGTATGTGATACATGTAAAGTATGTGAAAAAAATATATATACGATTTGTGCTCTAATAACTCCGAAAGCATGATTACATATAAAAGGTATGCATGAGATCTGGTTATAGATCTATGTGTTAGTTAATTTATGCATGTGCATCGGGATGGGTTTGATATGTGATGGAGAAAGTGTATTCTGGTAGTATTAGTGCAATTTTGGCGGTTAAACCGCAATATCTGTTTGGCAGCTCAGTTGCACCTTTATGAGTGGCATACCACCACGACTCGGTATGATTGGATAGATGGAGTCTTGTAGTCTTAATTAGTTTTATTGGTTGGATGAAGTTGGTGTGTAGCGGATGGGGGTAGGATTTGTGACTACATTTGTATCTGAATTTGAATACGCCTCTGTATCTGATTATGAAAATACATCTGAATTTGAATATGTGAACATGTTTGAATTTGAATCTGAAAACGTATCTATTTATTTATGTATATCTGATTTGTTGCTTGAGATGTGTTACACATTGAGCTTGTAAAGCTCACTCATTGTATGTTATCCTCTCAGGTAATCAGCAAGTTTAGGACCGGACGACGAAGGAGAGCTTAGATTGGCTTTCCACATAAGATGATTCGAATAATTTTAATTAAGCTTTTTGATCTATTTGTTGGTTTTTTAGTGTTCTTAAAAGTAAAACTATAAAATCATACGAATTTGACAAATTGGAATTCAGTTTTCAAAATTTAAAAACTTTGGAAATATCCGCTGCAAAGTTAAGTGTTAAACTAAATGTTTTTCCATAAAATAAGTAAGTTCTGCGCATGAGTTTTTCTAAATAACAATGTAAGCATTTTGTCAAAAACTAATATTTTCAATCACGTGATTACTAAAGTTAGAGTGAAATTTCTAAAAGTTTCTGTTGTTTTTATAATTAAATGTTTAAGAGATCATGATGTGAAATAGGTGTTTTCAAACTTGAGAATTTCTTGAAACTCGTATGAGCTTAGCTAAATTTCCAGATCACACAATTTCTAATCTAGATTTTAATTTTTCAAACGAATTGATGTAACTTCTCCAGATTCAGCCATATAGTCTAGGCTGGGTTGGGGTGTTACAGGTTTAGTCCCAACAATATACATGATAGCCTCATGCGACAAGCAATTAGAAAAACTGTTCCAATCTAATTGCCATTATTATCAACAAAACCCGACACTAACAATGAAATATCATAGGTGTCTAAACTTGTACGATTTATCCAAAGAGGGCCAAGTTTCGAAACCTAAACATCAACTTAGAAACGGGCTGAGTTACTGTCACCAAGCCACCAACATACACTATCAATACCCAAATCCCAGACTTGTGATAGCGATTGCCAAACAAAAGAGCAATTATTTCATATTATGCTTTGTGAGCAATCTTCAGTAATCTTAAACTTAGTACGCATGCATGAAGCTTCGCGCTTCATGAACACCACTGTTCAAACCTTTTCCTCATTTGGTACCCCTTCTGTAACACCCCAAACCCAACCTAGACGTTATGGTCGAATCTGGAGATGTCACAAAGTAGGGTTTTGAAAACAATGTCATCTCGTCAAATCATTCAAGTTTCATAATTCATATTCATTTATATCTGTTTTTTAAAGTGATATTTAATTCATTTATTTGCTAAAACATAATGTACAATGGAAGTCTTAAAACTGTTCTGATTTAGAAATCCAGTTTGTGTTTTCAAAAAGAACCTTGTTTTCGTAAAATCGTGTTTTTCGTCATGTATCATAATAAAGAATCAGAAATGCATCCAAAACCAAAATAAAAACCAACAGTCCGAAGAGTCCCAAAAATTACAAACTCTCAAATAAAATCGAAATTATAAATAAAACTATAATTTACTAAGTAAAATAGTTATTGATCAAGTGGTCACCATTGAGCCTCCGCCGCACTGACCCATCTAAGTCTATGGATTACCTTAACAGAACAGACATACAAATGTGAGTTTTCATAAACTCAGTGTATAACCCAACAGAAATAGACAAGCATTACCTACAGATAACACATATACAGTCAGATTCAGATTTATATTCGGACTTAAGTCCTTTACAGATACAAATATAGATATCAGAATCAGATATGCAGACAGATAAATCTTATCCCTCATCCTCTACACACCAACTCCGACCATCCCATCACACCATGTGGGGTTAAAAACACCCACCCATCCCTACACACCACATCGTGTCATTACGACACATATCAGATAATATGCAGCCATGCTGCCAGAATATAGGTGAAGGTCGCCATATAGAACACTTCTTCCACATATACAAACCCACCCCCAGTCACAGATACAGATATACAGATACAGTAATCCCATACATAACATGCTCATGTACTAATGTCATATAAATATATAATTAACAGAATAATCAGGCATGCATAACAGAGTCCAACTTAGAGCAGAATACCAGATCACATAATTTTAGGGTTGGATAGCCCTTATTGACCCTACGATAGGACCACAGTCAATCAGAACGACCCGTGCGACCCAAGGAAAAATTTCAGAATTATGGGCCCACATGCAGGTGTGGGCCCACAACCCCGTGTAGCCCACACGCCAAAATTGGCCTTGCCCGTGTGGTCCACACGGCCTAGCTCAAAACCCACACGCCCGTGTGGCATACCCGTTTAGGCCCACACGCCTAACTTGGCTGAGCCCATGTGGCTCACACCACCATACGGCCGTGTCTCGTACATGGCCAACCACACAGCCGGCTACACGCCAGTGTGGCATCGACAGTAGGCATTTTTGGCTTTCGCCAAAACTTCATTTTTTATGATTTGGGAACACACCTATTTTTATTTTTATGCGAGAACACCCGAGATCACCAGAACCTAAAATCGACAAACCAAAGTCCAAAATCAGTCATGATTTATGATTAAACTGAAACCACCAAAACCGACAACAGTCCAATCCAACGTTCATCACTTGCCCCAACACTCCGAACAATTTCGACTACGATTCCGCAAGAGGAGAGCCTCTTTCTTCCCAATTCACTACTGCCAAAACTTGAAATCAACAACGGAAAGAAAAGAATAGCATTGATTTGAACAGTAAAACAATTTCCCCAACCCACAAAAAATCACCCCTTACACTTATCAAACCGCGCAAAAACACCGAAGAACCGAAAACCAGGGATTGAATAACAAGATTACGACAGAATTTCAAAAGCAAGAAAACAAAAATTTTGCTAGACAACAGAAAAAAAAAAGACATCAATTCTTTTGAGTTTGGAAGAGATAGGAAAATAGTCAAAAAGAATAAAATAATCAGGATATCCACTAAATCCCTCAATTCACTCCCCATTAACCCACTAACAAATAACTTTCTCAAAATCCCGATTACTTCCAACCTCTCACCGATGCCAGAAGCAAAAATTAACACCCTTGCTAACATATGGATTCGAACACAGGACCTAGTACACCAACTCCTTACCACTCGAACCAGTAAGCTCATTCCGATATGAATTTTCAGACAACTATATAAAAACCCATTCAACAAGTAAAGCTTGGATAAAAAATTAAAGCAGATATACATTTCTGTCAGACATTTACAAAAACAGAAATAAATTATTCAGGGCGTTACACCATTAGCTATGAAGTACTATTCTAATTTGGACCATTACCCCCTAAAATTTGAACGTCAAAATGAGGATACACTAACCTATAAGTTCGATCTTACAATGACCCTGAGCAAAACAGGGGTAAGCCCTCGAAACCAGACTCTAAAAGAGTTTGTTGTGCCTCCAAAGGTTCCTTGGGGAAAACCTAGAAGGTGTGACCCAATACACCTTTCCCTTTAGCCTGATCAGTAGCATTACTAGAGAAAATCAAATTCCTAAAATATTGTTCAAATAAGCTATAAAGTTCAGACCGTACCTCTCATTTTATCTCATCTTTGAACCCTTGCAACATTGCATTGATCTTAGCTTCCAGCTTAGCATCCAGGTGAGATAATTTTTCCTAAATCTTCATCATCGCTTATTGCAGTACATTCACTTCCTTCTGCAAACGCGTTGTGATTTCTTCCCCGGCCATAGCAATCATTAAAGCTCTGATACCTCTTATAAGAATCAAACTAGAAAATCATAATAACAGAATAAGAGAAGGGAAAGTAGAGAAGAGTAAGAAATAAGAGAAGAGAAAGATAGTAATTAGGAGAATAGAGAATTTGTGCTTAGCAGAATACTGTCCTTTTTTCTTCTTACAACATTTTAAAAATAAAAGAAAAAAATAGTTTAGAATTAGGTTATCGTAGTTGGCACACCAAAACGCAACGTTTCCACTTAAATTTGAAATTGTCAAATGCACCCATTTTCTTAACTCAGTTTTTTGGCCCGTAACATGTAGAAGTTGTAAATATGGTTAAGCAGTTATTAAGTTTTTTTAGTAGTTATTAAATTTGTTTAGTAAGCTATTACTAGAATGGTGTACATAAGCCAACTATTATAAGCTTATTGTAGAATGATATACAGTAAAAAAATCTTTTTACTCTTAGTTTTAATCGATTGTTCTTGGTTTCAATCATTTGTTCTTGGTTTCAATTGATTGCTTTCTTTTATCAATCAATTGTTGTGCTTTTTGTTTACGGCAGTGATAGTAGAAGAGGCTATCAATTGATCAACTTTCTTGCTTTATGGTTTTTCTCTGCTTCAGTTTGTGTTTTTTATTTCTACTTCAGTTTGCTTCTGTTTTCTTGCTTTCTACTTCAAGTTTTCCTGGTTTCTTCTCTATTTTGTTGTGCATTTCTTGGATTTCTCTATTGCAATGACCATTACAGATTACAATGGAAGAGGTAGAGAGTCAATTACCATGGATTTCAATAATCTAATGTATTTGCATCCTTCAGACACACCAGGCACTCAGTTAGTTTTGTATCAGTTAATGGGACATAAAAAATATGTTGTTTGAAGCTTATCCATGTGAATTGCTTTGCTAGCCAAGAATAAGCTTGTTTTGTTTATGGATCTTGCTCAAGATAGTTGGTGAAATCAATCTTTCAGTCACAATGTGATCGTTGTAATACGATTGTTCTTTCATGGATCTTGAACAATGTTAATATCAATCTATCCGCTGGAATCCTATTTGCAACAAATGCTACTCAAGTTGGAAAAAACAGGTTTGGAAAACACAATGGAAAATAAATTTAGGGAAAATCCAAAATTTTAAAATTTTTTAAAACAAGATCTTGGTTGTAATATCTAAAGTAATAAACACTTAATCAAAATTGTACCTTTTCGATTCGTCTAGGATGATCACTTCGACCGAGTAGTCTTCTTCACTATACTCAAGCTCACGTCTGCCGAGTGTGGGCTCGATCTAAATCAGAAAATTTTTCACAAAAATTATCAATGGGGTAATTTTGCAATTTCTCTAAACTTTTGGGTCAAATTTTAAATCAGAAAAATATCTCTAGAAATTTTCTGGAATAATCTCTTTAGAGAATTTTTCTCTTTACAACTTTTTATTGAATTCAAGTGTGTGTAAATAATGACTCAAGGCTCTCTTTATATAGGGAGAGTTTAGAGAGTTCAACTATGATTAAACTTAGTCACTTTAATATTAAATTAATATAATATTTATTAAGATAAATATTAGATTAAATTTAATATTAAGATAATCACTTTACTATTAAATTAATAAAATACTACTAAGATAAGTATTAAATTAATATTAAAATTAAACTATTAAAATAAAATTATTTTTGGATTAATTAATCTGGAATCAAATTCTCTGGTAGGTGACCACTACTCAACCATCGATGACCAACCGCCTCTAGCCACCAGGATGCCACCTCGCAGCCATCGGCACCGCCGTCCGGTGATGTAGGTGAGACATTCTTACGGCACCCCGAGCCGGTTTGGTCTATGTCAATGACGACTCAACCGGTCTGGTATAGCCACTGGTTGGAACGTCGGCCCGGTTTCACATATCAGGCCAGGTTCGACCAGTTTTTGGGTCTTAGACTCAATTATGGGCTCCTTGGCCCAAATTACGATCTTAGGTCCAATTTTCAAGTTCAATTATCTATTGGGCCAATAGTCTGACTAGAAAATTAACTTCCAAAAATATCATATTAATTTTAATTGATTTGATTAATTTAATTTTACTTGATCAAAATTAATTTTTCCAAAAATTACTTAGATTTTTCAAATTAATTTTTCAAGAAAATTCTTTAATCAAATTCTCTAATTGAACAATTCTCACGACCACCTAATTTAATTCCACATTGAATAAATCACCTCAATTAAATTATTCTCAAAGTCATAAAATTTTCTTCTGATTCAAATGCAGTCCGATCGAGCTTTTGTTGAGCTAGCGAAGGGACCAATCAGATATATACAATTAGGCTCTAGTGATTGTAATTATGTCCAGAAGCATTGTTCCAATAATTCACAATTACTTAATCATGGAATCAGTCCACAAAAAGTACCATGATTGAAAACTCCTTACTGTATACTCTTTACGAAAGCTATTCATCCAACTGCTTTATTCAATGACCTCGTCATGTGTGTGTTACCCTCATATGATATTCTTGATTCCTTTAAGTTAAATACATTTATTCAATACAATCCTATTTTATCTCATCGTCACCATTGTGTCTTCTTAATGACTAATATGATCATTGTCAACAAATGATTATGATAAATTGCTCATTCGAGAACAAGTAACCCGTGGCCACATTCCATATTTATCAATCTACACAATGCCAATGAGAGGATATCATTAACTCTTTAATTAAGCTATGAATTCCACTATTGCTAGTAAAGCCATGCCATACACAAGTCACGTACCCAACATACTGGCTATGGGCTCGATCATCTTTAGAGCATAAGCCTCCACTTATATCAAAACACATGAGTTGTATACGCATGGTCAATAACTAACTCATGATTAAGGTAAATCACATCATGAACGTCACAAGTGAATTAATTCACAAATGGGTTCAGAATTAATTCACCTTAGGTCCAATCCAATGTATCATTCTACCAATGAATACATCTATGTTTTTACTCGTGGAGTCATCTACTCTGATAGCCAAGACTAGCCATCTCCCTAATTAGAATTGTAGACGACATAATAGTCATTCTCTGTATTTGAACCAAATGCTCACTTTGAATCTTTTACAGGATTACGAACTCATTTAGATTATCTACTGAAGTAAATTGTCTTTCTCGCAATGTAAACGTTCCTTGTAATGCCACTTATCTTCAATTTGAACTTTAGAAAATCAGTGAGTTAATATTTGCTTGTTACACTTTCGCTATGCATGCAAAATATAAAAGACATAAAATACAAAAGACATAAGAGTGAAATGTGAAATTAACTTTATTTATTTCTCCATCGTTCAATTAAATAGAAAATAGTTACATGTTTACTACAATATGAGCATATTTCCCAACAGCCCAAGTATAGGAAGACTTTACGGAACACTATGATAAGGTCAACGGGTCATGTACCTTCTTTTTTCACCGGGATATTGCTTTGCATGCTTAAGGTACTAGCTCCATCTCTGTTTTCTTTACTCAGTTGAAATTGCTTTGGGACGAGTATCATGACTTAGTGCAAGTTTATTCATGTAACTATGAAATGTCCCAAATATTTTTAGATGTTCAACAATAGAGATTGTTTCAGTTTCTTATGGGCTTGAATGATTCTTATGCTGCTGCACGGAGTCATATTTTACTTATGCGACCATTACCTACGGTAAATCTTGAATACTCTATGATGACTTAAGAAGAATCTCAACGGGAACATAGTTTAGAAGTTCCCTTTAATGATCCAACAATTGTGTATTCTTCAAAGGTGCAACAAAAATCTCAGAAAAAAAAAGTTTCAATGGAGTATGTAATCACTGTGAAGTGAAAGGGCTATGCAAAGTTCCTGGTTCAGAAAAGAACTACCCCAAAATCAGTTATATTAAGCTAACATCATTCAACCAAAAGGCTTCTGGTAAGTGGAGATATTGACTGCAAATACTCTTTCTTTTTGTTAAAGATATGGACTAAGCCATGAAATCATATATCCTATAGTTTCTTAGGAGTCCATTCACACAATAAACTTTAGAATTCGTCGACCTCCTTTTGTTTTCTTCATCTTTTTGTGCATTTTTGTTTTCCTCTTTCTAGTTCGGTTGTGCCTCTTTTTAGCCTCGTTAGCATCTTTCCCAGAGGGACTTCTTGGAGATACCCTTCCCATCCTTCTCTAGTTTATATATAGGGTATTATCCTAAAAAATTGCATTTACTGTAGTTGTTGTCAAGGAAGCGATCAATACTTTAAAGAGTATAGCGTTAATGCCTTTGCATTGGAATTTTGTGGTAATAGGTGATTAGCTTTCAACATGATCCATTTTAAACTCGCCCTTAAGACAGGTTTCTCTAAAAGATTCAATTTGCTATAGTTGTGGGCTTTCACCCAAAGGAACCGAAACTGCCAAGATTTGGTAAGCTTAAGCCATTGAAACTAAAAAATCCTTTTATCAATGTCAAGTTTCATAGCACAAGTTATCATCATTTGTTTTTTTTTTTTTGGAACAGGTTAGACAAAGGAGTGATTGTTTATATTTTTGATAATCGTGGAGTTCGAGATATATATGACACGGATGGTGTTAGAGTAATAACAATATTACAGTTTTAGTAGTTGACGTTGGTTACAACTGTTATTAGCATTGTTGTTAAACTGTTACTAGGGTTGTTGATAAACTGCTTTCTGTTACGTCAAGCTTCAGCCTGCATGTAAGCTTGCATGTATTTTTCTATATAAAGCATGCACACTCTCAAAAATAATCAAGATGGTTTTTCAGAAATAATATATGTTGCTCCTACAATGTCGACTGTTTCTCAAGAGGCAGCTGTTGATAATCGTTTCTTTTCTACCAAGAAAATTAGTATTCTTCTTGATGATAGCAATTATCTATTATGGCGACAACAGGTTCTTCTTGCTATCAAAACCTTTAACCTTCAGAAATACATCGACCCACAGTTTGTTTCCCCTTCGCAGTTTGTCCTTGATGACGCTGGTGTCTCGCAAGAAAATCCTGAGTTTATTCGTTTTGTGCAGCAAGACAGTGCACTAGCCTCTTGGTTATTATCGTGGTGAGTTCCTCTGTCCTTCTACATCTTATTGGTTTGGATACAAGTCGCCAGATCTGGAACGCTTTTGTTAATCTGTTTGGCAGTAAGACTACATCTCAGTTGATGTTTTATAAACGAGCGTTGCACTCCCAACGAAAGGTTGACCTTTCCATGAAGGATTTCTTGATGAAAATTAAAGGCTATTGTGACAGCCTTGCTAATTGTGGAGAAGTTATCAGCGAACGTGAACATGTTACAGCCATTCTTAATGGTTTATCGTCTGAATATGAGTCCATTCTCACAATCATCACTGCAAGTGTTGTACCTTATACTGTTCAGAGTGTTACCACTATGCTCCTTGATGCTGAATCTCGACAACAACTAAATGCTCTTGATGTTCCCAACTCTGCAAACATGGCTACCCATCAACCCAATAACTCTGAAGGCAACAGTTCGTCTACACCACCATACCGGCCCTCTTCAGGCAATCGAGGTCGTAGACGCGGTCGCTACTCTAACTCTCGGTACCAGTGTCAACTGTGTGGGAAGGCTGGTCATCTAGTTGATAGGTGCTATTATCGATTTGACACAAATTACAAGAGCACAGGATATAGGCCCCCTCCGTCTCCTCAAGCCAATGTCTGCATGGCCAGCAATATTCCTTTTGCAAATCCATAGGCATCAACTTCACTACCTGTTGTTTCTCCCTATGCTCAACAGAATTGGTTTGCTCCTTCAATGCATCCTCACCCTTGGTCTAACCCTTTTACTGTGTCACCTGGCAGTGCACCTAGCTCAGGATCAACATCCTCTCCTTCACAAGCCCTCCCTCAAGCTTTCTATGTAACTCCTGAAACTGTTGGAGATAACACGTGGTATCCAGACTCAGGAGCCTCACATCATCTCACGCACACTTCAACTTCCTTGTCTGACAGTACTCCATACACTGGTTCAGGTAAAGTGTATATGGGAAATGGTAATGCTCTTACTATTCGATCAACAGGACAGTCCTCTCTCCTTACTCGATCTTGCCCTTTATTCTTGAAGTCTCTATTATTTATACCGGGGATAGCCAAGAATTTACTATCTGTGTCCAAGTTTACAAAAGATAATAAAGTAATGTTTGAGTTTCTTCCTCAACAGTGCCGAATTCGGGATCTTCAAACCAATGAGGTTCTGCTTCAGGGTTCTGTGCATAACGGTCTATACAGTGTCTGGCACTCTAGACTTGGACATCCCGATCTGACTACACTCAAGAAGGCATTGAACCATTGTAATATAGACTTTCCTTCCTCTACAACCTCTCTTGACTGTGTTGCTTGTCATCTAGGAAAGGAATGTAAACTGCCATTTACTAAGTCTTTGACTGTTTACAATAAACCCTTACAACTTGTAGTTGCTGATGTTTGGGGCCCTGCTCCAATTTCTTCAAATGGCTATAGATATTTTGTTGCATTTACTGATGCCTTCACTCGATATACATGGCTCTATTTTTTGAAGAGAAAATCGAATGTGGCTCATAGTTTCACAATATTTCATAAACAAGCAGAGCGGATACTTGGGTGCAAGTTGCTTGCTCTTCAAACTGATGGGGGAGGGGAGTTTCAGGCCCTTCGAACTTATTTAGCTCAGCAAGGCATTCAACATAGAATCACTTGTCCGTATACCTCGGAGCAGAATGGGTTGGTTGAAAGAAAGCAAAGGCAGGTCGTGGAGATGGGTTTGTCCATGCTTGCTCATGCTCATATGCCCTTACATTATTGGTATGATGCGTTCACCAGTGCTATCTATCTAATAAAAAGATTACCCTCATCTTCTATAGCTAATGTATCGCCTTATGAAAAGCTGTTTCAAACTCAACCAAATTATCGTTTTCTTCGTATCTTTGGGTGTCTGTGTTTCCCAAACCTCAGACCTTATAACGTCCACAAGCTCCAGTTTCGCTCCACACCATGCACCTTTTTGGGTTATTCGTCTTCTCATAGAGGATATAGGTGTAAAAGTATTCATGGGAAAATTTATATTTCACGTCATGTCACCTTTATTGAGTCTACTTTTCCTTTCAAGTCTACTTCCACTAAGTCCAACACCACTACAACCCCCACTCATCATAGTTCAAAATTACTCATCATGACTCCTACTCATTTACCTACATCCACTACAAATCCTACTATCCAACTAGAACTCTAATTCCCTCTACCTCATTTACGTCCTTGGGTCACTACTCACCTACGTCCTTGGGCCACTCATCCAATAATACACCTATATCGTTTCCCACCCTAAATATGATGTCACCTTCCACTATTGCTTCTCTTGTCCCTAATCCTCAGTCAACTACTCTCCAAATCAGGTCCCCACCCAACTCTCATGCCATGGTTACCCGCAGCAAAGATGGTATTTTTAAACCAAAGGCATACTTGACTACTACAGCAGCACAGGACGCTCCTGTTGACATTCATGATGCTATGACAAGCGAAGACTAGCAAATGGCTGTACACAGTGAACTACAAGCTCTACTTAAAAACAACACTTGGAGGCTCTGCCCTCTCCCTCCTAACCGACGAGCCATTGGGTGCAAATGGCTATTCAAAGTGAAAAAGAAGGCAGATGGCATTGTTGACAGATACAAGGCTCGACTAGTGGCCAAGGGTTACTCGCAGCATGCTGGTCTTGATTTTCGTGACACGTCTAGTCCTGTGGTTCGAGCAGCAACCATTCGAGTTGTGCTATTTATTGCTGTTATGAAGGGCTGGTCTTTGCGACAGATTAATGTTAACAATGCCTTCCTTAATGGCGAGCTGACAGAAGATATCTACATAGAGCAACCACCTGGTTTTGAAGTTCCAAGTGCCAGTGGTCAATACCTTGTTTGCAAGCTCAACAAAGCGCTTTATGGCTTGCGTCAAGCGCCACGAGCCTGGTTCCACACACTCAAGCAGTATCTGGTCACTTGTTTAAACTTTCATGCGTCCAAGGCAGATCCATCACTGTTCATTCGCACAACGTCTGAGAGTGTTACTCTACTCATGGTCTATGTCGATGATATGGTGATAACGGGCAGCTCGGATGTTGAGATAAGACACGTGGTTCAGCAGCTTCACAAAAAATTTGCACTAAAAGACATGAGGAGACTAAACTTCTTCTTGGGCATTGAAGTGCAACACACCCCTCTTAGACTGTTTCTGAGTCAGAAAAATTATGTTTTAGACATTCTTGCCAAAACTGGAATGGAAGGAGCTTCACCTACTCCAACGCCTACGGTCAACACGCCCAAACTGATTGCGTCTGATGGCAGTCCTCCATTTCTTGATGTTCATTTGTATCGAAGTGTGGTAAGAATGTTACAATACCTGTGCATTACTCGGCCTGAACTATCTTTTTGTGTTAACAAATTGAGCCAGTTCATGAATCTCCCAAGTGACTTGTATTGGCGAGCGGTTAAACGAGTTCTGAGGTATCTGGTTGGAACATAGGATCATGGATTGTGCTTTACCAAAGGCCAAGCTGAACTAGTTTGCTACTCAGATGCTGATTGGGCATCATCTGTTGATGATCGACGCTCCACAACAGGGTATGTTGTATACCTAGGATCCAACCCTGTTACCTGGTGCTCAAAGAAACAAAGTGTTGTGTCTAGGTCCTCCTCTGAAGCAGAGTATCGAAGCCTCACAAATTGTGTCTCGGAGCTTATCTGGGTTAAACAGTTGTTGGATGAAGTTGGAATGACAGGTTGTTCAACACCCGTGATCTGGTGTGACAATTCGTCCACAGACTCTATAGCAGAAAACCCTACGCATCATGCTCGGATGAAGCATGTCGAAATTGATCATCATTTCATCCGTGAGAAAATCCTAGCTGGAACTTTACAAGTGAACTTTGTTCCTTCCTCAGGAGAAATTGCAGATGTCCTCACCAAACCAATTACACCCAAGTTGTTTGATTCATTTCGACAGGCTCTTAGAGTTCTACCAAAAGTTCAAACATCAAAACAGCAAAGGGAATGTCAGAGTAATAACAATATTACAGTTTCAGTAGTTGACATTGGTTACAACTGTTATTAGCGTTGTTGTTAAACTGTTACTAGGGTTGTTGATAAACTGCTTTCTGTTACGTCAAGCTTCAGCCTGCATGTAAGCTTGCATGTATTCTTCAATATAAAGCATGCACACTCTCAAAAATAATCAAGATGGTTTTTCAGAAATAATATCAGTTTTGTTATTCATTTTACTTCTTAACAGATGGAAGCTCAGCAATAACAGCTTCAGAACCCCTAGCTGTACTCGTAAGCTTGGTTTAAATAAAAGGACTTCATTTTTTACTCTTACAATGTCAAATCTATTTCTGTATGTCAGATCATGGTTTCCATTGCCTGAACTTCTATTAGGTGAACATGGGTACTGCAAGTGCGAGTGAAATTTTAGCTGGTGCGTTGAAAGATAATAAGCATGCAATATTGTTCGGAGAATCAACATACGAGAAGGGTAATTTACGTTTCATTTACTATCTTTTTGTATACAAGCACATCATCTTCCTATATCCTTGTAGATTGTAACTAGAGTGATCTATTCCACACCTTCACCACTGTAGGGACGACAAGAAGAAAAACAATCGATTTCACTTTCAAAGAAAAAGAATGAAAAAAGGAAGAAACATAACATGTCCCAGAACTCAAACGACTCTACTCACTCCCTTGGAACTCTTCTCTTCTCAACGAAGAAGAAGATGACACCTTCCCCTCTCTTCATTAGAGTTTTGTAACAAACATTAAGGGGGAAAGAACAAAACAAAACATTGAAACATAGTAAAGGCAATCAAAGATTTATATTGCGGTTGCAGTCATGTTTCCGGTGGCGTTGTGTTTATCGCGATTGCGGACATAACGGATGCTATTGTGGTCACTATGAATATCGCGGTCGTGATTTTTTTTTAAATTTGCACAACTTATTGTAAAGCATAATAATTATAATTATAATTATAAAAAGTCACTTTTAATGATTTTTAGAGTATTTTTTAACACTTGTGAATTTTTATTAATATAACACAATTTTTACAATCATTAATTATTTTTATATTTATTTACTAATTTTCTAAGAATATTATATTAACTAATAACAGAGTAAGAAAATAAAATAAATATTAAACATTTTCCTTTAATAAGTTTGAAAATTTTTATAGATAAAATAATTGAAAAATCATGCATAAGAGAGGTCTTCAATATTTCTTTACAAGTTTGAAGATGGTGAAGATATCAAAACATTCTATGTTGCAAAAGGAAAAAAAGTAGATAAATGTATAGATTCTCATTCATTATTCCTATTTCCTACCATTTATTTTCACTCTCATTCTAGTTTCATATATAGTTTAACATGCTTCAATTCTTAATTATCTTTTCATAAAATATACTCCATTCATTTATCTAAAGATTAAAAGATATATTTTAAATGTTTTAATATCATTAAAATTAAAAACATTAACAAAAGTTTTCTTTAAAAAAACATGCCTTAGAAATAGTGGTAATGGTACAATTTAGTTTTCACCAATTAGTGGAATGACGAGGAGGATCAGATCCTTCACCTTCACTTTGAAAGTGCTCTTGACTTGATTCTCTTGGCCTTTTCAAAAAATGTATTGAAAAAAAGTAACATTTTCACCTTGGTTTTCATATAATTGACATGGATGATATATTTGAGGAGAATGATACATCAGAGGTGGAGGTGGGTGATGCATTGGTGGTGGAGGATGCATTTGAGGCTGATATAGCACACCATAATTAGGAAATGGTGGATAATAACCACATAGTTTTGGATAACCATGTGAAGGTTGTTCTGGTGGATAAAAACCTTTAGTGCTAGTAGATGAATCACTATACCCAAGGTTATTAGAACTCGATCTCCTACTAGATGAAGAGCCTACAGAAGTATGCTTCTTGCCTTTTTCTTTTGATGGAACTCTAGGTTCACTTCTATCTCTCCTAGGTTCAGGAAACATATTTCTATCAAATTCTGATCTATCACGGAAATGTCCATTAGTGGTACCAACCCCATGTAACGTCCCAAAGAATATGAATTGTTATTTGTTAAAAATTGATACAATTAAATGTCTGTCTTAATGGTTAGGAGTTTGAGGATGGGTTTGGGGTTTGGTCTTCGAGTTTTGGTGTGAACAATTGAATTTATTTTTGTTACTCTTTAATAGGTTGTTTGTTGGTAGTGTTGGATTGGGTTTAAAATTCCAAAAAAAAAAGATGGTAAATGGATGGCAGTGGGTTGTTAGGAGTTAGTTTTGGTTTGGGATTAAGGTGGCTTTGTAACAACCTGTTTTTAGTCAAATTCAAACAATGGCTTTGAGACCACAAATATGAGGTCAAAATATTTATTTTATTATTTTAATATTTACAGCATGATAGTATGATTGTGTAAAAATTTCGTTAAGAAATTTTATCGTTTGGGTGCTCAATTTGATAAATAGGACTAAATTGCATACTATGCAAAATTTGAGTTCTATAGAAAAAAGATATCAAATTGCTATGGTTTTTAAATATGGTGGCCTTAAATGGTAATTAAACCATTGACATTTTGAGTGGACAAAGATGGACATGGTTGGGTGATTTTTAATGGTTATAGATTAAGGTTAAATTGGTAATTGGTGAATAAAGAGAAATTAAATAAAAATAAAACAAGGTATCATCTTTTTGTTCATCATCTTCAACCGAATTTAGGGCATAAGGAAGCCATTTTTAAGCTTCAACATTCGGCCTTCACTTCTAGCCTTGCATGTGAGTATTTTTGTCCCGTTTTTAATTATTTCTATGTTTTTAGAGTTGTTGTAGCTTAAGCTAACTATTGAGGGGACTAATTTACAAATTTGTTGAAAAGCTAGGGTTTTACCATTGATGAATGAGCATGTGTTTTGATGTTTAATGGTAGAAAATGTATGGTTTTTGTTAGATAAACAACATTTGTTACGTGATTTTTAGTAAAATGTCCAAATAGGGATTTAATTGAGAAATGTGAAAAGTTTGTGGCTAAATTGTGAAATAAATGAAAAACATGAGTTGCATGCAATTTGCATTTTATTGAGTTAGGGACTAAATTGTAAAAAAAATTGAAATATTAGGGGCAAAAGTGTAATTTGATCATAATGTGAAATTTGGATTAAATTGAATGGATTTTTTTATTAAATTAGTTAAATTTGATATTATATAGATCAAGAAAAACTAAGTTCGGATTTAGATCAAGGGAAAAATAAAGTGTTGGATTAATCGATCAATTTTGTTGTTTTTGGATCCGAGGTAAGTTTGTATGTTAATAAGCATTATATTAATTGAGATTTAATTCTTTATCAATTTAAATTGTTGATGAATACAATTGTATGGAAATATTCAACGAAGACTCGACAAGTGAGAAATCTTGATTGAACCTTAGGAATAGATTAGGATACGAATGACATGTCATTAGGGGTTACATTGTTTTGGCACTTAGTGTGTATTGGCACTTAGTGTGTGGGATAGAGATAGCTTTGACTATGTATTGGCACTTAGTGTGCGAGATTGAGATAGCTTCGGCTTTGTATTTGTAACACCCCAAACCCGGCCCATGCGTTTCGACCGGATCTGGCATGTCACTGCTTGTACTTTGAAAACTTTTGCTTTGTTGGTTTTTGAAATTGTGAGTTAATTAGACAATATTTAAGTAAATAAGCGGCATTTTAAAAAAATAACCTTGTATTAATTATTATTAAGTATAAATAAACCTTATCATAAAATCCATAAGTTGCTTAACATTGTAAACTCCTAAGTTGAATAAAAACTAGGGGCCTTATTACAAAAATATTCCCATAATGAAAAAAAATAAAAAAAATAAACTTAAAGAAACTCCAAATTAACTTGTCAAAAGAAACTTGATGGCCCCTCGAGTCTGTCTCGGCTCCCATGTCCACGATCTACTGTTCATCTGGAAGAGTAGAGAAAAGGAAAGCGTGAGTCACAAAGACTCAGTGTATAAATCTCAAAACACACATCGACCTGAGCCCACAAACACATTATTGGCCCTGGCCCATACAGGAAGGCATCAATCATAATCACATAATAACAATAAAGAATGAATAACCCAACCCATCCTAGGTTTCCATCCTCTACACACCATCCCGTACCAACCATCACACCGTGGGGATTTCTACAATCAACCCTCCATCCGCTACACACCAAAACGACAGCCGTACTGCCTATTCCTATTAAGTAGGAATCATTAAACGTGGCATAGCCACCGATCACTACGTGACCTTACATTTAAATTATGTGGGATTTCTACCACCGATCACCAAGTGACCTATCATGCACTTCCCCTTCAATTATCATCATTCCCACCCCATGCATACATACATAAAGAAACATCAAGCAGACATATATATTCTTCGATACACATAGGGAGTTCTATGTTTACGTACCTGGCATCCTTGCCTAACCCTTTTTAGGGTTCCATTCGACTGTCTATACAGCCTTATTCCGACTTTTTAGCCCATAACATACAAAAATAAATATACATACAGGTTTATCAGTAGCGTGTTAGAGATCTACACACCTGATTAATGTTGATATCCTTGCTAAACTGATCTACAACTTTGCTCAAAAAGCCCGAAGGATGTGAAACTAGGGCCTCTCCTATATTCGGTCATGGTTAGTGTTCTACCCAATTTTTATGTATTTGAATAAACAACTCTTCTTACCTTAAAATCCGGAAGTTGAAGACTAACGATTTTCGGCTTTTAGATCTAGTCGACCAAGCTTCCTTCAAATCCCGAAAACCATTAAACTATTAGCTTTCGGCTTTTGCTTTTCAAAACCCGGGAATAGATTATGAGAACTAAACAAGAATCGACTCTTACCTTAGCTTAGGAGATTCGGCTAGCACTAGAGAGAGGATTCGGCAATGCCAATGGAAGATTTAAATGCCGGAAGTATAGAATAATTTCTCAAATAGGATGAATAAAAGAAAAAGCGATGGATGCTTCGGCTTTTTAGAGAAATCGGCACAAGGGAAAAGAAAGTGGGGAAAAGTTTCGGCTTTTGAAGAAATTGAAGAAATAAATTTGGAGAGGGAGAGGCTAGGGAATTTTAGCACCAAGGCAGAGGATTTTAGGGTTTTTCAATGTCAGAAACAAGGAGCTAGCCCCCCTATCTATAGTTTTTTGACACCTACTGCTAAATACCGAAAACGCCCTTAAAATTTAAGCTAGAAGAGAGGAGAATTTTGGCACCCTCTATGCCATGCAGTAGCTGAATTTTACACTCCTCTAGGTGGTGGATTTCCGGCCAACACTTCCTTTGAAGATAAGCTCCTAACTTTTCTCCTTTTTATCTATGAGATTACCACTTAAAAATCCATATATATCTTCCTATTTTTAAGCCTTGCAGTCGTCCACCTCATTAATTCTAAATGCCGAAATTTAACTCATTTAAATTAAAAGATTTGGGCTTCATTAAACTTACATTTTTGGGCCCCTAAATCCCTTGTGAGTGGCGTCACCCTATCTTCATTTAAAGTGCCGAAATTGGCCTAAAAACATGGGCTCCTTGCGACCCAAAACTTGTTCCTTTTTAATTGTTAATGATGCCACCTTAAAATAATTTAATCTGGGCCTTTGCCTAATTCTAAGCCCAAATTTAGACCCCTATCACTTAAATTAACAAATTAATTCTATCCCTACACTAAATGCATAGGCCCATAATTTTTGGATGTTACAGTGTGCGAGATTCCTGAGAATCCAATAGTATTCCAAATCGTTCAATGGGTAAATCAAGGATGTGGATGTGTATGATATTGATTCGAGTTGGTACAAATATGTCCACGGACTATTCAAGTATTGAATCGAAAAAACTTATGAATTTCATATCTTACCTTGTGGATGGATATGTGATAGGTTTGGAAATCAATATAAGATATGTTATGAATTGTATTACTTGTTTAAATTGGGCTTACATGGTAAATTGAGTTAATTGCTATACGCACTTACTAAGCTATATAGCTTACATTGTTTGGTTTTCCATGTTTTATAGTGAGTTCAAAGTTAGCTCGGATTCGGGGATCGTCGGAGACTTCATCAAACTATCCAACTATCACTTGGTACTTTAAAATTAAGTTTTGGGTCATATGGCATGTATAGGGACTTTAGGCCATTTTGGTATAAGTGTTGCTTATGAATTTAGCCATTTGAGTTGGCTTATAAATGTCTAAAATTTGGTTTTGTATATAGCCATGTAAGTTGGCATTTTTGGTATGGTTAGTGATGCTTATTGAAATGTGATGAATTGGTATGTTTGTGATTTTAGGTAAGGTGATGCGTAAATGATAGTGTTCATATTGATGATTTGAGATTGTGAGTTTTGGTATAAATTATGCTTGGTTGGAGTTGTTTTAAGTATCTATTTATGCTATGTTTTGGTGCCAATTGGGTTGATGTTGATATATGCAAATTTGGGTGGCAAGATGGCTTAGTAAATAGCCTATTTTTGTCCATACGGGTAGAGACACGGGCGTGTGTCTCAACTGTGTGTGACACATGGCCAGGATACACGGCCTTGTGTCCCTTGATACTACTCAAAAATCATGTTAATGGTTTCACACGGCCTAGCACATGGGCCTGTGGCTTGGTCGTGTGGCACAAGTCAGTATGTTCTTTAGTTTTGGCACGGCCTGGTACATGGCTTGGACATGGGGGTGTGTGGCCATTTCTTAGGGCAGATGGGTTAGACACACGGGCGTGTGGTCTGGCCGTGTAAGCCAAGTTAGAGAGTTACATGGGGTCGAACACAAGCTAGGACACGGCCATGTGATCCTATTTCAAATGTCCACACAGCCTGAGACACGAGCGTGTATCTTAGCCATGTGAGACACACAGCCAGGGCACACGGGCGTGTGACCCCTGTACATTGAAAAATTTTCTAATTTTTTCAAAAAAAAATTCTTGAGTGCTCGTTTTAGTCCCGAACCACTCTCAAAGTGTGTTTAGGGCCTTGTAGGCTCGTATTAAGGACAATATGATTGATGTTGAATGATGATTGCATGAAATTTGATAATGTATATGAAATGAGTGTTTAATTGTATTGTATGTCTTGTAATGCTCCATAACCTTATTTCGACGTTGAATACGAGTGAGGGGTGTTACAGGCTTAATTATAGGGAAGTGGATTTTTTTATTTTATTTTTCAAAATTTTAATTTGGTTTTCAACTACACCCCTTTTCACGTTGGTTTCTTTCTTTTGCCATTTTAACATTGTCATTCCTTTTTTTTTTCGATTTTAATTGCTTTGTTTTTTGATTTGGGATTTCTTTTTTGTTCATCAAAGTTGAGCACTGTGTTGGTTCACTAGTTTTGAACGTAAGTATTTTTGGGCGTTAGCTTTGAATGGTCAGTGATAAGAGCTTTAGTTTTCATCTTTCGTTTATGTATGAAAGTCTTTCGAGTTACATAGGATGGTGATTATGGTTTATTTTGTACTAATAGGAGAGGGGTGTGGATCATTTGGTGAATCACCAGCGAATTAATTTCTTGGGTTGTTGTTTCTTAAGGGTAAGGTTTTTATTAAAGGATGGATTGAATTTCTTTATTGAAAGTATGGTTGATGATTTTGTCGTTTCGTGTTTGGGGTGTAAGAAATTGTGTTAATTTATGTTTTAATTAATGTATTTATGTTTTGGATTTCTCGTGTTTGAATCGACGTCAGGAAACACCCAGGTGTGTAGCGAGAACCCAGAAAACAGCGAACAGTGAAAGCCGAGATTGGGCACTATCGATGCTATACGGCTGTGTGGTAAGTTGTGTGCGACACACGGCCGTGTGTGACACACAATCTAGGCCATTTTAGGCCGTGTGGACCACACGAGTGTGTGTAGGCCGTATGCTAGGCCATGTGGGCCACACGGGCAAGGCCATTTTGGGTCGTGTGGGCCACACGGACGTGTGGTCCCAAAATTCAAAATTTTTCCCTAGAGTCGTACATGTCATCTTGATCAACTGTAAGACTTCCGTGGGGTCGGTATGTGTTTAGATAAGTTATAAGGCATGAATTCTATTAATCTGTTAGTATGACACTAGATGTAATAACATTTAATTTCATATATTGTGATGAGACACGTATGATTTGTTATGTATAAAGCCTGTTTTACATTTGCTAAACGAGCATGTGTGATAAGTAAATTCTGGTATCTAATATATCTGTTGTTTTTGTTATTTTTATTTATGTCTAATTATGGGGTGGGACATATATTATGTGAAGGAAGTGTTTTGTTTGAGGCGATAACTCGTCATTATATTGACAGCACTGCCGCGATTATTTTGAAAAGTGTCGTAAGGACAATAAGTGGTGTGTAAGGCTGGGTGGGTGTTTTATACCCCACAAGGTGTGTTAGGATGGTCAGAGCTAGTATGTAGAGGATGGGGGTAGGATTATATATATTTTATATGTTTTGGCATGTAATTAAATCTGAAATTATGTTTCCTTATAAGTTACACACTAAGTTATAAAAACTCACTCTCTGTTTGTCTGATAATTTTAGGTAACCGTTAGACTTAGGCAAGTCAGTGTGATGGGAGCTCGGTTATGTCCACGTTTCTGTAAACTCCTTTTTCTTGAATTTAACTTATTTAAAATTCTAATTTGAGAGTTTTGTAATTTTTGGATTCTCAGGACATTTGGAATTGTTTTTTCCTAATTTTGGATTTTGATCTTGGATTTTTGGGCATGACAATCGATAACGTTTTTACGAAAACAAACTTGGTTTTCCAAAATAAAACGTTTAATGAAATTTTGCTGCAAAATATTTGGTTTATTTAGAAAATGAAAACAAATAGCGGTTATAATTAAATAAGTATGACTAACACGTTTTCAAATAAAGCAGGCTTTTTAAGTAACAAAGATACACAATGTTTTTCAAAAAGCGAAAGTTGGAATTTTTAACTGTTTTACGTAACATTTCCTGTAACATCCTGAATTTTTGGGCCTATGCGTTTAATAGGTAGGATATGTTTAATGTGTTAATTTAAGTGTTAGGGGTCCAAATTGGGCTCAAGCTTAGGTAGAGGCCTTGATTAAAATTTTCTGTTTGGGCATTATAGGGGTTTAAAAGGTAGTATCTACGTTTAAAATACCAAAGTGGGCTTGTGGCCCAATCTTAGGAGGTGACGCCACACAAGGGAGTAAGGGGCCCAAATTTAAGTTTCATGGAGCCCAATTCTTTTAATTTAAGTTAGCTAAATTTTGGGCATTAGGATAGGTGGAATGGATGGCAACAAGGCTAAAATTTAGGGGTTTTAATGTTTAAAATATGTGGATAATAAGCAGATAAAGGCTATTATTTAGGAATTTATTTTATGTGGATAATAAGCAGATAAAGGCTAAAATTTAGGGATTTTAATGATTAAAATATGTGGATAATATGCTGATAAAGAGGGAGGAGTTAGAGATAATTAAGTCTCTTTTAGATGAGCTAGTAGATTAAGATAAAGGAGAAAAGATAGGATTTATCTGCAAGGTTAGGTAAGTGCCGAAATTTCTATAAATAGGGGGAATATTTATTCAATTTTGGCATTCGGGTTTTTCTCTCATTCTTTTCTCTTCTTCTCTGAGTAAAAGCCGAAAACTCCTAAAGTTCCATCTTCCTCTTCATTCTCTGCAAAAGCCAAAATCTCTAAGCCTATTCCCTCATCTTCACTTTGATTCAAAAGCCGAAACTACACCTATTCTTCTCCTTAATACTCATTGGCCGAATCTCCCTTAGCCATCTTTTCAATTTTTAGCTCTTTCAAAAGTCGAAAGCGCGATAGATCATCTTTCCAGGATTTTTCCTAGAAGCCGAAACTCATAGATCTCTAAGTTATAGAATCGTGTTACATTCGGGATTTCAAGCTAAGAGGATTTGTTTATTCATATATATAAAATCGAGTAGAATACTAACTATGGCCGAATATAGGAGAGGCCCTATTTTCACATCTTTCCGGCTTTTTGAAGCAAAGCGTAGATCGGTTTAGCAAGGGTATCTACATTAATCAGGTGTGTAATTCTCCACACCATCTAAATCTGTTTGATAAATATATGATTATAAGTTTTATATCTCTTGATAAATGCCGAAATTCCGGCTTAATGATGGAAACCCAAAGAGGGTAAAAGCAAATCACCAGGTTAGTGAATGTTCTGATTAAATGATATAAGTATATTGATTTTTTGTGATTGCATGGGTTGGGTTGATGAAAGGAGGAAGTTATACGTTGTAGCGGTTTTTACAGTGATCTGTTGTAGCGGTTTTTACCGTGATCTGTTGTAGCGGTTTTTACCGTGATCTGTTGTAGTGGCTTTTGCCGTGATCTGTTGTAGTGGCTACGGCCATGATCTGATGATGAGCAGCAAGACTACCATCAAGACGTGTAGTGGTGTGGGTTGATTGTAGAAATCCCCAATGGTGTGAATGGCTGGTACGGGGGCGGGTAGCTGATGGAAACCTAGGATTTGGGTTGGGCTTGCATATTAATTTTTATTATGTATATTAAATTGTTTATTTTGTTTTATGGGGCTAAGGCCCACATCTAATGGTGCATTGGACCGGGCTGGAGAGGAGCGCAAGGTGGCCATGCAAAAGAACATCTGGTTCCAACAAAAAGACTCAAGTTATTATTTTATATTTTTAATTAATGGATTTTAAATCTTGTTGTAATAAGGCCATGGGCCACTAGTTTATATTTTGTTTTATTTTGGGCTTTAATTACTTTTAGTTATTTAAATTCTTATTGAACTAATGCATGTATTTAAATTTGGGTTTTTAATTCATAAAGGCATATTTTTTTAAACTATCAACTATTTATTTTTTCGAATAAAAGGATAAACTTTAGAAAAATATTTTCTGAAAATACGACATGTTTTCCAAAATTTTCTTAGTGACATACCAGATCCGGTCGTGGTGTTTGGGCCAGGTTTGGGGTGTTACATTTCCAGATTCGGCCATAATGTTTAGGCCGGGTTTTGGGTTGTTACACCCTATATTCTCCTCCATACCGACTAGAAGACTTAATTTCACCTCCATCACCACTATGTCCATCATCGTCATTAATTGGACTTAAACCACCACTATCGGGTCCATCGCCACCCTGACTTAGTGTTGCACTAGAAATTGAATGAGACAAGTTTTGTTGTTGAGATTGATCAACATTCATTTCATCATCAGAGGTATCCACAGGAAACACACCAGTATTTTCACCTTCTAACAATGGATTCTCTTTCTCTTGAAGCCATTTTGATAGTGGATCAACATCCTTAAAGATGTTATCAAGGCTAATAGGATTAAAACTAGCGTTTATATCATCAATGCTTATTCTTTTTTTATGCCTTATCTGAAGCCTCATATTATACTAGGTAAACACTACTTTCTCAAGTTTTTTATACTTCAACCTATTTCTTGCCTTGGTGTGAATATAATTAAATGTGCTCCAATTTCGTTCGCAATTTGATGCAGAAGTTGTTTGACTAAGCACTTTAGTTGCTAATTTTTGTAACTTAAGAACACATGTGCCATATATTATCCATCACTCAGCTGCATAATATTATTTAAGTTTCAAAATAACTTCAAAATGTACAATATAATTAAATAATATAAATTAAATTAAATTAAATTAAATAATTTAATTAACTATTTACCCGAATTCATTTGCTTCCAAGCTATTTGTGCTTGCGGAGTATCGATGTCTCATATTTATCTCTAAATAGTAACAACTGCATAAATAAAAGATAGAGTAAAAATGAAAAAAAAATAATTCCATTTCAAATTATGTAACTAAGTTACAAATAATAATATTTGAATCAAACCTGATTAATCATTCTGACTTGAGTATCAAGAGAAGGTTCTAATGTAACACCCCTTACCCGTGTTCAAGCCGGAACAAGGTTTGAAGCGTTACTTAGCAAATCTTACACGAACATCTAAAATAGGGTTATAAAATTTCATTTAGTCCCACAGCTCACGCATGCTTGGCCCAGAAGACCTTAAAAATACCTCCGAAAATTATCGGAGTCTTTTCGGGAGTTCACACAAGTTCAGGAAACTTTTTAATAAAACAGGGGCCACACGCCCGTGTAGGGCTTGGGACACGCCCATGTCTTCGAACCGTGAGGAGTTACTGACTATATTCACACGGCCTTGACACACCTGTGGGTTTAGACCGTGTGTTATTCCATGATATACTGACTTGATCACACGGTCTGGGGCACACGCCCATGTTCTAACCGTGTGTCCTACATGGCTCATACAAACGGCCATGGGATTTGACCGTGGCTTATCCTGACTTAAAACAATAAGGTGCAGACTTCACACGGCCTGGGTACACGCCCATGTGTTGGCCGTAGCCTTCATACGGCTTTGACCCACGCCCATGTGTCACAGTAAGTGGATAATTAGCAGGCTATATACCAAGCCATTGCTTCCCCAAATGCACACTCTCATACTTCCATTCAAAATAATGTAATTCTTATTTCATAAGCAAGTCTAATAACTCATTTCTAACATACAAGATAATAAAAGAAGTCTAAAATTCATGAATTTCATCTTCATTGAATGAAATAGTTTGCCAAGTATTTGCCTAACTTATAAGACTATTAACAAAATGACTTACAAAACCAACACTTTAACTAACAATTACAACTTGACAAAATATCCCAAATCCTATACATGCCATCTCAAAACAAGTCTAAAATTGTTATACCAAAGTGCTGACGATAGTGTGATTTCTGGACTCCTGTAGTCGCGATCCTCGAGTTTCCTTAGCAATACTACAAGGAAGAAGGACAACGAAAAGGGGTAAGCATAAAGCTTAGTAAGTTGCATGGAAATAAATAGCAATCATAATGCTCATAAAAATAATTCATCCACGTATTAGTTAACCGTACACAAGTCAAGACCTCTTGACAATACATACTTACAATTGCTCTTATCTAGCACATACCGTGCCATATATCGAGCCAATTCTCAATAACTCATTCACGAGTAACTGTATTCATTCATTCACTTTCATGACTTAAATACCATTCCCAACTCTACTTTTAAAATTTATCTACTTAACCCGCCATTCACAAGAGATAATCAAATACGTGTGTTTATAATCACTACTATAAGTATGAAACCAATGCCGCATCCACAAGGTGGTCTTACTTGGAGTCTCGTCTAGGCACCAATGCCATATCCCAGATATGGTTTTACACTAGCACACGCATCAATGCCGATGCCATGTTCCAAACATGGTCTTACACTGGCTCTCATAATGTGGCAAATGCCATGTTCCAAATGTAAGAGTATGCCCAAAGATCAATCATGAGATGGTTGTAATAACATACTTAATTTACCATGTTTATTAATATAAAGCGTTGTCATTATTATTTCAGTTTTTCTTTCTGTGTGTATAGATAAACTGTTTTATAATAATGTCCTGAGAATAATATGATTATTCTTAAAAGATCCTTAGTCGAGTATTATTGTTGACTAGGACAACAATAATGCATTAAGACTAACATGTAGTTGATTGATGATAAAGAGTTGTCATTGATATGGAGTGTCAAAATCAATGCATGAATATGTGTGTTAGAGAACAACATATTGGATTGACCCGCTATGAGTATGTTTCTTGGATTATTATGTAATTAACACAACATTACTCATAGTGATTAATATGTATATGATCCTCAGACTTGAGATCATTATTATCCCAGCATCGTGAGTTGTATATTTTGATACAGTCAAACGTACACCGTAACAGGTTGTTCTATAAAGGCTGATGTTGGATACACCACAATCTATGTAGAGGGATATGGTTGATCAATAAAGGATAAGTCCCTCCTACATAATAGGAGTAATATCTTAGGCCACTTGATTGAGTGAGACTAGAAATGCATGGCCATGCTCAAATAAGTTGATATGAGATGTCATACTAATTTGTATATCATAGTTTACTCAAGATATCAAGAAACATGGGATGGACTATGCAAGTGTGACTATCCCATGACTTGTATCTGTTCCAGAGATAAAGGACTTAAGGATTAATGCATGAAAGGTTAATCACAAAAGGTTATGTCGAATCATGATTTCTTGTAACTTAGGTAGCAATGATGCATTGCTAGATGCCACTCATTGTCTATGACAATAGAATCGTTCTAGTATTACTGCTAACGTTGCAAGAACCTACAGGGTCACACCCTATGGTTGAAATGAACGGAATAAAATATAGTTGGTATTGTGTTTGGTTGTGACATAAATTAAATTAATTAAAGAATTAATTTAATTGGGCAATCAAATATTGAACATATTATATGTACAAGGATGTTGTACACATAATGATAACATAATTTTATTAATATATGAATTTGATTCATATATAAATTTAAATAAATATAGTTTACCGAAATCCTTATTATAATTAATGTAATTATAAATTTTAGATATAATTAATGTAATTATAATTTTCGGTTAAAAACTTTATTGTATTTATTTAATCTTATAATACATTAAAAGGATACCAATTATAAAAGGCCCAATTAAAAGGATACCAATTATAAAAGGCCCAATGAAAAAGACACCCATTATAAAAGGTATTAAAAGGAGACAAAGCAAAGATGAAAAACCCTAAGTGATTGCTTGTTAGGTCTAGCAGCCGTCAATCAAATAAACCTTCAAAACAGTTTTGGAGATTTCTTCCGTTCATAGTCAAACCGGGTGGATTACGTAGAGGCCGACATCGGAAAAGATTGTGGCTTGATTCGACAGTAGATCAAAACTCTTGTTGCCAAGGCGTTGCTGTCTACTCAAATTGAAGTTTTGGTAATTTCGAAACCTTTATTTCACCTCGATTCGTTCCTCACACATGGATTCATGGTTTGGATCACCAGATCTAATTTTATTTTGCTGCACCATGGGGTACCGGCGTTCCAACAGTGGTATCAGAGCCACTTGTGTGATACGAACTCGAGTTTAAATACTTGGGTGATGCAATTGTATGAGATGTATGTTTTGATCTTATTGTATTTTCGATTGTTTAAATCGTTTAAGCATAACCTGATAACTGTTCCTTTCGGTAATTGATTAAATGTTAATCATGGTGTTGTGGCCTATTCGATTTTATGTTATTACTGTTAACTATTAACAAATCTGTAATAATGCGACGGTGGTATTTATAGTTTCCAGTAAGTGTTAACTGGCTAGTGGAACAAGGGTTGTTCCGATATGAAACCTCAAGGATTAAAATCCTTAAAACATGATTCTGTTGATAAAAGTTATCAAATCGTGAGGTTTCATTTGACTGGGGTATGCGATTCGTACCGTGGGGGCTCTGCCCCCGCACCCCCGGGGATGGGGATCTGAGGACGGCTCCGGCTGCGGGCCTTCGGCCCACTTCCTTCAACCGCCTCAGACCCCCGCAAAAGTTTTGTTAATAGAAGAAATTTATAAACTTGATGGGCCACAAAAGGTTGAAAGGATATTTTATAATTCACCTTAGCAAAAAACATTGAATTATGTATGCTATTTTTGACATGCACGGTGTTTGAAATGCATAGTTATAGCCCAATGACCCATTCGATAAAAGGTTGTATTTTTTTTATAAATACGGCCTGCGTGTCGTGCCTTACTACTATTCTCTTGTATTTCTCTTCTCATCTTATTCCCTTGTATGTAAAATGAGTTTCTGCATATTGTAATTTGCAAGAGTTGCTGTAGGCCAAACGAGAAGGAAGGTGGGACAATGATTGTGGATTGATAGCTTGTGAAATGGCTTACACCTTTAGGTTTTTTTTTTTTTTGGTTTTCCCATTAGCTTGGGTTGAACCACCTTAGTTTATGGGCTATAACTATTGCATTTATTTATTGCTTTATTTATTCATGTATGAGATGCTATGGATGTTTAAAGCATGCCAATTATATATATTAAAACTTGATGATAACAAACCCTATTAATTGATGAGATCGATTAGAAGACTAAATGGGTTAAAGTAGACCATAATTGGTGAGATGCAACAACCTTAACAAAATCCCTCTATTATAATATTAAGTTAACATGGCCTTCCAATTTTGCCCTTGTTAAGGCCTCGATCAATACTATGTAGGTTCTGCCAAAGCGAAGTACTAGTATTTATCTTGGTTAAACGCGAAGAATAAACAAGTGATATTCGCTGGTTAAAAAAATGGTTAATGACTTAACTAGGTTACTCTAATAGGATTAGAAACCTAGAGGCAAGTAAATTGGATAAATCATAAGATGATTAGAACAAGAGTTGTTCACCAAATATTAGGAGTTACATATGATGTAATTAGCAAATGTTGCTTACCTAAATAACCATAATCTTAAGAGTAAAGCCAAAGCTGACTTAAGAGGTGGTGAAATATGGATCCTTAACCTACTAGAAATACTTTTGAGAAAGTTTTTCCGAAATTAATATACGAGGGTTATTAATTTTGAAATAAAATAGTGGGAATATCATTTAATAAAGTCTTTTTAATGATTGATATAAAATTGGTAAATTTACTCATAGGCATATTTAATTGTTGTAGATATATTATGGCTGCAAACACTAGCACACTCTCATTGCGATCGGTCCTTGAGAAGGACAAATTGAATGGTTTGAATTTTCTTGATTGGTTCCGTAACTTGAGGATTGTCCTTAAACAAGAACGGAAATTATATGTCATTGAACAACCACTTCCTAATGAACCAGTCGCTAATGCCTCAAGGACTGATAGAGATGCTTACAAGAAGTATCTCGATGACATGATAGATGTTGGATGTCTTATGCTTGCCACTATGAATCCTGAACTTCAGAAGCAACATGAGGACATGGTTGCTTATGATATGATCGAGCACCTGAAAGAACTTTATCAGGGGCAAGCACGGCAAGAGAGGTTCGATATCTCTAAAGCCATATTCCAATGTAAGTTGGCTGAAGGAAGCCTAGTAGGACCTCATGTCCTTAAGATGATTGGCTATATTGAAAGCCTGTCTAAGCTTGGGTTTCCATTGAGCCAAGAGTTGGCCACTGATGTTATTTTACAATTGTTGCCGGATAGCTACAACCAGTTTGTCCTCAATTTCAATATGAATGAAATTGACAAGACTCTACCACAATTGCTCAGTATGTTACGAACTACTGAAGGCAACTTGAAAAAGGTTGGACCCAAGCCCATACTGATGGTCCGCAATAACAAGGGCAAGGGAAAGGCCAAAGTTCAAACAAAGCCCAAGGGCAAAGGTAAGCCCAAATTTGGAAAAGGAAAGGCTGCACTGAAACCTAAAGGTGGGGTGTCTAAGGAAGGAAACTATTTTCATTGTGGTGTGACTGGACATTGGAAACGGAACTGCCCTATCTATCTTGAAGAAGTCAAGAAGGCTAAAGCAAGCAGAATGTCTGCTTCAGGTATTTATGTTATTGATATTAATTTATCAACTACTACTTCTTGGGTATTAGATACTGGTTTTGGTTCTCATATTTGTACTTCTGTACAGGGACTACAAAGGAGTAGGACTTTGGCTAGAGGAGATGTGGACCTACGAGTTGGAAATGGAGCAAAAGTTGCTGCATTAGCTGTGGGAACATATACTTTATCTTTGCCTAGTGGACTTGCTTTATGTTTAGAGGATTGTTATTTTGTGCCCAGTTTGACTAAAAACATTATTTCAATTTCTTGTTTAGACAAAATTGATTATGAGATAATTATTAAGAATAATTGTTGTTCATTTTATCTCAATAATGTTTTCTATGGTTCGGCACAATTGATTAATGGCCTCTATATTTTAGATCAAACGAATCCCATTTACAACATAAATACTAAAAGATCTAAAATAAATGACTCAAATCAAACTTATCTTTGGCATTGTCGTTTGGGCCACATAAATGAGAAACGCATATCCAAACTCCATTAAGATGGTCTCTTGAATTCATTTGTTTTTGAACAATTTGAAGTATGTGAATCTTGCTTATTGGGAAAAATGACTAAATCTCCTTTTACTGGTAAAAGTGAACGAGCTAGTGATTTATTGGACCTAATACATTCTGATGTATGTGGACCAATAAATACACAGGCCAGAGGTGGATTTCACTACTTCGTTACTTTCACTGATGATTTCAGTAGATATGGGTATGTTTATCTCATGCGCCATAAGTCTGAGTCCCTTGAAAAGTTCAAGGAATTCAAAAATGAAGTACAAAATCAACTAGGCAAAACTATCAAGTCACTTCGATCTGATCGAGGTGGAGAGTATTTGAGCCTAGAGTTTGATGATCTTTTGAAAGAATGTGGGATTGTCTCACAACTTACTCCTCCTGGTACTCCTCAATGGAATGGAGTATCTGAGAGAAGAAATCAAACTTTGTTAGACATGGTTCGATCCATGATGAGTCATGCTGATCTACCGACTTCCTTTGGGGACATGCACTTGAGACAGCTGCTTTCACACTAAATCGTGTTCCATCTAAATCGGTTCAAAAGACGCCATATGAGATGTGGACTGGGAAACATCCTAGTATGTCTTTTATGAAATTTGGGGCTGTGAAGCTTATGTTAAACGTCAGACGTCTACTAAGCTTGAACCCAGATCTGAAAGGTGTATTTTTGTGGGGTATCCAAAAGAAACCAAAGGATATTATTTCTTTAATCCCACTGAGAACAAAACATTTGTTGCTCGGACTGGTGTCTTCCTAGAGAGAGAATTTACTTCTAGAAAAGGAAGTGGGAGAAAGATTGAACTTGAAGAAATTCGAGAATCACAAGATACCACTGAACCAGAGATTGAACAACAACAAATTCCACAAGAAATTGAGGAACAAACAACTGCTGTAGAAACACAACCACCGCGCAGATCTTTAAGAGAACGCCGTGCACCTGAGAGATATGGATTTCTCATTACAATGCATGGTGACGTTCTTATAGATCAAGATGAGCCTAGGACTTATCAAGAAGCGGTGACGAGCCCAGACTCTGAGAAATGGCTTGAGGCCATGAGATCTGAGATAGATTCCATGTATGAAAACCAAGTATGGACTTTGATTGACCCACCCGAAGGGGTTAAACCTATAGGTTGCAAATGGGTTTTCAAAAAGAAAACAGACATGGATGGTAATGTACAAACATACAAAGGGCGATTAGTCGCTAAAGGTTTTTGCCAAATTCATGGTGTTGACTATGATGAAACCTTTTCTCCTGTAGCTATGTTTAAATCCATCAAGATCTTGCTCGCCATAGCTGCATTTCATGATTATGAAATCTGGCAGATGGACGTCAAAACAGCTTTCCTTAATGGGAAACTTGAAGAGGATGTGTATATGACACAACCTGAAGGTTTTGTAAATCCAAATGATGCTAGAAAGATATGTAAGCTACAAAGATCCATTTATGGATTAAAGCAAGCTTCTCGAAGTTGGAATCTTCGTTTTAACGATGCAATCAAAGAGTTTGGTTTTATCAAAAATGAAGATGAACCATGTGTTTACAAGAAAGTTAGTGGGAGCACTATCACATTCTTGGTACTATATGTGGATGACATACTTATCATGGGAAATGACATACCTACCTTGCAGTCTATTAAGACTTGGTTAAGAAGTTGTTTTTCTATGAAGGACTTGGGCGAAGCCACTTATATCTTAGGAGTCAAGATCTATAGAGATAGATCAAGACGACTACTAGGTCTAAGCCAAAGTACATATATAGATAAAGTACTGAAAAGGTTCAGTATGGAAGAATCTAAAAGAGGATTCCTACCTATGAGACATGGTATTTCACTCTCGAAGGAAATGTGTCCTTCAACTCCACAAGAGAGAGAACGTATGGGTAAAATTCCATATGCTTCCGCTATTGGATCTATCATGTATGCTATGTTATGTACCCGTCCAGATGTCTCGTATGCCTTAAGTATGACGAGCAGGTATCAAGTAGATCCCGATGAAGGTCACTGGACCACAGTCAAGAGTATCCTTAAGTACTTAAGAAGAACTAAGGATACGTTCCTATTATATGGAGGTGAGGAAGAGTTAAGTGTAAAAGGTTACACTGATGCCAGCTTCCAAACTGACAAGGACGATTCTCGATCGCAATCAGGTTTTGTGTTTTGCCTTAATGGTGGTGCTGTGAGCTGGAAGAGTTCAAAGCAAAGTACAGTAGCCGATTCTACAACAGAGGCTGAGTATATTGTAGCCAGTGAGGCAGCAAAGGAAGCGGTTTGGATCAAGAAGTTCATTACTGGACTAGGGGTTGTGCCTAGCATATCAGATACTATAGAACTCCGATGTGATAACAATGGAGCTATTGCACAAGATAAAGAACCCAGATCTCACCAGCGATTCAAACATATACTTAGACGCTACCATCTTATTCGAGAGATTATCGATCAAGGGGATGTAGAGATATGCAGAGTACCTTCAGATGATAACATTGCTGATCCCCTGACCAAGCCTCTGACACAGCAGAAGCATGATTGTCACACTAAGTCACTTGGTATTAGATATATGAGTGATTGGTCTTAGTGCTAGTGGGAGATTGTAAGAGTATGCCCAAAGATCAATCATGAGATGGTTGTAATAACATACTTAATTTACCATGTTTATTAATATAAAGCGTTATCATTATTATTTCAGTTTTTCTTTCTGTGTGTATAGATAAACTGTTTTATAATAATGTCCTGAGAATAATATGATTATTCTTAAAAGATCCTTAGTCGAGTATTATTGTTGACTAGGACAACAATAATGTATTAAGACTGACATGTAGTTGATTGATGATAAAGAGTTGTCATTGATATGGAGTGTCAAAATCAATGCATGAATATGTGTGTTAGAGAACAACATATTGGATTGACCCGCTATGAGTATGTGTCTTGGATTATTATGTAATTGTCACAACATTACTCATAGTGATTAATATGTATATGATCCTCAGACTTGAGATCATTATTATCCCAGCATCGTGAGTTGTATATTTTGATACAGTCAAACGTACACCGTAACAGGTTGTTCTATAAAGGCTGATGTTGGATATACCACAATCTATGTAGAGGGATATGGTTGATCAATAAAGGATAAGTCCCTCCTACATAATAGGAGTAATATCTTAGGCCACTTGATTGAGTGAGACTAGAAATGCATGGCCATGCTCAAATAAGTTGATATGAGATGTCATACTAATTTGTATATCATAGTCTACTCAAGATATCAAGAAACATGGGATGGACTATGCAAGTGTGACTATCCCATGACTTGTATCCGTTCCAGAGATAAAGGACTTAAGGATTAATGCATGAAAGGTTAATCATAAAAGGTTATGTTGAATCATGATTTCTTGTAATTTAGGTAGCAATGATGCATTGCTAGATGCCACTCATTGTCTGTGACAATAGAATCGTTCTAGTATTACTGCTAATGTTGCAAAACCTACAGGGTCACACCCTATGGTTGAAATGAACGGAATAAAATATAGTTGGTATTGTGTTTGGTTGTGACATAAATTAAATTAATTAAAGAATTAATTTAATTGGGCAATCAAATATTGAACATATTATATGTACAAGGATGTTGTACACATAATGATAACATAATTTTATTAATATATGAATTTGATTCATATATAAATTTAAATAAATATAGTTTACCGAAATCTTTATTATAATTAATGTAATTATAAATTTCGGATATAATTAATGTAATTATAATTTTCGGTTAAAAACTTTATTGTATTTATTTAATCTTATAATAATTAAAAGGATACCAATTATAAAAGGCCCAATTAAAAGGATACTAATTATAAAAGGCCCAATGAAAAAGACACCCATTATAAAAGGTATTAAAAGGAGACAAAGCAAAGATGAAAAACCCTAAGTGATTGCTTGTTAGGTCTAGCAGCCGTCAATCAAATAAACCTCCAAAACAGTTTTGGAGATTTCTTTCGTTCATAGTCAAACCGGGTGGATTACGTAGAGGCCGACATCGGAAAAGGTTGTGGCTTGATTCGACAGTAGATCAAAACTCTTGTTGCCAAGGCTTTGCTGTCTACTCAGATTGAAGTTTTGGTAATTTCGAAACCTTTATTTCACCCCGATTCGTTCCTCACACATGGATTCAGGGTTTGGATCGCCGAATCTAATTTTATTTTGCTGCGCCATGGGGTACCGACGTTCCAACACCAAACATGGTCTTACACTAGCACACGCATCAACGCCGATGCCACGTTCCAAACATAGTCTTACACTGGCTCTCAAAATGTGGCCGATGCCATGTTCCAAACATGGTCTTACACTAGCACACGCATCAACGTCGATGTCATGTTCCAAACATGGTCTTACACTGGCTCTCACAATGTGGCTGATGCCATGTTCCAAACATGGTCTTACACTAGCACACGCATGAACGTCGATGCCCATGTTCCAAACATGGTCTTACACTGGCTCTCATAATGATGATAGCATTTTTGTATTCACTTTAGTCCCTTGGGACTTCAATATCGTATTCACATCAGTTTCTCAATTTATGAAGTATCATGCATCAATATGATACCGAGCATTCTCAATTATGCTAATGTAATATTGCATTAATTCACATACAACTTACCTTGTTTTCAAAATGAGCTTGTTCTTCGGTTCAGTCCAAGACCTTATTCTTCCCCCGGTCGAGGCAGACTCTTGACTTCTCTTGCTCTAAATAGCAAATTAGCTCATTTTAATCACTACATTAATATAAGCATTTTAATAACCATGCTTAAGCATAATTACAAATTTGCCCTTAGACTTTGGCAAAATGACCATTTTGCCCCTAGGCTCGGAAATAATTTCTAATCACATTTCTACCTTCAACAAACCTAGGTGAACATTTAATACTCCTATAACCATCATTAAAAATCAATATTTCACATACTTACTACAATTTTGAACTTTTTTCATCAATGTTTCATTTGGTGTTTTTCATGCTAACACCCTTTTCGAAAGTTGTTCATCTAACAACTAAGACTCAAGTTCTTCCATAAAAATGCTGCAATTAACTAACATAGCTCTCATGGTAGAACTCTAAACCTTTCACAACATTGCACAATAGTCCCCTCATTTGAAAGCTTAAGCTTTAGGGGTCTCAAAAGTACATTTATTTTCAAGAAAAGTTCACTAAATCACTTACTTGAATGGATGAGAGCTTGTTGAAATTTTTGAAGTTTTCTACCCCTTGTTGCTGCTAATTTTCGGTGGGAGAGATGGACAAAGAAGATGATATTTTCTCTTTCTTTATTCTAATATTAAACTAGTCAAATTTTATTACCAATTCTTACTAACTTTGACTAAATTTGTCCATCCTTATCCCCCTTTAAGACTATGGCCGGCCAAGCATAAGACAAAGGATAAATTGCCTTTTAAAAGCCTCAATTTAAGAATTTATGGCTATTTGGCACCTTTAGAAATAAAAATGGAACTTTTGCACTTTATGCGATTTAGTCCTTTTTTCACGATTGAACACGAAATCGCTAAAATTAAAGCACCAAAATTTTCATGCTCATATGCTATCATGTTCTAACTCATAACATGACATGAAAATAAATTTTCCAAAATCTCGGATTAGCGATCCCGAGATCACTATTCTGACTAGCCCTTAAATCGAGCTGTTACATCTAATCTTTCAATTACTGATATTGTACCTTCTAATGTTTCTATTAGTAGATTCTCATAATGCTCCACCCCAAATTGAAATTGAGGATTGAGAAAATAACCTAAGTATAATTTATAAGAATATTATCAAATAATAATAATCTAAAGCTTAAAATAATAAAATATAAAAATAGTTCTTAATTATATGAAACATTTTATCTTACCAATTGAATGCAAGTCGAAATGCATAAAATTCCATCTATTGTCAATAACCTTTTCGTACTCAGTGAAATATTGACAATCTTGCTGAATTGCTCGTTTAGCTCAACCAATAGCCTCATAAATAAAGCCTATTGTTGATTTTTCATCACCATCCACAAGTCTCAATACTTTTACTAGGGGCTCGTAAACTTTTATGAGGTCATTGGTTTTTTTTTTCCAATAATCTTTTCCCAAAACAATATTTTTGGCTTCATAAGTAGGCCTTGACTTTTGCTATCCCCATTTTGATTCTTTAAATTCCTATATATTCATAAGAAAAATTTTAAAATAATATAATTTAAATTATTTGGAACTGATAAAATCATTAAAAGTTGTTATATTTAAGTAATTATATTAACTAATTATAAAATAATGACCTTTGAATTAAACATTTCTCTCAAACCTTACTTTTGCCTTGTTATCTCTTCAAGTTGAATGAAAGGAGTTGCAAATCGAGTAAGAGAGGGTCGAAGTATTTGCTTCCCTTGTGTATACTTCTTCATACCAGTAACATTAGGGCATGATGCAACATTGTCGATTTTATGAGCAATGTGCTCTTTAAATCATGTTATTCCTCCTTTCACAATTTTACCACAAAATTTACATACGATATTTCCTTTTGTATTTGGCACTGGAGTTCCAAAGTGTCAACTTATATCATTACTTAGTGCACCCTCCAATCCTTTAGTCTGGAACTCTTCATATGGTGGCATGCTTTATTTTTATTTTTATACAAGAAACATAAAATTATATTTAGAAATATAAACAATTCATTACTTATATTATCAACAATATAATACAAAAAAAAAAAAAAGAAGTAAACATCACTAACATTGAAAAATTAAATTTATTGCATAATTCATAATTTATTTATTTTTTGAAAATAACAACTTATGCTATTGTTAAAAAAGAGAAATCATAACGGTTACATGCCTTAATTACCTTGACCCTACCTATTCATCTATAACACCCCAAATCCGGCTTAGACGTTATGGTCGAATCCGAAGTTGTTACGTAATATGATTGAAAATTTAGTTTTCAAGTATCTGAAAAATCATCATAAACTCTCAAAATACTGGATTTATTCAAAAATTAAATCTTATCTAACTATTTTATTAAAAACGTTGTTTGTTTGTATCTTTCTAAAAACTTATAATTTTTGCAGTGGAAACTTCTTAAAAAGTGATATTTGGAAAACGCAGTTCGTTGTTTGAAAATCTTTCATTTTATAGAAAAGCGAATTTTGTTGACTAAAACGTTTGAACAGTATAAAGCAAAATATGAAAATAAAGTTTTAAATCTAAAACAATAAAAAAAAGTCTAGAGTATCCAAAATTTATAGAACCCAAATACCAAAATTTAAATAAAACAAATAGATTATGACATTAACCGGGCTCCCAATTACACCGGTCCTCTTAAGTCTGAGAATTACTTATCAGTCAAACAGAGAGTGAGTTTTCAAAACTGGGTTTTCAAAACTAACTTCAAAGTACTAACATCAATATCTGACATTAAACCTCAAATGCACGTCTCATCTTCCAGAAAACAACAATTCATCAACAATCCTAAACCGTTGGGAGATCAATCGCCTCTCCAACCTCACCTAAAATGCAATCGATTAACATGCGAAACGCTTCCAACCCAAAATTAAACAAGAAAAGAAAAGAATAAACCCCACTTACAATACAAAAACAAGATTCAAGAGAACCTACACGAGCCACTGACGTTGAGAACGAAACACACAATAGAAGGACTAGGAGCGATGTTGCGAAAAAAAAAAAAAAGAATGAAAGAACAAATAACAAAACAAAGTAAATCCAAGAACAAGTCTAGAGAAGAATGGCGGTGTGGGGACTTGGAATTAAAACAAAACAAAACATAAAAAAGAAGAAACAAAGAACAAATTGTGAAAATCAAAACAACAGAGACTTGAACTAAGCAGCCCTATATTTAACAAAATAAAAACACTCCTTTCCCACGCAGAGACTCAAACCAATGAACTTCAACTCATATTGAAGACACTTAACCATTAAAGTAAATACCGACTAATAACAAAATTGAACCAAAACAATAAAAATTTTGGGACATTACACCATCCCTTATTGGTCACCCAAACGGTGCCTTGAAAACCACATAATCAAAATAAAAAAGAAAATGCACAAAACAGAAAACAAAACTAGAAAATGAAGCAAACAAAAACAAAAAACATAAAAACAAAGAACAAACCAGGCCTAAAACCCCTTCTAAAGCAAAACAATCAACACCTTCTTTGCATCAGCGAAACAAGAGACCAAATGCCCATCGAAATCATCCAATTACCGTCCAGCCATTCTCTAGTCTTCTTCAAATCCATCAAGGTCATCGGACATACCAAACGCCACCAAGCTCGGACTTAAACATGCATATAACTACCGTCTCCACCGTCTCTCCTATCACGGTTTATATTTTTTGTTTAGAGTTTGGAATGGTTTTTCTGTTTTTTGAACAAATTTCTTGTACTGATCCATATATTTCTATTGCTTTTGGACTGCTTTTTTCTGTTGATTTTGGACTGCTTTTTCTTTTTTTTTTTTTTTATTGAAAATTATTTGATTTTGCAAGTGAAGAATGTATTCCCTTTATGGATTTGTCTAATTATATTTTTATTGATTTTTTTAAGGAGTTGAATTTTTTTAATTTTACTGTAACAGAACAATAATGGGAATAGTGGCCTGTTACTGTCACAATTGGCCGTTACCAGTTAAATTGAAGCCGCAATCCACCGCTATTGGTGTGATTCCGTTTTACACCGCTATTTTCGATAGTAGCTTCGGATGGCGCCACTACTACTATATAGCGACCGCTATTTCGCTACTCGACAGCTAGTTAAATCCTTACAGGAAATTTAAAGTTGTGAAAAAGATTATAGAAAGTGAAAACTAATAAAAGAGAATTTAATGCTTACTTGTTTGAGGAATAAGGGACTGAACAAATATGCCTTAAACTGTGAGACTTAACAACCTACCAATAGTCTTCCACATAAAGCATATTAATTTAATAGATTTAATATTTATCTTGATAATGTAATTAAGTTTAATTATAATTGAGCTCTCTAATTTTATAAAGAGAACTTTGGATTATTATTTTTCACACTAGAAAGTTGAAGAAAATTATCTGAAGAAATTATTTCAAAAAATTTCTATAGATATTTTTCATATTTACAACTTGACTCTAAAAATTTAGAGAAATTGTAAAATTGTTCCACTAGTAATTTTATGGAAAATTTTCTGATTCGAAGCGAGCTCACACTCGATAGACATGAGCTTGAGGATAGCGAAGAAGAATATTCAGTCGAAGCGTTCATCCTAGACGAATAAAAAATGTATGATTTTAATTAAGTGTTTATTACTTTAGATAACACGATCAAGTTCTAGTTTTGGAAAAAAAATTAAAACTCTTATTTTTCCTCAAATATATTTTTCGTTGCATTTTCTAAACCTGATTTTGAGATATATTTAAACCATAATCAAAGTTTCATATGTATAATTGCACCAAATCAAAGTTCATGTATCAACTTGTACATAATTTTGAGATTTTGTACCTTAAAAAAATTACATAATTTTAAAGGGTGAGGACCAAATTGACAAAAAAAATTGTAATGTTGAAGGTTAAAAAAGTTTAATTTTAAAAACTAGTTGAATCGTAAACATGTACGGACTAGTTGAATCGAGCTTTAATGATAAAATTAAATGGAGGATCAAGATTTTTAAATAATAAAATCCCAAAGACTCAAGGTCTCAAAATTAAAGTAGAGAGATTAAATTTTAAATTTCAAAAGAGTATATGGAACTTTTGAAATACTTTTTGAACATAATTTTTAATTTATTTTATAAAATTTAATATTTTTTATGATTTTTAATGATTTTTTCATAATTTTTTTTTTGAGAAAAATGAAAGATTACAGAGGGTTTGCCATCCAATTAGTCTATTGATTAATTCTAATGGTTAACATGGTCAAAAAGAGAAACTTTTAATGGAGGGACTTGATTAACTTTTTCTGTTAACGATAAAGGCTCAATTGAATGCGAATTAAGTCGAGGGGCTTAATTGATTTTTATTTTGTTTCTCCAAGGTTTTTTTTTTATACCTATAAACCTATCTGTTATTACTATTAAAGTATCATTTTTGTTCATTTTACTGTTTATGACAATTGATTTTTTTGAAAATTATGGATATCTTTCATAACAATAGCATTCTTAAAATTTGAACCTAAGTTTTTTTTTTTTAAAGTGCAATAAGCTTTGTTGTCTACATATTTTGTATCCATCAAAATAGAGACCTACATGTCACTCGATTTTACAAATTTCTTGTCAAATAAAAAAAATAAAATTAAAGGATGCTTACTAATCATTTTGTTTAAATTAGTGACCTGATTTTTTTTTTATTCAATTACATCATATAAAAATAAATTCGGGATAATAATTAAAAAACCAAATATAAATATTTAATTGGAGTAAAAAATTCTCTCAATAGAAAAAATGGAGAAAAAAATATATGACAAATAATATATTAAGCCTTCGCAAATAAGATTAGTGACCTAATTTTGCTAAATAAGCAAATTTAGCATAACAAACAAATAAACAAAACCTCGAAGCACATATAATGGTGAAATTACTTAAATATCCTATCCACACTACTCTCTCACACATAAAGGGTTTACTCTCAAAATATTTTCACTCTATTCGATCAAACACTCACCTTTATATGAATGAGTGATGTGACATTTAAAAAAAGTATAATATAAAATTTAACCTTTAACATTTACATTTGATATCAATTTAATCATAATTTTATAAAATTAACCATCAAAATTTAAAAATAGTCTCAATTTGATCATCAGAATTTATCTTCCGCTTCTTCTACCACCACTACGATTGTTGCCTTCACTTCCACCTTAGAATTAAAAGAAAATATAAATTATGGATAATAACTTAAAATCTAAATATAAATACTTAATTTTGACGAAAAGATAGATAAAAATAATAATATATTAAGGCTAGATCAATGATCTGGCTTTGTTTATTATCAATAATTTCATTAGATCATATAAAAAATTAAATTCAGGATAGCAACTAAAAAACCAAATATAAATATTTAATTGGAGTAAAATTTCTCTCAATAGAAAAAATGGAGGAAAAAAATGAATAACAAATAATATATTAAGGCTTCTACAAATAAGATCCGTGACTTGATTTAGTTAAATAAACAAACTTAGTAGAACAAACAAACAAATAAAACCCCAAAACAAAGATAATGGTGAAATTATTTAAAAATCCTACTCACATTAACTTTCCTCAAATTTTGCTCTCTCACGCATAAAAGGGTTTATGCTCAAAATATTTTCATTCGGTTCGATAAAAAAAATATAATAATACATATTATATCAATTTAATCATAATTTTAAAAAATTGTGAGAATTTATCTTCCGCTTCTCTTACTGCCACTGCCATTGTTTCCTTCACTTACGCATCAAAATTAAAAAATTTTAATTTCTGGATATAAACTTAAAATCCAAATATAAATATTTAATTTTGAAAACAAAAACAAATAATATATTAAAACTTATGCAAATAAGATCAGCGAGCAAGGAGCACAAACAAACAAACAGAACCCACACTACTCTCCCTCCAATTTTGGAGCACAAACAAACTAACAAACAAACAAATTTAGAGCCTTTAAACGGAGTATAGTATTCTTTTGCTAGTTCAGCCGCCGCCGCCATTTGTGGGGTTTCTTTTCAAAGCTCAGCTCTTGTTTTCCCTGTAATTGCAAGATATGGGTAGGCTTCTTGCTTCAGTTGTTAATGGTGGAAGGAACCTTTCTAAGTTCCACTCGTCTTTTTCTCCTTATTTTAATTCCATTTCTACCCACATAGAAGCTTTAAGTGAGAATTCAATGTCTGTAAGGGGAAATCGAAAACCCTATCCTCGCTTCAATAATGTTGATGATGCTCTGACTTTGTTTCACAAGATGATTGAGGAACACCCGAAGCCTTCCATTGTTGAATTCACTAAATTATTAACAGCCATTGTTAGAATGAAACGTTATGCCACTGTTGTTTCTCTGTGTAGGCAAATGGAATTGTCGGGAGTTTCCCATAATGATTATTCTTTCAACATCTTGATTAATTGCTTTTGTCGACTTGATCGAATTGATTCTGGGTTTTCTGTTTTGGGCAAAATGTTGAAGCTAGGTGTTAAACCTGATGTTGTTACTTTTTCCACTTTGATTAGGGGACTTTGTAATCAAAGTAAGATTTTTGAGGCCGTGAATTTGTTTGATGATATGATTGAGAAAGGGTATCAACCTGATTTAATTGTTTACACTACAGTACTGGATGGGGTGTGTAAAACTGGGAATACTGATGGAGCTATTAGGTATCTAAGGATGATGGAAGAAAGAGGTTTCAAACCTGATGTTGTAGCATATAGCACTGTCCTAGACTGTCTTTGGAAGAAGGGCTTGCTAAAGGAGGCTCATGATCTCTTCTTCGAAATGATAAAGCAAGGCGTTAAGCCTAATGTCGTCACATATAGTATATTGATAGATGCGCTTTGCAAGCAAAGAATGATATCTAAAGCCGAAGATATTGTTGGCATAATGACAAAGCAAGGCATTAAGCCTAATGTTGTCACATATAGTATATTGATCGATGCTCTTTGTAAGAGAGGAATGGTTTCTAAAGCCGAAGATATCGTCGGCACAATGACAAAGCAAGGCATTAAGCTTGATGTTGTCACATATAGTATATTCATCGATACTCTTCGAAAGATGGGGGAGGTTTCTAAAGCCGAAGTTGTTGTTGACGCGATGAGAAAGCAAGGCATCGAACCTAATGTTTTCACGTATAATTCATTGATAGATTCACTTTGCAAGAATGGTATGGTTTCTGAAGCTAAATTTATTGTTGGCACGATGAGAAAGCAAGGTGCTGAACCTAATGTTATCACGTATAATATATTGATGGATTCACTTTGCAAGAATAGTATGGTTTCTGAAGCTGAAGATATTTTTGGCAGAATGAGAAAGCAAGGCATTGAGCCTGATGTTGTCACATACAACACTCTGATGCAAGGTATGTTTCAGTTAAGGAGAGTTTCAAATGCATATGAACTTTGGAGAAAGATGCTTGCTTCTGGACAAGTTCCAAATCTGGTGACCTATTCGATTTTGCTGGATGGTTTATGCAAAAATGGGAAACTCGAAATGGCATTGGAAGTTTTTCAAGATGTGTGGAATAGTGGGTTGCAACTCAATACCATCTTTTATACCATCCTAATTGATGGCTTGTGCAAAGCTGGGCATATCGAAGTTGCAAAGGAATTATTTCATCAACTCTCAGTCAGTGGTCTAAAACCCACCGTTTACACATATTGCATAATGATTAATGGAGTGTGTAAAGAGGGATTGCCAGATGAAGCATACCAGTTGTTTAAGAGCATGGGAGATAATGATTGTTTGCCTAACAGTTGCTGTTATAATGTAATGATCCGGGGATTTTTTCAAAATGACTATACCTCAAAGGCAACACAACTTCTTACGGAAATGGTAGGTAAGGGCTTTTCGGCAGATTTGTACACTTCCAACTTATTTTTGGATCATATCTTACAATCTGGTGAATCTATCTTTATCTGAAATGTTTCACGTGATTGTCACTTGAAAATTTGAATCAGTTTGTTCATAAACACTTGTATATAATCAGTTTAGTAATGATGTACTTTGAAGATTAAGGATGCATGAAACAAATCTTATACACCGTGTTTCACTTCTCAGACCCATGGAAAAGCTATTCTGGGACGTAATCTTTTTCATTTGTAATCAAGCCTCAAATTTCATACAAATATAGTCTAAGTTTTGCTCATTTATTGCAGAAAACTACATATTGTTGTTGGTAATGGCTGATTAATATATCATCCATGATTTGTAATGCTCATCTACATTAAAACACATTATTTCAACTTACATATCTATCTGTAGTGAGCATATTTTGTGACACCCCGGGCTCTACGTCGAAGGCTTAACTTTGCTGGCTGCCTTAATCCAATGTATCAGACAGATAAACAGCAACAACCACAAGTATATCAAACTTTGCAGCTTCTCACGATCGCTTCATATCAGACGATTCACACTCCAGCATAGGCCTGCCATCGGACGAAGAACAAGACTGGGGAACAGAGAATGACATGCTGCTAATACTTTGCCTCTTCGATACTGAAGACTCGGCTGACGAGCACAAGTCTTCTTCTCCTCTAGAGGTCCCCGGTTGTTTGTTGTGATTATTCGGTTTATCCGTAGGCAACCTTTCTTCTTCACACATTTTGCTCTCTTCCTATGCAATGAAACATTATTGCCATTTTGAAATGATGGAAACCTTTGATCATTAGATGAATATGTCTATGGTGCAGCAGAGAGATTGCAGTAAGCGTGTTACTATCGGTGAAGATATATCTATTCGGCAGAGCCGTATATAGATCTTTCATCCCGTTTTCTTTGCTAGTGCGTCGATTTATACATTCTTTTTCAGTTGTTTTCTGTTATGCTCGTCTTTTTGACTAAACTACAGGGGACCAGAAGGAAGTTCTGTGGAATTAACAGTTCAAACCGGACCCGAAACTAAGCACTTAGCTCTCACCTAAGTTAAGTGTTTCATTTGAATATCTTATGATGTATCTGAACTTGATATATTTGTAACTATATCCGAAGTTCTACCAATATTAATTAATTCAGCATTCGAAAATATGCTATTGTTATTATGCATTCCAAATTAGGTGAGGTAGAATATGAGAATATGTATTTTGTCATTCTTTTATACCTCTCTTGTGAGAGATTTAAGATTGACCCATCTGCGATTGCAACTTTCTAGGCGAGCAAAGATTTCACTGAATCCTGTAAAATCAAGGCTATGCGAAGTTCCTGGTTAGGAAAAGAACTACCCCAAAATCGGTTATATTAAGCTAACATCATTCAACCAAAGGGCTTCTGGTAAGTGGAGATATTGACTGCAAATACTCTTTCTTTTTGTTGAAGATATGGACTAAGCCATGAAATCATATATCCTATAGTTTCTTAGGAGTCCATTCACACAATAAACTTTAGAATTCGTCGACCTCCTTTTGTTTTCTTCATCTTTTTGTGCATTTTTGTTTTCCTCTTTCTAGTTCGGTTGTGCCTCTTTTTAGCCTCGTTAGCAGCTTTGCGAGGGGGACTTCTTGGAGATACCCTTCCCATCCTTCTCTAGTTTATATATAGGGTATTATCCTAAAAAATTGCATTTACTGTTGCTGCTGTCAAGGAAGTGATCGATACTTTAAGGAGTAATAGCGTTAATGCCTTTGTGTTGGACCTTCGTGATAATAGGTGATTAGCTTTTGACATGATCTGTTTTAAACTCGCCCTTAAGACAGGTTTTTCTAAAAGATTCAATTTGCTGCAGTGGTGGGCTTTCACCCAAAGGGATCCATACCGCCAAGATTTGGTAAGTTGAAGCCATTGAAATTAAAAATTTCTTTTATCCATGTCAAGTTTCATAGCACAAGTTATCTTCATTTGTTTTCGTGGAACAGCTTAGACAAGGGCGTGATTGTGTATATTTGTGATAATCATGGAGTTCGAGATATATACGACACGGATGGAAGCCCAGCAATAGCAGCTTCAGGACCCCTAGCTGTACTGGTAAGCTCGGTTTAAACAAAAGGACTTCATTTCTTACTGTTACAATGTCAAATCTATTTCTGTATGTCAGATCATGGTTTCCGTTACCCGAATTTCCATTAGGTGAACATGGGTACTGCAAGTGCGAGTGAAGTTTTAACTGGTGCATTGAAAGATAATAAGCGTGCAGTATTGTTCGGAGAACCGACATACGGGAAAGGGTAATTTACACTTCGTTTACTACAGTTTATATACAAGCATATCATCTTCCTGTATCCTTGTAGATCCTAACTAGAGTGATCCATTCCACACCTGCAGCAAGATCCAATCGGTTTTTCAGGTATCTGGTGACTCTGGATTGGCTGTTACCGTAGCTCATTACGAGACACCTGCACACAACGACATCAACAAGGTTTACTTTTGATCTCTGTGCATCTCTTTAGCTCTTTCCTCTATGACCCTTGTTTCATCTGTTCTTCCATGTAGGTTGGTGTGATCCCGGACCATCCTCTACCAAACTCATTTCCGAAGGATGATGACAGTTTTTGTGGCTGCCTTCAAGACCCTGCATCTGCTTGCTATGTTAATCATGTTCAGCTATTTAAAAGATAACAAATGCTTTCTGGGGAAGATCATTCTCTGTGCATTTGATTAAACATTCTTTGAAGGTTTAATGTACTACAATTATTTTCGTTCTCGACTATCTTACATATGCTGGTCACCGGGATAAGGGAAAAAGATCATCCATGCCAAGGTTTGAATCCGTCTTGTTACCAGGTCACCTTTTAAGGATTGTTGTATAACCAACTGATTGAACCGAGTTTTCGGGTTTGTACTAGTATTTTACTTTGTCTTGGTATTAGAAAGAGATTCAATTGGTTGTGATTTGTATTTCTTTACTTGAATGTTTTATCAATCACGAAGAGGGGGGAAAGACCAAAACAAAACATTGAAACATAGTAAAGGCAATTTACAGTTATGAAAAAGATTATAGAAAGTGAAAACTAATAAAAGAGAGTTCAATGCTTACTTGTTTGAGGAACAAGGAGACCGAATTGAAATGCCTGAAACTGGGCTATTCATTTATTACAAATCCGAAACAAACCCAAAGGGTCCAAACATAACCACAAACCAAAACAACAAGCCCAGGTCGGTCGACTCTCTATTCAACAGAGGCATAATAGACGTCAACATTTCCAAGCCTATCTATTTTCATTTTGCTCTGGTGTTCAGCAACCAAAGAAACTGAAACAACACTCCCCGTACCTCCGATTCCAACAGAGCGTTTCCCACAACTTTTGTCGACAGTGACTCCCAAGCGTCAAGTCCCCACCTGTTTTCGATTTCATGAAACCCAGTAGTCGATCCTCATCCCCAACCCTTAAGTCTCCAAAACCCTTGAGCTTCCCCCCCCCCCCACCTTTCTGATCCCCACTGCTTCAAGTTAGTCATCTGCGACAACTCTCGCAAACCCCTTGTCTCCATCCACCAGCAGAGCCCGACGTTCCCTTTCCACCACCATCAAAGCAAAATTTGGCACAGCTCCGCTCAGGTAAACACTTCCCCCTCTTCTCAAACCTTTTTTTTGCTAATAAATAGGCCACTGTGTTTCCATCTTGAGGCACATACCCAAATAGACATCGACTAAAAACCTTGCTTTCAATTTAATATCACTGATATAAGCCCCTATGACCAATTCGTCATGCTAAAGGGAATTAATCTTTCGAGTCACTGTTAGGGCATCACCTTCCAAAACCACCTCCTGCAATCCAAGTTCCAACCCCAAACGACTGCGTAAGACATGCAAGAGCCTTCGTAGCAAACGCCAAAGGTATATGCTCATTTAACACTGCTTGAGAACCAATTACATGGCCCTGTCGACCTCTAACAACTATCCATGTGCTTGACTTCTTAGCTTGTTCATGAAAAGCAGCATCAAAATTAATCTTCAAACAACTCTCATCCGAAGACTTCCATCTCTCATCCTTGATCTGTTGATAAGTGATATAAGTAATATATTTTAATCCAGTTCTTAATATTGTTTTTGGATAACTATTTGTGCTCGGAGCGAGCCAAAGAGCGAGCCAAAGAGCGAAAAATTAGCGAAAATTGGACAAATAGAGTTGTTTTCAGGAGTCACACGGCTTGAGCCTTCTCACACGGGGGGCTGAATGAACATATACTCATGTGAGCCACATAGGCTGGGCACACGGAATGTGCCTGATCGTGTCGATTTCACAACTTGCATTCCAAATGTGTGGAAAAACGTAATTTTTAGATTTTTTAAATATTCTAAAGTCTATAAATACCAATTAGAAGAAGAAAATAAAGAGCCATAAGAGAATATCGAAGAAAGCAACTCGAAAAATACCATTGGAGCCAACTCTAAAGCGAATTTCCATCAAGATTGAATACTTCCTTTTAATTTTTCTTAAAGTTTTTATGAATTTTTTTATTTCTTGAAATTATTCAGGACTTTGAAATGTTTTTATTCACAATTATAAACTAATTCTTTAGATATCTAAGGAAGATGAAACATATAATGAATTATATTATTTAATTTTTGTTTTACGTGATAAATACTTGATTATTGTTCTCAGTTATGTGTGTTTATATTTTATTTTAATATTTTTGGGATTAATTCATATTTAATGTGCTTAATCAGAGGAGCAAAAATCATTGTTTAAGAGTAGATCTAGTATAATTAAGTGGAGTTGCATGCAATCTTAAAAATAGGACGACATAAATTTACCGGATTAGAGTCAAATTTAATAGGGAAATCTATAGATCGAGTTAATGAAATAATAGAAGTTTTAATTAGAAAGAAATTTCAATTAATCAGCCTAGAGTCAATTGTTCTTACTCTCGACAGAGATATTAGCATAATTTAGGAATTTATAAGTATCAAAATACCAAGTAAATAAATGGTTTAATTCAAACTCATAATAATAGATAAAGTTTAGGTGGATTCTTTCCTATGTATTATCTCTCTCATTGGTTATTATTCGATTATTTTATTGATTTATTCTCTGTTGAGTTCTTAATTAAATTAATTTAGTAAATTTAGTTTAAAACTTAGCACTCCAATTTGTCTGCTAAATAGTAAGAAAACGGTAATTACTAATACTTTTAGTCTTCGTGGATACAATATCTCTACTCACCATAGCTATACTATTTATCAATAGGTGCACTTACTTTTATCGTATTTTTAGTTAGTAACATGACATACATCATCTGTCGAACAGGTAATTTTTCTCGCACTGCATCCAATTCTTTGAGAGAGGACTCTACCTTGCATACCGTATCCTGGATTGAGACAATAACATCATCATGAACCTTTCTATTCTTTGCATTCCATATGAACCACAATGAGCACACTACATTTCTGCATATATTTAAAGGAGACACCTCCAAAATATATATTAGCCAATCCTGTAAAAAAGCATCTAAAAAATCACTATGCTGTACAATATATGCAGTTCTTTCCAAATATCATTCACATATGGGCAGACTTAGAAAATATGCTCCAAAGTTTCAATACCAACCAAACACTTGGGACACACTGTTGAATTTTGCAATTTCCTGTTGTACATATTATAGAAACTAGGAATAAAATTATGGAAAATCCTCCAAGCTGTAATTTTTATTTTCTCAGGTAGCTTAAGTTTCCATAATTTATTGTGAAAATGTTTTTAATTTCCATTATTCCCAATTGAAGCAAATGTAATAACATGTAACCACTCCAAACATTAAAGTCACTTGAAGCTTTATTCCCTTAAACCACTGAATCTCCATGCGAGTTTTGAGCAAAGGGAATACACAACACCTTATCCGCAATTTCACTGGCCAGTAATCGGGTAATTTTCTGTTCATCCCATTGCCTATTCTGGTGGTTAATCAGCTCCGATACAAACATAATGGATGATTTTTCCTCATTATTTTGTATTATTCGTTCAAGCATCCTTGAAATCCAAACACCCTCCCAAATCCTTATATTGGATTCAATTCCCATACACCAACTTAGGCCCAAATTAAGTAATCCCTTCGCAGTACAGATACTCTTTCAGGTATAATATAGGTAAGCTCTTAAACTTGCATTCATAAAGTCTATACGCGGATAATATTTTGTTTTAAGAGCTCGTGGTAACAACAAATTCAGATTTTTAATCAACCTCCATCATTGTTTTGCTAACAGAGCGACATTAAACTTTGTCAAACTTTTGAACCCCAAACCCTTATTTTCTTTAAAATCACATAATTTTGACCACTCACACCAGTGAAATCCCCTTGGACCCTCATGATTTTTCCACCAAAATTGACAATAGTACTCTTCAGTTCAGAGCAAAAAGAGGCTAGTAACAAAAAGCCCTTGTGACAAAGGTCGAACACACCAGCTCTCAATCCGACACCTTATATGGTTCTTCAATACTTGAAAAGACCTTGTTTTGTTTCACCTCACCATATTAGGCAGCCCTAGATATCGCTTGGGTTCAGAAGAGGTCATAACATTCAAACAATTCGATATCCGTTCCTTATTAATCTCATCAACATTTGAGCTAAAATAAATAACTGATTTATTGAAATTAACATATTGCCTCGAGGAACTGTCACACTCCTTCAAATTTTGTTCTCTTCACAACATATAAGAAAAAAATACAAGCTAAAGGGATCTCATTGTCTAAGCCTCCTTCCAGGAGAAAAATTACGACCCACCTTACCATTCAAAACCACAAAATAGGAGACAAAACTAATATAGTGAATGATAAAATCCACCCATGTTTTAGAAAACCCATTCTCAACATAGTTCTTTCCAAGAAACTCCACTCCACCCTGTCATAGGTCTTACTCATATCCAACTTTAGAGTAAAGTGTCCTTTCTTCCTCTTCTTCTTCCTTCTATTAAGAATTTCATACACAAGTAGGATATTATTTGTAATCAGCCTACTAAGAACAAATGCACTCTGCGCCTCATCCACACACAAATTCAACACTTTTTCAAATCTATTAACCATATTTTTCAAAATGATTTTATATAAAACGAGCATAAACTAATAGGACGAAACTGTTGTATGTTCATAGGGTTCGTAACTTTAGGAATAAGAACAATGTATGTTTTATTAATATCGGCTAGGGACATACCTTCGTTCAAAATTCCAAGATAATAATCTTCAATAACTTATCCCATGATATGCCAATAGTTCTAGTAAAACACAGCGAGAAGCCCATCCGAACCCAAAGCCTTTGTCAGGGCCATTGCTTTTAAAGTAGTATAAATTTCTTCCTACATATACCTTGCAGTAAAGGAAACATTCATCTCATCATTAATACACGTGCATACCCTGAAACACCCCAAACCCGGCCCACGAGCCTGACCGGATCTGGTATGTTCCTTAAGTAAACCGGTTTTCAAATTCTTTGCTACTTAGAGAAAATTTGTAAATTTTAGAAGATATTGTTTTGGATTGGGCTTAGGTTGGGAAACCCATTTAATTAATTTAAAAAAACCCAATTTTATTAAGGCGACAAAAATAATTTTCTTTAGGTTTATAAAATATTTTCACTTAAAATTTAATCCAACAATCATTTGTAACAAAATAATTAAAAAAAATAAAGCAGAAATAAAGAAATCCAACTTGGGCCTTATGGCCTTATTACATCAAATAAAACCCAATATTAAAATTAAATGTTCTAAAACGAAATAAGGTCCAAAATAAATAAAATCTTCAAATTGATGCATGGCCACCTCAAGGTCTACCGTCTCGGTCCGTCACTGTTCATCACCTGAAAATGGTTCCCACAACGGGGTGAGTCAACAGACTCAATGTGCATACAGTACTAATATTCAATAAATCAGGCATACAAGTTCAAATCAATTCATATTCATATACAATACATGATGATGCAACCCAAACCCAATCCTAATGGTCCATCCGCTACACACCACCCGTACCTGCCAGTCACACCGTGGGGACTACTAAGTCAACCCTCCATCCGCTACACACCATCGAAGGCAGTCGCTGCAGTCGACGTGCTCATCGCCCATATACGTTGTGTCATTAGACATTATAGTCAAATTTATACGTTGTGTCATTAGACACTATAGTCAAATATTGTAACCGAAGTTACCAAAATTCCGCAATGTGACCGTAGTCAACATATTTCGTTGGTGAGACCGTAGTCATCACCTTCAATTCTCCCTTCACATATATCCCAAATGCCCCGATTATTTTATAACATATTCAACATACTTAATTTTCATTCATGCTACTATTCACATGTTCAAAATATTTCACATTCATAATCCTATCAAAAGTAGGAAACGTACCTGGGTACTCCTTACCACATTTGTGGTACTTAGCCATATTCACATACTTAGGCATATTCATATATTTAATAATTGCCTTAAAATTTATTGAGGATTAGTATGGGTACACACCTGATTCGCTTATTGGATTCCTTGAGATCCCGAAAATCCCGATCCAACGATCTAGATTTCTAACTCCTATATTCGGTCCATATATAACCAAATTAATACCCTTTTCGCTTTTAAACCAAATCCTACTAGGAATGGTATTACTAATACTTACCTTGTTTGCCGATTTGATTGATAATCAAAATCCGAGGATTTGTGTTCTTCTCCCTTGAATTCGGCTAACCTTTAAATCATGTAACTTGTCAGTTTTCGGCTTTTGGAAATAATGGAAAATAATCCTAAATAAAAGAGACAAGCCTTGGCCGAATATCTCTTACCTTACAAATCCAAATCTGAAAAGGATTCCTTTATATGCTTGTCGAAATCCCTATAATTTATATGTTAGATTAAATCTAACTTTAATAAATAAAAATTGGCCTTTGGCCGAATGTGCCTCACCTTAAATTCCTTGAATCTGAAATCCCGAAACTCTTCCTTTGATATTCGGCCAAGAGACATAAAAGGGGTTATTTCCTAAATCTTGAAAAAAAAGAATTAGAAGAACAAGAATTAATTGTTCTTACCTTAGATCCTTGATCCTTATATTCGACAGTTGTAGAAACCCTTTTGATGTTGTAGTTGATTGCTCCTTTACTTAGAATCAACAAAGATTCGGCTTTGACAGTAGAAACGAAGAAGAAAATAGAAGAAAAAGAGATGGATTTTGCCTAGAGAAAATTCGGCAGAGAGGGGGAGAGAGTTAGGGAATTTTCGGCAAAGAGGAAGAGGGAGCAAAAGTGGATGAGTAGCCCTCCTGCCCTCCTTTTATAGCCAAAGTTATCAGCCTAGGAGTCCCTTACTTGGCCACCACTCCTCTTTTTGATAATATTATCTCTTTTATTTAAAAGATAAAAGCCTTTAATCCATCAATTATCTCCTCAATTATATCCTTAGAAAATAATCCTTTATTTATCTCTTATTATTCACATATTTATGTGAATAAAACTCCTTTATTTATCTCTTATTATTCACATATTTATGTGAATAAAACTCCTTTATTTATCCCCTAATTAACCAAATATTTATGGAAATAAAACACCTCTATTTTTAGAATGCTTGTGCCGTCCACCTTGGTGTGTCTAGAAGCAAAAATAAAACTTATTTATTTACTTCTCAAGTGACTCGAACCCAGGCCCAACAGCTCTTGCACATGGCGCCATTTCCATAGGCCCTAAGTGACACCTTCAGGCCACTTTTCCAAGCCTAATTGTGTGTCAAACTTCTCCAACTTTTTCTTTTAAGGCCCTCTAGCCCTTATTTCCTATTTTGAACTTTAAAATTTGGTATTTCGGCATCATTTCTAAGTTTCCTAAAATTTTCGATCGGCTCTGTAACTTGCCATTTTTCTTACATATCCAAGTTTCCTAAAATGTTCAAGTTTCCATTTTTGGATCATTTCTAAAAATGTTCAGGTTTCCAAAAATGTCTAAGTTTCCAAAAATGTTTGGGTTTCCAAAAATGTCTAAGTTTCCAAAAGTGTTCATTTCCATTTCCATTTCCATTTTCATTTCTATCTCCCTTTTCATTTCCATTTTCATTTCCATTTTCATGCATTTCTAGGTTTCCAAAAGTATCAAAAATTTATTCATAGTACTTGAAACTTGTCATTTCATACAATTAATCTGGAAATGCATAGGCCCTTTTCAGGATGTTACAGTTCTAACCCCTTAAAATAATTGCGTCCTCGAAATTACTTACTAACGAATAATCGTACGGTCTAATTCACCCCACTACGCTATTGCTGCGCACTCTGATCCTAAAGAACTATCATACTTTCTAGGCACATTCTCTAGGTTCACATCCAAAGTTTCAATCACTTCACCAGCAATACAAGAATAAGCTAACCCTATAACAAGCAAAGCAATTAAGGGTATTTCAGAAATGAGGAACGTACCCGTTGTCATATCTGGCACATCTTCCTCCTCGCGACGGCCAACTGCATAAACCAACCTTGGTTGCCTCGCGTCTGCACCTTCAGCACCTCTCCTTGGTGCTTCACGTCCACGGCCCGAACCATTTCCTCCATGGTTCGGTCCACGACCTTGCTGAGGCTGCTGTCCGCCTCTACCAGCATGGCTAGCATTCTGAGTTGTCAGTCGACTTTCATCTGATTGCTTGGGACAATCCTTAAACATATGGTCCTTGGACCCACACTTGAGACATCGTCCTGTCTTCCTCCAACACTCCCCCAAGTGCTTCTTTCCACAATACTCACAAGGTCGATACCGCCCTTCTGAACCAACTTGCTGACCTCGCGGCCCATCAATTCTAGGCCTCTTATTCCCAAATGATCCAGACGATCCAAAACCTTTTTCTGGTCTATTCCGATCAGTGTTCTGCCTTGCAGAATCCTTAATTCCTTCAGCCACTTTAGCCTTTTCCACTAACGCAGAAAATTTCCGCTCCTGATGCGGTGCTATCAACAATCTTAGATCATCCCTTAGCCCGTCCTCAAAACGGACACAGCGCTCATGCTCAGTTGCCACTACTCCTCGAGCATAGCGACTTAACCTCAGAAATTCCGCATCATATTCTGCCACAGACTTGTTTCCTTGGACCAGCCCTAGAAAAGCTTTCCTTTGCTCATCAGTGTACCTGGTTCCCACGTATTTCTTCTGGTATGCTTCCTTGACATACTCCCAGGTCAAATCCTCAACCGTGGCACCATCTCGCACAGTTAATCACCACTGATACGCTTCATCGCGTAATAGTGCCACCATCCCTTTCAACTTTTCCTCTGGAGTCAGATCAAGCTCATCCATGATGCGCTCCGTTGCTTCCAACCAGTACTCAGCTGTACTGGGTGCTACTCCAGACACTCCACGAAACATCTCAGCTCCATTAGCTCGGAGCTGTTCAGGCACAGATTTTCGAGTTCCCGAATTTCCTCCTGCACCCGCCACTAATTCCAAAACTCGCAGCACAGCCCGCGACACAGCATCGTCCCCTGTTTGAGCTTGCTGCTCCACACCAACGGCTGGAAGTGGTGGGGGCGGCGGTACCTCATTATCGGACCCTTGACCCGATCTAACGGGTTCTGACCTAGTCATTCTTCCTCTACCGCGTCCACGACGGCCATGTCCTCTAGAGCTCATTTCGGCGTCGGGATCTGATTAAGAAGTTTTATGTATTAGTACTTTGGTTTCACTTGTTTACTCGCGAAGAAATTTTATGACAAGAGTTTTAGGAGTGGTTCTTTATTCATACAAACACACAGTCTTTCCATTCATTCATTCATCCATCAAACAAGTATGAACTTCCGTTCATTCAGAGAAACGTTGTAGTTTTCATCGTTGATGTTTTTCCACTACCTAGGGGTATTTTCGTAATTTTGTCCTACAGGGACATTTTCGTAATTTTCAAAAGGAAAGAGTTCCTCGGTGATTTCATCAAAAAGTATTTTGAAAATTTCAAAACCTTGGGATAATTTGGAAAAATTTTGAAATCTGAGGGTATTTTGGTAATTTTCGACCTTAGGGGTATTTTGGTAATTTGTCACAAACTGGGGTAAATTTGAAGAATTTAACAAACCAGGGATATTTCAAAAGTTGTAAAACTTTGAGGGTTCTCTTTTTGAGCGTTGCACTTTTCAAAACGATGATGTTGCAAAATTTTTAGAAGTCAGGGTAATTTTGTAAGTTAGGGGCAATTTTGTAATTTTTCCAAAATCAAAGTATTTTTTATAGTTTGAAATTCAGGGTATGTGAACATTTATAAAATAATGAAGTTTGGACAAAACCATTGAGAGGTTTGACATTTTGCAAATCAAGGGCATTTTGGTAATTTTCACAAATCTGAAATTTTCGGGAAATTTTGTAAAGATGGTTTTTTTAAAAAAAATAAAATAAAAATTTAGAAGAGTAATTTTAAGAGTTTTGAAAACTAAGGTTTATTGTTTTGTTCTCTTTCTTTTTTTTTTTAAAACACGGCTAGTTCCCTTTTCGGGTTTTAGTCTTTATGTTTAGCCTATGACCGAGCCCTCTTGGGCCAGGGTGAACCAAAGCTACGCACCAGGCAGGATTCGAGTGGAGAGGAGGTGAGTCACGCGGACTGCTTAAGTACCAAGCTCCCACCGAAACCATTCCTAGACATGCGCACAGAAGTTGCCACACCACTGAGCCTTCTGAGTTAGGGTGAACCGAAGCTACGCACCAGGTAGGATTCCTGCGAAGAGGAGGTGAGTCACTAGGACTGCTTAAATACCAAGCTCTTCCGGATCCAATCCTAGACATGCGCACAGGGGTTACCACACCCTAGCTCAGTGACTTAGCCATAGGTTTGTTTAGTGCATTAAGTCTTATGTGGTTTTGTGTTTGAGTAGTCTAATCCTAGGGTTCATGTTCCTATCATACTATTCTACGTTTCATGCCTTTTCTACCCTTATACAGTTCATAAATCACAGAATCACACATAAAGTTAGGGGTACTTACCTGGTGGACTGCGGGTCAGAGACTTAGGTGCCATGCCATAAAACCTGCTTATGTTCAAAGAAAATCATTTGGGCTCGATTTGAAAACGTTTTGGGCCTAAGCCCACAGGCCGAGAGTTTTAAAACTGGGCTCTGATACCAAGCTGAAACACCCCAAACCCGGCCCACGAGCCTGACCAGATCTGGTATGTTCCTTAAGTAAACCGGTTTTCAAATTCTTTGCTACTTAGAGAAAATTTGTAAATTTTAAAAGATATTGTTTTGGATTGGGCTTAGGTTGGGAAACCCATTTAATTAATTTAAAAAAACCCAATTTTATTAAGGTGACAAAAATAATTTTCTTTAGGTTTATAAAATATTTTCAGTTAAAATTTAATCCAACAATCATTTGTAACAAAATAATTAAAAAAAATAAAGCAGAAATAAAGAAATCCAACTTGGGCCTTATGGCCTTATTACATCAAATAAAACCCAATATTAAAATTAAATGTTCTAAAACGAAATAAGGTCCAAAATAAATAAAATCTTCAAATTGATGCATGGCCACCTCAAGGTCTACCGTCCCGGTCCGTCACTGTTCATCACCTGAAAATGGTTCCCACAACGGGGTGAGTCAACAGACTCAATGTGCACACAGTACTAATATTCAATAAATCAGGCATACAAGTTCAAATCAATTCATATTCATATACAATACATGATGATGCAACCCAAACCCAATCCTAATGGTCCATCCGCTACACACCACCCGTACATGCCAGTCACATCGTGGGGACTACTAAGTCAACCCTCCATCCGCTACACACCATCGAAGGCAGTCGCTGCAGTCGACGTGCTCATCGCCCATATACGTTGTGTCATTAGACACTATAGTCAAATTTATACGTTGTGTCATTAGACACTATAGTCAAATATTGTAACCGAAGTTACCAAAATTCCGCAATGTGACCGTAGTCAACATATTTCGTTGGTGAGACCGTAGTCATCACCTTCAATTCTCCCTTCACATATATCCCAAATGCCCCGATTATTTTATAACATATTCAACATACTTAATTTTCATTCATGCTACTATTCACATGTTCAAAATATTTCACATTCATAATCCTATCAAAAGTAGGAAACGTACCTGGGTACTCCTTACCACATTTGTGGTACTTAGCCATATTCACATACTTAGGCATATTCATATATTTAATAATTGCCCTAAAATTTATTGAGGATTAGTATGGGTACACACCTGATTCGCTTATTGGATTCCTTGAGATCCCGAAAATCTTGATCCAACGATCTAGATTTCTAACTCCTATATTCGGTCCATATATAACCAAATTAATACCCTTTTCGCTTTTAAACCAAATCCTACTAGGAATGGTATTACTAATACTTACCTTGTTTGCCGATTTGATTGATAATCAAAATCCGAGGATTTGTGTTCTTCTCCCTTGAATTCAGCTAACCTTTAAATCATGTAACTTGTCAGTTTCTGGCTTTTGGAAATAATGGAAAATAATCCTAAATAAAAGAGACAAGCCTTGGCCGAATATCTCTTACCTTACAAATCCAAATCTGAAAAGGATTCCTTTATATGCTTGTCGAAATCCCTATAATTTATATGTTAGATTAAATCTAACTTTAATAAATAAAAATTGGCTTTTGGCCGAATGTGCCTCACCTTAAATTCCTTGAATCTGAAATCCCGAAACTCTTCTTTTGATATTCGGCCAAGAGACATAAAAGGGGTTATTTCCTAAATCTTGAAAAAGAAGAATTAGAAGAACAAGAATTAATTGTTCTTACCTTAGATCCTTGATCCTTATATTCGACAGTTGCAGAAACCCTTTTGATGTTGTAGTTGATTGCTCCTTTACTTAGAATCAACAAAGATTCGGCTTTGACAGTAGAAACGAAGAAGAAAATAGAAGAAAAAGAGATGGATTTTGCCTAGAGAAAATTCAGCAGAGAGGGGGAGAGAGCTAGGGAATTTTCGGCAAAGAGGAAGAGGGAGCAAAAGTGGATGAGTAGCCCTCCTGCCCTCCTTTTATAGCCAAAGTTATCAGCCTAGGAGTCCCTTACTTGGCCACCACTCCTCTTTTTGATAATATTATCTCTTTTATTTAAAAGATAAAAGCCTTTAATCCATCAATTATCTACTCAATTATCTCCTTAGAAAATAATCCTTTATTTATCTCTTATTATTCATATATTTATGTGAATAAAACTCCTTTATTTATCTCTTATTATTCACATATTTATGTGAATAAAACTCCTTTATTTATCTCTTATTATTCACATATTTATGTGAATAAAACTCCTTTATTTATCTCTTATTATTCACATATTTATGTGAATAAAACTCCTTTATTTATCCCCTAGTTAATCAAATATTTATGGAAATAAAACACCTCTATTTTTAGAATGCTTGTGCCGTCCACCTTGGTGTGTCTAGAAGCAAAAATAAAACTTATTTATTTGCTTCTCAAGTGACTCGAACCCAGGCCCAACAGCTCTTGCACATGGCGCCATTTCCATAGGCCCTAAGTGACACCTTCAGGCCACTTTTCCAAGCCTAATTGTGTGTCAAACTTCTCCAACTTTTTCTTTTAAGGCCCTCTAGCCCTTATTTCCTATTTTGAACTTTAAAATTTGGTATTTCAGCATCATTTCTAAGTTTCCTAAAATTTTCGATCGGCTCTGTAACTTGCCATTTTTCTTACATATCCAAGTTTCCTAAAATGTTCAAGTTTCCATTTTTGGATCATTTCCAAAAATGTTCAGGTTTCCAAAAATGTCTAAGTTTCCAAAAACGTTTGGGTTTCCAAAAATGTCTAAGTTTCCAAAAGTGTTCATTTCCATTTCCATTTCCATTTTCATTTCTATCTCCCTTTTCATTTCCATTTTCATTTCCATTTTCATGCATTTCTAGGTTTCCAAAAGTATCAAAAATTTATTCATAGTACTTGAAACTTGTCATTTCATACAATTAATCTGGAAATGCATAGGCCCTTTTCAGGATGTTACATACCCCCTCCAAAATATGGCTCAGATTCCCCCTTGTGATGTGAATAAATTTGTGAAATACTTATTCGCAACATCAAATAGACCCTCTCCTTCTCGAACCATTTGCCCATCATTCTTTGTTAAGTAGCTTACTAGTGATGCACCCGTCACTTTCTCTTCCTTATTAGATGATGATATTACTAGACTTTGGCATATGCGTTTAGGGCATATGAGTGAGAAATGCATGACAGAATTGAGTAAAAGAAGACTTCTTGATGGGTAAGGAATTTACAAAATGAAGTTATGTGAGCATTGCATTTTTGGGAAGCAAAAAGAGAGTTCGATTCACTAGATAAATCCATAACACGAAGGAAACATTGGATTATATTCATTTTGATCTTTGGGGACCATCTAGAATGCATTCGAGAGGTGGAGCTAATTATATGCTAACAGTTATTGATGATTTTTCTAGAAAAGTTTGAGCGTTCTTCCTGAAATAGAAAAGCGATGTGTTTTTCGCATTCAAGCCTTGAAAAATTATGGTTAAGAAACAGACAAGAAAACAGATAAAACACATCGGCACAGATAATGGCTTGGAGTTTTGTTCTAATAAGTTTAACGAATTGTACAAATCAAAAGAAATCGTAAGACATTTGATAGTTCGTCATACTCCACAACAAAACGACGTTGTAGAATGAATGAACAGAATGATCATGGAGAATGTTCGATGTATGTTGTCAAATGCTAATTTACCGAAGTAGTTTTGGGTTGAAACATCCTCTATTGCATATTTTTTGATCAACTGATCTTCATTCGTTGCTATTGAAAAAAAGACTCCACAAGAAGTATAGTCTAGTAATCCTGTTAACTATTCTGATTTAAAGATTTTTCGGTGTTCTGCGTATGCTCATGTTGATAATGGAAAATTGGAACCGAGATCAATTAAATGTGTTTTTCTTGGTTATAAGGCTAATGTAAAAGGGTATAAGCTATGGTGCCTTGAAAATAGAATAGTTGTGATTAGCATATATATTATTTTTGATAAAACTGTTATGCTGCCTAACTTATCTATTAAAGACTCTTCAAATAAAGAACAACAAAATTAAGTGGAACTTCAAATTGATCCAGTATCTACAATAGAGTTGACTCCTCAAGTTAGTACAGAAATTTAGAACAGAGTCGTTTGTTCACCACAATATTTTATTGCCAAAAACAGAACTAGAAGAGAAATTAAATCACCAAAGAGGTATGTCGAGGTTGATTTAGTTGCTTATGCTTTAAATGTGGTTGAAGATATAGATGCAAATCAAGAGATAACTTATTGTGAGGCAGCTAGCTGTGAAGACTCAGAAAAATGGATGTTTGCCATGTAAGAAGAGATGGAATCACTCTACGAGAATAGAACATAGGATTTTGTAAAGCTTCTTAAAGGTGAGAAGGTTGTTCGTTGTAAATGAGTTTTCCTGAGGAAAGAAAGAGACTTCAAGAGTTGAAGAACTCAAAAACTTGTTGCAAATAGTTACAGTCAGATTCTAGGTGTGAACTTCACAGATGAGTTTTCTCCAGTTGTGAAGCACAGTTCAATTCGAGCCTTGCTTGGTTTTGTGGCCATGTATGATTTGGAGCTCGAACAGTTAGATGTAAAAAAACATTCTTACATGGAGAACTTGAGGAGGACATTTACATGCAACAATTGGAGGGCTTTACAGTCTTAGAAAAAGAGAACTATGTTTGCTTGCTGAAAAAGTCCCTTTATGGTTTAAAAAAGTCACCGAAGCAGTGGTATAAGAGGCTTGATTCTTTTATGACTACTCATTATTTCAAAAGAGGTAGCTTTGATAGTTGTGTTTATTTAAAAAAAAACAGTGATTATTCTTTTGTGTATCTACTCTTCTATGTTGATGACATGTTGGTAGCAAAGAAAGATAAATGAGAGATAAGAAATGTTAAAACTCAGCTTAGAGAAGAATTTGAGATGAAGGATTTGAGAGCAGCAAAGAAGATACTTGGTATGGATATTCTCAGAGATAGAAAAGCAAGTAAATTGTACGTAAGTCAGAAATTGTATATTGAGAAATTTCTTTGCATGTTAAATATACAGAGTGCTAAGCCTGTTAGTACTCCTTTAGCAGCCTATTTCAGACTTTCATCGGCTTTATCTTCACAATTAGATGATGAGATTGACTATATGTCACATGTTCTATATTCTAGTGCAATGGGATCTCTTATATATGCTATGATTTTTTCACGTCTAGATTTACCAGATGCAGTCAGTGCAGTTAGTATATACATGGCGAATCCTGGTAAAGAACACTAGAAAGCAGTTTAGTGGATTTTGAGATACTTACGAGGTACTACTAATGATTGCTTATAGCTTTGAAGAAATAGAGATGGAGTCATTGGGTATGTTGATGCTGATTTTACAGAGACCTTGATAAAACAAGATCTCTCACAGGTTATGTCTTTACAATTGGAGGTTGTGCAATCAGTTGGAAAGTCACTTTGCAAACTACTGTCGCTTTGTCTACCACTAAAGCTGAGTACATGTTGATTATTGAGGTTTGTAAAAAAGTTATTTGGTTAAAAGGGCTATTTAGTGAACTCAATAAAGACCTTCAAATCAATACAGTATTTTGTGACAGTCAAAGTGTCATCCTTTTTACGAAGATCAAATATTTCATGAGAGAACAAAGCACATTGATGTACGGCATCATTCTGTTTGTGATATTATTACTCGTGGTGATATTGTTGTGAGCAAAATTAGTACTCATGATAATCCTGCAGATATGATTTCTAAAATTATGTACTTGATTTTCGAAATATGGCAACAATAAAAAAAAGGAAAAAAATATTTTTAATCAAATTATTTTTTTAATTAAAATTTATGTATTTTTTTTTATAAAAAGTGGAAATGGCGATTTTAGTAAAAAACTATTCTCACCTTAAAAAATGAATTTCATATCAATATTTTAATAGCTCAATCTTTTACTAATGACAAATTTGATATTTTATCCGTATGTTATTATATTAGTAATCAAATAAGTTGCTATTGTAATCATTCACTCTATTATTGATGCACTGCAAGCATTAGGGGTGAGATCATTTTAGCTCAACAGAATATTTTGAACTGATTGATTTTAATTCGGCCCTCAATATTTCCATATTAAATTTTTATTTTTGTATTTTATTTTGATAAAATTAGTTTGACCATGCCTTTTACAATAATTTTGTATAGTTTCAAAGTCTTTTATAAATATTTCTAAAAAAATATTTTTTCAAGTAAATTAAAAATAATTAAATTTTATATGGTATTTTTTAAAAAATAATTTTTATATTAAACTTTTAAATTTCTTTCACTAATTTAAATAAAAAATATTATTTTTTACACCATAAAAATCAAAATTATTTATGAAATTAATCACTTCTTGGAAGCTGCATTTGCTCTTTAGTTTAAGGTTCGGTTGGGTTTTATTGGGCCCATTGTAAATTTGTAACGGACTGGACCAAGCATCTCTTTTAATGAATTGAAATCCACACCTCCACCATGCTCTTTGCCCTTCTTCTCCATTCACGCCGTTGGGGCTTTCCCCTCTTTCCTTTCCTCCACCCGTAACTTCTTTGTACGAAATCGTCGACGATTGCCGCCGTCGCCGTGTATCCTTCTTCTTTCTTTTTCATTTCCTCCTTCTGGTTTTTTCTTCTCTTCTGAGTTCTTCCACCGCCGTGTATCTCTTTTCGAATGTTGTGTTCCTCGGATGATGAACACTTGTAGAGGTGGAGGCATTTTGTCATGAATTTGGTCAGAGTTTCATTCTGTAAGCAGCGCTGCTTCTCTTCCTCTTCATCTCCACTTCCATGGATCTCCCCCCTACAACTCCTAAAACCCAACTCCCAAAAACCAGATCCTCCTCCACAACCCTCATTTGCCTCTACTGAGTCTCAAAGGAAACCCAAATTTATCTCTCACGACACTGCCATCAACTTGATCAAGCGTGAGAAAGATCCACAACGGGCCTTACAAATATTTAACAAGGTGTCGCGGCAGAAAGGCTTTACTCATAACGGTGCCACCTATGGAACCATCCTTCACAAGCTTGCTCAATCGAAGAAGTTTCAGGCCGTTGACTCATTACTTCGTCAAATGAGCTATGAAACTTGTAGATTTCATGAAGGTATATTCCTCAATCTCATGAAGCATTTTTCCAGGTTTTCTTTACATGATAAGGTACTTGAGATGTTCAATGCAATTCAGCCCATTGTTCGTGAAAAGCCTTCACTGAAAGCTATTAGTACTTGTCTTAATCTCCTGATTGAATCGAACCAGGTTGATTTGGCTCGAGATTTTCTGTTGAACTCCAAGAAATCTCTCAGGTTGAGACCCAATACCTGCATTTTTAACATCTTGGTTAAACATCATTGTAATAATGGAGACGTTAAATCTGCGTTTGAAGTTGTAAAGGAGATGAAAAAATCTAAGGTTTCTTATCCCAGTCTGATTACTTACTCAACCTTGATAGGCGGTCTCTGTGAAAGTAGACGACTTAAAGAAGCCATCGAATTGTTTGAGGAAATGGTTGGTAATGATCAGATATTGCCTGATGCTTTAACCTATAATTTGTTAATTAATGGTTTCTGTCGTGAAGGAAAAGTCGATCGGGCGAGAAAGATAATAGAGTTTATGAAAAACAATGGATGCAGCCCTAATTTATTCAATTACTCTGCTTTGATGAATGGCTTATGCAAGGAGGGAAGTTGGGAAGAAGCCAAACAACTATTTGTTGAGATGAAGAGCACAGGTCTGAAACCTGATACAATTGTTTATACTACATTGATGAATTGCCTTTGTAGGGCTAGTAGAATCGATGAGGCGATGTCATTGCTTAAGGAAATGAAGGAAAACAAATGTGAAGCCGATGTTGTTACTTTAAATGTATTACTTGGTGGGTTATGCCGACAAAGTAGGTTCCATGAGGCACTTCAGATGCTCGAGAAGCTGCCATACGAAGGTGTTTACTTGAACAAAGCAAGTTACAGAATTGTATTGAATGCATTATGCCAGAAAGATGAAATGGAAAAGGCAGCTAAGCTGTTGGGTCTGATGTTGGATAGGGGGTTTTTCCCACATTATGCAACATCGAATGAGGTGTTGATTCAGCTTTGTAAAGCCGGAATGGTAGATGATGCAGTTACAGCATTGTTTGGATTGGCTGAAACGGGGTTTAAACCAGAACCACATTGTTGGGAGTTTCTGATTGAAATGAACTGCAAAGATAGGAAATTGTTGCCTGTTTTTGAACTACTTGATGAGTTAGTAATAAAAGAATGTACTCATAATCTTCATGTTGGTGCTACTTTTGCTTAGCCTCATATGCTTGTAAAACTATCATTTTTGAGCATTTGATTTAGTGATACGTCCATGTATTTTCTCGCTGATACTTAACTACTACCGATTTATAATTTTTTTTTTTTATTTTTGTCTAAAATTCAGAGTACAATATATTGAAGCTGGCCCCATCTGAATTGTGTTGCAGTTAATTGGATTTTTAAGACTTCTTTTAAAAGGGAATCCAACTTTTTGTCACTTACCAATTGGTTTCGTAGCCCATTTAAAGTTAAGCCCATGAGAGAACCCAATCTACATAATGGCCTTAGATATCAGATCCATGGAGTTCGGTGTTGAGATTTTCCGGAATCTGTGAGAGAGAGAGAGAGCGCAATGGCCTCCTCTTCCAAGAAACCCAAAGAGGAGAACAAGAAGAAGAAGAATAAGGAGAAGAGCAACAGAACCGCTGACAAAGACACAAAAAAATCCATTAAAAAACCAGAGAAGAAAGCAAGTGCCTCCAAAATACCTACCAAAGCAAAGCCAAAGCCCGAGTCAAAGCCAGACAAAAGCAAAAACAAGAGCAGCAATGGAACCCCGGTCAAGTCCCAGGTTATTGCCGATCCATCTTCAAGCTCTGAATCAGAACCCCAAGAAAACAGGAACAACTCTCACAAGAATGTTAAACCCAACAGCAAAAGGAAGCGAAAGGAAGACGTATACGAGGATGAAGAAGAAGCAAAGATGTGTAGATTTCCAATGAACAGAATTAAGAGGATAATCAAGACTGAAGATTCACATATGGCTGTTTCTCAAGATGTTGTTTTTCTTGTTAACCAAGCCGCGGTAATTCCTTTTTCTTTCCCCCTTTTTTGGGGTTATTTTCCTGAATGCCTTTAGGGTTTCCTTTGAATCTTTTCCTTCCTTTTTTTTTAGTCTTTAAAGTCATAAAGTGGGGTTTTATTTTCCCAATCTGTTTATCCTCCAAGGTTAAAGCTTGATAATCCTTTACTGTCATTTATGGGGTCTATGTTTGGTTGAATGCATGCCTTAAATGTATTTTGAAAAGTTGGGATCTTCAAATTGTTGGTCTTAAATCATTGCTTTAATTCTGCTAAAATTTGTTGTTTTTCTAATTTAAAAAAAAAAATAGTGTTTTGTATGTTGTTTCTTCTTCTCTGTGGAATTGGTATGGTATGAGCATTGTTTGATCCAAAGGTAATTATCACTCTGTTTCATGTTGTTTATTGTCTAAATGTATGTTTGATTTTTGCAGGAATTGTTTCTTGAAAAGTTCTGCGAAGATGGATACAAATGCTCCATTAAAGATCGCAAGAAATCACTTAGTTACAAGCACCTATGTACGTTCCTTTTGAATCCTCTCCTTGTTCCTTTGCCGGTTCTATCTGACATTACTGTAGAATATTAGCATGAGCCTTGACTTACTCGACCTTACATATATTTGCTCAAACAACACTAACTATTGCCAGGATTGAAGCTTGAGATGTATTTTCGGTAAAGATAGGGGTTTTGAGTGGTTTTCTTAGATATGTTATATGTTCATAAAGATTAAAATCTATTGTTACAATAATGTTTCTGAGCTAAAAAAGTCGGATTCTTATGGAATGTGATACTGCCAATGGATTCTCATGGTTTGGTCAGCAGAATGAAAGCTTCTATAGATGATTTTATAGAAACATTAGTTTAAAATTGGTTTTTGTGGCTTAGGGTTATACTTTTATGGTGATTCCTGTACTGCATCAAAATCTACCTTATGCTGTTCTCTCATTCGAATTGAAAATTTTGGGTGGTTAGATTCGGTTCTTTCTTCTGATATTTTAATATGGTTCATGTAGGCGAACGAAAGCTGAAATCAATTGATTTTCAAATGGAATTGTTTCATTTCTCTGCATCAGTATGAATAACACATATCTTGCACAACATAATCTCCTTCCATTTCTTGTGATTGAATGTACATGTTATGGGGTGCTTGAAGTTTCATTAAGACGTTTCAGTTATACATTTTTCGTCCAGAATTTAAACGAAGTATATAGTTGAATGATATTAAACTCTTCATTTCTTGAAAAGTGGACCTTGGGCAAATCCATACTGCCCTTATTGCACAAATTTGAAAGAAATTACTATTATTCTTGTTGCAAAAAGGTTTAAATGTATTCAACTGCGGTTGTGTTAAGATGCTCCTCTCTTTATTTTGCAGCAACAGTTGTCCATGAACAGAAGAGATATGACTTTCTATCAGGTATTGCTAGTTTTAATTTATTTTTGTTTACAGTCTCCTCCTGTTTGTTCCCTTTACATATGCTGATCCGCATTGCTAGCTTTCTCCCTGCTTTTTCCATGATTATTTACAATTGCTGGAAACATTTTTGGTGTTTCCAGATTATGTCCCTCAGAAAATAAAAGCTGAGAATGCATTAAAAGTGATGAATTTAGCCGAGACAGGGGAGGGATAGGAGCATGGATGATCAAGGCACTGGCCTGCTTTTAAGCAAACTAGGACATCATTAGCTTGTTTATGGTTGTAAGTTGGAAGAAGATATTGGTGCTGTACTGTAACTTGTTTCGGTAACACGGGATTTGATCTCTGTGCCCGCCTGCATGCCAAAGTTTCGCTAACATGAATTACTGCATGTCCGTATTTTTTGAGATGGTGAAATGAAAATGATGAAGATATGATGGGTTAGTGATAAATGATAATTTTTGCCTGGTTCTAGCATAGTTTTGGGATGCACGTAATAGATTGCTTTTATATCATAAAATTGTGATGAAACATCTGATCACAAAGAAATTGTTTTTTGCCCCCCCACCCCCAACCCTTGGTGCTAAAACAAAGAAAAAAGTGTTTAGTTTCTTATAATTTGATTTCCAATGAATTATATCGGTGCTTGAACCGTATAGGAAGTAGTAAAGCTTTTATACTTCTGCCAATGCCCAGCCCAATGATATGGCACGAATACAAACTCCCTCTATTTCAATAAAAATGTCACAATTTTCAGTGAAAATTTAAATATTTTGATTTTATAAAAAAATATTTAAAATTATTTCATCGGAAGTTTTGTTTATAATAACTTTTAAAGAAAAATAAGTTAAATTGAATGAGACGGATGGGTATATTTTATGGATCTCTACGATGACAAATATTATGAGAATTCTTTTCAACTATAATTTTCGAAACTATTTTTTTTTTAAATGAGGTTGACTTTGGTTTTAAAAATAAAAATGAAAAATGAGAATCGCTATTAAATTTTTTTATGAGGTGTGATCGGGTCATTTCGTAATTCGGTCATTTTAATAGATTTGATTTATTAAAATAACGGTTTTGGTCTACGAAATTTAAAAAAAGGGGTTCGGGAGTCGGTTACGTACGAGGAAGAATTAGCACCCTTATAATGCCCAAAATTGATACCTAGTTGATTAATTAGTGTCTTAGTGTTGAAAATCGAAAATTTGAAGAGATTTTAAAAACACGGTCTTTTGTTAAAATATTGCTTAATTGAATTTTTTTTTACAGAAAAGGGCATATTTCATGCTAAACGAGAAAAAAGATTACGTCCTGTAAGTTAGGACACAATGTCTTAAATCCCCGAAACGATAATAAACACAAAAATTATTTTGAAGGATATTCGATTATCTCGATTTTAGAAAGAAATCGTATTTCGTAAGTTAGAACACGATCTTTTCTTGATTCTCGAGATTATTTAAAAATGTTTTAAAAAACTTTCGTTTACTCGGATTTATCGAGAAAATTGAAACCGCATAAGTTAGTGAACGACTTTTCGAATCTCGAATTACGAAAGATTGCTTATTTTAAAAAAAAAAATTATGTATCGAGCAAAGATGAATGTGACGCGAATTTGTAATAATAATGACGTAATATGCTTAATAAAGTATAAAAAATCATGGTACTAACATGCATAACAGAATAATAATGAATGCTATAACATAAATAATAATAATAAGAGCAAAAATAAAAAATAAGGTAAATAATAATAAAATAATAAAACAAACCAATTGTATATAAAATAAAATAAAATAAAAAGTAAATCAACAAATGAAAACTAAAATTTAAATTAAAAATTTAATAGTAATTACTAATGAATAAAGAAAGAGAGAAATGTTAGGTAGTTTAATAATAATAATAATAATAATAATAATAATAATAATAATAAATAATAATAATAATAATAATAATAATAATAATAATAATAATAAAATATCTAAAGTTTGAAATTATTTAAGAGGATATAAATAAAATAAATAATAATATGATAAAATAAAATAAATGCATTTTGTAAATACTAGGTAAATAAATATTAAGGAAATAATAGTAATAATAACCAAGTTAATTAATAATACATTATTAATAATAATAATATGTTGATAATAACAATAATAATAATAATGTTAAATTAATTAAATTAATAATGCAATAATAAAAACAAGTAAATAAAAATAAAAGTAATAATAATATTAAATGAATAATAAAATAGAAAAAGTAACAAAAGAAATAAAAAAGGACTAAATTGAACTTAAAACAAAAGTTTGGAGAAAATTTGAAAATAAATAAAAAAGAAAAGGACCAAATTGAGTACGCGAATAACAAGGAGGGACTAAAGGGGAAAATATCCCCGCCCTCCAAAACGCAACACTTTACATGGGGCTAAAATGAAATCAAAACAAAATTCTTGGGCAAAATTAGAAATAAAAGAAACTTAATTACAAAACCATAAAAAAACAGAAGGGCTAAAAGTGCAATTAGCCTTTTCATTAAAAACACGCGGATCCTAAGCCTAGAGCAGGTCGGATCTCGAGTCGGAGGCTCAAAACGACGTCGTTTTGGGGCTTTAGGATGCTGGCCAAAACGAGGCCATTTTAAGTGGCTATATAAGCCAAATTTTTTTGAAAAAAAAAAATTCCCATTCAGTTTTTCAAAAAAAAAAAAACTTTGGAGAGCCTTTTTTTTCTCTCTGGCCTCTCCGATTTCCGGCTGAACGCGCCGGGCCGCAATGACGGCCGCTGGTCGCTGGCAACGGCGCCGCCATTCGCGGTGGCTGGAGAAGCCCAAAATTTCCTCTTTTCTTCCTTTCGACCCCTAGAACCTAGATCTAGGGTTAGGTTTTTTTAGAAAGTGGCCGAAAAATGCCAAAAGGGGAGAAGACGGAACGACTCCGATAAGCCTCATCTCCCTTTTTTATTTCGTGTTTTTTTCTTTTAAAAGTAAAAAAAATACTAAAGCAAAAAAAAAAAAAAGAACAGTAACCTTAATATTTGGATTGCTTTTGTTTTTGTATTTCGAATGCCTTTTCTGTAAAAAATATTACATGTGTTTTGGTGGCTTTTTATAGCCGAAAAAATACAACTGTTAGTTTCTCGTTTTGTTTGTTTCTATGGCTATCTGCTTTTGCTTGTTGATGTTTCGTCTGCAGGTACGGAGGTCGTACAGTGGTGGCAGAGTGCTTGCATGGGAGGAGTGGCGGCAACTCTAGCCCTAGGGTTTTGTCTCTGTTTTGTTTTAAGTTTTGGGCCATTCTGGGCCTTGTAAATTTGGGCTGTAAATGGGCTTATATTGCTTTTGGTTTTATTTTTTTTATTTGGTTTGAGCCTGGGCAAATTGGGCCGACTACAATAATGATGGAACTGAAGGCAAGGGCATTGATCCTAATATATGTGTTTACATAACAAAAACTCCCATTACCAACTTGATCAAGTGAATCGCACAAATTGAGGTCCATCTCTTTTAAGGTTGTTTATATAACAGCAAACTATAATTGCCGAATTGGATCTTTGTAAGGACATTTGTCCATTTTTTGTTATATAATAATAATTCCAATTATCAAGTATATTCCACGTTTAATAGTACAAACTATAGTGATCGATTTGAATCGGTGTAAGTAATGAAGCATAGATATTGGCTTTATTGGCCTTTATTTTTGTGTTTACATATAATAATAATGCTGTTGAGTAATATTTTGCTTGTGTCTTATTGATATGAGTATCCGAGTATTTATACATATTATTACTGGTACTATTACAACTTATGATAGGGCCTCATTATTTTGTCTTAATTTTACTGCCTCCAGCATTGAAATCTCTGTCCTCAGTATTAACATTCTCTGCTAGCTCTAGGTTTGTTGGGCATGTATCTAGAGAGTACGCGGTCCTTTATGCTCCTGGGACTGGCGTTCAGGGCAAGCTCTGTACCTGCTGGATTCATGTGTGGGTGGCCTGTGGAGCACGTGACACTTCCTACGAGTTCCTTGGGTATATACGAGGTGAGACTGCAACCTTCCCTATGTCCCTGCGAGCTAGGTCTGTAACCTTATCTTGCGAGCTGGCTCTGCGAGCTGTACCTACAATCTTGCCTTATGAACTCGTGTAAGGTTCTTGCGAGATAGGTCTGTAGCCTTGCCTTGCGATCTAGTTCACCTTGTTGCCCTCTCATGGCCAGGTCATGGGTCAGAGGCTCGGATATTTTCTAGGGTTCAGGTATTAGGTTATTGACGAATAACAATCTACTCCACCCCTAAAATATGCCTAAGGGGTTTTATAAAGTGGCGCTCCTTAGGTCCATCATATTAGCATTAGATGTAGCTTGCTAGGTACGCTTGCTAGCAGTTTTCGAGTGTGCGTATCTGGTCATTGAAAATTGAACCGTTTTCATCTGTTCGCATTTAGGTAGTTGATTTCCTTTGGTCACATGAATCGTCTAAGAGGCGGCAAGGGAATTTTTTCTTTAAAAGGATGTCTCTCTGAACACTAAATCCTTCATCTTTAGCATTTTTTGAGTTATGGTGAAGATGAGGGGCATTAGAAATTAGATAGTTCAACCCCATTCGTCGCAAGAACGGTCATCTCCGGTTCTGGTGATAGATAAACTGTAATATCCCGAAATAGGGGTTGCGAGTTTGGTAAATAACTCGAGTGTTAGTAGGCCTCAAGAGTGGTTTGATGTGTTTTTGGAGTTCCTAAGACTCCCGGAATAAAATGGGACATTTTTGAAAATTTTGAAAATTTGAGGGATAAAAGTGGAATTTGGCTGAGGAAGGCCTTAAGTAAAAATTTTGTAAGGTTTGGACATGAAAGTCTAAGTAGCGAAGTGGCTTCCGTGTGCCACTTAAGGGTCAGCCCCAAAATGGGTCAGGGGTTCGAGTGGCATGGGGCGCATAGCATTTTATTTTGCAAGTATGCGCTACATTAAGGAAGGCTTTAAAAGAAAATCGAGATGGTTCTTAACACAAAACAGCGCCTGGGCGAGATGGCAAGGACGTTAGCAGCGCGCGGGAGGCCTTCGCAAGGGCTCGAGTTCGAGTCCTAAAGGCAACGATTGCGTTTTGTTTTGTTCTTTTGGAACCAGCAAGGGACGCCTGCGAGTGAGGGTTTAAAATGAAAATGCGATGCAATTCTAGCATGAAATTCAAAGTGGCCGAGTGGTTAAGGACTTTGCTGGGGAGTGGCGACTAGGAGGACTCGCGTTCGAGTCCTGGAATTCGCACTTGAAGCACTCCATTTTTTGCTTTTAGCGCTAAAGAGAAGGGAGCCAAGGCAAGGATAGTTTAAAAGAAATTCGCAATGAGTTATGGCATGAAAGTTTCAGTAGCGGAAATGGCAGGGCGCTTGGGCATGTTGCTTCAGGTCTCGAGTTCGAGACTTTGAAGGCGCACTTGGTCCCTTTTATTTTTACATCGACGTGGAAGGCCTTGCATGGCCCATGCTGCGCATGCAGTTTTTGGAATAGGCATACACGCATGCTTGTGGGTGCTGCCCCATGTTGTTGCATTTTATTGTTTATTATTTTATTAAATGATGGTTATTATTTTATTGTATAGAAAATGGTGTGGTATGGGTAAAGTGATGGAATAAGGATTTAATAATTTTTATTGGTATTTGATGTTTGAAATTTTTGAATGAATATGGGAAAAAGAGAGAAGAGTTGGCGGCCTTGTGGATGACAAGGATGCATGGCCGATTTCCTTATTGCATTTTGGGGAGTTTGGCCGAATTTGATGCTTAGAAATTTCTCTTCTATCCTTTGAGTGTTGGCCGAAAGAATAAGGAAAGAAATGGAACTTGATCGGCTTTGGTTTTGAGGAAGGAGCATGGCCGAAATGTCTCCCTTTCTTGCCATTTTGTTTAACCGATTTTGGGAGAATTGAAAGGGCTTGTATTTTCGGTTTATGCTTGGTGCTAGCTAAATATCCTCCTTCAAAACCTTTCTTCTTCATCCTTGTGTTTTACCAAATTTGCATTTGAGTTTCATTTGACAAAAGCCGAAAGTTAAACCCTTTTATGCATTATTTTTCTTCTTCTACCACTTCTTCTCCTTTCTTTTACCTTGATTAAATAAAAGCTCTCTTGAGGTTGCCATTGCCGTATAGTAACTCCACTTTGAGGAGCTATGGCCGAATCCTTGTTTTGAAGGTGCTATTGACTACGTGTTTCTTTTGCATGGGTCAGCCTTAAGCGGTATTAAAGGAACTCCCGAGATTTTGAACTATAAGGTAAGCACGAAGGTAGTCTCGGCAAAAAGGGGCCATGTTTGAAGTATTCTTGTGTTGACCGATCCTAATAAATTGTTAGTAGAGTTGCTGTCAACACCAAAAGTAATTAATCATTTTCGGATCCTTTAGCAAAGACTTGTGGTTGTTAACTTTCGGCCATAAGCTATATCTTTGGGTTTTGTAATAACCTAATGTTGAGTTGGCTTTAGGGATGGCCGAACATGTATTAAGCCATATTGATGTGTTCTTTTTGTGTGTAGCTAGTGTTGAGGAGCATCAAAGGAATCTTTCGGGAGTTGATGTGCTCAAAGGACTTTGTTGAGCAAGGTAAATGGAATTTCGATATCTTTGAGAGCTAATCGACAGAAACCAGTGGTGTTTCGGGATCGAAATAAGCTAGGTATATGACTCTTGGTATTCGGCCTAAGGCCATGTTTTTGGTACTAAGTGTGACCGATTTCGGTTATGTGTTCTAGGAGCAAATTGATAGAAATAACAAAAGCTTTCGGGATCTTAGTTGCTGTTAGATTCGATAAATCAGAATCTCGCTATAATCAGGTGCGTAGTTATCGCACTGTACTCCTGTTTGTAAATTTTATAAGTGATGCATGTATTACTTTCTGTAAATGTACGAGTTGTGCTCGTTAGCCGAAATAAAGGCTAAAAGTATGGATACTAAGGTAAGTGATCGAATAATCAGATTAGTAGTTTCGGTACTAATCTTTCAGTGATTTGTGGTAATAAATGTTTATCGATGAATGTAAAATAAAGTGATGACATGTTATGTATATCGTTTTGAGTAATATGTGACCATGGTATAAAATATATATATTTGTTTCGTATAAAATGTTACTATGGTACATATAAGTACGCATGAGACTTGTGTGTGACTATTGAAGAAAAAGGGTGTACACTATGTGAGTGGTCTAATCCGAACCTCGTGCTGCATTCGTGCTTGATGATTTGTGAATTGAAAGATATGTGGGATCCCTATGGGATCGGTGGCTTAGCCAACCTTAAGAAATAATGTGCAAAAGAAAGATATGTGGATCACTTGTGGATTGGACTTCGAAATTGTATATTGAAATCGCATTTTATAATAGTGTGTTTTCATAATCGCATATTTATAATTGTATGTTATATATATATGTATATGAATTGTATGGAAATGGGCCAAGCCCATATGTGAGGACATGTATATTAACTATGCACTGAGTCTTGGTGACTCACTCTATTTTATTAAACCTTTCAGGTGGCGCGTAAAGCTTGGACCGGGTCGGAGAAGATACAAGAGTGGCCATGCAAAAGTGGATTTTCATGCAAAGAAATCTCTTGGTTAATGAATTAAATAATTATATTTTCCGTATTTTGATTAAGTGTGTATTGTAATAAGGCCCACTAAAGTATTTCAGTTCTCTTTGTTAAGTATCGTTACTATTATGCCCTATTATGGAAGTATGATTAAAGATTGATCTCAAATGGTTTTATTTTCTCAAGTAAAGCTTGAAACCGATATTTTTATAACAAACTCCGATTTTTACTTAAAATTTTATAATTCACGAAAATGTTTTATTAAAGGAAAACAAATTTTCATCGGTTTCACTATTAAGTAAGAATGTTTTTCGAAAGTGTTCCGCAGTGGCATTCCAAATTCGGTCGGATTTAATGGGCCGGGTTTGGGGTGTTACATAAACTGTACTCTTGCACTACCAAGTCAGAGGAATTGCGACTAGTGTTGGCCGTCTAAGGAATAAAACTTTCTAACTCCGCGTATCAGTTCTCCATTCCAGAAGGGTCACATAGGTTGTGCGAGACTATTGAAAATAGTTTTCTGCTCCCTCTCCATACGTTTGAGGCTAAGTTCCACCTACCATTGCATCCCTTCTTTTGTAGTTTGCTCAAGGAATACAACGTTGCCCTTGGTCAGCTCTCAGGCTTCAACTGGTGGATAGTCACAACATATTTTATTGATTGCTCTCGGTGTGGCGAGGTTCTCCTGCTCGTGGTTTTCAGCATTTATATCAGTTGAAAGAATATAATCGAGACTTCTATCTTTTTAAGAAGGTGAAGACTATGATTGTGAATCGCGGCTCAAACCTTTATCTAAAACGGGGGAAGTATATTCGAGTTCACAACAAACTCGGTGAGGACTTTGAGTTCCCAATAAGGTGGTCTTCGCCAAGTTAAGATATGTGCTCGTTCTAGCAAAATCTCCTCTTAGATGATACCGTGGCTCAGTTCCAAAGACTTCGCACAGGGTGTCTATTAGTTTTGGAAGATCTAATCACGACGAAGAATGTATTCCGGTACTGTTTAGAGGGTTACATCCCCAATGGGTGGAGACTTGGTGATAGTGAGGAGATTTCCCTTTCTGTTGGTGCACTATCTGAGTAGCGCACATGTCCTCATTATTCCTGTGATGAGTTAGGCTTAATATTGACGGGTCGTAGAGAGGAACCAGTAAATTTTTTGTATCATTTTTGTGAAATGAAGTTGCTCCTGTTTGCTCTTGCAAAGTCTTCGCGTGGGGAGGGTGGTAGTCAACAAGTTAATTTGTTAGCTACTCCTATTGATCACAGGGTTATTTCTGGTGCAGGGATTGATCAGGTCTTCACGGATACTTCGAGTGGGACTGATAGCATTTCTTGTGAGTTCAACGAGGCCATGGACATCAATTCATTGGTTATTGGGGCACGTAAGAAGCACAAGACCATCGCAGGGGCTTGCGTATTAGCTTTGCGAGTGAGGATGAGAGGAGTAGTACAGGATTAGAGCGTCAGAGTAAAAGAAGTTAAGATCCTTTTGATGTTATTGCCACAGTTGTTGAGACTCTGAGTCATCGCAATTCTCTACAAGTGAGCTCGTAATCTATTCCCTCTGTGAGTTCAGCGATCGCCGTCGATGAAGATACCCCTCCAATTGTTTCTCAAAGCTCTAATTCTGTACCTGTAACCGAGGATGCACCTACCAAGGTTGATGGGGGTTCATATATCCTTGGCCTGGGGACTTAAACTCACAAACACCCTCGACAATGAGTTTTTCCTCATCTCTACGATTATTATTGTTTGAAGCCAACATGGTTGGACTAAAGTATAAAGAAGCTCGTTAGAAGGAGCTCAAGGAGATTAAGGTGGAGTTGGCAAGAGCTCTTGAGCGACGCAATAAGATGATAGAGGAGAATGAAATTATTAATAAACAAAACGAAGATATCATGGTGTGTCTGTCCATCTTGGAGGTTAAAGTTGAGGGGTTAAAACATGAGTTGATCGTTGAAAGGGAAAGCAATAGAGCTCTGCAGGCTGAGTTAGACGGGGTTGCAGAAGAGCACGCAGCCAAAAAAGATAGGATTATCTGGGAGTGCCATGATCAAGTGGATAGCACGACTAGGGAACAATGTCGGGTCTTAGAGGATTTTAAGAAGAAGACAACTAAAAATGTTGTGAGTTCTATTTCGAAGCTGCAATTGAATACACTGCTCTTTGCCTAGGTCGCTACTGGTCCCTTTGATGTTTGCAAAGTGGATCTCGATGCTCTCGAAGAGGTGGATTGAGCGAGCTGGGTTTCGATGTGTTATGCCCCTTAGGTGCTACACAGGACTCCTTTGTGTTGACTTGAAAGGGTTTTCCAGATTTCTACTTAGAGAAGGATCCAACTAATGCGGGCATGGCCCCTTTCGCTGCAAGTGAGGATATTAGTTTTGCAAACAATGATATTGCCCCTACTGATAACACGAACCAAGGTGTTGATAGGGAAAATGAAGACAATGTATTTTAAGTATATTGTGCGTGCTGTAATTTGTCTTCTTAATGAAATGAGGGTTTATTATTTGAGTAAATCTATCTTTTGCGAGCTTCTTATACTCGTCGCATAATTATATAATTATAAGGGCTTTAAGTAAAATCTTCAAAAATCATCAGCTGCGAATGTAGATCTGCGAACTATTTTGTACTTTGAAATTTTTCTAAAATAATGAGCTAGGGATGTGAATCTGCGAACTTTTTTAACATTGGAAAATTTTCTAAAATAATAAGCTGGAAATGTGAATCCGTAAACTTTTTTATACTTAGAAAATTTTCTAAAATAATAAGCTGGGAATGTGAACCCGCAAACTTTTTTATACTTAGAAAATTTTAGAGGATTGTAAAGCTATGGGATTTTAACTTTAGGTGACTGCGTTTAGGGCTGCGGTTCTTCACCTACTAGCTTTAATGTGGTAGTTAGGCTTTGCTCTCGTTAATTGTGTTGGAGGTTGCAACTTTTCACCTGCAAGCCTTAATATGACAGATGGGAGCTTCGCTCTTGCTAACTGTGTTGGAGGCTACGACTCTTCGTTTGTGAGCCTTTATATGACCACTGGGAGATTTGCTCTCACTAACTGTGTTGGAGTTATGGCTCTTCGCCTGTGAGCCTTAATATGACAGTCAGGAGTTTTGCTCCCACTAACTGTGTTGGAGGCTGCAGCTTTTTGCTTGCGAGTCTTAATATGATAGCTGGGAGTTTTACTCTCGCTAACTGTGTTGAAGGCTGTGACTCTTAGCTTGTGAGCCTTAATATGACAGAAAATTCTATTGGAAAAAAGATTTTTATTCATAGGGTAAGGAGTCATATATAGTTCCCAATTTGAATCCATTTTTCATTGTTGGGAGACAGGTAGGCTGACTTTGGTGTTTCCTAAAATAAGGTCGCCTACTTGAAACTGCTTGTTCCTGACCTTAGAGTTATACTAGCGAGCTACTTGTTGGGCGCATGCTGCATTTTTAATTTTAGCTGCCTCTCAAAATTCATTGATCAGATCAAGGTTGAGCCTGAGGGCTTCTTGATTAACTTTATCCTCGAAGTGCTATGTTTTGTGTGACCTCAAACCAATCTTTGCTGGGATTACAGCTTCTACGTCGTAGAAGAGAGAAAAGTTGTTTCTCCCGTCGCCGAGTAAGGTGTAGTTCACAAGGCCTATAAAATTCTTGGTAGTTCTTCCATCGAAGCTCCCATAGCTTCACCCATTTTTTTCTTGAGGGCTGTCAAGATTTTTTTTATTCATAGCTTCTACCTGTCCGTTGGTTTGTGGCATTTTTACCAAACTTTGAGCTAGAGCTATTTAAAGGTCAGTGCAAAACTACTTGAATTTTTCTTGAGACTGCATTTTATTATCTGTAATAATTGTGCGAGGTATCCCAAATTTGCAGACAATCGACTTCCAAAGGAAAGACTCCATCTATTTTTCTATTATAGTTGCCAAAGCTTCGACTTCGATCTATTTGGTGAAGTAGTCCATAGCCACTACTATGAATTTTTTTTGTGATGTGGTTGAAGGGAATGGACCAAGGATATCGATCCTCCAAGTTGCAAAAGGCCAAGTATCTGACATTATCTGAAAGGGCTCTGCTGGTTGGTACTGGATTTTGGCGTTCCTTTGGCAAGAATCACATTTGCAAACTAACTTATGGGCATCCTCCTATACGATAGGCCAGTAGTATCCTTGTCTGAGGATTTTCTATACGAGCAGCCTGCCTCCTAAGTGGTCGCCATAAATTTCTTCATGGATCTCTCTCATAACGTATTCGGCTTCAGATGTCGATAGGCACCCCAACAGTAGGTGTAAAAACCCTTTTCTATATAGTACACCCTAAAAAATGGTGTATCTACTAAACGTAGGATAAAACACATTTTAATTTAGCGTGTAATCAGTTTGTAATAACTAGATATCCAATTCATGTATTGGGAGTTTAGTAAATATTCATAGTTGTAAATAATGACATACCTCACAGCCTTGCGTAATAGCTTTGCGAGCTCTTTCCTGTCCTGACTTTCTTGTTCACCTTGCAGTGTGTGGATTATTGGCGTCATCCATGTCTCCTTTTGGGCAATACATATTATTTGAGGTGTATCATAACTTAGGCTTTCCCTATGCTCGAGCAGGATATTTTCTCTTTGTTCAATAGTGATGGATGATGCTAATTTAGACAAGGTATCGATGCGTGTGTTGTCATTTATTGGGAGCTGTTTAACCTCGGCTTTGTCGAATCCTGCAAGCAGTTGGGTTGCCATTGCATGATTTTTTCAGTACTACTTCTTTTACATCGTATTCACCATTTATTTGCTTAACCACCAATTGGGAATCTGTGTGGACGATCAGATCCTTTAGTCTTAATTGGTGTGCTAGTTGCAATCCTAAGATCAAAGCCTCATATTCAGCGGTGTTATTCGATGTTCGAAAACCAAATGATAATCCATATTGCCATTTGTTGCCATCTGAGTCAATTACGTATGCACCTACCCCTGATCCTGTTTTGGCTGAGGACCCGTCAACATAAACTAGCAAACTTTTTGGATTGTGAATTGTATGTGTACTTTCTGAGGGTTGATTTACTGTCAACAGTTTTTAACAAACGAAAAACAATTTTTAGTACAAAATATGGGACAGATGATATTTTGCCATAAAATTCAAGAGTTGCTAGTGATCGTGTGTCAGAGTCTTAAAAATTTATAAAAAGAATGATCGAGCCTAGAAACTAACTGTGACAACGACTTGAGGCAAGTGCACCTATCGAACAGTAGTATAGCTGTGGCAAGACCGGATTGTCGAACCCAAAGGAACCAAAAGTAGTAATACTAACTCTCTTTTTATTATCTAGCCTAAGAATTAAGGGAATTGTTATCTAATCTAAAATTAACTAACAACTAAGCTAAAGATGCAAAGACAAAGAGAATGAATTGGGGAAAATAACTTTGGGAAAAACCAATTGATTAAGACGATACCCGAGGAACAATCCACCTAGACTTCACTTGTTATCTAACTCTGAACCAGACGATTTATTCACTTGACTTGACCCGTAGGATTCCCTAATGTATATTAATCCCTCTCTCGAGGCAACTAACGTCTAACCCTAGGTTGATTAATTGAAATCTCTTTCTAATTAAAACCCCTAGAATTACATTAACTCGATCTATGGACACCCATATTAGGTTTGACCCTAATCTGGCAGATTTTCGTCACCCTATCTCTAGGCGTTCGAGCAACTCCGCTTAACTATGCTAGATCTACTCTTAGGCAGGGACTTTTGCTCCACCACCTAAGCACATCAGTGCTTGAATCAATATCCCGGAAATACCAAAACAAGAATTAAGAACACATAGTTAAGAACAAATCAAGTATTTATCATATAGTTCAAAAAATGATAACAAGATTCATCTTTGGTTCCATCCCCCTCAAGTATCTGAGGGTTTAGTTCATAATCATAAAAGAATACATCTGAAAAGAAAAGATAAAACAAAACATAAGAAAACCCTAAAACTCCCTGAAGGAATTGAATGAGAGATCCTCTGTCTTGAGTATAAGTCCGGCTTCTTGAGATGAATCATCTGGCTTCCTTCGAGTAAATTCCACAATTCTGGCCTCTCTGGCTCGGCTTCTTGGCCTAGCTGGACGCCCCCTGAAGGTTGGCCTCTAGGGTGTTTATATAGGCTTTTGGAATGGCTTTCTTTGCCTCTAAGTACCCTAATCCGAATGAAACTCTTTTTTCTCACGGCAGGGACACGCCCATGGCATACTCCAGTGTGAATGGTGGCTAGGCCGTGTTCAAGACTGTTAACGAGGCATGGCCGTGTGGTCTTGGACCTAGGCCGCGTCGATTTCGTGATATGGCCCATTTACTCTCTTTTGGGCCCGTTTCTCGTTCTTTTCATCCTCCGATGCTTTTCTGAGTATAAAACATGAAAACAAAGGATTAAGAGCACCAAATTACACAATTCAAGGCTTAAATAATCCAAAAGTGTGCTAAATGTGGGATTAAAATATGTTCATATTATGGTTTATCAAATACCCCCACACTTAACCTTTTGCTTGTCCTCAAGAAAAATTCTTAACTCACATTTAAAATGAACTTCCTCGATTCATAATATTCATCAATAATGCTTCATCATAATTCAAAGATAATTTATACATTGATAATTTAAATATAAGGGTCCTAAAGATTCAAACAATCAAATTCATACATTTATAGCCCGAAAACGTTAGGTGTTTCCCCTTACCTAAATAATTACCTCTGATTCGGAATTGACAAGAGTTGACATCCTCACTAAAGATTCACTCAAATCACTCAAAGTGTTTAAGGTTCAAAATTAAGGACTCAAAAGTCAAACATGAAAAGTTAATCCCATAGGCTTGCATGAAAATCAAATCTCCACCACTATAAAATGAGATGATACACAAATCAAAAGGTCTTTAAAAATGGTTATAACGGGGCTTGAGTTAAAGGTGTGGATAAAGGCTGAATTAGAGAGTTAGAATCGAGATTGAATTGACAATTTACCTAATCCATAAATAATGAACTGATAATTAATAATTACATTAATTGAAAATTTGTAATACTAATAAAACGAGCTTTTTCAAGATTTGGAATTTACATGTATAAGCTCATAGAACTAATACTGAATATACTTCATTTTTTTAAGAACAAATCAATACATAATAAAGGATGAATTTTAACTACTGAAATAAATATCATAGTTAGGCAACCGATCAAATCAAATCTCGACAAAAAGGGTGGTCAAGGAATGGTTATAATAAATACAAAGGGTTTTGGGTTAATATTAGTGGGTGAGTCAATAAATGGGTTATTAGGATCAGCGGGGTTCACTAGGGGTTAATTATGAGGGCAGTGTAACACCCCTAACCCATGTCCGTCGCCGGATTAGGGTTATGAGGCATTACCGAACTAGACTAAGAATATCACAGGCATTTATCACAATTTATGCATTTAACGATTTGCAAAATCATAGATTAAATTTCAAATATCCAACTAATAGATCAAACCAAAAATTCAAATTAAGCCAATCGACAATTCAAGTCAAGGCCCACATGAACTCATTCGTGTGGATATAATTGAAACTAAGATGTCTATAGGGTATGTATATCACCTATCTATATATACTTATAGTACGTTCAAGAACATAAAAAAAATAACTCATAGCATATTTAATTCGTTTACTTAGTACTCAAAACATCATACATATACCAACTTAACATATACTAAACTACTTTGTTTCATTAACAGATTTCCAAATAGTTTATAAATGTATTAAACACTTTAGTATAAGTAACAATTACAACTGCATTAAACTCGAATGATCAAACATTTTAAACCAAAATCGGATTATTAACCAATACCAAACTACCTATTCGATTTCAATCGTTATGTCTAACCCAATTTAACATACCTGAATACCAAACACAACATAACAAAAATATCATCATTCATAAGACAAATTGTACCTATAATAGATATCAAGAACCATGTTCTAATATATGGTAAATAAGTCCTTACCACTTTGGTATCAAAATAACACAACCATAAGCATTATTAAGTCATTAAAAAGAAAACCCTATGTACCTTCATCAAAACACAAAATAAAAGCCATATTCGTATGGCTATATACATATATTATCCAAGTTCCCAACTCAAACAAGAACGTTAAACATCCTATACATGCCTTTATCAAAATAAACCAAACTAAAGATGTACCAAATAGATGATAGTGTGGTTCACTTTGCTGACGATTGCGAGCTTAGTAAGTCATAAGCAAATACAACGCAATAATCAAACATTCAAACCTTTAAATAAATAAGTTCAACAATGAATATAAACATGTCATAATTATCAATCTCTTTTACCATTGCCCTCCTCAATTAGAATCGAAACTTCAAGGGTATAAACACATGTATAAACATAAAACTCACATTTATATAAATAGTTCATGTCTATCAATGATAAATTCAATATCTCCAAAACAAAATATAACTTGTATCATCAACTTCATTACATCACACATCACTCAAACATTTCCAAAGTACTTTACCTCGTTCCTTATTAATGTAATAAACTAAATCTTACCCGAGCTTGTAGCACATAGCATCATTTAAAAAACGTCTCAACTTGCTTGATACTCGGTTTCTCCATTTATAACATATCACCGGCATTAAGCCTGCTAGGCGATAAGCCTGACATATTACACCGGCACAAGGTCTGCTAGGCATTAAGCCTGAAATAGATCACCGGCACAAGGCCTGCTAGGCATTAAGCCTGATATAGATCACCGGCACACGGCCTGCTAGGCATTAAGCCTGAAATAACCAACCCAGTTATCCGTTCAATACGCATCACTTAAGGCTAAATCGCAACATCAAATATACTTCATTTCAACTTCACATTTCAAGCTGAACAAGCTTATTCATAACATAATTAACAATTACAATTCAACTCAACCATATACCCACATTCGGCTATCCTATATATTCATGCACAACATTACTAAATTTCATTAGTAACATAGTTAATGTTACTCCACCAACTTACGTTTCTCAATACTATCATTACCAATGAATCATATACACCAATCACATTCACATATCATATCAAATGTATCTATTCATTTGATTGCATTTACAAAACATATACAATCCAATGTAAGATCTTTATATTCGGCTACCACATAGATTCATTCTCAAACTTATCAAATAATATCATTAAACATGTTCATAATTAAATCTATGATATATTTTAACTTAAGGACTTACCTCGACAGTCGACGGACCGCGTAGACCGGCTATTCAATAACCTTCGTCTTTCCCCGATCCAAATCCGTTTTTCTTTGTTCTTGATCTAAATACATTAGAATTTAGCTCATTCAAATACATTTCATTTCAATTTAGTCCCAAATCACATAAATGGGCAAATTACCCTTTTACCCCTAGGGTTTCACAATTTTACACTTTAGTCTTAATTGCACAAAACACAAAATACACATAATTTACACATAATTCTTTAGGGCCGAATACCCCTAGGGACTATACAAGTCCTTATTTTTCATTTATTTTGCAAATAGGCCCCTCTAAAAATTTATTTTTACAATTTAATCCTATTTACTCAATTTTCACTAAAACTTCAATACAAAACTTATCAATCTTAATCTATCCTAAGATTAAAATTCATCAAACATCAATTATCATAAAACAATGTTAATGGCCGAACCTTAGACATGCTTAGATTTAAAAATTACAACATGGGTCGGTTACGGTTCGAAGCAACGATCTCAAAAACGTAAAAATTAACAAAAACCGACTAAAAACTCACCTTGAATTTTAGCCTAAAAGTGCCGAAAATCAAAGAATCCCAAAGCTTATTTCTTCCTTCAATATTCGGCCATGAGAGAGTGGAAAAAGATGATGGCTTTGTTTATGTTATTTTAACATATATATTAAGTAATTATTCAATTACTAATTTAACCTTTAAACTAAAATAAAACTAATATATAACTTAAGGTTAGTTATGACAATTGCCACCCACTAACCTAAAAATGGGCTAATTGCCCTTTTAATACCCCATGTTAAAAAGCATCATCAAATAGGCACTTTCTACTATAGATTGCAACTTTTTGACTTTACGCGATTAAGTCCTTTTTCTAAATTAAACACATAAACGAATAAATTTTTCTACGAAACTTCCACACACATCAATTTACATATAATAGACCCAAAATATAATATTAAAATATTTCTCGGACTCGGATTCGTGGTCCCGAAACCACCGTTCCTATTAGGGTCAAAATCGGTCTGTTACAACTCTCCCCCCTTAAGGTTTTTCGTCCTCGAAAATCTTACCGTTAAACAATGTCGGATATTGTTGCCTCATTGAATCCTCAGGCACCCACGTAGCCTCTTCAACTTCGTGTCTATTCCATAATACTTTCACTAATGGAATCCTCTTATTTCTCAACTCTTTCATTTCCCGAGCTAAGATACGGATCGGTTCTTCATCATATGTCAAATCGGATCGGATTTCAATCTCTGACGATGTGATCACATGAGACGGATCTGATCTATACTTACGAAGCATCGAAACGTGAAATACGTCATGTATCTTTTCTATCTCAGAGGGCAACTTCAATCTATAAGCAACAGGCCCAATACGTTCAGTGATTTCATAAGGTCCGATGAATCTCGGACTAAGTTTGCCTTTCCGACCAAATCGGAGTACTTTTTTCCACGGAGAAACTTTCAAGAATACACGATCTCCGACTTAAAATTCAACATCTTTACGTTTTAAATCAGCATAAGACTTTTGTCGGTCTGAGGCAGCTTTCAAAGTATCTCTGATCACAGCCACTTTTTGTTCAGTTTCTTTGATCAAATCAACCCCGTGTATTTTGTTTTCACTGAGCTCAGTCCAATACAACGGTGTTCGACATTTACGACCGTACAAAGCTTCGTAGGGCACCATTTTGATACTAGATTGAAAGCTATTATTGTAAGCAAATTCAATCAAAGGTAGGTATCATTCCCATGTACCTTCAAACTCGAGAACGCAACATCTCAACATGTCCTCAAGTATCTGAATAGTTCGCTCAGACTGACCGTCTGTCTGCGGATGAAAGGCTGTACTAAAATGAAGTTTAGTACCTAAAGCATCTTGCAACTTCTTCCAAAACCGCGATGTGAATCTTGGGTCTCTGTCTGAAACAATGGAACTCGGTACACCATGCAATCTCACAATCTGTGATACGTACAATTCAGCAAGTTTATCGAGTGAGTAGTCTGTACGTATTGGCACAAAATGAGCTGATTTAGTCAGTCTATCAACTATAACCTAGACGGCATCTTTCTTACTCGGTGTCATAGGGAGACCGGATACAAAATCCATTGTAATTCTATCCCATTTTCATTCAGGTATCATGATTGGCTGAAGTAGTCCGGATGGCACTTGATGCTCAGCTTTTACTTGCTGACAAACTAAGCATTTCGAAACAAATTCAGATATATCCCGTTTCATGCCCGGCCACCAATAGAACTGTTTCAAATCATTATACATCTTTGTGCTACCCGGATGAATCGACATTTGACTATTATGAGCTTCATCCAATACCATCTGAATCAAGTCAGCATTTCTCGGTACACACAATCGGCCTTTATAGTTCAAACAATCATTTTTATCAATTCGAAATTCTGACTCTGAATCATTCTCACATTGTGCTCGTCTAGAAGTCATATCTTTGTCAACTTTTTGAGCATCACTAATTTGCTGAATAAACAACGGTCTAGCCTTCATCTCAGCTATGATCGAATCATCGCCAGCCATAACTATATGTGCGTTCAGCACACGAAGAGCAAACAATGATTTTCTACTTAGTGCATCTGCAACAACGTTAGCTTTTCCCGGATGATAGTCAATTACCAATTCGTAGTCTTTTAACAATTCCAACCATCTGCGCTATCTTAAGTTCAGGTCTTTCTGAGTCATCAAGTACTTCAAACTTTTGTGATCCGAGTAAACGTGACATTTCTCGCCGAATAAGTAATGACGCCAAATCTTCAGTGCGAACACAATGGCTGCAAGCTCTAAATCATGCGTCGGGTAATTTCTTTCATGCGGCTTCAATTGTCTCGAAGCGTAGGCTACTACTTTGCCTTTCTGCATCAACACACAGCCCAAACCACTTAAAGAAGCATCAGAATACACAACAAATTCTTTACCCGATTCAGGCTGAGCTAAAACTGGAGCTTCCGTCAAAAGGGCTTTCAACTGATCGAAACTTTTCTGACAATTTTTTGACCACTCGAACTTGACATCTTTCTGTAATAGCTTTGTCAAAGGTGTAGCTATCACAGAAAAACCTTTCAAAAACCATCTATAGTAACCCGCAAGTCCCAGAAAACTTCGAATCTCGGAAACATTTTTCGGTGGCTTCCAATCAAGTATAGCTGAGATTTTGTTCGGATCAACTCGAATACCTGATGCTGAAACAACATGTCCCAAAAAGCTGACCTCTTTCATCTAGAACTCACACTTACTAAACTTCGCATACAACTGCTGATTTCACAAAGTTTGTAGCACTAATCTCAAATGCTCGGCATGCTCGATTTCATCTTTGGAGTAGATCAGTATATCATCAATAAACACTACTACAAACCGATCCAAAAACTGTCTGAAAACCCGATTCATCAAATCCATAAAAACAGCAGGTGCATTAGTAAGCCCAAAAGGCATAACCAAAAACTCAAAATGTCCATACCTCGTTCGGAATGCAGTTTTAGGCACATCAGAATCTCTAACTCGCAGTTGATAATAACCCGATCTCAGATCAATCTTTGAAAACACTGAAGCCCCTTTCAACTGATCGAACAAGTCATCAATCTGAGGTAACGGGTACTTATTCTTTATTGTCACTTTATTTAACTGGCGATAATCAATACACATTCACATAGTCCCATCTTTCTTTTTCACAAATAAAACCGGTGCACCCCAAGGAGAGAAACTCGGTCGTGCAAAGCCCCTATCTGTCAACTCTTGCAACTGTGCTTTCAACTCTTTCAACTCGGTAGATGCCATCCGATACGGAGCTATCGAAATTGGAGTCGTCCCCGGAACTAGTTCGATGCCAAATTCAACCTCTCGTACTGGTGGTAAACCCGGTAATTCTTCAGGAAACACATCTGGGTATTCACCCACAACTGGTACAGATTCAATCTGTTTTTCCAACACTTTATTATCCAGCACATAAGCCAAATAAGCTTCACACCCTTTTCTCACATATTTTCGGGCTAACATCAAGGATATTACTGTAGGCAACCCATCCAAATTATTGGATTCTACCCGGATGATCTCACCGTTTTGGCATCTCAAATCAATGATCTTTCTTTTACAATTCACCACTGCATCATACAAAGTTAGCCAATCCATTCCCAGAATTATGTCAAACTCATCGAAGGGCAACAACATTAACTCAGCTGGGAAACAAGAATCTCGAATCATCAACGGGCAACTTTTACACACTTTATCAACAAGTACACAGCGACCCAAAGGGTTGGACACACGGATCACAAACTCAGTAGACTCAACAGGTAGAGTCTTACTGAATACTAAAGTTTCACACACATATGAATGAGTCGAACCAGGATCAATCAATGCAATCACAGTAGTATTATAAAGTGTGAAAGTACCAGTAATAACATCTGGGGACGAAGCATCCTCTCTAGCTCGTACAGCATAAGCTCTAGCTGGTGCTCTAGCCTCGGATCGAACTGCAGTGTTCTTCGTTCCTCTCTGACTACCACCTACATTGCCTGAATGTCTGGGTGGCCTGCCTCGCGCTGACGTGTTGCTCGACTTAATGTTCTGAACTGTATTCTGCTCAGCTAACATCGGACATTCCCTAATAAAATGATCTGACGATCCACATTTAAAGCAAGACCGATCATGGAATCTACAACTCCCAGAATGCCATTTCCCACAGTGCTTGCATTCAACCCGATTCTGTGGAGCGTTACCAACACTGGCCATCGAGGTAGCTCGGGAGCCCACTGGAGGTCGATCACGTCTAGGTAAATCTGAAGTAGCTTTATGTCGGCTGAAGTCATCTCTGAACTTCTTAGATGTGGAATGGAAAGTCTTACCCGACGATCTCTTACGAGTGTCTCTAGCTTCTGTCTCAGCCTTTCTTTTTTCCTTCCCGAGCTCTTCAGCTTTGCAAGCTCGCTCGACTAGTGTCACAAACTCTTTGATTTCAAGAATGCCAACAAGCAACTTTATATCTTCATTGAAACCGTCTTCGAATCTTTTGCACATAATGGCTTCAGTTGATACACACTCTCGGGCATATCGACTCAATCTGACAAATTTTCGTTCATATTCAGTCACGGTCATTTGCCCCTGTTTTAGTTTAAGAAATTCTTTACGTTTCTGGTCGATGAACCTCTGGCTGATATATTTCTTGCGGAATTCATTCTGGAAGAAATCCCACGTCACTTTTTCTTTCGGAACCACTGATACTAATGTACTCCACCAGTGATATGCAGTGTCCCGAAGTAAAGATATGACACACTTCAGGCATTCATCTGGAGTACAAGATAGCTCGCCAAGTACTCGAATAGTGTTATCAAGCCACATTTCGGCTCGTTCTGCGTCATCATCATCATTGGCCTTGAATTCTTCGGCCCCATATTTCCTGATTTTATCAACGGGAGGCCTACTAAATCTTATCGGATCTATCATCGGGGGTGCTGAAGGTACCGGAGTGGGATTATTCGGGGGTGGAGGTTGTTGTACAGCCGGGTTAGTCTGAATAAACTGGGTAAACCACTCGTTCATCATCTAATAGAAGGCTTGTTTAGCCTCCCCCTCGTGGCTACCCGAAACTGGTCGAGAGTTTACCGGCGCTGATCCGCGTGCACGGTCAGGCGCTACACTCTCTACATCATCTGCTACGGCTCTATCAGGATCAGTATCCATTTACTATATAAAACACAGTTCAGAATGTCAGAAGTCACCACACTACCAAATATATGACAAAGGCATGTATAGCTAAACTCACGCGTGCTACGATAGTCCTAGAATCGACTAAACCGTAAGCTCTGATACCAATTAAATGTAACACCCCTAACCCATGTCCGTCGTCGGATTAGGGTTATGAGGTATTACCGAACTAGACTAAGAATATCACAGGCATTTATCACAATTTATGCATTTAACGATTTGCAAAATCATAGATTAAATTTCAAATATCCAACTAATAGATCAAACCAAAAATTCAAATTAAGCCAATCGACAATTCAAGTCAAGGCCCACATGAACTCATTCGTGTGGATATAATTGAAACTAAGATGTCTATAGGGTATGTGTATCACCTATCTATATATTCTTATAGTACGTTCAAGAACATAAAAAAAATAACTCATAGCATATTTAATTCGTTTACTTAGTACTCAAAACATCATACATATACCAACTTAACATATACTAAACTACTTTGTTTCATTAACAGATTTCCAAATAGTTTATAAATGTATTAAACACTTTAGTATAAGTAACAATTACAACTGCATTAAACTCGAATGATCAAACATTTTAAACCAAAATCGGATTATTAACCAATACCAAACTACCTATTCGATTTCAATCGTTATGTCTAACCCAATTTAACATACCTGAATACCAAACACAACATAACAAAAATATCATCATTCATAAGACAAATTGTACCTATAATAGATATCAAGAACCATGTTCTAATATATGGTAAATAAGTCCTTACCACTTTGGAATCAAAATAACACAACCATAAGCATTATTAAGTCATTAAAAAGAAAACCCTATGTACCTTCATCAAAACACAAAATAAAAGCCATATTCGTATGGCTATATACATATATTATCCAAGTTCCCAACTCAAACAAGAACGTTAAACATCCTATACATGCCTTTATCAAAATAAACCAAACTAAAGATGTACCAAATAGATGATAGTGTGGTTGACTTTGCTGACGCTTGCCCGAGCCCGTAGCTTGACCAAAACTATAAAATAGATCATTAAAAACACACGGAGTAAGCTTACGAGCTTAGTAAGTCATAAGCAAATACAACGCAATAATCAAACATTCAAACCTTTAAATAAATAAGTTCAACAATGAATATAAACATGTCATAATTATCAATCTCTTTTACCATTGCCCTCCTCAATTAGAATCCAAACTTCAAGGGTATAAACACATGTATAAACATAAAACTCACATTTATATAAATAGTTCATGTCTATCAATGATAAATTCAATATCTCCAAAACAAAATATAACTTGTATCATCAACTTCATTACATCACACATCACTCAAATATTTCCAAAGTACTTTACCTCGTTCCTTATTAATGTAATAAACTAAATCTTACCCGAGCTTGTAGCACATAGCATCATTTAAAAAAAGTCTCAACTTGCTTGATACTTGGTTTCTCCATTTATAACATATCACCGGCATTAAGCCTGCTAGGTGATAAGCCTGACATATTACACCGGCACAAGGTCTGCTAGGCATTAAGCCTGAAATAGATCACCGGCACAAGGCCTGCTAGGCATTAAGCCTGATATAGATCACCGGCACACGGCCTGCTAGGCATTAAGCCTGAAATAACCAACCCAGTTATCCGTTCAATACGCATCACTTAAGGCTAAATCGCAACATCAAATATACTTCATTTCAACTTCACATTTCAAGCTGAACAAGCTTATTCATAACATAATTAACAATTACAATTCAACTCAACCATATACCCACATTCGGCTATCCTATATATTCATGCACAACATTACTAAATTTCATTAGTAACATAGTTAATGTTACTCCATCAACTTACATTTCTCAATACTATCATTACCAATGAATCATATACACCAATCACATTCACATATCATATCAAATGTATCTATTCATTTGATTGCATTTACAAAACATATACAATCCAATGTAAGATCTTTATATTCGGCTACCACATAGATTCATTCTCAAACTTATCAAATAATATCATTAAACATGTTCATAATTAAATCTATGATATATTTTAACTTAAGGACTTACCTCGACAGTCGACGGACCGCGTAGACCGGCTATTCAATAACCTTCGTCTTTCCCCGATCCAAATCCGTTTTTCTTTGTTCTTGATCTAAATACATTAGAATTTAGCTCATTCAAATACATTTCATTTCAATTTAGTCCCAAATCACATAAATAGGCAAATTACCCTTTTACCCTTAGGGTTTCACAATTTTACACTTTAGTCTTAATTACACAAAACACAAAATACACATAATTTGCACATAATTCTTTAGGGCCGAATACCCCTAGGGACTATACAAGTCCTTATTTTTCATTTATTTTGCAAATAGGCCCCTCTAAAAATTTATTTTTACAATTTAATCCTATTTACTCAATTTTCACTAAAACTTCAATACAAAACTTATCAATCTTAATCTATCCTAAGATTAAAATTCATCAAACATCAATTATCATAAAACAATGTTAATGGCCGAACCTTAGACATGCTTAGATTTAAAAATTACAACATGGGTCGGTTACGGTTCGAAGCAACGATCTCAAAAACGTAAAAATTAACAAAAACTGACTAAAAACTCACTTGAATTTTAGCCTAAAAGTGCCGAAAATCAAAGAATCCCAAAGCTTATTTCTTCCTTCAATATTCGGCCATGAGAGAGTGGAAAAAGATGATGGCTTTGTTTATGTTATTTTAACATATATATTAAGTAATTATTCAATTACTAATTTAACCTTTAAACTAAAATAAAACTAATATATAACTTAAGGTTAGTTATGACAATTGCCACCCACTAACCTAAAAATGGGCTATTTGCCCTTTTAATACCCCATGTTAAAAAGCATCATCAAATAGGCACTTTCTACTATAGATTGCAACTTTTTGACTTTACGCGATTAAGTCCTTTTTCTAAATTAAACACATAAACGAATAAATTTTTCTACGAAACTTCCACACACATCAATTTACATATAATAGACCCAAAATATAATATTAAAATATTTCTCAGACTCGGATTCGTGGTCCCGAAACTACCGTTCCTATTAGGGTCAAAATCGGTCTGTTACAGGTAGGCTATTAGTGGAGTAAGTAGGTTAAATCCTAAGTGCTTTTATCATCTTTGTATATCAAATCAAAGGTGTGGTCTTGACATGTATAATCGAAGCAAGTTCTAGAATAACAAATCAATGTTGACACACTCATAATCAAAAAGTGAGCACGAAGGAATGTATGCTCTAAGAGGCTCAACATTTCACAAAAATTATGGGTTTTTGATGTCAATCTTGTAAATTTCAAACTTCAAGGTAATAATTAGATTTAGGTAGACAACCTAACAAAATTTTAATTTTGAAAATAAACTCATCATGCTTGATTCTCTAGTCTCCTAAAATTTAAATTGTCGCTTCACAATTATCAATGACTTAAGAACAAGGTATAATTCAAAGCATAATTCAGGGATTTGAGAATAATGCAGAAAGTTTAGGCACTTTCTCGAAATAAATATTCACCCCCACACTTAAGATGTACATTGTCCTCAATGTACAAATATATAATAACAATATAGTAGAAAATCAAAAGATAGGGAGAAGTGAAACTTCCTAAATTTTGGACGGATTCCTTGAGTTGGAAGTGTGGAAACTTGATTCGAAGGTGAATGATAAGTTGGAGGAGGCATCTTTGGTGGTGGAATGGTGGCCGCTAACGAGCTCTGTGCTAGATGAGGAAATTGGGAAGCTCGTAAAGATTTAGCCAGGAAATAATAAGAATAATTCAAAATATACTAAATATATATTTAAAGACAAGAAAGATAAAGAGAACTAGTGTAAAAATTAAAATAAAACTAAAAGAAAAGATGAATGGACTGAAAAGTCCTTATTGTTGGATGGTTCGTGAGGTGGTTGTCATTTCTAAGGCCGTGGAATCATGGCTATGGTCGTGGTCGTGGTGATTCCCTAGCAACCTTTAGAACCTAAAACCATGAAACTAAAATAAAATAGAATAAACTAAGTAAAGAGAAGTAAAGAAAAGGAAAATAAAGGAGAAGGGAAAATAAAAAGAAAAACTAAATGGCCTCAAATATCATTGGCTTGTCGAGTGGCTGAAGTGGCCGGCATGAACTTATGTAGATCGGTCTCACAAAGGGAGACTGTGCTAGGATCCTTCCGTTTCTTCGACATTGTTGAAGCGTAGATTGAGGCTTTAGAGAATGAAGAAGGAGAAGAGTGAAGATGGAGGGGAGTGAGGAGTGAATGGGGAGTGGGTGAGAAGGGGAGAGGGGTGTTTTAAATAGAAATTTTCAATTCTGGTACATCCCCACGCCCGTGTACCGTGGGCGTGTCAAGTCACACGGCCGTGTTATGCCTTGTTCGTTTCTCCCACGCCCATGGGCAGGTCGCCACACCCGTGTTTGGTGAAATAGTGTCGGCCACGATCGCCTCGCACGGCCGAGGTGTTTTGTCAGTGCCCGTGGCTTGAACATATTTTTCGTCTTGTGTTATACCATCTCTACCATGTCAGTACGTACATCCGTAGTACCCACACAGTCACAGCCATGGCCTTGTGTAAGACTGTGTGGTGTGAAAATCTGCACTTTGGTTAGTTTATAGTTAGGTGCTGAAGAGGAAAATATGAGAAAGAATAAAAACGTAAAAATTAATGGGGTTAGTGCTCGGGTTGCCTCCCTAGAAGCGCTCGTTTATAGTCTTAAGCTAGACTTACCTCTCACTCACATAATCAGGGTGGCTTGAAAAGTTGAACATCCTCTCTCATGCTATCTGTTTTACTATCATGGTAGAGCTTAAGTCGAGTATCGTTTACTTTAAAAGTTTCGAATGTAGGATTAGTTACCTCGACTGTTCCGTATGGGAAAGCCTTGAGTACCCTAAAAGAGATTTCTTTGTTTGTATTAGGGTCAGGAGGGGGTATTCGAGGGTCTGCCTTATCTAATAATACCTAATCTCCGATCTTAAAATTGTTTGTCCCTTGGAGTGGCTTTGGTTCTGCTTCGTGTAACCCTAATTTCTCTTTGAAGTGTGTCTTCCACTCATCTAGTTCATCGATCTGAAGCTTTCGTTTCTCTTGAGTTATTTCTTTGTTAGCATGAGGTCTAGGATCTGGCTCAGTTGTGTTGTTCTGTGGTGCTTCCTAAAAAGAAGGTTTAACCGAATGGTTATTAATAGAATTTATGTTCCCACCTTGATTACTCGATGTCCTAGCTGAGTCGAGAGCCTGGAGACTGGTTGATTCGTTACCTACACAAAGTATAAGTTCTCCTGCACTGACATCAATTTTAGTCCTGGCAGTTGCTAAAAAGGGCCTTCCTAAAATTAAGGGGATACTATTATCCTCATCTATGTCTAAAACGACAAAGTCTACTGGGAATACGAATTTATCAATTTTTACGAGAACATCTTCAATTATACCTGTAATATCCTAGATTTAGGGGTTATGCATTTATGCATAATTCAAGTGATAGTGGGTTTAGTGTGTGTTTGGATATGTTTTAAGGGTTTTTAGAATTTTAGAATGTAAGGGAATGCTTTAGAAAAATATTAGATTTTTAGTCTTAGAAGGGGAGCTAAGCAAAATTGGCCTTAAGAAAATTAGTTTGAGGTTTTAATCACAAGGAGTCAATTGCTAAAGTGGCAAGTGGAGTGTGGAGTGTATTAATGGTCTTAGGTTCGAATACCATGGATGGCAATAAGGTGACTTTTATTTTTGTTTTTGTATGGCATGTGTTGGTCAAATTTTAGTTATGGTAGGATAGACTTTTTCATTTATGGATAGTGGACTAAGGAAAAAGGCAAGTGTTTAGTTAAGGTATGGAATCAAGAAGTTAAGGTAGGATAAGGGGACATAAGGCTTGAAGTATGGAGTGTTGTTTTGGAAATATTTTTATGGTCATTTTGACCATGAATGTAGACGGTATAGTGGACTAGGGGGGTTGGCTTAAATTAAGGGATATGATAGGAAGAATTAAGGGAAATGATAGGATAAGAGTTAAATGAGGAGAGAAAAATGGAACATGATAGGGGAAGAAGTAATGGCCGAATATAGGGCTCTTGGGGATAGCATTTTCGGTTTTGGTAATAGTAGGATAGGTGTGCCAAAATTGATTCTTTCTCATCTTATTCAGTTGTGCCGAAAATCACTAGGAATACAACTTGTGTTCTTTTTCTTTTCTTCATTTTCTTTTCTTTGTGCCGAAAATTGTTTCTCTCATTCTCTCATTGTACCGTTTTCTTTTTGAGAAAGCCATTTAGTTTCGGCTTGCCTATTCTTTTATTGTTGACCGAAACTTCAAAGAGCATTAGGGCCATTCTTTTTCTCCCTATTTGCTAGCTTGGCCGAATCTTTTACCCTTCCCAAACTTTCTCTTTTATTTTGTGTTAGTCGAATCCTCCTTTGCCATCATTGCCGAATTTCTCAACTTCTTCTTTTCTTCTTTTTCTCTCACGATTCCTTCAAATGGCCAAATCTCCTATTTTGATTTCATAGCCGAATATTGAATTATCTTTTGAAGGGCTTAGCCGAATCTTCTGTGGTCTTATTCTCCTTCTTCTTGTCGCAAGTCTTAAAAACCAAATCTTTTCTCTTTAAGTCTCTTCAAGTAAACGATAGTGCCGACGTTAAGGAGCATCAAAGGAGTCTTTCAGGATTCGTTTCTTCAAGGTAAGGTGATATGTACTATTCGGCCATAAGCCTTATTGGTTATTAGAGTTAGCCGATTCTAACTGGTGGCATGTAGGGATTTCGACAACAACAGGAGCAAGTAGTGGTTTTCGGGATTTAAATCCGTAAGGTAAGGTAGTAGTGGTATTCGGCCATAGGCCATATTTGGTATTTTAGTGTGACTGATTTGACTATGATGGTTTAGGGGCTAATCGTCAGGAATAAGAGAGTTTCGGGATTTAGTCGACTGTGCCAAAGCAGGTGCGTAGTTATCGCACTATACTCCTGTTATTTGAATGTTGTTATGTATGTATGTTTATGATGTGTATGTTAGCCGGAAATAATGGCTAAGATGGTGGATACCCGTAGTGGGTAATCGATTAATCAGGCCAGTGCTCTATTTTGCCTATGATATATGTGTGATATTTGTGGTGAGCATGTGATGAATACTTACTCTAAATGTTAATCTGACATGATACACATATATGCATGGGATTTGGGATGTGAAAATCGAAGGAAAGGGTGTACGTATTTATGTACGTGGTCTAATGTTAGCCTTGTGCTACATTAGCGCTTGATGGTAGCTATGTGCTTCATCAAGGGAGGTGTTGGCTAGGTGCCCATCTCGGCGGTTGATAGCTGTGTGCATCACCGTGGACTAATTGATATGTGGGATCACTTATGTGATCGGTGGCCTAGCCACGGCCTCGGGCGGCAAGTCTGCCAAGGTAAGATATGTGGGATCACTTAGTTGATCGGTGGATTAGCCACGGCCTTGGGCAGCAGGTCTGCCAAGGTAGGTGTATTGGATGGACTCTAGGTTGGGTTGGGCTTCATAATTGCATGATATGTATGTGGACTGTGTGGATATGGGCCAAGCCCATAAATGGAGACATGTGAAATAGCTATGCACTGAGTCTGTTTGACTCACCCAATTTTTCTCAAACCTTACAGGTGATGCATAAAGCTTGGACCGGGTTGGAGTGGATACGAGGTGGCCCATGCAGAAGATGTTTTACTTGTTTTAAATATTTTATATTTTCAGTAATTATGAATGAGTATTTATTGTAATAAGGGCCATTTAAAGTATTTGGGAATTTTATTTATGTTAAGGTGGATTGACATTTACATTATTATTTGGAAATGTTTTTATGTTTTAATTTTAACACCTCATATCATAAGAGTTTTATATTAAAGTTTTAAATCTGAATATTTTGTAACAACTTAATTTATTTAGAAATTTTAAATACACGATGTTTGTTTTTCTAAAGATAATAAATTTATACGTTTTCACCTCTAAGTCAAAATATTTTTCAAACGTTTCCCGCAGTGGCATTTCAAATTCGGTCGTAGTGAATGGGCCGGGTTTGGGGTGTTACAATACCCCTAGGAATTCTAATAGTTTTATCAGCTAATTGAATGCTCATCCTAGTTTGTTTGGGTTTCCCTAGACCTAGTTGTTTAAAAATTTTGTAAGGCATGACATTTATGCTTGCCCCTATATCAGCCAACGCATTATCAATAGATAAATTACCAATTAAGCATGGAATTGTAAAACTCCCTGGATTTTTTAATTTCTGTGGTAGTTTATTTTGCAACATTGCTGAGCACACTGTGTTTCATTCCACATGTGATTCCTCGTCTAACTTCCGCTTGTTTGTCAAGAGCTGTTTTAAAAATTTCCTTGAATCTAGCATCTGCGAAAGAACTTCAAGAAATGGTAAGTTAATATGTAATTTCTTTAAAAGTTTAAGAAACTTACCAAATTGTTCCTCTGTGTCGTCTTTCGTTATCGCATGGTGGTATGGTATACGAGGTTGGTATTCTTTAATTACATGTTTTGGCTTTTCTTGGTTTACCTCGACCTTACCTTCTTCTACCAAATTCTCTTGGCTTAATTTGGGCTCATCTAACCTTACACTATCCTGAGCTATTATGGCTTGAAGTTGCTCATTTGGGTTAGTTTCAGTGTTGCTTGGCAAGCTACCTTGTGGTCGTTCGGAGATCAGCTTAGCGAGTTGCCCTAGCTGGTTCTCAATCCCTTTAATCGATGCTTGTTGATTTTTAAGTGTTTTTTCGGTATTTTGCAAACGTGTTTCTGACACCGCCATGAATTTTGTCAGCATGTCCTCAAGGTTCGGCTTCTTTTCCTGTGGATATTGTTGTTGTTGGAAGTTTGGAGGATGTTGTTGTCTCTGATTTCCTTGGCCTCTCCATAAAAAATTGGGGTGGTTCCTCCAACCTGGATTATAAGTATTACTATAAGGATTATTTTAAGATCGAAAATTGTTACCCATATAGTTCATTTGTTCGTTCTCTGCACTCAGGTTGTAAGGTGGATATTCTGTGTTGTTCATCTCTCCCCCATTCGTATCGCACTGTATAACTGGATGTACCTGCAAAGAACCACATAAACCATCAACCTTTTTATTTAACATCTCTACTTGATTTGATAGCTAGACGCCCCCTAAAGGTTGGCCTCTAGGGTGTTTATATAGGCTTTTGGAATGGCTTTCTTTGCCTCTAAGTACCCTAATCTGAATGAAACTCTTCTTTCTCATGGCAGGGACACACCCATGGCACACGCCCATATGAATCGTGGCCAGGCCATGTTCGAGACTATTAATGAGTCACGACCGTGTGGTCTTGGACCCAGGCCATGTCGATTTAGTGATATGGCCCATTTACTCCATTTTGGGCTCGTTTCTCGTTCTTTTCATCCTCCAGTGCTCTTCTGAGTATAAAACATGAAAACAAAGGATTAAGAGCACCAAATTACACAATTCAAGGCTTAAATCATCCAAAAGTGTGCTAAATGTGGGATTAAAACATGTTCATATGGTTTATCAGCTAGCATGTTATGCCTCATCATAAAATCTATTTGATTAAGCTGCTAACTTTCATCAATGTTCATACATCACATTATATCAGGTTATAACCTGTATTACCTGTTGCGTTATTGGCCTTTTCAAACGAGCACTCTACTATGAAGTCTGCTAGTACCTATCCTTTTATTACTGTTCGTGAAGTGAAAACTACCCCAAATTTAGTGAACTTGACACTCCACTTTGTTACTCTTCCTGTGGTATCTGCTTTGGATAGCACCTCTCTCATAGGCTGGTTAGTAACTCGACGACTGGATGGGCTTGGAAGTTCGGTCATAATTTGCGATCTACAATAATCGAGGCATAGATAAAATTTTCCATTTTTGTGTACCTTAGCTCTCTTTTTTAGAGTACCTTGCTGACATAGTGTACGAGGAATTGACGGATATTCTCTAATTTAACCAGAACTGCTGCGACTGTCTCTTCCGAGGTGGCCAAGTGGAGGTAGAGTGTCTCTCCTGCTTGAGGTGACTTCAATAATGGAGGGGATGTGAGATACTAGTCCAATTTCTCGAAGGCTGCTTGGCATTCTTTAGTCCATGAGAAGGAGGTTCTTAGAGCCTTGAAAAAGGGGAGGCATTTGTTCACTATTCTAGAGATGGATTTGTTAAGTGCCACAACCCTGTCTGTGAGGTGTTGAATTTCCTTTATGGTTCACAAGGGAGGCATTTCTATGATGGCCTGAATATTTTTTGGATTCATCTCTATCCCTATTTCTGATATCAGAAAACCCTGGAACCTACCGGCTCACACACCGAAAACGTATTTCTCTAGATTTAGCTTTATGCCGTGAGTTCTTAGCACTTTGAATGCCTCTAATAGGCTTCACATGTGCTTCCCTATGGAATCACTTTTCACAAACATGTCATTCACATAAACCTCTAATCCACGACCTATATGAATTTTGAATATCCTTTTTACCAACTCTAGTAGGTCGCGCCCGCGTTCTTGAGGCCAAACGGCAATACTCGATAGCAAAAGGGACCCTCTTTAGTGGTAAAGGTTGTTTTTTCTTGGTCATCCTGATCTAGTAGGATCTAATTGTAGCCCAAAAATGTGTCCATGAAACTTATGAATAGGTGGCCTGCAGAGGCATTAACTAGACGATTGATCAAGGGTAAGGGAAAACTGTCCTTGGGGCACGCCTTGTTGATGTTTGTGAAGTTGATGCACATCCTCCACTTACCACTCGCCTTCTTTACCATTACCACATCTGAGACCTAGTCTGGGTATTCCACATTCTTGATACACCTGTGAACAACAACATGGCAACCTCTTGCCTTATTACATCAACCACTTGCGGTACGAATTCCTTTCTTTTCTGATTTACCGGCTTTGCTTCAGGGAGCACATTCAACTTGTGCACGATTATTTGCGGTCCCACACTTGGCATGTCCATCACGAACTAGGTGAAGACATCTGAGTTTTTTCTCAGGCACTTGACCAACGTGTTTTTCGTCCTCTTTTAATGCTGATGAGATTTTGACTGTTCTCTATTTGTTGTCATAAAATAGCTGTAGAGTTTCAGTGTGCTCTGTAACTTCAGGCTTTTTGCTCTTGTGCTCATCTCTCACATCTAAACTGTCTAGGTAAAGAACTTGGCTTACCAATTCGGCTTCTTGTGAACTCTGCCCTCAGTCATGGATTCCCTCGTTTGCTTGACAGTTAACATGTGGCATTGTCTCGCTGTATGCTGATCAGATCGTAGGAAACCAACCCTAGGCTTTGTTTGGAACTTAATTTTCATGCAAAAAGACACCACTACCATCATCGCCATTCTCATTATTAGTCCCTAAAAGATGGTGTTGTTTGCCATCGGGTGGTCCACTAGGTCGTATGCTCGCCATCCCTTAAGATGACTGGGTAGGTGATTGAGCCATTCACCTCGACTGGATGGTTCATAAAACCGTATAGAGGGCTGGCTTTAGATAACAATCGCTCTTTTAGCCCCATCTTTCTGTATGCTTTCTAGGACAGGACCTCCACCGCACTTCTGCTGTCAACTAGTATTCTTTTAACTTCAAATTCGGTGACCATAGCCGAGACTACCATCGGGTCATTTCCCTTTTCATCGCGAACTAAATCTTCATCATCGCTAGCAAATTTAAAATTCTAATTTTCTTGTTATCGCAACCTTTTTGGAGCACTAACTGACATTGCACTTCTTATCTATACCCGTCTCTTTGTGTTCGAGCCTGCCCAGTTGTCGTCGGTACATACTATCACATGTATAGTACCTCACGCCTTCTGTTTACCTCTAGGGTCACCTTTCGAGCTCTAGCTCTACTGCGAACCACACTGGTTGATAAATTCAACAAGTTTACCATTTCAGGACGCTTCCTCTATTGCATCTTTCAGTGTGAAGCAATCTTCGATTCTGTGCCCCATATCATCATGGAAAGTAAATCGGCCCCTAGAGTTTGTTCTCCTACTGATGTTCTTTATCGGAGATGGTTTAGGCAAGATGCCAAGACTCTTTACTTGGTTGAAGATGTAATTAAGCGTGGCATTCAGAGGGGTGTAAGCCTCAAACCTTCCATAGGAGCATATCTTATGAGTTTCTCTTGTTGAGTTCTTTAAGGGTTCCTAAATGTATCGCTCTAGGTTTGGTTTCTTTGTAGTCTGTCGATTCTGACTTTCAGGGACTGGTTAGGGGGCCCTGATCGTTGTTTTATGCAATGTCAAAGTCTTAAAATTTATATAACGAATGATTGAACCTGGAAACTAACTATGACAACGATTTGAGGCAAGCGCACCTACCGAATAGTAATATAGTTTAGGCAAGATCGGAATGTCGAACCAAAAGGAACCAAAAGTACTAATACTAACTCTCTTTTTATTATCTAGCCTAAGAATTAAGGGGATTGTTTATCTAATTTAAAATTAACTAACAACTAATCTAACTCTAAGACAAAGAAGAATGAAATTTGGAAAATAACTTTAGGAAAAACCAATTGATTAAGACGACACCCAAGGAAGAATCCACCCAGACTTCACTTGTTATCTAAGTCTGAACCAGACGGTTTATTCACTTGACTTGATCCGTAAGATTCCCTAACATATATTAATCCCTCTCTCGAGGCGACTAATGTCTAACCCTAGGTTGATTAATTGAAATCTCTTTCTAATTAAAACCCCTAGAATTGCATTAACTCGATCTATGGACTCCCATATTAGGTTTCACCCTAATTCGGCAAAATCTCGTCACCCTATCTCTAGGCACGCGATCAAATCTGCTTAATTATGCTAGATCTACTCTTAGGCAGGGACTTTTGCTCCTCCACCTAAGCACATCACATTTGAATCAGTATCCCGAAAATATCAACACAAGAATTAAGAACACATAATTAAGAACAAGTCAAATATTTATCATATAGTTCAGTAAACGATAACAAGGTTCATCTTAGGTTTCATCTGCCTCAGGTATCTGAGGGTTTAGTTCATAATAATAATAAAAGAATACATCTCAAAAGAAAAGATAAAACAAAACATAAGAAATCCCTAAAACCCCCTGAAGGAATTGAAGGAGAGATCCTCCGTCTTGAGTATAATTCTGGCTTCTTGAGATGAATCAACTGGCTATCTTCTAGTAAATTCCCACGAACCTACCCTCTTTGGCGTAGCTAGACGCCCCCTGACTAAAGCCCTGGGTCTCCGACAAAAGCCCTGGCAGAAGGCTTCTGCCGAACTCCCCATTTAAGTTGCCCACTAGGGTGTTTATATAAGCTTTGATATGCCTTACTTGTCCTCTAAGTCTCCTAATTCAAGTAGAATTCCTCCTAGGGTGTTTGAATAGGCTTTAGAATGTGTTTCTTTGCCTCCAAATATCCTATTCTGAGTAAAACTCCTCTTGGCCGCGGCAGGGACACGCCCATGGCACACGCCCGTGTAAGTCGTGGCCAGGCCGTGTTCGAGTCTGTTGAATGAGGCACGGTCGTGTGGTCTTAGGCCCAGGCCGTGTGGATTTCATGATATGGCCCATTTACTCCTTTTTGGGCCTGTTTTCCGTTCTTTTTATCATCCGGTGCTCTCCTGGGTATAAAACATGAAAACAAAGGATTAAGAGCACCAAATTACATAATTCAAGGCTTAAATCATCCAAAAGTATGCTAAATGTGGGCCTAAAATATGTTACTTTTACGGTTTATAAAATACTATAACAGCCCGATTTAGGGCCTAGTCGGAATAGTGGTGCAAGACCACGAATCCGAGGTGAATTTATGAGTTTACAAAGTTTATGCCATGTTTGCATGCTAGTATGAATGTTTCATGAAGCAATTTTATTAAATTGTGGTGGATTGGTTCAAAAGGACTAAATTGTAAAAAGTTGCAAAATATGAGTTTCTAGAAGCTTTTTGTATGAAATAGCTTTAGAATAGTAATTAGAAGTCCTTAAATAGCAATTTTTCCAAAAATATTATTTTCGACAAAATTGGCCTTGAGATGGTGTTATAGAAATTTTTTTAGAGGAAGGGCATTTTGGTCATTTGTCTAATAAGTGTTTAAAATAGGAAAAAGATGATAAAAATCTCATCATTTTCTTCCCCCATTGCCGAAAATTGAAAGAAGCCATAGCTAGGGTTCTTCAATTTTTGAAGCTTGCTAGTAAGTGCTCCTAAGCCCGGTTTTTGATATTCTTCGTATTTTTGAAGTCCCGGTAGCATGAGTAAGCTATTTTTAGCTATTTGATGAGCTAAGATGCATGTTTAAAAATTTAGCCATGAATGACATGCATGCTAAATGATGTTTTATGGAAGTTTATGATAGTTTGATGTTAGATTAACATCTTTTCCTTACGGAATTTCATGAAAAATGATAGTATGGACCTTTTTGTAATGATTATAAAATTTGGTCATACATGCTAGAACTAGAGAGAGTTGATGATTGCTATAGTAGAGAAAATGATTCAGCTAAGCATGATGTTTAAGAAAGTTGCATGAAAATCATTTTACGAGCCTAGGGGAAAAAGTGCAAATATGAGAAAGTATAGGGGCAAATTAGTAATTTTGCCAAAGTATGAGTTATGAGTAAATTTAGTCAATATGATTATTAAATGATCTATTTATGATTATAGATCAAGAAAAACGAAGCCCGGATTGAAACCGAGGCAAGAACAAAATCGAGGACTAAATTGCTTAACTACATACATTTTGTATTTTGAGGTAAGTTTGTATGAGTTCTAAGCTTTATGATTTTATCATTTAATTGCTTAGTATAATATACATTGTTATCGTGAATGGTTTAATGTTATGTTAAACAAAGAAGTCAATAAGATTAAATAATAGAAAGTCCCGATTGAAGATGAATTACCCTGGATATACGGTCCAGTACATGAGATAAGAAAGTCCATATAAGACCAAGCCAAGGGATGGCATCGACAATTAAGCAAGTTATCATGTAAGTCCAAGGACCCAAGCTTGGCATTGAATAAGTTATGATGTAAGTCCAAGGACCCAAGCTTGGCATTGAATAATTATCATGTAAGTCCAAGGACTCAAGCTTGGCATTGAACAAGTTATCATGTAAGACCAAGGCAAGCTTGGCATTGATTCAAGAAGGGATCTTCCACATAAGTCCATATTTAGAGTATGGCATTGGCATCAAGTACATGACTAGAGATCTAGTATTCCCGGTAATTCATAGAAATTCATCGGGCAAATGAGCAAAGCTAAAATGTGAAAACAAGAATGTTAAGAAAGCAAAGCCATTATCAAATTGAAATTGAATATTATTCATGTTATGAATGATGAATTAGAAACATGATTATTATGTTTAAGTATGCTGATCAATGTGATCAAGAGATACAGGTACCTTGTTACCTTACAAGTATGAGATTAGTAAGTACCATGGGACAAGTAAGAATCATGTATGAGTAAGTAAGCTTTATAGATGAGATAATAATACCATTCTTATGTCAAATGGTTTATATGAAGCAAGTTTATTTTTTTTATGTGTTATACATGCAAACTTACTAAGCTAAATGCTTACGTCTTTGATTGTTTCTTTCTATGTAGTTCCGCCAAGCTAAATTGTGGTTCATTGGAGTCGGAGTTCATAGCACACTATCGACCCTTATTTTGGTATAGCCAAATTATATTACTAAGTATGGCATGTATAGGAATTCATCAATTTTGAGAACATGTTTTTTTTTTTGTAAGGCCATTATATAGGCTATAAGTTATTATTCTTTTGTATATGGCTAAGTGGTGGGCCAAACTTGTTTAAGTTGTTTGTATATAGATGTCAATGAAATATGTAGTAATGTTCATAAAAGTTATATTATTAATGATTTGTATTGGTTGAAGTTGAGTTGATCTTAATTTAAGGGAGGCAAATGGCTTTGTAAATAGCCTCTAATTGCCTACACGGTTAGACACACGGGCGTGTGTCTAGACCATGTTAACCCTGCACCTTAATGTTTTAAATCAAGTTAGACCACGGTCATTTTACACGGCCGTGTGTATGGGCTGTGTAAGACATACGTTCAAAGCATGGGCGTGTGCTTAGGCCGTGTGGTTGAAGTGAGTAGCTTCACACGGTTGGTAGACACGGGCGTGTCAAAGATGTGTGAATAAAGTCAGTAACCTTCCACGGTTGTAGGCATGGGCGTGTAAATGAGTACACGGGCGTGTCCTCAAGCAACATGGGCGTGTGAACCCTGCTTCTAAGATGAGAGTTAGAGGAAGTTTCCGGAGGCGTTCGGATAAATGTTTAAGGCCTTGTAGGCCCATAATATGCATGCTATGATCAAGAAAGAAAAGTTTTAAGTTGGTTCAAAATTTTACAGCCCGTAAGTACATGTTTAAGTGATTTTTAGCTTGGTAATGCCTCGTATCCAGTCCTAGCATCGGTCTCGGGTATAGGGTGTTACAAATACCCCCACACTTAAGCTTTTTCTTGCCCTCAAGCAAAATTCTCAACTCACAATTAAAACGAACTTCCTTGATTCATAATATTTATTAATAATGCCTCGTCATAATTCAAAGATAATTCATACATGGATAATTCAATTCAAAGGGTCCTAAAGATTCAAATAATCAAAGTCATACATTTGTAGCACAAAACATAGGTGTTCCCCTTTACTTGGATAATTACCTCTGATTCAAAATTGACAAGAGTTGACATCCTCACTAAAGTTTCACTCAAATCACTCAAAGTGTTTAAGGTTCAAAATTAAGCACTCAAAAGTCGAACTTGAAAAGTTAATCCTATAAGCTTGCATGAAAATCAAATCTCTACCACTATAATATGAGATGATACACAAATCAAAAGGTCTTTAACAGGGTTGTAATGGGGCTTGGGTTAAAGGTGTGGATAAAGGCCGAATTAGAAGGTTAGAATCAAGATTGACTTGACAATTTACCTAACTAGAATAATGAACTAATCCTAAATAATTACCTCAATTGAAAACTAATAATACGAGCTTTTTCTTTAAGATTTGGAAATTTTCGTATAAGCTTAATTACATAAAACAAATATTGAATATACTTCGGTTTTTTAAGAACAAGTCAAGTAATAAAGGATGAATTCAACTACTGAAATAATATAATTAGGTAACTAATCAAATCAAATCTCGATATAAGGGTAGTCAAAAGGAATAGTGATATCAAATACAAAGGGTTTTGGGGTAATATTAGTGGGTAAGTTAATAAAAAGGGTTGTTGGGATCAACGGGGTTCACTATGGGTTAATTATGAAGGTAGGCTTTTTAGTGGAGTAAGTGGGTTAAAACCTAGGTGCCTTTATCATCTCTGTATATCAAATCAAAAGTGTGGTCTTGACATGTATAATCGAAGCAAGTTCTAGAATAACATATCAATGTTGACATACTCATAATCAAAAATTGAGCACGAAAGAATGTATGCTCTATAAAGCTCAAAATCTCACAAAAATTATGGGTTCTTGATGTCAATCTCGTAAATTTCAAACTTTAAGATGACTTTCAGAATCAAGTAGACAACCTAAAAAAATTTTAATTCTGAAAAATAGACTTATCATGCTTGATTCTCTAGTATCCTTCAAATTTAATCATCAATGCACAATTATCAATGACTTAATCCAAAACATATCAATAAAAATCATATATCAGGGAAATTTCATTCTAATCATAATATGAGAAACTTACTTTAGAATAAGGCATAATTCAGGGATTTTCAAATAATGCTATAGTTAACCCCCCATTTAAGTTGTACATTGCCTTCAATGTACAAAGATAGATAATATCATTTAGTAAGATAATCAAAAAAGAGGGAGAGAACTAAAACTTCTTGAATTATGGATGAAATCCTTGGAGGATGTGAAAAATACGTTGGAGGTGTCGTCTTTTGGTGTGGTGGTTCCCAACGAGCTCTGCGCTGGATGAAGAAATTGGGGAGCTCGTGAGGAATTAGCCAGGAATTATTAAGACACATTTAAAATAACCTAATTATGTATTTATGGACAAGAAAGCTAAAGGGAAAGAAAATAGAAATTAAAAGAAAATTAAAAGAAAAGATGAATAGATTGATGAGTCCTTATTGTTGGATGGTTCGCGAGGTGGGTGTGATTTCTAAGGCTGTGTTGAGCTGGTGGTCATGGTTTCGGTGTGATTCCCAAGCAGCCTGAAGAACCTGACACTAAGAAACTAAAATATAATAAACTAAATTAAGCATAAGAGAGTCAAAGAGAAGGAAAATAAAGGAGAAGAGAAAAGTAAAATAAAAACTAAATGGTTTCAAAGACCCTTGGCTTGTCGAGTGGATGAAGCAGCCGGCATGAAATTATATAGATCAGTCTCCCACCGGGATGCTGTGCTTGGATCCTTCCGCTTCTTCGACATAGTTATGGTGTGGCTCGATAGTTAGTGAAATATTAGAGAGGAAAAGTAGGGAGAGGGTTGAGAAAGAACAGGAAAAGTAAATGGGTTGAATAGGTGAGAAGAGGGAGGGATGGGTGGTTTAAATAGAATTTTCAAGTCAGGTACATTCACACGCCCGTGTATTGTGGGCGTGGCATGTCATACGGCCGCATCGCATGGCCATGGTGGGCTTCGTTCGTTTCACCCACGCCCAAGCTCAGGTCGCCACGCCCATGTGTGATCTAATAGTGTCGACCACGGCCGTATCGCACGGCCGTTGGGTTTTGTCGGTGCCCGTGGTGTGGTGATTGGGTCTGTGACGTAAAAATTGATTTGCTCTGACTCGTACCATCTCTGCCATTTCAGTATAGAGATTCGGTGTATCCACACGGCCACGACCACGGCCGTGTGGCCTGGAAATCTGCCCTTGGTTAGTTTATAGTTAGGTGTTAAAAAGAATAAAATAAATAAGATGAAAAATGCAGAAGTTAATGGGGTTAGTACTCGAGTTGCCTCCCGAGAAGTGCTTGTTTATAGTCTTAAGCTAGACTTCCCTCTTATTTGTATTTTCATGGTGGTTTAAGGAGTTGGAAGTCCTTCCTCGTGCTAGCAGTTCTGTTATCATGATTAAACGTGTGGCATTTATTTTTAAAGTGCCGAACATAGGGTTACTTACCTCGATTATTCCGTACGAAAAAACATCGATTACCTTGAAAGGGATTTCCTTGCTTGTGTTAGGATCAGGAGGGGATATCCGTGGGTCTGGTTTGTCTAATAGTACCTGATCTCCAATTTTGAACCTGTCTGCCTCATGAAGTGGCTTCAGTTCTGCTTCGTGTATCCCTAGTTCTTCTTTAAGATGCGTCTTCTCCTCTTCTAGTTCATCGTTCTGAATCCCTTGTTCCTTGTGAGTTATTTCCTTGTTGGCACGGGTTTAGGATCAGACTCAGTTGTGTTCTTTTGTGGTGCTTCCTGAAAAGAAGGGTTAACCGAATGGTTATCAATAGAATTTACTTTCTCACCTTGGTTATTCAATGTTCTGGCTGAATCGAGGGCTTGAAGAGTGACTGTCTTCTCGCCTACACAGAGTATGAGTTCTCCTGTATCGACATCAATTTTAGTCCTAGCAGTTGCTAAAAATGGTCTTCCTAAAATTAGGGGGATCGTGTTGTCCTCATCCATGTCTAAAACGACAAAGTCTACCGGGAATACGAATTTATCAATCTTCACAAGTACAACTTCAATTATACCCCTAGGAACTCTAATAGTTTTATCAGCTAATTGAATACTCATCCTAGTTTGTTTGGGCTTCCCTAGACCTAGTTGTTTAAACAATTTATAAGGCATGACATTTATGCTTGCCCCTACATCAGCTAATGCATTATCAATAGATAAACTACCAATTAAGCATGAAATTGTAAACTCCCTGGATCTTTTAATTTTTGTGGTAGTTTATTTTGCAACATTGCTGAGCACACTACATTTAGTTCCACATGTGATTCCTTGTCTATCTTCCGCTTATTTGTCAATAGCTTCTTTAAAAATTTCTTGGAATCTGGCATCTGCGAAAGAGCTTCAAGAAACGATAAGTTAATATGTAATTTCTTTAAAAGTTTAAGAAACTTACCGAACTGTTCCTCTGTGTCGTCTTTCGTTATTGCTTGGGGATATGGTATGTGAGGTTTGTACTTTTTGATTACCGGTTTCGGCTTGTTATTGACCTCAACCATATCTTTTTCTACCACCTTCTTTTGTTTTGAATTAGGCGCGTCTAACCCTTCACTATCTTGAGCTGTTATGGCTTGAATTTTTTCCCTTGGGTTAGTCTCGGTGTTGCTCGGTAGTCTTCCCTGTGGTCTCTTAGAAATCTGCTTAGCAAGTTGCCCGATTTGATCCTTGAACACCTGTGACAATACTTCAAGTTTTGTTTCTACCTTTTGAAAACGTGTTTCTGAGGTTGCTATGAAATTTGTTAGCATCTCTTCAAGGTTCGACTTCTTTTCCTGTGGGTAGGGTTGTTGTTGGGAGATTGTGGATGGTTGTTGCCTTTGATTTCTTTGACCGCCCATGAGAAATTTGGGTGGTTCTTCCAACCTGGATTTTAAGTATTACTATAAGGGTTATTGTTAGATCAGAAATTGTTACCCATATAGTTCATCTGCTCGCTCTCCATGCCCTGTCCGTAGGGTGGGTACTCAGGATTCGCCACTCCTTCACTTGCGTCGCACTGCATAACTGGATGTGCCTGTGAAGAACCATATAAACCATTAAATTTTTTATGTGGCAACTCTACTTGATTTGATAACATGGTTATTACATCGAGGTTGAAAACTCCGGCTTCTTTGGCTGGCCATGTCCTTGTAACTTACCACTGATAGTTATTCAGTGACATCTCCTCTATAAATTCATAGGCCACTTCAGGAGTTTTGTTATTCAGAGTTCCACCGGCGGCTGAATCGATTAATTTCCTTATTGAGGGGTTCACACCATTGTAAAAAGTTTGGACCTGTAGCCATAAGGGTAATCCATGGTGTGGGAACCTTCTCAACAAATCCTTGTATCTCTCCCATGCGTCGTAAAGTGTCTTTAAATCCATTTGCACAAAAGAAGAGATATCATTCCTTAACTTGGCCGTTTTGGCTGGCAAAAAATATTTTAATAAAAATTTTTCGGTCATTTGGTCCTATGTAGTGATTGACCCTTGTGGAAGAGAATGCAACCACTGATTGGCTTTATTCCTCAAAGAAAAAGGGAAATAACCGAAGAGGGATGGCATCATTAGAAACGCCATTTATTTTGAAGGTATCACAGAATTCTAGAAAATTTGCTAAATGTGTGTTTGGATCCTCATCCTACAAACTGAACAAACTGTTGTATCATCTGTATAGTGTTAGGTTTCAGTTCAAAATTATTTGCTGAAATAGTAGGCCTAACAATACTTGACTCAGTTCCTGTTAAACTAGGTTTAGCATAATCATACATACTTCGTGGAACATGATGTTCTGCCGCCTCTGGAGGTGGCGGATTATTCTCAGCCATCTCTTCGGTGGTATTAGTTTTGGCTTCTTGTTCTCCTTCTATGTATAAGCTTCGCCTTATCTCTCTGTGAGTTCTGTGAACGGTACCTTCAACATCACTGTCGTAAAGTAGGGGTCCTGACGGGTTCCTTCTAGTCATAAACTAGAGGTACCTGAAAGGAGCAAAAGAAAGAAATTAGCAAAAATAAAAATAGACTAAAAAAAATAAAAGTAAATTGCAAAAAATAAAAATGGCTAAAGTAATAAAAATTGAGCGTTCTTAATATTTCAGTTCCCCGACAACGGCGCCAAAAACTTGATCGTTGTTTTATGCGATGTCAAAGTCTTAAAATTTATATAACGAATGATCGAACCTGGAACCTAACTATGACAATGATTTGAGGCAAGCGCACCTATCGAACAGTAGTATAGATTAGGCAAGATCGGAATGTCGAACCCAAAGGAACCAAAAGTACTAATACTAACTCTCTTTTTATTATCTAGCCTAAGAATTAAGGGAATTGTTTATCTAATCTAAAATTAACTAACAACTAATCTAAAGACTCTAAGAGAAAGAAGAATGAAATTTGGAAAATAACTTTAGGAAAAACCAATTGATTAAGACGGCACCTAAGGAAGAATTCACCTAGACTTCACTTGTTATCTAAGTCTGAACCAGACGGTTTATTCACTTGACTTGATTCGTAAGATTCCCTAACGTATATTAATCCCTCTCCCGAGGAGACTAACGTCTAACCCTAGGTTGATTAATTGAAATCTCTTTCTAATTAAAACCCCTAGAATTGCATTAACTCGTTTTATAGACTCCCATATTAGGTTTCACCCTAATCCGGCAAAATCTCGTCACCCTATCTCTAGGTGCGCGATCAACTCCGCTTAATTATGCTAGATCTACTCTTAGGCAGGGACTTTTGGTCCTCCACCTAAGCACATCACACTTGAATCAATATCCCGGAAATATCAACACAAGAATTAAGAACACATAATTAAGAAAAAGTCAAATATTTATCATGTAGTTAGCAAACGATAACAAGATTCATCTTAGGTTTCATCTGCCTCAGGTATCTGAGGGTTTAGCTCATAATAATAAAAGAATACATCTCAAAAGAAAAGATAAAACAAAGCATAAGAAATCCCTAAAACCCTATGAAGGAATTGAAGGAGAGATCCTCCGTCTTGAGTATAATTCTGGCTTCTTGAGATGAATCAACTGGCTATCTGCTAGTAAATTCCCACAAATCTACCCTTTTTGGCCTAGCTAGACGCCCCCTGACTAAAGCCCTGGGTTTTTGACAAAAGCCCTGGCAGAAGGCTTCTGCCGAACACCTCCTTTAAGTTGCCCCCTAGGGTGTTTATCTAAGCTTTGAGATGCCTTACTTGGCCCCTAAGTATCCTAATTCGAGTAGAATTCCTCCTAGGGTGTTTGAATAGGCTTTGGAATGTGTTTCTTTGGCTCCAAGTATCCTATTCTGAATAAAACTCCTCTTGGTCGTGGCAGGGAAACGCCCATGGCACACACCCGTGTAAGTCGTGGCCAGGCCGTGTTCAAGTCTGTTGAATGAGGCACGACCATGTGGTCTTGGGCCCATGCCGTGTGGATTTCATGATATGGCTCATTTACTCTTTTTTGGGCCTGTTTTCCGTTCTTTTTATCATCTAGTGCTCTACTGGGTATAAAACATGAAAACAAAGGATTAAGAGCACCAAATTACATAATTCAAGGCTTAAATCATCCAAAAGCATGCTAAATGTGGGCCTAAAATATGTTACTTTTATAGTTTATCAGGCCCTGTCTGTTACGAGGTCCTTCTTTGTTTTGGGTTACCTATCTTCTCTTTGAAAGGTAGCTCCCGACGCTATTTTAATCTCTTCGACCTCTACGAACTTATGGGCTCGCTCATATAGGTCTTCCAGGTTCTAAAGTCTGTTATCTATAAATGAGAACTGCAAGTGGTCATTTTGTACTCCCATGATAAAGGTGTCTATTGCCGACTGGTCCTCCAAGTTCTTCGTGTTAAGGGTCATTGCAAGGAATCTTTTCAGTAGTCTTGAAAGGATTCACCCTCCCATTGTTTCACTAACATCAATCTCATGGGTGTATTTATGATTGCTCGATGGCTCTGAATCTGCCCAAAAACATTTGGCCCAACTGTGAGAAGCTGCAGATCGAATTTTGTGGGAGAGATAGGTACCAATCTTTAGCACTTCCTTTTAATGTCTTCGAGAAGGCTTTGCACTTTGTTACATCCGATGCTCCCAACACATTCATATAATCATTGTATTGCATCAGGTGAGCCCATGGGTCCCTTTTTCCCTCGAACATGTCTTTTGGGACTTTGATGGGATATGTTTGTAAAAGTTTTGTTATGTCTGGTAATGTCTCTTAACCCTATTCTGGCGATGGTTACGGGTTAGGGGTGTTACAATTGATTGGTATCAGAGCTACAGTTTAGTCGATTCTTGGACTAACGTAGCGTAAAAGAGTCTAGCTATACATGGCATATATATGAAATGTGATAGTGTGATGAATTTTAACGTGTAAAATGTGTTCTTTGGATAGTAATGGATCCTGAAAGAGCCGTAGCTGACGATGTTGAAAGCAATGCAACTGCTCCCGCTCAAGGGGCAGCGCTATCTGATTCGAGACCAGCTACTAGCGGTCAAGAGGGATAAGCTAAAAAAACCTCCTTCCAAATGATGAATGAGTGGTTCACTCAGTACGTAAGAACAAATCTGGTTGTTTCACAACCTCTGCCCCCGCCTAATCCCCCTTAGACTTCAGTTGTGCCTCCGGTTATGAATTTAAATTTGTTGAGCAAACCTCCGGTTGACAAAATCCATAAATATGAGGTTGAAGAGTTTAGGGCCACTAATTATGATGATACTGAGAAAGCTCAATTTTGGCTCGAGAATACAATTCGAGTATTTGATGAAATGTCACTGACTCCTGAAGAATGCATAAAATGTGTTGATTCTTTGCTACGAGACGCAACTTATCAATGGTGGAAGACCTTGATTTCTGTTGTTCCGAAAGAACGGCTTACATAGGATTTCTTTCAGTCTGAGTTTCGAAAGAAATATATTAGTCAGAGTTTATTGATCAGAAATGGAAAGAATTTCTGGAATTGAAACAGGGTTGCATGTCTGTCATCGAGTATGAATGAGAGTTCATGAGACTAAGTCAATATGCTCCAGAATGTGTTTTAACTGAAGCAATAATGTGTAAATGGTTTGAAGACGACCTAAATGAAGATATCCGTTTGCTTGTTGGGATTCTAAAAATAAAAGAGTTTGTTGTGCTTGTTGATTAAGCATGCAAAACTAAAGCACTAAGGAAAGATAAAAGAAAAGCTGATTCTGAAGTTAGGGATGTGAGAAAGAGATTTTCGAGTAAAGCATTTTAGTCTGCTTCAAAGAAATTCAGAGATGAACAAATCCGTTCAAAGGTTAATGTGGGACATTCGAATAGAGATCAAGCTAGATCACAGTTGAATTCCAAAGCTCCAGCAACTTCGATGGCTAGTGTTGGAAATGTTCGGTTTGAAAGACTTGAATGTAAATATTATGGAAAAAGACATCCGGGAAGTTGTAGGTTGAATGATCGAGCCTATTTGAGATGTGGATTGTTAGGCCATTTCATCTGAGACTACCTAGAGTCTGTTGAACAAGAGATTGTACAGAATCTGAGACCTGATAATGTTTTAGCTAGAAGTAGACCTTCTCAAAATACAAGAAATGTCAGTGGTAGTCAGAGAGCTACAAAAGACACTGTTGCGAGATCTGAAGCTAGAGCACCTGCCAGAGCGTATGCTATCCGAGCTCGTGAGGAAACTTCATCTCCATATGTTATAACGGGTACATTTACTCTTTATGATACTTCTGTGATTGCATTGATAGACCCAGGTTCTACTCATTCGTATATATGCATGAACTTAGCATCCAGTAGGACTTTGCCTGTAGAGTTTACTGAATTTGTTACTAGAGTATCGAACACCTTGGTAAAAGTGTTCTGGTTGATAAAGTATGTAAGAACTATCCGTTGATGTTTCGAGATGTTTTTTTTTCGACTGATCTGATGTTATTACCATATGATGAGTTTGATATAATTTTGGGTATGGACTAGTTGACGTTGCATGATGCTGCTGTGAATTGCAAAAGAAAGACTATTGATTTGAGATGCCAGAATGATGATATAGTTCGGATTGAGTCTAATGATTTGAATAGGTTACCTGCTGTGATATCAGTGATGAAAGCTCAGAATTATGTGAAAAAGGGTTATGAAACTTATTTTGCTTATGTGATTGACTCGAAAATAACTGAAAAGAAAGTTGAATCAGTGCCAATGGTTTGTGAATTCCTTGATGTATTTCCTGAAGAATTGCCAGGATTACCTTCGATACGTGAAGTTGAATTTGGTATTGATTTTTTATCGGGAACGACTCCTATTTCGATAGCTCCGTATAGAATGACACCGAGAGAATTGAAAGAGTTGAAGTCACAGTTATAAGAGTTGACCGATAAAGGATTTGTAAGATCGAGTTTCTCACCTTGGGGTGCTCCCATTCTGTTTGTGAAAAAGAAAGATGGCATGATGAGAATGTGCATTGATTATCGTCAGTTGAACAAAATGACTATCAAGAACAAATATCCTCTGCCCAAAATTGATGATTTGTTTGATCAGCTTAAAGGAGCCACCATGTTTCAAAGATAGATCTGAGATCGGAATACTACCAGTTGCGAGTAAAAGATTCAGATATTCCGAAAACTGCTTTCAGAATGAGGTACGGACATTATGAATTTTTAGTTATGCCTTTCGGACTAACGAATGCTCTTGCTATTTTTATGGATTTGATGAACAGAATTTTCAGACTGTATTTAGATCAATTTGTTGTTGTGTTCATTGATGACATATTGATTTATTCACGTGATGAAATTGAGTATGCTGAACATCTGAGAATTGTGTTGCAAACTCTGCGTGAAAAGTAATTGTATGCAAAGTTCAGTAAAGGTGAATTCTGGTTGCGAGAAGTTGGTTTTCTGGGACATATTGTATCAGCCTCTGGAATACGAGTTGATCCGAGTAAGATTTCTCCTATTCTGGAATGGAAACCTCTGAAGAATGTGTCAGAAGTCTGTAGTTTTCTGGGACTCGCTGGTTATTATCGACGATTTATAAAAGGTTTTTTGATGATAGCTACTCCATTAACTAGATTGCTTCAGAAAGATGTGAAGTTTGAATGGTCCGATAAATGTCAGAAAAGCTTCGATCAGTTGAAAACTCTGTTGACTGAAGCTCCAATTTTGGTACAACCAGAATCGGGTAAAGAATTCTTGATTTATAGTGATGCTTCATTGAATGGTCTGGGATGTGTTTTGATGCAGGAAGGAAGAGTTACAACTTATTCCTCGAGACAATTAAAGCCGCACGAAAAGAATTATCCGACACACAACCTTGAGTTAGCTGCGATTGTATTTGCTTTAAACATTTGGTGATACTATCCCTTCGGTGAAAAATGTCATGTATTTTCAGATCATAAAAGTCTGAAATATTTGATGACCCAGAAAGATTTGAATCTGCGACAGAGAAGATGGTTAGAGCTTTTGAAAGACTACGAGCTTGTGATAGATTATCATCCGCGTAGGGCAAATGTTGTTGCCGATGCACTGAGTCAGAAGTCATTGTTTGCATTACGTACAATGAATGCTCATTTAGATTTATCTGATGATAGTTCAGTTTTAGCTAAATTAAAAATGAAACTGTTATTTTTACAGTAGATATGGGATGCTCAGAAAGTTGATAATGAAATGCTACCGAAACGAGCTCAGTATGATTCCAACTCTGACTCTGAATTTCGAGTTGATGTTGATGATTGTTTGAGATTTCTAGATCAAATTTGTGTTCCTAGAAATCCAAAGTTATTACAGTTAATTTTGAATGAAGCTCATAATAGTCGTCTATATGTTCATCCAGGAAGTACAAAGATGTACCATGATTTACAGCAACACTATTGGTGGTCTGGTATGAAAAGAGATATCTCTGATTTTGTGTCGAAATGTTTAGTTTGTCAGCAAGTTAAAGCTGAACATTAGGTGCCATCTAGTTTGTTACAACAGATTTTGATTCTCGAGTGGAAATGGGATAGAGTGACGATGGACTTTGTTTCATGTTTGTCTTTGACTCCGAGAAAGAAAGATGCAATTTGGGTCGTAGTTGACAGTGTAACAGTCCAATTTATACCCTAGTCAAAACAGTGGTTTCGGGACCACAAATCTGAGTCCGTATAATATTTTAATATTATATCATGTACTGTTGATATGTGGTTTAGCATGTGTTAAATTTTCGTAAGTTAATTTGATTGTCTGTGTGATTAATTTGACCAAAAGGATTAAATTGCATGAAATGTGAAAGTTGCTTGCTATTTGCTAAAACACCTATGTGTTGTGGCTTTATAAAATGTGAGGATTTATGTGGCAAATAAGCCAATTCTATGATAGTGGATGGTAATAAATGTGACACATGTATATTTTATGTGATTATATATTAGTTTATATTATAAATTATAATTGTTTTATTACTTATTCATTAAGCAATCATTATATTATATTATATTAAAAGAAACAAAAGGTGATAGTGGATTTATTTCATCCATATCATCACCAAAAATCCAAAAGAAAAAGAAAAAGTTTGAAGCTTATATTTGGTTGATTTTCAAGCTATTATTAAGGTATGTTTTGGCTATGGATTATAATAATTTTTCTGTTTTTGAGATTGTTGTTTTGTCTACTACAAAACCCATGTTTTAATTTTGTGAATTGATGATGTTTGTGTGAGTTGCCATGGATGATAAGTTAAGCTTTTTAATGATTTTTGGTGTTAAATGAAAGGTATGAGTTAGATAAACATATTTTGTTCTTGGAGTTTTGATGAATTTAGCTAAATAGGGATAAATTGAGAAAGTGATAAATTGAGGGATTAAATAGCAAATTTGATGAAAAGTTTGGGCTTGTATGTGTTGTATATATATTTGGCCAAGCATATGTACGTATGGATTTTGTAAATTTGATGTTTTGTGAAAAATGGACTAGAATGATTAAATGTGCAAATGTGAGCGCTAAATTACAAATAGCCCAAAATATGTGTGTATGGATTGAATTGAATGAATTAGTGATTAAAAGGGTTAATTCTGAATATGTTTAGATCAAGAACAGAAGAAACGGAATTAGATCGCGGGAAAGCAAAAGTAAACGAGTAGCCGTTTTCATTTCGATAAACCGAATCCGAGGTAAGTCACTATGCAAATAAATGTATATGTATGCAATTATAATTGTTTTTATGATTGATGTCGATCATGAATACTATTGAGAAGCTATGCTTATGAATTCCGAGAAAAATCTGATATAGTGACTAAGTCCGAGAAGTCCCGTGTGAACCTAGGAGTAGATAGGATTAGCTATGTCATGACATAGGTATCTGTTCTGTTTTATCATGTAAGACCACGTCTGGGACGTTGGCGTTGATTTGAGACTCGTTTAAGACCACATCTGGGATGTTGGAATCAATATAGGTTTTACGAGTAAGACCACGTATGGGACGTTGGCATCGATATAAGCTTTATGAATAAGACCACGTCTGGGACGTTGGCATCAATATTACTTTTACATGTAAGACCATGTCTGGGACAGTGGCACTAATATCTGAGTACATGTAAGACCACATTTGGGACGTTGGCATTGTACAACTATTCCGAGCTTTCTGGGTATCCTACTAGTTTCCTATTGGTTCAATGGGCAAATTTGTGATATGTGTTGCACATCTGAGTTATGAATAAATATGTGATTGTAACATTAAATCCTATACAGGTATGTAGATTATACGCTATTTGTGTATATAAGGTAAGCATCTAAGTGATCCTATCATGATGAGATGGAATTAACGATATGATAAGAATTGTTTTGGCTAGATGAATTATGTGCTTATATGATTATGGAATTTGTGAAATTGGCAAATGTGGTCAAAAATATATGAATAAAAGCATACAGGTGATAATTTGATAAGTGATGGATATGTGCCAAAATAATTATTTGCATATATGCCTTCCATATCAAGTTTATTTGTATATGACTTACTAAGCTTTTGGAAAGCTTATTCTATGTGCGTTTTCTCTGTTTTATAGGTCGCCAAAGCTACTGAAGGCTCGGGACCGTCAAGGATTGACATCACACTACTAAATTCATTTTGGTACTCTTTTGAAAGTGTATATAGTTAAACATGGCATGTATAGGCTAGTTATATGTGTAAATGTTTGTGTTGTAAAACTTAGCCATGTGATTTAGCTAGCTATATTTTGGTTATATGCTTTAATGAATGTGATGTGTGAATTTGTTTTGGGCATGATTAGATGATTTATGAATTGCTTATGAATTGGTAAGTATAATAAAAGAATAGAACTTGAACATAGTTGAGATTTGGTTATGCAAATTGGTATGTTAGGAATTAGTTTTGAATGCATAGTTTGAATGATTATAAAAAGTTATTATTGTGATTACCTTAGTTGTCAAATGTGCATGAATGGGATGGCTATTTGGTATATTTTGATGATTGTATGTGAATGAAATGAGATGTTATATGTGTTGTTTGCAGGTATGACTCTTTAGAATGGTATATTGGCCTTGAAAATGGCCTATAATGTCACACGGTTGAGGCGCACGGGCGTGCCTCATGACCGTGGGGGTATAGCAGGTTGTGGTTTAGCAGCATACGGCCTCGACACGGGGGTGTCAGTTAGCCGTGGTGTGCAAGTCAGTAGCTAGCCACGGCCATGGCACACGGGCGTGCTTGGTGGCTGTGGGGATCAAGTCAGTATGTCACCACGGGAAAGACACACGGGGGTGTCTGTCAGCCGTGGAGGGCACACGGTCTCCTTTCACGGGCGTGTCTCCTCAGTAGTTATGAAAAGTTTTAAATTTTCATGAAATCTCGTATGTGTTTCGGTTTAGTCCCTATCTGATTTATAAGCATGTTATTGGTCTCAAATACTTGTTTATGGGACATTATGTTTGCAAATGCTGATTGATTGTATGAAATTTCCGTAAATGCTTTTTGAATTATCTAGTAATGCTCCCAACCCTAATCCAGCAACGGACACGGGATAGGGGTGTTACAGACAGTTTCATCAATCCCATTTTATTCCGGTACGATCTGATTTCTCACTCGATAAGTTAGCTAAGCTTTACATTTCTGATATTGTGAGATTGTATGGAATGCCATTGTCTATTGTGTCTGATAGAGATCCGAGATTTACATCACAATTCTGGAAGAAATTGCAAGAAGACCTAGGTACGAAATTGCATTTCAGTACAGCTTTTCACCCACAGATGGATGGTCAATCCGAACGGATCATTCAGATTCTTGAGGATATGTTGAGATGTTGCATTCTTGTGTTTAATGGTACGTGGGAACAATATTTGCCATTGATTGAATTTGCGTATAATAATAGTTTTCAGTCGAGCATCAAAATGGCACCTTATGAGGCTTTGTACGGACGTAAATTTTGGACACCTCTTTATTGGACTGAGCTTAGTGAAAGTAAGATACATGGGGTCGATTTGATAAAAGACATTGAACAGAAAGTAAAAGTGATCCGTGATAGTCTGAAAGTAGCGTCTGATCGTCAGAGATCTTATGTAGATTTGAAAAGAAAAGATATTGAGTTTGATATTGGTGACAAAGTGTTTTCGAAAGTATCTTTGTGGAAAAAAGTACTTCGTTTTGGCAAGAAAGGAAAATTGAGCCTGAGGTTCATCAGACCGTATGAAATCATTGAACGAATTAGGCTAGTTGCGTACAGATTGATGTTGCCACCTGAACTAGAAATGATACATAATGTATTTCACGTATCAATGCTTAGATGATACAGATCCGATCCCTCACATGTGATTTCTCCGTTTGACATTGAAATTCGATCTGATATTACTTACGAGGAAGAACCGATCTGTATCTTAGATCGTGAAGTGAAAGAATTGAGAAATAAAAAAATCTCATTAGTAAAAGTGTTATGGCATCGAAACGGAGTGGAAGAGGTTACGTGGGAGCCTGAAGACATAATGAGACAACAATATCTGACCTATTCAACGGTAAGATTTTCATGGACGAAAATCCTTAAGGGGGGAGAATTGTAACAGCCCGGTTTAGACCCTAGTCAGAATAGTGGTTTCGGGGCCACAAATTTGAGTAAAAAAATATTTAAAAATTATTTTCTGTGCTTATAGTATATGAATTAGCATGTGTGAAAGTTTCTTGATTTAATTTGATCATTTGTGTGCTTAATTTGATAGAAGGACCTAATTGTGAAAGGTGATAAATTAACATGTCATTTGCTAAAAGCACTTATGTGTCATGTCTTTATAAATGTGTGGTCCTTATAATGTAATTGAACCATTTGAATGATGGATGGAAAAAAATGCCATATGTTAGTGGAAAATGGATGATAATAAAAAGGCCAAATTTGGAATTTGATAATTAAGTTTAATTTAATGAAACAAAAGCATGAAATTAGCCATAGTTTTCATCTTTTAGACGAAAATAAAAAGAAAAGAGAAGCCATAGATGAGTTTTAGGTGATAAACCTTAATATATACATATTTTAATCCCACATTTAGCATACTTTTGGATGATTTATCCCTTGATTTGATGAATTCGATGCTCCTAATCCTTTAAATTCATGTTTTATACGTAGGAGAGCATAGGAGGATGAAAAGAACGAGAAACGGGTAAAAAGCAGAGAAAATGGGCCAAACTAAGAAATCCAAACGGCCTGGAGTTTGCCAAATGGCTGTGCCACTTTAACAGACTCGAACACGGCCCAGAGCTCGATTCACACGAGCGTGTCCCTGCCGTGACTCGTTTTAATTCCATTCGGATTAGGTTACTTAAGGGCAAAGAAAGACATTCTGAAAGCCTATATAAAAACCCTAAGTGTGACCTAAAAGGAGGAGGCCGAAGGGCGAAGCCAGAGAGGTCCAAATTGTGGGATTTACTCGAAGACAGCCAGTTGATCCATCTCAAGAAGCCAGAATCGTACTCAAGACGGAAGGTCTTCCCTTCAAATTCCTTCAGGGGGTTTTAGGGTTTTTCTTATGTTTTGTTTTATACGTTCTTCTGAGATGTATTCTTTTATAAATATGAACTAAACCCCTCAAATACCTAAGGGAGATGAAACCTAAGATGGATCTTGTTATTGTTTTCTAAACTATATGATAAATACTTGATTTGTTCTTAATTATGTGTTCTTAATTCTTGCTTTGATATTTCAGGATATTGATTCAAGTATTAATGTGCTTAGGCAGTGGAGCAAAAGTCCCTGTTTAATAGTAGATCTAGCATAGTTCAGCGGAGTTGATCGCACTCCTAGAGATAGGACGACAAAAATATGCCGGATTAGGGTCAAACCTAATATGGGAGTCCATAGATCGAGTTAATGCAACACTAGGGGTTTTAATTAGAAAGAGATTTCAATTAATCAACCTAGGGTTAGATGTTAGTAGCCTCGACAGAGGTATTAATATAAATTAGGGAATCCTACGGATCAAGTCAAGTGAATAAATCGTCTGGTTCAGAGTTAAATAACAAGTGAAGTCTAGGTGGATTCTTCCTTGGGTATTGTCTTAATCAATTGGTTTTCCCAAAAGTATTTCCCCAATTCATTCTCTTTGTCTTAGCATCTTTAGCTTAATAATTAGTTAGTTTTAGATTAAACAACAATTCTCTTAATTCTTAGGCTAAATAATAGAAAGATAGTAATTACTAGTACTCTTAGTCCTTGAGGATACGATATTTCCGGTCTTGCCATAGCTATACTACCAAACGATAGGTGCGCTTCCCTTATTCATTGTCATAGTTAGTTTGGACACGATCATTAGGGTTTGGCCATTATTGGATTCAATTAGGTAAGCTTTTGAACTCGATTTTTGATAATCTCTACGTTTTTGTAATCGGTTCTGCGTGCTCTAAAAAACCCATGCTTAAGCTTTGTGAATTGATGATGAATTTGAAATGTACCATGGATGAATTCATGAGCTTTGTGAAGTTTGATGATGAAATATGAAATATATGTGTTAGATTAACATGTTTTGTCTCTAGATTTTTGATGAATTTGAGTAAATTGGACTTAATTGAGAAAATAATATTTTGAATGACTAAATTGTGAAATAAATGAAATGTATGGATTGGTATGATCATAGTGAACATTCGGCTAAGCGTGGGTGTTATGACATTATGTGTATTTTGTGATTTTATGAAATAAGGACTAAAATGTCAAAATGTGAAAATATAGGGGCTAATTTGTAAATTGCCCTAAATATGTGTTTTTGGATTGAATTGAATGATTTGGTGAATAAATGGGTTAAATTTGATTATGTTTATATCAAGAACCAAAGAAAACGAATTTAGATCGAGGAAAGTCGAAAGTAATTGAGTAGCCGAGTCCATTCGCTTATCCGAGTTTGTGGTAAGTTTATATACAAATAAATGTATTTAAAATTGAATTATGTATATTTGTATGAAATTGTATTATAATGAATGAATACGAATGATAAGCTTATGAGATTCGAGATATTATCGACAAGGTGTCAAAGTCGAAAAAGTCCTGTATGAACCTAGGAATAGATAGGATTTTATATATGTCATGACATATGTTTCTGATATGTGATATTGTGTAAGACCACGTCTGGGACATTGGCGTCGATTTGAGATTTACGTGTAAGACCATGTCTGGGACATTGGCATCGTATTTGATTTCGTGTAAGACCCTGTCTGGGACATTGGCATTGATATCTGAGTACATGTAAGACCACGTCTGGGACGTTGGCATTGTACGACTACTCTGAGTATTCTGAATATCCTATTTGATTTCGAATGGTTCAACAGACAATTCTGAGAAAATGAAAGGCTATGTGAAATGTATAAACGAATCAGGTACGTTTGAAAAGTACAATATGTATGTGTATGAAAGGTAAGTATAAATGTGAACTTACCTAATTGAGATATGTGCATAGATTGTGGATACAAAATGTGATATATTTATGAAAAAGTTATGATCTATGTTATATATGGAGATGAGTTGGCTAGTAAGATATGGCTAAACAAATGAGCCAAGATGGAATTAAGAATTTGCAATTGTCATATATGAATGATCTTGTGTTTGATTTGATATTAAATGTTTATATGTTAAGATTATTTGTATATGGCTTACTAAGCTTTTGAGAGCTTACTTTGTGTGTGTTTGCTTTGTTTTATAGATCGTTAAAACTACTGAGGGCTCGGGGATAGTCAAGGATTGTCATCACACTAATCAAATCATATTTTGGTACCTTATGAATATGTATATATTAAGTATGGCATGTATAGTCTAGTTGATATGGTTATGTTTGAAAGGGTGTATAGTTAGCCATGTGATATGGGTAGATAATGACATTATATGAATGGTTAGTCATATCTTATGATGTTTAGTTTTGGTATGGCTTGATGGCAAATGAAATGGTCATGTGAATTGTAAGCTTATTGATGTATAGTTAGCATATTATTGATGGTAAGTTTGTGATGGATTATACTTTGAAATGCTTGTGGTTATTAAGTTAAATGGTTCCTAAGTCGGAGTGTTTGTAATATTTATAAATGGGTAGAAATGATGCACAATTTGATATGTTTTGGTTGCCATTGATGTATGGAAATATGCTTGTATGTGCTTGTAGGGATGACCCAATGTGTGGGTGGCATTTTGGCCTTGCAAATGGCCTATAATTGCCCACACGGTTGAGCACATGGGCGTGTGGCTCGACCGTGTCCTTCGTGGATGCATTTCAAAACAAGTCAGATTTGACCATGGGCTGGACACACGGACATGTGACTGGCCGTGTGGTGCAAGTCAGTGACGACCACGGGTGAGGCACACGGGCGTGTCTCAGGCCGTGTAGACAAGTCAGTATGTATGCCCTGTTTTGACACGGCTTAGACACACAGGCGTGTCTGAGGCCGTGGGAGGCACATGGCCTGCCTACACGGGCGTGTGACCTCTGCAGTTTAGAAAAAATTTTAAATTTTTTAAAATTTCTGTATGAATTCAGTTTAGTCCCAGGCCCTTCCTAAAGCATGCTTAAGGTCTCATAGACCTATTTAAGGGACACTTTTATAATGAAATGTTAAGTTATGATGGGATATGTTCGTAAAAGTTCTGTTATGTCTGGTAATGTCTCTTAACCCTATTCTGGCGAAGGTTACGGGTTAGGGGTGTTATAGGGTGAGTCATTTGCTTTGAGTGTTGAAGAAAATTTAATCAAACTAGAACAAATCGATGATTGGAAGTAAATCCATGCTAACCGCACCAATTGTTGAGTAATATTTTGCTTGTGTCTTATTTATATGAGTATCTGAGTATTTATACTTGTTATTACTTGTACTATTATAGCTCATTCTCTACGAACTTCAAGTTTGTTGGGCATGTGTCTATGGAGCACCCAGTCCTTTCTACTCTTGGGACTGGCATTCAAGGCGAGCTTCGTACCTACTGGATGTGTGTCTAGATTGCCTATGGAGCACGTGGCACTTCTTGTGAGTTCCTTGAGTACATGCGAGGTGAAACTATGGCCGTCCATAGGTCTCCGCGAGCTAGGTATGTAACCTTATCTTGCAAGCTGGCTTTGCAAGTTGTACCTGCAATCATGCCCTATGAGCTCGCGTAAGGTTCCTACGAGCTGGGTCTGTAGCCTTGCCTTGCGATCTGGTTCGCCTTGTTGTCTTCTAGTGGCTAGGTCATGGATCGGAGGCTTGGATGTTTTCTAGGGTTCGAGTCTTAAGTTATTAACGTATAACAAACTCCAATTACCAACTTAATCAAGTGAATAATACAATTATTCATACAAACAATATAGCATCTTTATGGGGGGTCGTCCGATGATCTCAGTAAAGCATCTTTGGTAATTGTCACTGAACGTTTGGATAGAATTTATGAGACGATTGACCTCTTATACATGAAGAAGAAGTTTACTATTGGAGTGGTTGAATTGGAAGACATCTTTGATGATTCAGTGTTAACAAATAAGAAGAAGATTTAGGCAAACTCCAGTCAAGAATATGAGTTGAGTATAGCGTCTGTTGATCGAGAAGTTGAAGAGCCGTGTTCGAACATCAATTCTCTTGATAGGACCAACCAGGTCAATACAGTGGTGGTTGACTCTTTAGATAGGTCAAGGAACATTAATGCCGACTTTAATGGGGTCGTTGGGGAGAGTCAAATCACATTGGAAGGCCCTCCAGTGAGACTATAATGACGGTGATATTGCTTAGGTGGCGTGAACCCAAAGCCTATTGAAGCTATGGATGGCCTGAAGACTAGTCAAGGCAAAGAAAACCAACAAAAGAAGATTTGATCTGTTTTCGAGTTATTAAAAAATATTGATAGCAACCTTGGTAAGAACAATAATAAAAAGGTGAAAAGAGGCAGGCCATCGAAGAAGAATATTACGGATACGATGCCAGAATCCTCAAAGGTGGTGAATGAGTCTTTAATAGACTCCAACTTTATCAACAGAAGAAAAGTTATATTCCCAAAGAAGCAAATGGAAAAAATTCTCAGATTGAGGGCTAGTTGTAGTGACGAAGTTGTGTAAGAAATTATACGAATTGAAGAAGGGAGAGACTCATAAATGGATTGAATTGTTCAGGATGATTTGGAATTTATCCTGGCTTTATCTTTTTGGTTTTTAGAGGTCTATGTTGAGGAAGAATGCCAATTATTGTTGGTTTGTGGTTTTTCTTTTAATTTCTTGCTGGTTGTAATGGAAGCATGATCTCCTGTTACAATATTGATATCTTGTTATTCTTTTAGATGGGAACTTTATTGTTTGTAAAAGTTTGAGTTTTGACTATGGAGATTGTGCGTTTTGAAACATTTTTTTGTGTTTATGGTGTGGAACGATGGAAATGTGCAAGTGTACACAATTGCAACAAGTAATAAAGTGACAAGTAAATGTCGAGTTATCATACCCACAGGGTATGTAAAAGAATTATTTATGAAAGTAATTTTAAACACTCTAGTGAAGGAAAAATATTTGGATTTGAGAAATGATTAAAAACTCGAAAAAAAAGTAAAATAAAATAAAATAAAATAAAGCTAATGCACGATTTCAAAAGCTGATTTTAAGCAAGATGATATAATTGTGTTCGATTAATTATATTTCCTTACCTTAGAATTATTAAACTTATGCTTATACTTGTTACGAATAAATCATGGCAACTCGGTAATTTGCTAACTTATGAACATATTTACAAATAAAAAATCCATTCATCTCTTGTACATATTCCTATGTCAATTCGACCGATAAAATAAATTTATAAAGGTAACCATGTTATTGCACATACATACTTATTAAATTAAACAATCTCTCGCATATTCCTAAGTCGATTCAAACGATTAATTCAACCTAATAAGCATATAAAAGGCTATGTGAGGTAACAAAGTATCCTTACCTTGAAACAGTTTAATCACAATAATCTTGCAAGTTATGCAAGGCATATGTATCGCCAAATACAATGCTAATCTAATCTTCAGCTACCTTAGAAGAATTAAACATGCACTGATTAAGTACTGTGTCCATTAATTACAATTTCAATGCGTTTAAATAATTAATTCTTTAGTTATCTAAACAACTATAATGCCATAATAACTTAGGCATGATTTTACTTAATCAAGCATTTTACTGAGGCCTATAACAACATAAACATAAATTTAACAAATAAAGAGGACCAAATGCAATCAACCCAACACGAATTAAATTCAAGCTAATCTGATTAAATTAACCATTCCAACAACATAAATATTCATAGATATGTTCATCATAAAAACAACAAAAATTAAAGAGATAGGGGAAAAGAATCAAATCCGGTGGTTTTTCGTGGCTTGACTAGGTTGCTCTGTTCCTCCTTCTTTTTTGTCCTTGCCGATCAAGGTTGCTATGAATACTCAATTGTTGCTCCAAAATGGCTGAAGAAGACCCCTTTCCCAAGAGGAGAAATCGGCACAAGAACAAGGAACTTTCAATGGGAAAATGAGAGAAAACGTGAGAGAGGAGAGAAGAGTTGTGAGAGAAGAGATGTGAATGAGGGATGATTTGAATGGCCAGAAAAGGGGGATTATATAGCAGAGGATGGCTGCTAAAAATAGCAAATTTTAGCAGCCAAAGAGCCCCTTCATGGCCGGCCATCTTACATGGCAAAGCTGAGACTTTCAACTTTGCTAAAATTAGCTTGGGGCAAATCCGTAAAGCCTTAATTTAAGGTGGGTTTGAATGCAAATTGGAAGTCTTCCAAGGGCCTTTTTGCAAGCTCATTTAATCAGCTAAAATGCTGATTTGGGTAATCATTTGAACAGTTCTGGGCTGCCCAATTGGTGGCTGGTTCGATTTGCTAAATTTGGTTCAACTGGTGCGGTTCAACTGGACCCTTTTTCCATAATTAATAAAAATTAATTAATTTAGCCCAAATTAAATTGGGAATAAATTAAAATTAATTATATTATGAATTAATACTCATATTTGGACCGTCTTAGGTTGGAAATTATTTTGCCTTGTTACTTCGAATTGCTTCTCGGTTTTGTTCTTCTAACGGTGCCTGTCGGGTCAATTTTCGCCCTTTGTACAAATCTGTCAAAATAATCAAAATTCGCTAAAAATAATTGTAAAATTGACTAAAAATTAACATGTTCAAAATTTTAATACAATTTAATTATTTAATAAAAATTAATTATTTTATGAAAAAAATTCTATAAAAAATGCATGATTTTAAGTAAAATTAGGTATGAAAAAGTATATAAATCTTTGTGTTTCCATGTTGCTATAATTTCATTATCTGCTTAAAGATTCTTTTGGATATGGTGCTTTGGTTTGGAGGCTGATACAAGAGATATTGTAGGAAGTGTTAGCGATCGTGTGAGGTCAGGTGGATCAAGAAATGAAAGGTTGTTGATAACTCCTTAAATTGAAGGGTTTTTATCCAGTGTTGTTAAGGCATGATATTCCTAACTATTGGAATATCGACACTAAGAAAGAAACGATTGTAGAGAAGAAATAAGAAATTTAGCAACAAAACCGTCTACTAAATTTTCATACATTATACTCAATTTTTGAATAATGAAACATGAGTATTTATAACAAAAAAATCCTAATTATGGAAAGAAATAACAAAGATTTTATGCTAATAAACATCAAATATACTATGCTAATAAATACTAAATCTCCTAAAAATCTGGAAAACATAATCTGAAAACTAACTTGCACACAAGTTCTTTAAATTCAGTTGCTTCATAACTTTGTGGTTTAGCTTCAGAAAGCTTGCATATTTTTCACAATCCCAGTTCGTATTTTCTCGCGATCGTAATTCGCATTCTAATTCACCAAAGTAATGAGCTCGCCACTTACTATTCATTTGTAACTTGTTCACCACTTACTTTTCATTTGAGGTAGTTCACCACTTATTGTGAGTTTGCCAAATGTGCATGCTGCATGAATGGTCAGCTCACAACACTCCTCATTAGCCTTCATGCTACGAACACCAATTTATTTCTCATCTTTTCAAACCTTGTCTTTCTAAATGGTTTGGTCAGAATAGCTGCAAGTTGAGTTTGAGTACTGTAATGAGCCATAGTCACTTCTTTGCTCTGTTCGACTTCTCTCACAAAATAGTACTTGATCTTGAAATGTTTAGTCTTTCCATGGAAGACTGGGTGCTTCGCAATTGCTATGCCGGACTGGTTGTTGCATAAAATTTGGATTGCTTCAACTTGTACAAGATTCAAGTCAAACAAAAGTTTTCTCAACCAAATTGCTTCGTTGTTTGCTGCTGCTGCAGCTACATACTCTGCCTCAACTGTAGATTGAGCAACTTTCGATTGCTTCTTTGAACTCCAAGAAAGTACCCCTGATCCAAGCGAAATGAAATACCTACAGGTACTTTACATATCATCCATTGATCCAACCTAATCATTATCAATGTACCCAACAAGCTTCAACATGTTCGCTTTTGTGAACCAAACACCAAAATCGATTGTTCCTTTTACGTATCTCTGCGCCCTCTTCGCAGCTTTGGAATGAGAAGTATCAAAATAGTGCATAAATCTTGAAAACAAGCCAACTGTGAATAAAATATCAGGTTGTGTCGATGTTAAGTACAACAACCAACCCACGAGACTTCGATAGTTCTCATCAACCTTCTAAAATTCTTCACTACTATTGAGTTTTTCTCCAAGTACAATGACTGTGTCGATTGGTTTACATTTCTCCATGCAGAGCCTTTTTAAAATCTTCAGTGCGAAGCTCTATTGACTTATGAAAATTCTTTGGACTTGTTGCACTTCCATCCCAAGGAAATATATCTTTTCCCCAAGGTCTAACATTTCGAACATATTTTCCATTTGCAACTTAAACTCTTTTACTAAATCATTGTTGCTCTCAATCACAAGTATATCATCAACATATAATGAAACAATCAATGAAGTGACTTCATCAATTTTCTTCACATATAGGGTAGGCTTGCTAGGGCTCTTTTCAAATCCCAAGCTTGCAAATTGCTCATCTATCTTAGCATACCAAGCTCACGGAGCCTGTTTCAATTCACATAAGGTTTTCTTAAGCATATTATACGTTCTCTTTTATTCCTCTAACTACGAACCCAAGAGGTTGATCCACATAGATTTCTTCCTGTAAGTAACCATTTAGAAAACCTGGTTTAACATCCAGCTGATGAATTTTCCAACCCATCTTTTCTACCAAAGCCAATAATAATCTAATCATGTCTAACCTTTCTACTGATGTAAAAATATCCCAGTAATCAATGCCATATTGCTAATAGAAACCTTTCACAACCAACCTTGCCTTCAGCCTATTGAGCGAACCATCAACATTGAGTTTGGTTTTGAACACCTATTTGACGCCAATAACCTTTTTGTGCGATAGTTTGTCAACAAGCTTCCATGTCTAGTTCTTGTGAATCATATTCAACTCCTCTTGCATGGCTTCTTTCTAGCGTTCTATGGTTTCCGTTTCTTCAAGGCTCACAAGTTCAAGTAGTGTTACATTATCACACTGATAAATCTCATCAATTGATTGTATGCCCTTTACTGGAGAGTCATCAAAGTTTGCTTTAATTAGATCATCACCAGATTGCGTCCCTGTAACACCCCAAACCCGGCCCATGAGACTTGACAGGATCTGGTGTGTCAAAGAGTAAAAACGTTTTGAAAGTTTTGATTAACTGATGGGAATCTGAAAACTTGTTGAGGTTAAAAAAAAAACGGTGTCTATTAAAAACTCAGGTGAAATTGATTTTATAAACATAGTTGAGTTGAAACTCTTTTTCCTTTGAAAATATTTGATTATTTAAATTTTTAGAAACATCAGAGTTATTGTTAACTTGGTAAATTTTGCTACCCGATGGTAACATCTTTAAAAACTCGTAAAAATTACCTATTTTGAAAACGTCACTTTTCACCGATTTATTTAACGATTTATAAGTTCATTAATAATATAATAGAAGCAAAGTAAAAAAAAAAAAACAGCTACTTAAACATCAAAATAACAACTAGCGGCCTTATTACAATCCAAACCAAACTTTAGTAAATAATAAACTTTAACTGTGCTAAATAAAAATTTCAAATCCAAGGAACAAGCATGGCCGCCTCGAGTTCTCTCCGGCTCCATCTCCACGATCTACTCATCTGCAAAATGATATGGGAAGGGGTGAGTCACCACGACTCAGTGTATAAATCCCCAACCCAGAAGTGCAAACTCATACACAAAATATTAGTAAGACATGCAAAACATGCAACCCAACACTAGCCATCCATACTCCTTTAACTACCCCGTGTGGTCAAAACCACTGGTGGTCAAAACCACTGGTGACCGGATTCACAAATCAAGTGATGGGGCCAACCCATCGTGTGGTCAAAACCACTGATGACCATAGGTCACAATTATCAATATGTGGTCAAAACCACTGGTGGTACCAAACCACTGGGACTTAGTCACAATTTATATCAACGGTGTGGTCAAAACCACTGGTGACCGAAGTCACAATTAAACTGATGGGGCCAACCCATCTTGTGTTCAAAACCACTGGTGACAGTCCATAGAGAATATTCCCCCTCCTCTCTTCAATCCCATTACCAACATGCTCATATCATGCTTAACATATCATCATAAATCATGCATATAAGTCATGGCATAGCATCGTACCCATCATGTCATTCGTATAACATATTTAAAGTCACAAGCAACTTACCCGGAATCCATGCTCATGCCCACAAGACAAATCACTATCACAATAATTAATCGTAACTTACTAAGCAATGCCAACTAATAAAGTGTGTAAGAGTTTTACACACCTGCTTAACCGAAGATCTAAAGAGAAATCCCGAATCTATGCGATATCACAAAATCTCGAGACGTATTCCCGTACTGCTCCTACATTCGTCCACTATAGGTTAGTATCAAAAAGCCTTATTCGGCTAAACTAACAATCCCGAAGGACTATTCGCACCCATAACCAAAATATGGCCCTAGGCCGAATATAAACAACCACTTACCTTGCCTATCGAAACCCGAAGACTCCTTCAGAACACCTTAGCGTCGGCTTGTAATCGACAGCCCCTTCCTTTGGGGATTCGGCCTATGCCTTATATGGTAAGGGATATTCGGCTAGCAACAAATGGAAGATGAAATTTTGAGTAGAAAGGGGTGGTAGGTTCGGCCAAGTAGAAGCAAAAGAAGAAAGGGGTTTGAAGAATTCTGGTTAATGGGGACTAGGGAGAATTCGACCAAGAAACAAATTGAGAAGAAAAGAAGAACAAATTAAAAGAATTTCGACACCCCCCTTACTATACTCAAACCGATTATGAAAGTCCCAAAGGAATCCTACATTCGGCCATCTCCCTTTTGTGATAATTCTTTATCTTTTAATTATCACCCACTTGAAATAAAATAAAACAATATCTATCCTCTATCCTATCTCTTAGCCACCTCTTCAAATAAATAGATAAAATAAAATAATAAAATTCTTCTCTTCCAGTCGAATATGCAAGCCCCCAAAATCTTCTAATCGGCCACCAAAACTCCACTTATCCAATCCCAATTAAAACTCCTATTTTATCTGTTGACACCTATTCAAAAATAAATAGAATACAACAGCCATTATCCCTTATTTAAACTAAATAAAACAACCCAATCCTTTATCCCTTTCTATAGCCGAAATAAAAAAGAAATAAAACAAAGCTTTATCCTCATCCATGTGTAGACCACTCCTTCACGCCAGCATGCAAAAATTAAAGCACCAAACTGCTGCCCCCATGGTTTCGAACCCAAGACCTGCTGGAGACATCCCACGCTTCCAGCCACTCTGCTATGGCGTCTTTTTGTGACATAAGCTCCCTATAACTCCTTTTAAGAGCTCCTTCCTTAGCTCCCCCTTGCCCTAACGCCAAAACAAAAATAAAACATACCTTGCTCTTCCATCGTGACTCGAACTTGAGTCCTCCCTCCTGCTTGGGGCGGCGCTCACCAAGGCCCTAAGTGACGGCCCCAAGCCACTTTACCAGCCCGACTTTCATGTCCACCAACTCCCACAAAATCTTTTAAAACCTCCTTAACTTAGCCCCTTCCTTTTAACGCCAAAAAGCCCAAAAATAAAACACCCTTCCCTGCTGCCCACGTTGCTCGAACCCCAGACCTGCGCCAGGCGTCACTCCCAGGCCCTTAAGTGGCGCCCTTGAGCCACTTTACCAAGCCCCTTTTTTATGTCCAAACACGCCCAAATTTTTCCTTAAGGGCTCCTTCACCCAGTCCCCCTTTTATACTTAAAATCCAACATTTTCCAAAGTTTTTCCCCTTCCTCCTTGGGTTCTAAAAACTCCTAAAACATCACCAAACACACTTAAAGCCTACTAATACTTGAGTTATGTCCCAAACGCATAACCCCTAATCTAGGATGTTACAGTTCTACCCTCCTTAAAATAATTTCGTCCTCGAAATTACTTACTAACGAATATTCGTACATCTTAACTCACCGCACTACGCTTATGCTGCGCACTCTGATCTTAATAAAACTATCTTACTTCCTAGGCCCAATCTCTAAGTTCACATCCAAGGTTTCAAGCACTTCACTAGCAATACAAGAAAACTCTACAATAATCAAAGCAATTAAGGGTATTCCAGAAATAAGGAACGTACCCGTTGTCACATCTGGCACATCTTCCTCCTCGCGACGGCCAACTGCATAAACCAACCTTGGTTGCTTCGCCTCTGCACCTTCAGCACCTCGGCCATGCCCATTACCATTACCATTACCTCTAGCTGCACCTCGACCCCTCTGTGGTTGCTGGCCATCCCTTCTGAATTGACCACGTCCTTAACCCTCAGCTTGAGTCCTAGCCAATTTTTGCGGACAATCCCTTACCCGGTGCTCCATTGATCCACACTCAAAGTATCCTCTGTTTCCAGTCCAACATTCTCCTGAGTGGGATTTCCTACATCTACCACACTGAGGTGGCCACTGAGCAGGCTTTGCGGCCCTTTCTGTTTTCTCCAAATCTAGCCCTCTTCTGTGAACCTCCAGTGGACCCTGAAGGCCCAAAATTCCTTTTATCCTTACTTCTGTCCTGATTCCGCCTCTCAATTCGCTTCACTGCTTCAGCTACCTTAGCCTTTTCCACAAGAACGACAAATTCCCTTTCACACTGAGGTGCGATTAACACCCGTAGCTCATCTCTCAACCCGTCCTCGAACCTAACGCAACGCTCATGTTCCGTGGCCACCATACCCCGAGCATACCTACTTAACCTCAAGAATTCAGCCTCATACTCGGGTACCGACTTATTCCCTTGCACCAAATTTAAGAACGCCTTACGCTGCTCATCAATATAACCAGCCCCCACATACTTCCTCTGATATGCTGCCTTAAAATAATCCCAGGTGATATCACCGATCGCTGCACCCTCTCGGACCGTGAGCCACCATTGATACGACTCATCCCGGAGGAGAGACACTATCCCCTTTAACTTCTCCTCAGACGAGAAATCCAAGTCATCCATTATTCGCGCAGTTGCCTCCAACCAATACTCAGCCGTATTGGGAGCCACTCCAGAACTCCTCTGAACACTTCTGCTCTGTTAGCCTGGAGTCGTTCAACTACTGATTTTCGGGCTCCTGCACCTGCGCCTGCCTCGGCAACTCGTTCCAACACTCGTAGTACAGCTTGGGATACTACATCGTTACCACCGGTCTGGTCCTGAAACTCAGTTTCCGCCGTCGGCAGATCCGGCATCACATTTCCAGACCCATGACCAGACCCTGCTGGCTCCGACAAGGTCATCCTACCCCTACCACGGCCACGCGGCAGACGTCCACGACCTCTTGTACTCATTCTTCTCGTTCACGTTTATCTGATTAAGAATTTTATGCATTATTAATACTGTTCACTGTTTACCCACGAGCAATCTTATGAGAAATAGTTTTTGAAGCGATTCTTTCGAAGTCGAATCTACCTATAGTTCCAGTTTCAGGCTTATCTCCTAGTTCTAAGTACATCCATCACACAACAACATTCACAGACCATATCTAACGTGTAGGGGCATTTTCGTCATTTCACTACCCGGGGGTATTTTCGTAATTTTAACCTACAGGGGTATTTTTGTAATAAACCAGGGAAAATTTTGAAAACTTTAATAAATTAGGACATTTTGAAATTTCCAGAACTTGAGGGTATTTTCGAAAATTTTCTCAACTTAGAGGCATGGCAGAAATTTTGGAAACCAGGGTTACCTTGGTAATTTCGTCAATCAGGGGTAATTTTGTAAATTTTCCCAAATCAGGGTATTATTTTGAAATATAGGATTTGTGGATACTCTTGTAAAGTAAGAAAATTTTTATTAGAATCGCGGTAGTACGGTAATTTTAGAAACCAAGGGCATTTTTGTAATTTTGCCACTAGGGGCATTTTGGTAATTTTTTGTAAATCAGAAATATTTTAAAAATTTTCTAAAATATAAGTTTCTGTTACTATTCAAAAGGGTACTTTGGTGATTTTTAAAACTAGGGTTTTCATAAAAACATGGCTAATCCCTTTCGGGTTTTAGTTATTGAGTTCAGCCTGCGACCGAGTCCTCTTGGTTAGAGTGAACCGTAGCTACGCACCAGGTAGGATTCCTACGAAGAGGAGGTGAGTCACTAGGACTGCTTAAGTACCAGGCTCTTCCGGAACCACTCCTAGACATGCGCACCATGGTTGCCACACCCTAACTCGGCGACTTAGCCACTGGTTTGTTTAGTTAGGCATTAAGTCTTATGCAAGTGTTGGGGAAGACTAATCCTAGGATTCAAGTACCTATCATGCTAATCTACGTTCCATACCATTTCTACCCTTATCAAGTATTCACAGAACAGTCAGAGATACTTACCTGGGCGGATTGGCGCCGGAGAGTCGATGCCATGCTGTTCAAAACAAAAACCATTCTCACAATATTTCACAGAGGCCTACCAAAACATTTTGGGCCCTGGGCCCCCACAGCCGAGTTTTGAACTGGGCTCTGATACCAATTTGTAACACCCCAAACCCGGCCCATGAGACTTGACCGGATCTGGTGTGTCACAGAGTAAAAACGTTTTGAAAGTTTTGATTAACTGATGGGAATCTGAAAACTTGTTGAGGTTAAAAAAACGGTGTCTATTAAAAACTCAGGTGAAATTGATTTTATAAACATGGTTGAGTTGAAACTCTTTTTCCTTTGAAAATATTTGATTATTTAAATTTTTAGAAACATCAGAGTTATTGTTAACTTGGTAAATTTTGCTACCCGATGGTAACATCTTTAAAAACTCGTAAAAATTACCTATTTTGAAAACGTCACTTTTCACCGATTTATTTAACGATTTATAAGTTCATTAAGAATATAATAGAAGCAAAGTAAAAAAAAAAAAACAGCTACTTAAACATCAAAATAACAACTAGCGGCCTTATTACAATCCAAACCAAACTTTAGTAAATAATAAACTTTAACTGTGCTAAATAAAAATTTCAAATCCAAGGAACAAGCATGGCAGCCTCGAGTTCTCTCCAGCTCCATCTCCACGATCTACTCATCTGCAAAATGATATGGGAAGGGGTGAGTCACCACGACTCAGTGTATAAATCCCCAACCTGAAAGTGCAAACTCATACACAAAATATTAGTAAGACATGCAAAACATGCAACCCAACACTAGCCATCCATACTCCTTTAACTACCCCGTGTGGTCAAAACCACTGGTGGTCAAAACCACTGGTGACCGGAGTCACAAATCAAGTGATGGGGCCAGCCCATCGTGTGGTCAAAACCACTGATGACCATAGGTCACAATTATCAATATGTGGTCAAAACCACTGGTGGTACCAAACCACTGGGACTTAGTCACAATTTATATCAACGGTGTGGTCAAAACCACTGGTGACCGAAGTCACAATTAAACTGATGGGGCCAACCCATCTTGTGTTCAAAACCACTGGTGACAGTCCATAGAGAATATTCCCCCTCCTCTCTTCAATCCTATTACCAACATGCTCATATCATGCTTAACATATCATCATAAATCATGCATATAAGTCATGGCATAGCATCGTACCCATCATGTCATTCGTATAACATATTTAAAGTCACAAGCAACTTACCCAGAATCCATGCTCATGCCCACAAGACAAATCACTATCACAATAATTAATCATAACATAATAAGCAATGCCAACTAATAAAGTGTGTAAGAGTTTTACACACCTGCTTAATCGAAGATCTAAAGAGAAATCCCGAATCTATGCGATATCACAAAATCCCGAGACGTATTCCCGTACTGCTCCTACATTCGTCCACTATAGGTTAGTATCAAAAAGCCTTATTCGGCTAAACTAACAATCTCGAAGGACTATTCGCACCCATAACCAAAATATGGCCCTAGGCCGAATATAAACAACCACTTACCTTGCCTATCGAAACCCGAAGACTCCTTCAGAACACCTTAGCGTCGGCTTGTAATCGACAGCACCTTCCTTTGGGGATTCGGTCTATGCCCTATATGGTAAGGGATATTCGGCTAGCAACAAATAGAAGATGAAATTTTGAGTAGAAAGGGGTGGTAGGTTCGGCCAAGTAGAAGCAAAAGAAGAAAGGGGTTTGAAGAATTCTGGGCAATGGGGACTAGGGAGAATTCGGCCAAGAAACAAATTGAGAAGAAAAGAAGAACAAATTAAAAGAATTTCGACACCCCCCTTACTATACTCAAACCGATTATGAAAGTCCCAAAGGAATCCTACATTCGGCCATCTCCCTTTTGTGATAATTCTTTATCTTTCAATTATCACCCACTTGAAATAAAATAAAACAATATCAATCCTCTATCCTATCTCTTAGCCACCTCTTCAAATAAATAGATAAAATAAAATAATAAAATTCTACTCTTCCAGCTGAATATGCAAGCCCCCAAAATCTTCTAATCGGCCACCAAAACTCCACTTATCCAATCCCAATTAAAACTCCTATTGTATCTGTTGACACCTATTCAAAAATAAATAGAATACAGCAGCCATTATCCCTTATTTAAACTAAATAAAACAACCCAATCCTTTATCCCTTTCTATAGCCGAAATTAAAAAGAAATAAAACAAAGCTTTATCCTCATCCATGTGCAGACCACTCCTTCACGCCAGCATGCAAAAATTAAAGCACCAAACTGCTGCCCCCATGGTTTCGAACCCAAGACCTGCTGGAGACATCCCACGCTTCCAGCCACTCTGCTATGGCGTCTTTTTGTGACATAAGCTCCCTATAACTCCTTTTAAGAGCTCCTTCCTTAGCTCCCCCTTGCCCTAACGCCAAAACAAAAATAAAACATAGCTTGCTCTTCCATCGTGACTCGAACTTGAGTCCTCCCTCCTGCTTGGGGCGGCGCTCACCAGGGCCCTAAGTGGCGGCCCCAAGCCACTTTACCAGCCCGACTTTCATGTCCACAAACTCCCACAAAATCTTTTAAAACCTCCTTAACTTAGCCCCTTCCTTTTAACGCCAAAAAGCCCAAAAATAAAACACCCTTCCCTGCTGCCCACGTTGCTCGAACCCCAGACCTGCGCCAGGCGTCACTCCCAGGCCCTTAAGTGGCGCCCTTGAGCCACTTTACCAAGCCCCTTTTTTATGTCCAAACACGCCCAAATTTTTCCTTAAGGGCTCCTTCACCCAGTCCCCCTTTTATACTTAAAATCCAACATTTTCCAAAGTTTTTCCCCTTCCTCCTTGGGTTCTAAAAACTCCTAAAACATCACCAAACACACTTAAAGCCTACTAATACTTGAGTTATGTCCCAAACGCATAACCCCTAATCTAGGATGTTATAGTCCCCAGCTCACTTCCATCGCCATAATTATCTTAACCTTGATCGCACTCTATTGCCTAAGTATTTTTGTAACATCCTGGAAAGGGCCTATGCATTTTCAGTCTAACTGTACGAAATGACAAGTCTTAAGCACTATGAATAAATTTTTGATATTTTTGGAAACTTAGAAATGTATGAAAATGAATTGGAAATGAACATTTTTGGAAACCTGGAAATGCATTGGACATGAACATTTTTGGAAACCTGGAAATGTAAGGAAATGATTCAAAAATGGAACGTGAACATTTCTGGAAACTTGGAAATGTAAGAAAATGGCAAGTATACAGAGCCGATCGAAAATTTTAGGAAACTTAGAAATGACCTAGAAATGTCGAATTTTAAAGTTTAATAGGAAATTAGGGCAAGGAGGCCTTAAAAGAAAAAGTTGGTAAGATTTGACACACAAACAGGCTTGGAAAAGTGGCCTGAAGGTGTCACTTAGGGCCTATGGAAATGGCGCCATGTGCAAGAGGAATGGGCCTGGGTTCGAGTCACTTGGGAAGCAAATAAATAAGGTTTTATTTTGGCTTCCAGAAGGCTGAGGTGGACGGCACATGCTTCTAGAAAAGGAGGTGTTTTATTTTCATAAATATGTGATTAATAAGGTGATAATAAAGGATTTTTATTGGATTATTTTTTGAAGAGATAATAGATGGGTAAATATGGATTTATCCCTTTTATTTTGATAGATAAGGAAGAGATAAAAGAGGATTATTATTAGTATTATTTTTATTAAGAGATAAGAGATAATAAAGGATATTTCTTTAATTATTTTAAATTAAAGAGATAAAGCTATCAAATAAAGAAGAGTGGTGGCCAAGTAAGGGACTCTAGCCTAGTAAATTTGGCTATAAAAGGAAAAGAGAGGCCATTCATTCATTCACTTTTCCTTTGTCGAATTTCTTAAGCAAATTCTCTTCTCTCTGCCGAATTCTCTCTGTCATTGTTCTTCTTTCTCTTTTCAATTCTTCACAAAGTCGAAAGCAGAATCCCCCTAGTCTTGCCGAATTTTCCTAAGTTTTATACCTTCCTCTTCTTTCTTTGAAAAACCAAAAATCCTCTACTGTTCATCAAGAAGCCGAAATTTTAATCCACGTCAAGGCCATAGCCGAATATTGTTAAAGGCTCAAGCAAGGATTGTCGATTCCTAAAGTAAGGAGATCTTTCGGGATTTACTAAGTGTCGACTACAAGGAAGGAGAAGTTCTTTTCTCGAAGGTACACCATAAGCCGCGTGTTCCCTAGTTATTCGGTGAATTTCGGGATTTAAGAATCTAAGGTAAGTCATATTTAACATACGGCTAAGGGTTATTTGTTGTGAATAAATGTTAGAAATTGATCTAACATGAAGTTATAGGGATTTCGACAGAGGGATACAAGGATTTCGGGATTTGAGAATTTCAAGGTAAGTTTTAAGAATACTAATCCTACTAGGATTTGGATTTATGGCCGAATGGCTTTTTATTAAAGAAGTAAGTGATTAATCAAATGTAGGAATTTGAGATCTAAGGCAGTAGATCAGATTTCGGGATTTCAAGGAATTCGTTAAGCAAATCAGGTGTGTACCCTACCCTAAGTTTTGATAGGTTCATGGCTATGTTTAAATTAAATGTATTATTAAGAATGTGTGTACTCCACACTACTTTGTAATATGAATTATGGTTGCATGTATTAAAATATATGTTAATGAAAATATGAGCATGGCTAAGGTACCATGTTAAGGTACTAAGTACTCAGGTACGTTTCCTACTTCTACTAGGAATATGAAATATGTTATTCATAACATGAGAATATGATAAGAATGTGAACTATGGTATATTATGCATATTAATGTTTATGGGGCATATGGTTGTATATTGAAAGGGGAAGTGAAAAGTGGTGATTTAATACCACAGTAATCTGAAAAGTGGTGACTTACGACCACAGTAATCTGAAAAGTGGTGATCTAAGACCACAGTAATCTGAAAAGTGATTTCCTAAAACCACAGATGCGGAGCCTTAAGCCCGCAAATTGGTGTGTAGCGGAAGGAGGGTCGACTTAGTAGTCCCCGCGGTGTGTTTGGCAGGTACGGGGGTGTATAGCGGATGGACAATTAGGTTTGGGTTTGGGAATGCATCATTAATTGTATTCTATGATTTGAATGTGTATCATTTGTATGCCTGATTCTATTATGACTTAGTGTTGTATACACATTGAGTCTGTTGACTCACCCCATTGGGGAATATTTTTCAGGTGATGAGCAGTAATGGACCGGGTCGGCAGGAGCTTAAAGGTGGCCATGCATAGCAAGAAATTTATGATTTGGACTTTCAATTTATTTTAAGTATTTTAAGTTTTACTTTGGGATCATTGATATAATAAGGCCATTGTGGTTTACTTTATTTTTTTTCTTTTATTTATTATGTTTATGGATTTTTATCAATTAAAGTTTAAGTACATTCCTTTTAAAATTAACTCTAAATGTTTTGTCACCTTAAATAAATGGGTTTTAACATAAGATAAATTTGTTTTCAACTCAAGCCCAACCCAAGCAATATTTTTTTTAAAAATCACACAAGTTTTTCCTAAGTAACAAAAGAATTTTGAACTGGTTTACTTGAGGAACATACCAAATCTGGTCAAAGCTCGTGGGCCGGGTTTGGGGTGTTTCAATTTTAGTTTTAGTAGCATCCCGATTCCATGTTTTACCTTCATCAAACAAAACATCCTTGCTCACCAAAATTTTCTTGGATGAAGGATCATAAATCCTATAACCTTTCTTATTGCTACAATATCCAAAGAAAATACCTGTCTGCGACCTCCTCTCTAACTTGCTTCTTTTCACCTGTGGCACATGACCATAGCAAATGCAACCAAAAACTTTTAAATGATAAACAGAGGGTTTATTCCCAAACCGTGTTTTAGATGGAGTCTTCTCCTTTACAACTTGGTTGGCAGCTTATTCAGTAAATACACTGATGTGCTCACCGCCTCAGCCCAGATTTCCTTTGGCAACTTGCTTTCAAATAATAGACACCTCGCTATGTCCATTACTGTCCATTTTTTCTCTTGCACACTCCATTTTATTACAGAGTGTAAATGTCGGTGAGCTGGTGATGGATTCTAGCTTCTTCATAGTAGCTTTGAAATTTTTTTGAGGTGTTAGTCAGTTCCATTATCAAACCTGACCTTCTTCAGCTTACTTTCGGTCTAGTTTTCAACCTATACTTTAAATTTCCAAAATACTTCAGCTATGTTAGTTTTTTGTTTCAAAAAATAAACCCAATAATACCTAGTACAGCCGTAAATGAACAAGACAAAGTATCTACACCCACTTAATGAGGATGTTTTCATAGGTCCACATACATTAGAATGAACCAACTATAACTTTTCATAAGCTCGCCGAGCTTTGTTTTCTGGGAATGGTAACCTTGCCTGCTTCCTAACTTACCATACTTCGCAGATGCCACTTTGCTTCTCAATACTGAATATTTCCTTAACCAAACCTGCCTCACACATTCGACTAAAAGACATATAGTTCACATGTCCCAGTCTTTTGTGCCAAAGGTTTGCGTCATTTACAGAATTGGTATAGGCTTTGGGGTTCGCCAAATTCCAATCTAACATAAAACTTTTATTTTAATCAAAACTGTTACAACTTTTGTCCCAATGAATCAAATATAATGCAACCATAACTCTTAAAAACAACATTGTGATTTTTCTGAAGTAGATGACCAATGCTAAGAAGGTTCTGATCTATCACAGGTACTAAGAGAAGATCTAAAATTTCTTTAATACCTGATGGTGAGCTAATCACCACTTCACCTTTGCCCTTAGTTTCTAAGAGTTTTCCATTACCAATTCTCACCTTAAGATCGCAATTTCTGTCAATCATTTTGAAGATGCTTTCGTCTGAGGTCAAAAGGTTGGTACATCCACTATTAATCAACCAACTTTTGGCGACTTTGTTTTTTGATGCAGAACATGTGGTTGCGAACACCTGCTCCTCTTAAATATGATCTCTCTCAGATGCTTGAGCCTACACATTCTGTTAAGGGGTTCGGCCTTTTTTCTTCCATACCTTCTACATATGTCCCAATACTTGCATGATTTGCATTTTATATCTATTCTGAACCAGTAATATTTCTCAGGGTGAGTGTTTTTCTTGCATTGTGAACATGGTGAATATTTCTTCTTTCCACCATCTTGCACTGACTTCTCTTTCTTTTCTGTCCAACCTTTCTTACCCTTATGTTTTTAGGGGTTCACACCTTTAATACTTAAGGCTCCCAAAGCTTCTTTTACGCGTTCCTCTCGCCTTGATGCTCTCCTTTGCTCTTGAGCATACATGTCATTTATCAACTCTGGAAGAGAGATGGCTAACAGGTCCCTTGAGTCTTCAACTGAGGAAATTTTAGATTCATACCTATTAGGAAGTGTTGTTATGACCTTTTCAACGGCCCTACTATTTGTGAAATATTCCCTAAGTAACCTAATGTTATTAACTACCACCATGATCATGTTTGCGTACTGCTTCACTATTTCAGCCTCCTTCATCTTCAAATTCTTGAAATCTCTCATGAGATTAATGAGTTGTTGCTGTCTAGTCTTGTTTGAACCTTGAAACTCCTCTTTTATCTTATCCTAAGATTTTTTTGGAGTCCGTTAGGCAATAATAAGTGTGAATATTACATCCGAGACGCCATTCTATACGCAGGATATTGCATTGTATCATTTAGCTTGCTCATCATTGTAGTGCTTGATTTGTGTGACTGTAGCATTGTCTTTAATGGTGCGAGCACGATATCAGTATTCAAAACCTCCTACAAGTCATAAGCTAACAGGTAGGTCTTCATCTTAACAACACATATATGATAGTTTTCACAGTTGAAAATGAACAATGAAGGTGGACAAAAACTTGCGAAAACCATGTTTAATCTAGAAAGAAACAACAACCCTTAAGAACATAAGCTTTGGTACCAATTGTTGAAATTTTGACACTAAGAAAGGAAGAATTGCAGAGAAGAAACAAGAAATTTAGAAACAAAACTGTTTGCTAAAGTTTCATATATTACACTAAGTTTTTGAACAATGAAAGAAGGATGTCCATAACAAGAAAAAACTCCTAATTATGGAAAGAAATAACAAATATTTTATGCTAATAAACATTAAATATATTATGCTAATAAATACTAAATCTCCTAAAAATTTGGAAAACATAATCTGGAAACATAATTTGCATGCAAGTTCTTTAAATACATATGGTTTAGCTTCAGACAACTCGCATATTTTTTACGATTCCAATTCTCATTTTCCCACGATCACAGTTCGCATTCTAGTTCGCCAAAGTAATGAGCTTGCCACTTACCATTCATTTGAGGTATCTAACACCCCAATTCTGGCGAGTTTAAAGTTTTGATGCATAGTAGTAAAAAGTTGGTTTGGCATAATGTGATTCGCCCAAATGATTATTTAGTGTATACGTGTGGATATATAGTATTGCCATGAGAGTAAGTAAGGATTTGATTTCCTGATCTTCTGTCATATATTAAGGAGAAGTCTATGTTAAGTGGTTATGATTATGTAACAGCTTGCCCGGCAAAGTCCTAGTATCCAGTTACTATTTAATGAGATAACAACCTAGTGGAAAGATGATTTCGAAAGGAGTGCTCGCCAAAGGCATAGTACACCATGTCATTAGAGTAACAATGCTAGTTGCATTATGAGTATAGTAATTAGGAGCCCTCTGGTTAGGATAATTAGGTATTGTCCATATTGGATTCTTATTTATATTTGTTTTTACAGCTATAGACTATTAACGGAGATATTTTTTAAGGGTGTGACACGTGTTAAGTTTCTATGGGAACATGGGTCATATCTATAAATAAATATTAGTTAAATGGGTTAGAGAGACGGAGACATTTTATCTTCTTCTTTCCTTTGAAAATGATATTGTGACTTTCTTTAGAAGTCGTTTAGGGTTTGCTACCCTTGGGCTGGAACTAAAGATTGGAACTAAAGTAGAATATTACTTCATATTCCGGTGAGTAGTTTAGTTATGCAGGTGGAATTTCGAAGAGTATGATGTTAGTTTTGGTTGAACATTAAGATTTAAAAAAAAAAGGGGCTCTGTACCGGGTTTTCCATGTTTGAGAAGTGGTTAAAGGCATGTGAATGGGGTTTGATGATGTTTCTATGTTCCTTGAGTAGTGATTTCGAATCAGATGATTGGATCTGGAGTTTTGAACGACAATAGGTGAGGATCAAGTGAGCTTCTACACTGACCCTTGTATATATATTTTATTCGTACTGAAATATATCTATATGAAATTAATTAAACTATGAATGTAAAATCATGGATAGTATAGAAATCACAATTATGTGAATAATGGGATGAAGGTATGTGCGTGGGATATGAATTCTGGCGAATTCAAATTTGTGAAGGAATGGGGATTGAGTTAAGATTAAGTTAAAGAATAAGTAGCCTGGTCAAATATGAGTCTTCTCATGAGGACTCCTGTAAATCTTTTAAATAAGTCCTTTATATTCTAAGTTCCAGAAGAAATGAATAAGTACATGAATGATCGTTGATGATAGCATGAACATTTGATAATAATCTGTGAAGTCTAAGTATGTAATGAATTGTGCATGAGTGTTCTGATATTTAATCATGACTATGTATGTGTTTGTTTGGAATGTATACTGTGAAATGTGATCTTGTTGATATGGTTGGAATATGCATTGAAATATGGTTTGATTAAGAATTGAGTTAGTCAACTTGAATGTGAGTCTTTACTTAGACTTTTACTTATAAATTGTGGGCATAGACGATTAAATAATGACAAAACTTGAGTATCGACTAAATGAGTAAAACATAATAGAATTGTGCAAAGTAAAGTTATTATTTGCACAATTACATGAATAAAAAGTAGAACGATGCTGTAACAGTCCGGTTTAGACCCTAGTCGGAATAGTAGTTTCAGGACCACAAATCTAAGTCAGAAAAATATTTAAATATTATTTTTCGTGCTTATAGTATATGAATTAGCATGCGTGAATGTTTCGTGATTTAATTTATCCGATTGTGTGCTTAATTAGAGAAAAGGATTAAATTGCATTAAATGCAAATTTAGCATGTCATATGAAAAGGCATCTATTTGTTGTGGCCTTTATTACAAGGAGTCCTTATATGGTTATTAAACCAAAAGAATTTTTGATGGACAAAAATGCCATATGTTAGTGGAATGTAAATGATTTTATAAAGGCTAAATTGGTAATTAGTTAAATAAGTAATGATATAATAAAAAAAATGGCCATAATTGATATCATCCATTGCCAAAATTGAGAAAAGAAATTAGCGATTAAGAGCTTTGAACATTTCGGCACTAATCTAGCTTGATTCAAGGTATGTTTTGACTCGGTTTTTAATAATTTCTACGTTTTTGTAATCGTTGCTTCGTGTTCTTCAAAACCCATGCTTTAATTTTGTGAATTGATGATGATTTTGAAATGTGCCATTGATGAATTCATGAGTTTTGTAATGTTTGATGATGAAATATGAAATATAAGTGTTAGATTAACATGTTTTATCTTTGGATTTTTAGTGAATTTGAGTAATTTGGACTAAATTGAGAAAATAATATTTTGAAGGACTAAATTGTGAAATAAATAAAATGTATGGATTGGTATGATCATAGCGAACATTTGGCTAAGCATGGGTGATATGAAATTATGTGTATTTTGTGATTTTATGAAATAAGGACTAAAATGTCAAAATGTGAAAATGTGGGGGCTAATTTGTAAATTGCCCTAAATATGTGTTTTGAATTGAATTGAATGATTTGGTGAATAAATGGGTTAAATATGAATATGTTTAGATCAAGAATCGAATAAAACAGATTTAGATCGAGGAAAGTCGAAAGTAATTGAATAGCCGAAACCGTTCATTTACTCAAATCCGATGTAACACCCCTAACCCGTATCCGTCGTCGAATTAAAGTTAAGAGGCATTACCGGACATACAAAATCTTTTTCGGACATTTCATGATATAATTCATCAAATGCAATCAAAGAGTCCCTTTAATAGGTCAACGAGACCTTAAACATACTTTAGAATAAGGTCGGGACTAAATCGAACACATACTGAAATTCTCGAAAATTTAAAAATTTTTCCAAGTTACAGAAGTCACACGCCTGTGTGGGTAGGTCGTGTGCCTCCCACAGCCTTATACACGCCCGTGTGTCTAAGCCGTGTCAAAACAGGGCATACATACTGACTTGTCCACACGGCTGTGGACACGCCCGTATGTCTAGCCCGTGGTCGATCCTAACTTGCACCACACGGCCAGTCACATGCCCGTGTGTCCAGCCAGTGGTTGATCATGACTCGTTTTTAATTTCAACCACGAGGGACATGGTCGAGCCACATGCCCGTGTGCTCAATCGTGTGAACAATTATAGGCCATTTTCAAGGCCAAATTGCCACCCACACATTGGGCTATATATACAAGCATATTCCAAACATAATTGGCAACCAAAACACTTCACAAATGTGCATCATTTCATCATATTCAATCTCATCTCTAAGCATGCAAACTTACAAGCCATTTGGTTCACCATTTCACAAGAATATACAAAGTATAACCCATCCCAACTCACCATCAATAGTATGCTAACTATGCATCAATTTACTTACCATTCATATGACCATATCCGAACCATGAATCCATACCAAAATCAACCATCATATAGCATGTTTACTCTTTCACATTACCTAGCCACTTCAAATGGCTATATATACACATCTCAAGCATAAGCTAAAGTGACTAGCCTATACATGCCATAATTAGTATATACATTTCCAAAAGGTACCAAAATGAGTTTGGGTAGTGTGATGACAATCCTCGACGGTCCCCGAGCCTCTCGTAGATTTAACGATCTATAAAACAGAATAAACACACATGAAGTAAGCTTTCAAAAGCTTAGTAAGCCATATACAAATAAACTTAGCATAAAATGCACATATTCATATCAATGCAAAATTATTAATAGCTCATTTGCACATTCATAATTCTTCTTGGCTCATTGAATTAGCCATTTACTTACTAGCTTGCATATCACCAAATACATCAATAGATCAAAGCATATTCATTCATATACCATGTCTCACATCATCAATTCCTTACACATAATCCATCTAGGTAAGTTCATAGTATACTTACCTTCCATACACATACATGGTGTACTTTTCGAACATACCTGAGTCATTTTACATTTCTCGTAGTCATTCGCATCTCAAACTTGCCCGTTGAATCGTTCAGAATCTAATAGGATATTCAGAATGCTCGAAATAGTCATACAATGCCAACGCCCCAGATGAGGTCTTACATGTACTCAGATATCGATGCCACTATCCTAGACAGGGTCTTACACGAATCAAATACGATGCCAATGTCCCAGACATGGTCTTACATGTGAATCTCATATCGTTGCCAACGTCCTAGATGTGATCTTACATGATATCACACATCGGACACCTAAGTCATGACATACGTTATCCTATCTATTACTAAGTTCGTACGAGACTTCTCCAACATTTATAACTTGTCGATATATCCTCGGATTTCACATACATTCCATATCGAGCATTATTCATAGCCATCTAAATTTCATAAATGCATAAATAGCTCAAATCAAATACATTTATTTGTATATCGACTTACCTCGGACTCGTAATTAACGAGCGATTTTGACGACTCGATCACTTTAGACTTTCCGCAATCTAAATCCATTTTCTTCGGTTCTTGATCTATACATATTCAAATTTAATTCATTTATTCAACAACTCATTCAATTCAATCCAAAAACACATATTTAACGCAATTTACAAATTAGCCTTCATATTTTCACATTTTGACATTTTAGTCCCTATTTCACAAAATCACAAAATACATCAAATTCCATATTACCCATGCCTAGCCAAATTTTACCTATGTTCACACAAGTCCATACATTTCATTTATTTCACATTTTAGTCCCTCAAAAAATTATTTTCTCAATTTAGTCCAAAATACTCAATTTCATCAAAAATTCAAAGACAAACTATGTTAATCTATCACATATCCTTCATTATTCACTATCAAACATCACAAAACTCATCTGTTCATCAATAGAACATTTCAAACTATTCATCAATTCAAAAAATTAAGACATGGGTTTTGAAGAACACAAAACAACGATTACAAAAACGTAGAAATTATCAAAAATCGAGTCAAAATCATACCTTAATCAAGCCAAAAGGTGTGCTGAAAATCAAAAGAACTTAAAACCTTTCTTCTTTCTCTAATATTCGGTGGAAGATGAGTAAAAGTGACCATATTTTATGCTATGGTTTTGTTTAATATAACATATTTACAATTTTACAATTTTAGCCTTTATTAATACATTATAAATTCCACCAACTTTAGGCATTAATGTCCATCCATCTTTCAAAAGGTTCAATTGCATTATAAGGACCTTACATTTATAAAGACATGACACATAAGTGCTTTAATATGTGGCATGCTAATTTTGCATTCAATGCAATTTAATCATTTCCCCTAATTAAGCACACAAACAGACGAATTAATTTACAGAAATTTCACACATGCTTAATCACGTATCATAGGCAAGAAAAATAATATTAAAATATTTTTCTAACTTGGATTTGTGGTCCCGAAACCACTGTTCAGACTAGGGTCTAAACCGAATTGTTACAATTCTCCCCCCTTAGGGATTTTCGTCCCCGAAAATCTTACCGGTGAATAGGTTTGGATAACGCTTTATCATTGTATCCTATGACTCCCAAGTTGCCTCCTCAACACCGTGCTTTTGCCACAATACTTTAATTAACGAAATTTTCTTATTTCTTAATTCTTTAATTTCACGAGCCAGAATTCGAATCGGTTATTCTTCATATGTCATGTCAGACTGAATCTCAACCTCTGTCGGACTAATCACATGTGAAGGATTGGATCAGTATCTACGGAGCATCGAAACATGGAATACATTATGGATCTTTTCTAGCACAGGTGGCAACTGTAATCTATAAGCAACCGGCCTGATACGCTCTATAATCTCATACGGCCCAATAAATCTGATCGTGTCTGTCAGAGTCTTAAAATTTAAATAAAGAATGATTGAACCTAGAAACTAACTATGACAACAATTTTGAGGCAAGCGCACCTATCGAACAGTAGTATAGTTTAGGCAAGACCGAAATGTCTAATCCCAAAGGAACCAAAAGTACTAATACTAACTCTCTTTCTATTATTTAGCCTAAGAGTTAAGGGATTTGTTTATCTAATCTAAATTAACTAATCTCTAAAACTAAAGAATCTAAGACAAAGAAGATGAATTGAGAAAATAACTTTAGGAAAAACCAATTGATTAAGACGACACCCAAGGAAGAATCCACCTAGACTTCACTTGTTATCTAACTCTGAACCAGACGATTTATTCACTTGACTTGATCCGTAAGATTCCCTAAGTTATATTAATCCCTCTCTCGAGGTGACTAACATCTAACCCTAGGTTGATTAATTGGAATCTCTTTCTAATTAAAACCCCTAGAATCGCATTAACTCGATTTATGGACTCCCATATTAGGTTTCACCCTAATCCGGCAAAATCTCGTCACCCTATCTCTAGGCGTGTGATCGCTGAAATCAGAGCTTTAAAAATTTACAAAAGAATGATCGAACCTGGAGAGTAACTCTGAAAACAATTAAAGGCAAGTGTGGCGGTTCTGGTGGTCCATACGACCACGGCCACGGCCGTGTGTAAGGCCGTCTGGCCTGGGAATCTGCACTTTTGGTTAGTTTAAAAGGAGAAAAAGAAAGAAAAATAAAAAGGAATGAAAATGACTTTGAAAAGAAATAGGGTTAGTGCTCGGGTTGCCTCCCGAGAAGCGCTCGTTTATAGTCTTAAGCTAGACTTTCCTCGTATTTGAAATTTTTAGGGAGGTTTAAAGGTTTGAATATCTTCCCTCATGCTTACATATCTATTTCCTTGACAAAGTTGAAGTCGAGAAACATTTACCTTGAAATTGCCGAATATTGGATTGCTTACCTCGACTATTCCGTGTGGGAATATATCGTGTACCTTAAGAAAAATTTCTCCCTTTGTCCTCAGGTCTGTTGTAGTGATGTGAGGATCGGTTTTATCTAATAGTACCTGTTCTCCTATTTTGAAGTGGTTGGATGTCCCTACGAGCTCTTCTGGTGGTTCCTCTGGTTTTACTTCGTGTGGATCTGGTTCTTCTTTGTCGTGTGTTTGCTGCTTTTCTAATTGGTCGACCCTAAGGCTTTGTTCCTTATGTGGCTCTACTTTGTTGACTTGGGGTCTATGAGTTGGCTTAGGTTTGTGTCCTTGTGATGTTTCCTGTGATGGAGGTTAAACAATTTGATTATCTATTGAAGTAACTTTCTTACCTTCATCGACTGTTGTCCTGGCCGAGTTAAGAGCTTGAAGATTGATTGATTCATCACTTACACGAAGTATGAGTTCACCTGTGGCAACATCAATTTTAGTCTTGGAGGTTGCTAGAAAAGGTCTTCCTAAAATTAAGGGGATTGAATTATCCTCATCCATGTCTAAGACAACAAAGTCTACTGGGAAAACAAATTTATCGATTTTTACGAGAACATCTTCAATAATGCCCCTAGGAATTCTAACAGTTTTATCAGCTAATTGAATACTCATCCTAGTTTGTTTGGGCTTCCCTAGACCTAGTCGTTTAAAGAGTGAATAAGGCATGACATTTATGCTTGCCCCTAAATCAGCTAACGCATTATCAATATTTAAAGTACCAATTAAACATAGAATTGTAAAACTCCCTGGATCTTTTAGTTTCTGTGATAGTCTATTTTGTAACATTGCCGAGCATGTTGCGTTTAGTTCCACGTGGTGCTCTTCATCTATTTTGCGTTTGCTGGTCAAGAGCTGTCTTAAAAATTTCCTCGAGTCTGGCATCTGGAAAAGAGCTTCAAGAAGAGGTAAGTTAATATGTAATTTCTTTAAAAGTTTAAGAAACTTACCAAACTGTTCCTCTGAATCGTCTCTTTTTATAGCTTCGGGGTAAGGTATGCGAGGTTGGTACTCTTTAATTGCTGGTTCTGGCTTTTCTTGTGTTACCTCTATTTTACCTTATTCTACCTTATTTTCTGGCCTTGTATCAGGTTTATCTAACCCCTTATTATTCTGAGCTGTGATGACTTGAACTTGTCCTTTAGGGTTAATCTCAGTGTTTCTTGGTAGACATCCTTGCGGTCTTTCTGACATCAACTTTGCGAGTTGTTCAACTGCATTGGTGACTTCCTTGACTAACTTAGTAATTTCTCCGATTCGGCTCTCATTGCTTTTGATTATTCTCTCAGTTTCTTGGATACGTTTCTCTATGTCTGCTGAGAATGTTCCATCATCTCCTCGAGGGTAGGTTTCTTCTCTTGTGGATAGGGCTGATTTTGGAAGTTTTGAAGAGGTTGTTGCCTTTGATTACCTTGGTTTCCTAGACCTCCCCATGAAAAATTTGGGTGGTTCCTCCAACCTGGATTTTAATTGTTACTATAAGGATTATTATTAGATCGGAAGTTATTACCTATATAGTTCATCTGGTCGCTCTCTACTTCCGGTTGGTAGGGTGGGTACTCAGGATTCGCCACAATTCCACTTGTGTCGCACTGCATGACTGGATGTACCTGCATGGAACACAAACTATCAAGCTTTTTATTCATCATCTCTAGCTGTGTTGATAGCATGGTCACTGCATCGACGTTGAAAACTCCTGCTGATTTTGTTGGTTTGGTTCTTGAAGCCTGCCATTGATAATTATTCAGTGACATATCCTCAATGAACTCGTATGCTGCTTTTGGAGTCTTGTTGTTCAGAGTTCCGCCGGCAGCTGAGTCAATTAATTGCCTCGTTGAGGGCTTTACACCGTTATAGAAGGTTTGAACTTGTAGCTACAAGGGTAGGCCATGGTATGGGCACCTCCTCTAGAGATCCTTAAATCTCTCCCATGCATCGTTGATCGCTGTAAAATCAGAGCTTTAAATATTTATAAAAGAATGATCAAACCTGGAGACTAACTTTGACAATGATATTAAAGCAAGTGTACCTATTAAACAGTAGTATAGCTTAGGCAAGACCGGTTATCGAACCCAAAGGAACTAAAAGTATTAATACTCACTTTCTTTTTATTATTTAGCCTTAAAGTTAGAGTGAAGATTACTTTTGACGAAGACTAAACTAAGGACACAAAGACAAAAAGGACGAATAGGAAAATAACTTTGAGGGAAAACTCAATTGATTACGACGATACCCTCAGGAAGAATCCACCTAGACTTCACTTATTAATTAACCCTAAATTATATGATTTCTTTTACTTAGCTTGATCCGTAAGACTCCCTAACCTATATTAAACCCTCTCTCGAGGCGAATAACGTCTAACCCTAGGTTAATTAGTGGAACTGTCGTTCGTTTATAATAACCCCCTAGGATAGCAGTAAATCGATCAATGGACTCCCATATTAGGTTTCACCCTAATCCGGCAAAATCTCGTAACCCTATCTCTAGATGTTCGATCAACTCCGCTTAATTATGTTAGATCTTCTCTTAGGCAGGGTCTATTCCTCCTCCACCTAAGAACATTAGATTTGGATTAAGCAACATAATTAAGAACAAACTAAGTAATTTATCATATAACTTAAAAATCAAATAATAAAATCCATCTAGGTTTCATCCCCTTCAGGTATCTGAGGGGTTTAGTTTATAATGAATAAACAAACCATCGCAAGAGAAAAGATAAAACAAAACATAGGAAAAATCCTAAAACCCCCTGAAGGAATCGAAGGAGAATTCCGTCATCTTGAGTTTAACTCCGGCTTCTTGAGATGGATCAACTAGCTATCCTCACGTTATTCCCTAACTTTGACCTTCTCGGCTTGGCTCATTGGCCTCGCTTTCGCCCCTTCAATAGGTGATACTTGGGGGTTATTTATAGGCTCTCAGAACACGATTCTTTCTCCCTAAGTATCCTTTTTCGACTAAAATTGCTCTTTCCAGCGTCAGAGGCACGGCCATGTCACACGCCCGTGTGAATCGAGACCTGACCGTGCTCGGATTTCTCTTGAGGCATGGCCGTGTGCGACTGAGTTGAGGCCGTGCTCTAGGTGTTCGTCGAGGCACGGCCGTGTGTGCTTTGGGCCAGGCCGTGTCGATTTCGTGTTAAGGCCCATTTACTCCATTTTAGGCCCGTTTTGTGTTCTTTTCATCCTTGGGTGCTTTCCTGGGTCTAAGACATGAAAAGAAAGGATTAAAAGCACCTTTTTATATAAAATAAGGGGTAAATCATCCAAAAGCATATTAAATGTGGGATAAAAATATGTTACTTTTACGGTTTATCAATCGTACAGCATCTCTAAATCCATCTGCACAAAAGAAGAGATATCATTCCGTAATTTGGCTGTTTTGGCCGGTGGAAAATATTTCATTAAAAACTTTTCGGTCATTTGATCCCTTGTAGTGATTGACCCTCGTTGTAACGAGTTTAACCACTGTTTAGCTTTATTTCTCAATGAAAAAGGGAATAACCGAAAACGTATGGCATCATCAGAAACGCCATTTATTTTGAAAGTATCACAGAACTCTAAAAAGTTAGCTATATGCGTGTTTGGATCTTTGTCCTGCAAACCATCAATTTGAACAAACTATTGAATCATTTGTATTGTGTTAGGCTTTAATTCAAAATTGTTAGCAGATATAGCAGGCCTAACAATACTTGATTCCGCTCCTGTCAAATGCGGTTTCGCATAATCAAACATTGTGCGTGGAGCATTACTGTCCCCCACATCACGTGGTGGTGGGTGGATTTCGTCCATCCCTTCAGTAGGATTGGATTCGTCTTCTTCTTCTCTTTCTATGTAATTTAGGGCTCGCCTGGTTTCCCGACAATTCCTACGTGCGGTTGCTTCAATATCACTGTGGTATACCAAAGGTCCTCTCGGGTTCCTTCTAGTCATAAACTAGAGATACCTGCTTGAAAAAGAAAGAAAGAAATTTTCAGCAAAATAGAAAAAAAATAAAAATAGAAAGAATAAATTGCGAAAATAAAAATTATGGTTAAAGTAATAAAAATAGAGTTTTCTTAATATTTTAGTTCCCCGGCAACGGCGCCAAAAACTTGATCACTGAAATCAGAGCTTTAAAAATATATAAAAGAATAATCGAACCTGGAGACTAACTCTGACAACGATTAAAGGCAAGTGTACCTATCGAACAGTAGTATAGCTTAGGCAAGACCGGATTATCAAATCCAAAGGAACTAAAAGTATTAATACTAACTTTCTTTTTAATATTTCGCCTTTAAAATTAAAGTAAAGATTGTTCAAAACTAAATCGACAAGAAATAAACTAAGGACACAAAGACAAAAAGGATGAATTGGAAAATAACTTGAAGAAAACTCAATTGATCACGATGATACCCTCAGAAAGAATCCACCTAGACTTCACTTGTTTTCTAACCCTTAATTATATGATCTCTTTACTTAGCTTGATCCGTAAGACTCCCTAACCTATATTAAACCCTCTCTCGAGGCGAATAACGTCTAACCCTAGGTTAATTAGTGAAACTCTTGTTCGCTTATAATAACCCCCTAGGATAGCAGTAAATCGATCAATGGACTCCCATATTAGGTTTCACACTAATCCGACAAAATCTCGTAACCCTATCTCTAGGCGTTCGATCAACTCTGCTTAATTATGTTAGATCTTCTCTTAGGTAGGGTCTATTCCTCCTCCACCTAAGCACATTAGATTTGGATTAAGCAACATAATTAAGAACAACCTAAGTAATTCATCATATAACTTAAAAATCAAATAACGAGATTCGTCTAGGTTTCATCCCCTTCAGGTATCTGAGGGGTTTAGTTCATAATGAATAAAGAAAACATCACAAGAGAAAAGATAAAACAAAACATAAGAAATTCCTAAAACCCCCTGAAGGAATTGAAGGAGAATCCCGTCGTCTTGAGTATAACTCTGGCTTCTTGGGATGGATCAACTGGCTATCCTCGTGTTATTTCCTAATTCTGACCTTCTCGGCTTGGCCTAGCTTTGATTCCTTCTCAAAGGTGGCACTCAGGGGATATAAATAGGCTCTTGGAATGCGATTCTTTCTCCCTAAGTATCCTTTTCTGACTAAAATTGTTCTTTCCAGCGACAGAGACACGACCATGTCACACGCCTGTGTGACTCGGGGTCAGGCCGTGTTAGGACTTCTAATTTGGGGCATGGCCGTGTGAGTCAGAGTTGAGGCCGTGCTCTAGGTAATCGTTGAGGCACGGCTGTGTGGACTTTGGGCCAGGCTGTGTCACTTTCGCGCTAAGGCCTGTTTACTCTGTTTTGGGCCCAATTTGTGTTCTTTTCATCCTCGGGTGCTTTCCTGGGTCTAAGACATGAAAAGAAAAGATTACAAGCACCTTTTTATAAAAATCAAGGAATAAATCATCGAAAAGCATATTAAATATGGGTTAAAATATGTTACAATTACGGTTTATCAGCGTGCGATCAACTCCGCTTAATTGTGCTAAATCTACTCTTAGGCAGGGTCTTTTGCTCTCCTCCTAAGCACATCACACTTGAATTAATGTCCCGGAAATATCAACACAAGAATTAAGAACAAGTCAAATATTTATCATATAGTTCAGCAAACGATAACAAGATTCATCTTAGGTTTCATCCCCTCAAGTATCTAAGGGTTTAGTTCATAATAATTATAAAAGAATACATCTCAAAAGAAAAGATAAAACAAAACATAAGAAATTCCTAAAACCTCCTGAAGGAAGTGAAGGAGAAATCCGCTATCTTGAGTATAATTTCGGCTTTTTGAGATGAATCAACTGGCTATCTTCGAGTAATCTCCACAAATCTGACCTTTCTAGCTCGGCTCCTTGGCCTAGTTAACCACCTCCTTCTAGGTTATACTTAGGGTGTTTATATAGGCTTTTGAAATAGGTTTCTTTGCCCCTAAGTATCCTTTTCAAAGTGAAATTACTCTTCTCCACGACAGGGACACGGCCATGGCACACGCCCGTGTGAGTAGTGGCCAGGCCGTGTTCGGACTTTTAATGAGGCACGGCCGTGTGGTCTTAGGCCCAGGCCGTGTCGGTTTCTAGTTTGTCCCAATTTGGTCCACTTTAAGTTTGTTTCTCGTTCTTTTCATCCTCAGGTGCTTTCTTGAGTATAAAACATGAAAAGAAAGGATTAAGAGCACCTTTTTACATAAATCAAGGGATAAATCATCCAAAAGCATGCTAAATGTGGGTCTAAAATATGTTACTTTTACGGTTTATGAAATACCCCCACACTTAAGCTTTTGCTTGTCCTGAAGCAAATTTCTCAAATCACGATTAAAACAAACTTCCTTGATTCATAATATTCATCAATAATGCCTTATCATAATTCAAGGATAATTCATACATGGATGATTCAATTCAAAGGGTCCTAAAGATTCAAACAATCGAAGTCATTCATTTATAGCCTTGAAAACTTTAGGTGTTTCCCCTTACCTGAATAGTTACCTCTGATTCGAAATTGACAAGAGTTGACATCCTCACTAAAGATTCACTCAAACCACTCGAAGTGTTTAAGGTTCAGAATTAAGCACTCAAAAGTCAAACCTGATAAGTTAATCCCATAGGCTTGCCTAAAAATCAAATCTCCACCACTATAATATGAGATGATACACAAATCAAAAGGTCTTTGACAGGGTTGTAACGGGGCTTGGGTTAAGGTGTGGATAAAGACTGAATTAGAAGGTTAGAATTAAGATTGAATTGACAAATCACCTGACTAAAAACACGAACTAATAATAAACTTGTACTTCTAATAGTATTCTGATATGAGCTTCTTTTTTTCAATAGTTTGGAATTTTAACGTGTAAGCTCACTTATAACATAAACTAAATATACCTTTTTTTTTAAGAACAAATCAATAATAAAAGATGAATTTAACTACTGAAAAAATAATAATCAGGTAATTGATCAAATCGAATCTCGATATAAGGGTAGTCAAAAAGGATGGCGATAACAAATACAAAGGGTTTTGGGTTATTAGTAGGTGAGTCAATAAAAGGGTTGTTAGGATTAAACGGGGTTTACTAGGGGTTAATTATGAAGGTAGGCTTTTAGTGGAGTAAATGGGTTAAAACCTAGGTGCCTTTATCATCTCGGTATATCAAATCAAAGGTGTGGTCTCGACATGCATAATCGAAACAAGTTCTAGAATAACAGATCAAGGTTGACACACTTATAATAAAAAGTGAGCACGAAAGAATGTATGCTCTATAAGGCTTAAAATCTCACATAATTTTTGGGTGTTTGATATCAACCTTGTAAATTTCAAACTTCAAAGTAATGTTCAGATTCAGGTAGACAACCTAAATTTTTTTTCTGAAAATTAGACTTATCATGCTTGATTCTCTAGTATTCTTCAAATCTAATCATCAATGCATAATTATTAATGACTTAATTCAAAAAATATTAACAAAAAACATAAATCAGGGGAATTTTACTCTAATCATAATATGAGAAACTTTATTTTCGAACAAGGCATAATTCAGGTATTTTCAAATAATACTATAGTTGACCCCCCACCTTACTTTGTACATTGCCCTCAATGTACAAAGATAGATGATAACAATTAGTAGATAATCAAAAGAGAGGGAGAGAGGTGAAACTTACTGAATTATGGATGAATTCCTTGGAGGATGTTCCATGACGAGTGTGATGACTAAGTGTACGTGATGTTTTCATTCCATGAGTGGTGTATTCAATCTGTTTAATCTGCAAAGTCATCAGTTAGTTTTGGGGGGTGGATGTTGTTATGGAATTTTATGGTTAGATAGCCAGTGATAAATTGAGACCAATATTAATAATAAAACTTTCAAGTCTTTAGACAATAACTAAATTAGGATAAAAATAAAAGTAGAAATAAAGATAAAGGGGAAACATGAAAATAAAAATAAAAAGAAAAATAAGCAAAAAAAAAGGACTCAGAAGTCCTCTGCATCATCTGGGTCTTGAGGTGGTGGTGGTGGTGATATATGGAAATGATGACAGATCTGCTGAAGGGTGGCCTCGATGCCGTCAAATCGTCGAGCGGTGTCATTGAATTACTGAGTACAGTAATGCTCGAACTGGGTGAGACGTACAGAAATGTCTGATAGGGAAGCTGCTGTCTAGGAGGGACGATGGCTCAGTAGTGGTGCCTCATGTGGTGGTTGGACATCGTCAGTAATGTCCTCGGGGTCCTCCTCGTCGGTGGGAGGTTTAAGTCGATATTGTGGAGGATCAGTTCCACATCGGTTTTGGATCATCCTCATGTGTAACATAGTCTGGATGCCTTGAGGGGACATCTGACCGATCAAGGTGAGTGAGGATGTTTGTTCATCAGTGTTGAGGAGTTCGAAATGTCGAGCCAAGAATGTGATGTACGGTCCCATAGATATGATCCCTCTCTTGTGTTGCTCCGTTTGGTGTTGAATGGCTAGGGCTATGAAATAGGCAAGGTCGAAAATGTGTCCGTTCGACATGCACCACAGGTAGTAGGTGTCATGAGTATTGACGACGCCAGTGCTTTCTCGCAAACCTGTAAGTGTACAGGCTAGAATAGAATGTACGTACCTTAGGGACAGGGCAAGAGCTGTTGCCTTAGAGCGGCTGGGGTCGTAATTTCCTCCGTCAGGGGCAATGTTGTACCAACAGCTTAAGGGGTTGCGATGAAAATTACAGTGTAGCTCAGAGAGATCATTCTCTGCTACAAAGTCGTCCGTATAAATTCCGAGTGCGGCTCCGAATTGTGGTACGTTCATCTGTCTTATAATGGTTCCGAGATGGAATTGTATTGTACTCAAATCATCGTGCTTCGTCATCACCGTCCGAAGTTGGAACATTGAGCAGAACTCTAGAGTGAGCTCCAAGTACGTGGGTTCGATGATGGTAAAAAATTGATCCTACGAATTGGTTGTAAGCAGCGCTCGAACATCGTCTGCGAGACGGACCTGCTCTAAAGCGGCCCAATAATGCATCTACCGGGTCCGAGAGGTCGCACCTGTAGTGCCTTGTAACGGTCTTCTTGGGCGGCTTGAGGGAATTGGAGGAACTGGTGGCGCATTTCGGTGGTTGCGCAAGCAGAGGATGAGCTGGGTCCCTTTCGGTTTTTAGAAGTGGTGGCTGCGACTCGCTTTCCTCGTGACAACGACATTGTACCTGAAAATAGTGGATATTCAAGTAATTTTATACCAAAGTAAAGCAAGTACTTCAATCAATACCCAAAATATTCAAAGTCTAAATAAGAACATTTCAACCATGAGCAACCATTTCAACAGTGATTAGTTCTATCTAGTTCTAATTAACTACCTAAACAATGACTAACATACTTAAGGTAGTAATCAAATTAGTTCTAAAATTCTAAAGATTAATTTATTTAATAAATAAAAATAAAAATAATAGTAAAAAGAGACTAAACAAAATGAAGTCTTAATCTTATAATAAGTAAATAAATGGAAATGAAATAATGAAAGGTGACCAGTGGTGCTTTCGAGCGTGACGATGTGGACGGGCAGAGCATGGGCGTGTAACGGTGGCGCACGGTCGTGTGCTGTGAAAATTTTAGGTAACACGGCGGTCCAGTGGGCGTGGGCTCCTGTTAGCACGGGCGTGTCTTCATTTTTGTATGGGTATTTGAAAGGAAGGGATCTAAGAGGGTTATGGGAGTCAAATGGGGCTAATTTTTGTTGATGGTGGCCGGATTAGGGGTTGGCTTTTGAGGGAGAACGGCTAGGGTTGGTGTTGGGAAAAAAATTGGGGAAAAACGGGGGTGTTATATTCTTTAAATAGGGGTGAGAGCACGGGCTGAGGCCACGCCCGTGTGTCTGTTCTTCGGCCCGTGTTTTTCGCAATTTTTAAATTTGGGCGCATTTTGTGATGTCACCCACACCCGTGTCCATAAGCCGTGTGTGATTTTGTTCTCTTCTCCCATGCCCGTGTTACGTTTTCCACGCCCGTGTACATGTAGTCAGTGTCGCACAGGGTTGGTAGGCACGGGCGTGGCTCGTACCCGTGTTAGTTTACTCAGGATAGACCACGGTCACATCGCACGGCCGTGGTCTTTTTATCGCAGCCCATATTGGGGAAAATTTTTCTTCTTCTTCTCGCACGTCTACCTGCACACCCGTTTTTCATCCCATGTTGACCACACGGCCACAGGCACGCCAGTGTGTAAGGCCATGTGGTGGTGGACCTGCACTTAACTGACTCAGTTAGTTTGATTTAAGTGATAAAAAGGGAAAATAAAATTAAAATGTCATCATTAATGGGGTTAGTGAAGTTAGTGCTCGGGTTGCCTCCCGAGAAGCGCTCGTTTAAAGTCTTAAGCTAGACTCACCCTGTTTTCATTCCTAAAAGAAGGTTCACAGAGCTGAAGCTCCTCTCTCAATTCCTTGAAATCTTCACCATTATAAATTTTTAGTCAATGGCCATTTACCTTGAATGTTCCTTGAGTTGGATGGGTTACCTCGACTGTGCCGTAAGGAAAAATAGATTTTATCATGAATGGTCCTGACCACCTTGATTTCAGCTTTCCAGGAAATAGTTTGAGCCTTGAATTATACAGCAGGACTAAGTCTCCTACTTTGAATTGCTTTGATTGTTTTAAACGAGCATCATGGCGTCTTTTTGTTGCCTCCTTATATAATCGTGAATTCACATAGGCCTCAGTTCGCCATTCATCTAGTTCGTTAACTGCATCATCCTCTTCTCACCTGCAGTTTTGAGATCGTAATTTAAGAATTTTATCGCCCAGTAGGCTTTGTGTTCTAACTCAAATGGTAGATGACAACTTTTTCCGTAAACAAGTTTGTACGGGGATGTCCCTAAAGGGGTTTTAAATGCTGTTCTATAGGCCCATAAAGCACCATCTACTTTGACTGCCCAATCTTTCCTATTTGATTCAACTGTTTTCTTTAGGATTCACTTAAGTTCTCGATTTGCCAGTTCCACTTGCCCATTGGTTTGAGGATGATAAGGGGTAGCTATTCTGTGGTGTACTCCATATTTTCTTAAGACTTTTTCAAATTGAGTATTGCAAAAGTGAGTGCCCCTATCACTGATGATTGCTCTGGGTGTTCCAAAATGAGAGAAAGTTTCTTAAGAAACTTTACTACAGCTCTAGCATCGTTAATAGGTAAAGCTTGGGCTTCCACCCATTTTGACATGTAATCTACTGCTACTAAGATGTATTTATTTCCGAATGAACTAGGGAACGGACCCATAAAGTCAATACCCCATACATCAAATATCTCACATGATAACATATATTTCTGAGGCATTTCATCGCGTTTAGAAATATTACCTGATCTTTTACATTTATCACACGAAGCGACATACCTGTTGGCATCCTTGAAAAGAGTTGGCCAATAAAATCCTGATTCGAGCGTTTTGTGGGCTATCTTAATCCCGCTGTAATGTCCTCCTGAAGATCCTGAGTGGCAATGTTCCAGGATTTTGCTTGCTTCCGCCCTTGTAACGCATCTCTAAATTACTTGATCTACACATATGCGGAAAAGAAAAGGATCTTCCCAAAAATAGTTTTTAGCATCAGCAAAGAATCGTTTCTTTTGATGATGTGTTAACCTTTTTGGTAAGATGTTAACAGCTAAATAATTTGCAATATCTGCAAACCATGGTACCTCAAAGTTGGTTATAGAAAAGAGTTGTTCTTCAGGGAACGAGACGTTTATTTCACTTTTGTCGAGCTCTTCGATATGTGGGTTCTCAAGCCTGGAGAGGTGATCTGCTGCAAGGTTTTTAGCTCCCTTCTTATCCTGTATTTCCAAATCAAATTCCTGTAAGAGTAAGATCCAACGTATGAGTCCAGGTTTTGCATTAGGTTTAGTTAAGAGATAACGAAGAGCTGAATGATCAGTGTAAATGACAACTTTAGATAATACCAGATACTGTCTAAATTTATCAAATGCAAAAACTACAGCTAGCAGTTCTTTCTCCGTAGTGGTGTAGTTTTCTTGTGCAGGTGTCAATGTTCTGCTAGCATAATAAATTGGCTGAATATGCTTGTTTCTTCGCTGTCCCAAAACTACTCCTACTGAAAAATCACTCGCATCACAAATTAGTTCAAAAGGTAGATTCCAATCAGGTGCAATTATAATTGGAGCATTTATTAGTTTATCCTTGAGGATATTAAATGCATCTAAACACTTCTGATCAAAATTGAAAGGAACATCTTTTTCTAGTAATCTCGTTAAAGGCTTAGCTATTTTAGAGAAATCTTTAATGAATCTTCTATAAAATCTAGCATGTCCTAAAAAGCTTCTAATAGCCTTAACTAAACTGGGGGGAGGTAATTTTTCTATGGTTTCAATCTTAGCTTTATCTGCCTCAATCCCTTTACTAGAAATCTTATGTCCTAACACAATCCCTCTCTAACCATAAAGTGACACTTTTCCCAATTCAAGACAAGATTCGTTTCCTTACATCTTATTAGAACTCGTTTTAAATTTTTAAGGGAAAGGTGGAAAGAGTTACCGAATACCGAGAACTCGTCCATAAATACCTCCATAATATCTTCCACAAGTTCATCAAAGATAGCTAGCATGCAGCGCTGAAAAGTAGTAGACCATTACATAATCCAAAAGGCATTCTACGATAAGCAAATGTACCTTATGGACATGTAAATGTTGTCTTTTCTTGATCTACAGGAGCTATGGGGATTTGGAAGTAGCCGGAGAGTCCTTCCAAGAAGCAGTAGTACATATGCCCAGACAACCTTTCTAACATTAGACCAATAAAGGGTAAAGGGAAGTGATCTTTCTGGTTGTGTCATTCAGCTTCCTGTGGTTAATGCAGACTCTCCAACCTGTGACTGTTCTTGTAGGAATTAATTCATTCTTTTCGTTGGCTACAACAGTCATGCCTCCTTTCTTTGGAACTACCTGCACAGGACTTACCCAGGTGCTGTCAGAAATAGGATAAATTATTCCTGCATCTAGAAGTTTAATTACCTCAGCTTTGACAACTTCTTTCACATTGGGGTTCAAACGTCTCTGAGGTTGCACACAAGGTTTATACTCATATTCCATTAAAATTTTTTGGGTGCAGAATGATGGGCTTATTCCTTTAATGTCTGATATTTTCCTTGCTATGGCCTTTTTGTGCTTCCTTAGTACCTTTAGCAAATCTTCTTTCTCCTTGGGTCCTAGTTCTGAAGAGATGATTACTGGAAGTGTAGAATTTTTCCCGAGGAATGCGTATTCCAAATGTTTTGGCAATTGTTTCAGTTCTAACTTGAGTGGCTCATCAATAGAGGGTTTTTTTTTTAGTCCGTCATTGATCTCAATGTCCTCTATTTCCGTCTGTCTAGAGGATGATGTATTAGGATTCACTTTATTGATATCGTCATCTTTCCCCTCATCTTGTGAAAGACACAGTTTCATCGTGTCACTATGCATGATTTCCTACAAAGATTCTTGAAAAATGTGATCAGTGGCATCAATAAAGTAACAAGAATCATCTTATTCTCTAGAATATCACATGGCATCATAAATTTGGAACACAATTTCTTCATCTCCTACCCTTAGTGCGAGTTTACCATCACCAACATTAATGACAGCCCTAGTAGTAGCTAGAAAGGGTCGCCCCAAAATTAAAGGTACCTCTACTTCCTCATTCATGTCAAGCACAACAAAATCAACGGGAAATATAAATTTATCTATTTTTACCAGAACATCTTCAGCAATTCCCCTAGGATACTTAACAGATCTATCAGCTAACTGAATACTCATCCTAGTTGGTGTTGGTTCCCCGAGACTAAGTTGCTTAAACATTTTATAAAGCATTAAATTAATGCTGGCACCTAAATCAGCTAATGCTTTTTCTATACTCAAACTACCAATTAAACAGGGAATAGTAAAACTTTCTGGATCTTTCAATTTGGTTGGCAGCTTGTTTTGAATGATAGCTGAGCATTCTTCATTAAGTTCCACTGTTGAAATTTCCTCAAACTTCCTTTTATTTGTTAGCAGCTCCTTTAAAAATTTTGCATATGTTGGCATCTGCGAAATAGCTTCAACAAAAGGTAAGTTCAAGAAATTTACCATATTGTGCGTCTAAGCGGTCTTTCTTCAACTTCGCTGAATACGGGATTGTTGGTTTAATTTCCTCACGGGTCGAAATTATTTTTTGCCTTATCGGGTTCATTTGGTACCTCCTTCTTTGTTTCTATTAACTCCTTTCCACTTCTCAGCGTCACTGCCTGGACCTGCTCTTTTTCCCCAGGTAAGATTTTTGATCTATTTCAGAAACTAAACTAGTAAGTTGCCCGATCTGATCCTTAAATTCCTGTGATAATGCTTCAAGTTTTGTTTCTACCTTTTGGAAACGTGTTTCTGAGGCTGCTATGAAATTTGTTAGCACCTCTTCAAGGTTCGGCTTCTTTTCCTGTGGGTAGGGCTGTTGTTGGAAGTTTTGGGATGGTTGTTGCCTTTGATTTCTTTGACCGCCCCATGAAAAATTGGGATGGTTCTTCCAACCTGGATTATAAGTATTACTATAAGGGTTATTGTTAGATCGAAAATTGTTACCCATATAGTTCATTTGTTTGCTCTCCGTGCCCTGTCCGTAGGGTGGGAACTCAGGATTCGCCACTCCTTCACTTGCGTCGCACTGCATAACTGGATGTGCCTATGAAGAACCATATAAACCATCAAATTTTTATGTAGCAACTCTACCTGATTTGATAACATGGTTACTGCATCGAGGTTGAAAACTCCGGCTGCTTTGGCTGGCCTTGTCCTTGTCACTTGCCACTGATAGTTATTCAGTGACATCTCTTCTATAAACTCATAGGCCGCTTTAGGAGTTTTGTTGTTCAGGGTTCCGCCGCGGCTGGATCAATGAATTGCCTTGTTGAGGGGTTTACATCGTCGTAGAAAGTTTGGACCTGTAACCATAAGGGTAATCCATGGTGTGGGCACTTCCTCAACAAATCTTTGTTTCTCTCTCATGAGTCGCAAAGTGTCTCTAAATTCATCTGCACAAAAGAAGAGATATCATTCCTTAATTTGGCCGTTTTGGCTGGCGGAAAATATTTTAATAAAAATTTTTCGGTCATTTGGTCCCATGTAGTGATTGATCCTCGTGGAAGAGAATGTAACCACTGTTTGGCTTTATTTCTCAGAGAAAATGGAAATAACCGAAGATGGATGGCATCATCAGAAACGCCATTTATTTTGAAGGTATCATCAGAAACTGAACAAACTGTTGTATCATCTGTATAGTGTTAGGTTTCAGTTCAAAATTATTTGCAGCAATAGTAGGCCTAACAATACTTGATTCAGTTCCTGTTAAACTAGGTTTAGCATAATCATACATAGTACGTGGAGCATGATGTTCTGCCATCTCTGGAGGTGGCGGGTTGTTTTTAGCCATCCTTTCAGTAGGATTGGTTTCATCTTCTTGCTCTTCTTCTATGTAGTTTAAGCTTTGCCTTATTTCTTTGCGATTTCTTCGAACGGCACCTTCAATATCACTGTCGTAAAGTAAGGGTCCTGTCGGGTTCCTTCTAGTCATAAACTAGAGGTACCTGAAAGGAATGAAAGAAAGACAATTAGCAAAAATAAAAATAGACTAAATAAAAGTAGATTACAAAAAAAAAATGGCTAAAGTAATAAAAATTGAGCGTTCTTAATATTTCAGTTCCTCGACAACGACGCCAAAAACTTGATCGTGTCTGTCAAAGTCTTAAAATTTATATAAAGAATGATCGAACCTAGAAACTAACTATGACAATGATTTTGAGGCAAGCGCACCTATCAAACAGTAGTATAGTTTAGGCAAGACCGAAATGTCGAATCCCAAAGGAACCAAAAGTACTAATACTAACTCTCTTTCTATTATTTAGCCTAAGAATTAAGGGATTTGTTTATATAATCTAAATTAACTAATCTACTAAACTAAAGAATCTAAGACAAAGAAGATGAATTGAGAAAATAACTTTAGGAAAAACCAATTGATTAAGACGACACCCAAGGAAGAATCCACCTAGACTTGTTATCTAACTCTGAACCAAATGATTTATTCAGTTGACTTGATCCATAAGATTCCTTAAGTTATATTAATCCCTCTCTCGAGGCGACTAACATCTAACCCTAGGTTGATTAATTGAAATCTCTTTCTAATTAAAACCCTAGAATCATATTAACTCGATCTATGGACTCCCATATTAGGTTTCACCCTAATCCGGCAAAATCTCGTCACCCTATCTCTAGGCTTGCGAACAACTCCGCTTAATTATGCTAGATCTACTCTTAGGCAGGGACTTTTGCTCCTCCACCTAAGCACATCACACTTGAATTAATATCCCGGAAATATCAACACAAGAATTAAGAACACATAATTAAGAATAAGTCAAATATTTATTATATAGTTCAGCAAACGATAACAAGATTCATCTTACGTTTCATCCCCTCAGGTATCTAAGGGTTTAGTTCATAATAATTATAAAAGAATACATCTCAAAAGAAAAGATAAAACAAAACATAAGAAATCCCTAAAACCCCCTGAAGGAAGTGAAGGAAAAATCCATCGTCTTGAGTATAATTCCGGCTTCTTGAGATGAATCAACTGGCTCTCTTCGAGTAATCTCCACAAATCTGACCTTTCTGGCTCGGCTCCTTGGCCTAGTTAACCGCCCCCTTCTAGGTTATACTTAGGGTGTTTATATAGGCTTTTGAAATAGATTTCTTTGCCCCTAAGTATCCTTTTCCGAGTGAAATTGCTCTTCTCCATGATAGGGACACGACCATGGCACACGCCCGTATGATTCGTGGCTAGGCCGTGTTTAGACTTTTAACGAGGCACGACCGTGTGGTCTTGGGCCCAGGCCGTGTCGATTTCTATTTTGTCCCAATTTGGTTCGTTTTAAGCCCATTTCTCATTCTTTTCATCCTCGGGTGCTTTCCTGAGTATAAAATATGAAAAAAAAGGATTAAGAGCACCTTTTTACATAAATCAAGGGATAAATCAAATATGTTACTTTTACGGTTTATCAAAATCTCAGACTTAACTTGCCTATACAACTGAATCTGAGTATTTTCTTCCACGGTGAGACTTTCAAAAACACTTGCTTTCCAATTTGAAACTCAATATCTTTATGTTTTAAATCTGCATATGACTTTTGATGATCTGATGCAACTTTCAAACTGTCGTGAATTACTATCACCTTCTGTTCAGTCTCTTTGATCAAGTCAACCCCGTGTATCTTATTTTCACTGAGCTCAGTCCAATACAAAGGTGTATGAGATTTTTGACCGTACAAAGCCTCGTAAGGTGCCATTTTGATACTAGATTGAAAGCTATTATTATAAACAAATTCAATCAAAGGTAAGTATTGTTCCCACATACCTTCGAACTCGAGAATGCAACATCTCAATGATCATGTCCAAACTAACTATGACAACGAATAAGGTAAGCGCACCTATCGTTTGGTAGTATAGCTATGGTAAGATCGGAAATATCGTATTCTCAAGGACAAAGAGTACTAGTAATTACTATCTTTCTATTATTTAGCTTAAGAATTAAGGGAATTGTTGTTTAATCTAAAACTAACTAATTACTAAGCTAAAGATGCTAAGATAGACAAAATGAATTGGGGAAATACGTTTGGGAAAATCAATTGATTAAGACAATACCAGAGGAAGAATTCACCTAGACTTCACTTGTTATTTAACTTTGAACCAGACGATTTATTCACTTGACTTGATCCATAGGATTCCCTAATTTATATTAATACCTCTCTCGAGGCTACTAACGTCTAACCCTAGGTTGATTAATTGAAATCTTTTTCAAATTAAAACCCTTAGAGTTGCATTAACTCGACCTATGGACTCCCATATTAGGTTTGATCCTAATCTGACAGATTTTCGTCGTCTATCTCTAGGAGTGCGATCAACTCCGCTTAACTATGCTAGATCTACTCATAAATATGAACTTTTGCCCCACTGCCTAAGCACATCAATACTTGAATCAATATTCTAAAAAATCAAAGCAAGAATTAAGAACACATAATTAAGAACAAATCAAGTATTTATCATATAGTTCAGAAAACAATAACAAGATCCATCTTAGGTTTCATCCCCCTCAGGTATTTGAGGGGTTTAGTTCATGTTTATAAAAGAAAACATCTCAGAAGAAAAATAACAAAACATAAAGAAAACCCTAAAACCCCCTGAAGGAAATTGAAGGGAGAATCTTCATTCTTGAGCGTGATTCTGGCTTCTAGGATGATCAACTAGCTTTCTTCGAGTAATTCCCTAATTTCAGCTCTCTCTGGCTTTGCTCCTATCTAAAGGCCCGACAGAGGCCTTCTGTCAAACTCTCCCCTTAGGTTGCCCTCTAGGGTGTTTATATAAGCTTTCGGGATGCCTTACTTGGCCCACAAGTATCCTAATCTGAATAGAATTAAAACGGTTCACGGTAGAGGCACGCCCCGTGTGACACGCCCATGTGAATCGAGCCCTGGGCTGTGTTCGAGTTTGCTAAAGTGGTACGGCCGTGTGGCGAACTCCAGGCCGTGTCGATTTCTTACTTTGGCCCATTTTCTCCTTTTTGTCCTGTTTCTCATTCTTTTCATCCTCATATGCTCTCCTACGTATAAAACATGAATTTAAAGGATTAGGAGCATCAAATTCATCAAATCAAGGGATAAATAATCCTAAAGTATGCCAAATTTGGGATTAAAATATGTATATATTACGGTTTATCAAATACCCCCACACTTAAGCATTTGCTTGTCCTCAAGCAAAATTCTCAACTTACAATTAAAATTCATTCTTCTCAATTTATAACTCCTATCAATAATGTTTCAAAATAATCCATAGGTAATCATACATTGAGAATTCAACTAAAAGAACATCAAAGTTTCAAACAATCCAAGTTAAGCATTTTATTCATGAAAAACATAGGTATCCCCCCTTATCTAGGTAATCACCTTTGATTCAAAATATCACAGGATTCACTCAAATCACTCGAAGTGTTTAAGGGACAATTAATTAAGCACTCAATAATCAACATGAAAAGTTATTACCATAGGCTTGCATGAAAATCAAATCTCCACCACTGTAAATTGAGATGATACATCGATCAAAAGGTATTTAAAAGGGGTTGTAATGTGGCTTGGTTAGGGGGTGCGATCACAGGCTAGAAGAGGAGGTTAGAATCGGGATCGAATTGACAAATTACCTAACTAAAAAAATATACTAATACTAAAAATTTACATTAATAATACGAGCTTCTTCTAAAGATGTGAGATTTACTGTTTAAGCTCATAAATACATAGAACTAATAATATTTTCACTCTTTTTTTTTTAAGAATAAATCAAATACAATAATAAGAATTTGACAACTGAAATGGAAAACATAGTTAGGTAACTTCTCAAATCAAATCTCGAAAAAAAGGTCAATACAATAGGAAAAATTCTTTAATGAATCAAAAAGAGTAAGACTTGGGTTAATATTAAGGTTAAATCAAGAAACAGTTAGTTAGGATCAAAGGGGTTCACTAGGGGATAATTATGGAGGCAGGCCTTTTGGGAAGTAAGTGGGTTAAATCCTAGGTGCCTTTATCATCTCCGTATATCATATAAAAAATGTGGTCTCGACATGTATAATTGATAAACTGTAAAAGTAACATATTTTAAGCCCACATTTAGCATGTTTTTGAATGATTCAAACCTTGAATTGAGTAATTTGGTGCTCTTAATCCTTTGTTTTCATGTTTTATACCTAAGAGAGCACCAGAGGATGAAAAGAACGGAAAACGGGCCCAAAGAGTAAATGAGCCATATCACGAAATCCACACGGCCTGGGCCCAAGACCACACGCCTGTGCCCCACTCAACAGTCTCGAACACGGCCTGGCCATGATTTACACGAGCGTGTGCCATGGGAATGTCCCATCCGCGGCCAAGAGGAGTTTTACTCGGAATAGAATACTTGGAGGCAAATAAACACATTCCAAAGCCTATTTAAACACCCTAGTAGGAATTCTACTTGGATTAGGAAACTTAGGGGCCAAGTAAGATATCTCAAAGCTTATATAAACACCCTAGGGGGCAACTTAAGCGGGGAGTTTGGCAGAAGCCTTCTGTCAGGGCTTTTTCAGGGGAACCCAGGGCTTTAGTCAGGGGGCATCCAGCTAGGCCAAAGAGGGCAGATTTGTGGAGATTTACTAGAAGATAGCCAGTTGATTCATCTCAAGAAGCCAGAATTATACTCAAGATGGAGGATCTCTCCTTCAATTCCTTCAGGGAGTTTTAGGGATTTCTTATTTTTTTTTATCTTTTCTTTTGAGATGTATTCTTTTATTATTATTATGAACTAAACCCTCAGATACTTGAGGGGATGAAACCTAAGATGAATCTTGTTATCGTTTGCTGAACTATATGATAAATATTTGACTTGTACTTAATTATGTGTTCTTAATTCTTGTATTGATATTTTCAGGATATTAATTCAAGTATGATGTGCCTAGGTGGAGGAGCAAAAGTCCCTGCCTAAGAGTAGATCTAGCATAGTTAAGCGGAGTTGATCGCACGCCTAGAGATAGGGTGACGAGATTTTGCCGAATTAGGGTGAAACCTAATATGGGAGTCCATAGATCGAGTTAATGCAATTCTAAGGATTTTAATTAGAAAGAGATTTCAATCAATCAACCTAGGGTTAGACGATAGTCACCTCGAGAGAGGGATTAATATATGTTAGGGAATCATACGGATCAAGTCAAGTGAATAAATCGTCTGGTTTAGAGTTAGATAACAAGTGAAGTCTATGTGGATTCTTCTTTGGGTGTCGTCTTAATCAATCGGTTTTTCCTAAATTTATTTTCCAATTCATTCTCTTTGTCTTTGCATCTTTAGTTTAGTTGTTAGTTAATTTTAGATTAGATAAACAAATTCCCTTAATTTTTAGGCTAGATAATAAAAAGAGTGTTAGTATTAGTACTTTTGGTTCCTTTGGGTTCGATAATCCGGTCTTGCCAAAACTATACTACTGTTCGATAGGTGCGCTTGCCTCAAATCGTTGTCATAGTTAGTTTCCAGGTTCGATCATTCTCTATATAAATTTTAAGACTCTGACACGCGATCAAGTTTTTGGCGTCGTTGCCGGGGAACTGAAATATTAAGAACGCTCAATTTTTATTACTTTAGCCATTTTTTTATTGTAATTTATTTTTATTTTTATTTGTTTTTACTTTGCTAATTTTTCCTTTATTTACTTTTGGCAAATAATTTTAGTCTATAGAGAAGATGGCACTGAATAATTATCAGTGGCAAGTCATGAGGACAATTCCTACTAAAGCAGCCAATGTCTTCAACCTCGACGCAGTCACCATGCTATCAAATCAGGTAGAGATGTTACATAAAAAATTTGATGGTTTATACGGTTCTTCGCAGGTACACCTAGAAATGCAATATGAGTTGAATCTAGGAGGCGTGGCGAATCCTGAGTACCCACCCAACGGATATGGCATAGAAAACGAGCAAGCTCACTATACGGGTAACTATTCTGGACCTCAAAATAATATTTTTAGTGACAATTATAATGCAGGTTAGAGGTACCATCCAAATTTCTCGTGGAATGATCAAAATAGCCAAAGACCAGAACTTCCTCCAGATTTTCAACAATCACCTCACCAACAGGAAGAGGAGTCGAACGTTGAGGAGATGCTGACAAAATTTATAGCAGTGACAGAAACTTGTTTCCAAAACACCGAAATAGCACTCAAAAATCAAGAAGCATCGATTCAAAGGATCGAGAATCAGTTAGGGCAACTGGCTAAGGAGATCTCTAAAAGACCACAGGGAAGCCTACCAAGCAACACCGAAACTAACCCAAAAGAGCAAATACAAGCCATAACAGCTCATGACAGTGAAAGGTTAGTGGAATCTGACCCGAGGTAAGAGCCTATGGTAATTGAAGGTAAGGTTGATGTAAGCCAGGATTTACCAAACCCGGTAATTACAGAGTATCAAGCTCGTGTGCCATACCCCAATGTGATAAAGAAAGACCACACAGAGGAACAATTCAGTAAGTCTCCTAAACTTCCAAAGAAATTTCATATTAACTTGCCGTTTCTTGAAGCTCTTTCGCAGGTGACAGATCCTAGACCTCGTGTCGATAAAGAAGAATTTCAGGAGGAACGAAGGCTTTGGATTGTTGAATTAAACAAGTGGAAGACACACCTCAAAGAGAAACTAAAAACGCATGAAGTAAAAATGAGGAAAATCCACGACGAACTTAATGATGGGACAAACCAGCTTAAGATAGGAGATCAGGTACTCAAAATCTCCCCAGATGGAACAGTCGAGGTAACTAGTCCTAAAATCCGTACCTTTAAGGTAAACACTACTCGACTTAAACTTTATATTCATAACCAAATTGATCGCATGAGAAAAGATTTCCACCTCCTCAAACCACCATGATTGTGCGAATAACAGATAAGTCTAGCTCGATACTTTAAACGAGCGCTTCTCGGGAGGCAACCCGAGCACTAACTCTACTAATTAGTTTCGTTTTATTTGTTTTCGTATTTAGGCGTAGGTTTCCATACCCACACAGCCTTGCACACGGCCGTGGCCATGTGGGCACCATAGAAAGGAACACGGGAGTGGGATGCATCTCTATTTAAAACCCCCTTCTTCCTTTCCCCTTTTCAGTTGTCTTTCTTCTTTTATTTTCCATTATTCACTTTTATTTTTATTTTTATTTTTATTTTTATTTTTATTTTCTTTCTTTTTTTCTTCTTATTCTTCATGCCATTTAGATTTAGCTTAGGATACAATAAAATCAGGACGGCCGCTTCGAGGATTCAATCTCAAATGGTTCGACGCGCTTCCCCACGTTCACCTCCAATCCTATCCGGATTCATTTCATTGACTTCATCCAAAATTCAGGAAGTTTCACTTTTCTCCTTATCTTTTGATTATTATATTGCTATTATCTATCTTTGTACATTGATGGCAATGTACATCTTAAGTGTGGGGATTAACTATAGTATTATTTGAAAATCCCTGAATTATACCTTGTCTTTAAGTAATTTTCTCATGTTATGATTAGAACGAAATTTCTTTCGATTTATGATTTTATTGATATGTTTTAGATTAATTCATTGATAATTATGCATTGATGATTAAATTCGAAGAATATTAAAGAATTAAGCATGATAAGTCTATTTTTTCAGAATTAATTTTTTTTTTAGGTTGTCTACCTGAATCTGAATGTTACCTTGAAGTTTGAAATTTACGAGGTTGACATCAAAAACCCATAATTTTTGTGAGATTTTGAGCCTTACAGAGCATACATTCTTTCGTGCTCACTTTTTATTATGAATGTGTCAACATTGATCTGTTATTTTAGAACCTGCTTCAATTGTACATGTCAAGACCACACCTTTGATTTGATATATAGAGATGATAAAGGCACTTAGGATTTAACCTACTTACTCCACCAAAAAGCCTACCTTCACAATTAACCCCTAGTGAACCCCGTTGATCCTAACAAGCCTTTTTATTTGACCCACCCACTATTATTTCCCCAAAACCCTTTGTATTTGTTATCACCGTTCCTTTTTTATTACCCTTATATCGAGATCTGATTTGATTAGTTACCTAATTATTTTTCAGTAGTAAATTCATCCTTTATTTGACTTGTTATTAAAAAAAATCAAATCAAAGTATATTCACTATTAGTTTTGTGATTAGGTGAGCTTATACGTTAAATTCCAATTATTGAAGAAGAAGCTCATACCATAATATTATTAGTAGTAAAAGCTTATTGTTAGTTCGTGTTTCTAGTTAGGTAATTTGTCAAGTTAGTCTCGATTCTAACATTCTAATTCAGCCTTTATCCACACCTTTAACCCAAGCCCCGTTACAACCCTGTTAAAGACCTTTTGATTTGTGTATCATCTCATATTATAGTGGTGGAGATTTGATTTTCATGCAAGGCTATGGGATTATCTCTTCATGTTTGACTTTTGAGTGCTTAATTCTGAACCTTAATCACTTCGAGTGGTTTGAGTGAATCTTTAGTGAGGATGTCAACTCTTGTTGATTTCGAATCAGAGGTAATCATTTAGGTAAGGGGAAACACCTAATGTTTTCAGGGCTATAAATGTATGACTTTGATTGTTTGAATATTTAGGACCCTTTGAGTTGAATTATCCATGTATGAATTACCTTTGAATTATGAAGAAACATTATTGATGAATATTATGAATCGAGGAAATTCATTTTAATTGTGAGTTGAGAATTTTGCTTGAGGACAAGCAAAAGCTTAAGTGTGGGGGTATTTGATAAACCGTAAAAGTAACATATTTTAAGCCCACATTTAACATGTTTTTGGATGATTCAAACCTTGAATTGAGTAATTTGGTGCTCTTAATCCGTTTTTTTCATGTTTTATACCAAGGAGAGCACCAGAGGATGAAAAGAATAGAAAACGGGCCCAAAACAGAGTAAATGGGCCATATCATGAAATCCACAAAGCCTGGGCCCAAGACCACACGCCCGTGCCCCACTCAACAGTCTCGAACACGGCCTGGCACGATTCACACGGGCGTGTGCCATGGGCGTGTCCCTGCCACGGCCAAGAGGAGTTTTACTCAGAATAGAATACTTGGAGGCAAATAAACACATTCCAAAGCCTATTTAAACACCCTAGTAGAAATTCTACTTGGATTAGGATACTTAGGGGCCAAGTAAGACATCTCAAAGCTTATATAAACACTCTAGGGGGCAACTTAAGCGGGGAGTTCGGCAGAAGCCTTCTGCCAGGGCTTTTGTCAGGGGAACCCAAGGCTTTAGTCAAGGGGCATCCAGCTAGGCCAAAGAGGGCAGATTTGTGGAGATTTACTAGAAGATAGCTAGTTGATTCATCTCAAGAAGCCAGAATTATACTCAAGACGGAGGATCTCTCCTTCAATTCCTTCAGGGAGTTTTAGGGATTTCTTATGTTTTGTTTTATCTTTCCTTTTGAGATGTATTCTTTTATTATTATTATGAACTAAACCCTCAGATACCTTAGGGGATGAAACCTAAGATGAATCTTGTTATCGTTTGCTGAACTATATGATAAATATTTGACTTATTCTTAATTATGTGTTCTTAATTCTTGTGTTGATATTTTCGGGATATTAATTCAAGTATGATATGCTTAGGTGGAGGAGCAAAAGTCCCTGCCTAAGAGTAGATCTAGCATAGTTAAACGGAGTTGATCGCATGCTTAGAGATAGGGTGACGAGATTTTTCCAGATTAGGGTGAAACCTAATATGGGAGTCCATAGATCGAGTTAATGCAATTCTAGAGGTTTTAATTAGAAAGAGATTTCAATTAATCAACCTAGGGTTAGACATTAGTCGCCTCGAGAGAGGGATTAATATACGTTAGGGAATCTTACAGATCAAGTCAAGTGAATAAATCGTCTGGTTTAGAGTTAGATAACAAGTGAAGTCTAGGTGGATTCTTCCTTGGGTGTCATCTTAATCAATCGGTTTTTCCTAAAGTTATTTTCTAATTCATTCTCTTTGTCTTTGCATCTTTAGTTTAGTTGTTAGTTAATTTTAGATTAGATAAACAAATTCCCTTAATTTTTAGGCTAGATAAAAAAAAAAGAGTTAGTATTAGTACTTTTTGTTCCTTTGGGTTCGATAATCCAGTCTTGCCTAAACTATACTACTGTTCGATAGGTGCGCTTGCCTTAAATCGTTGTCATAGTTAATTTCCAGATTCGATCATTCTCTATATAAATTTTAAGACTCTAACACGCGATCAATAATCGAAGCAATTTCTAGAATAATGGATCAATATTGACTCACTCAAAGTAATAATAAAAGTGAGCACGAAAGAATGTATGTTTTAAAGGCTCAAAATCTCACAGAAATTATGGTTTTTGATATCAACCCTGCGAATTTCAAATTTCAAGATAATACCTAAACTTGGGAAAACAACCTAACAAATTTTTAATTTTCAAAAATTAACTTGTCAAGCTTGATTCTCTAAAGCCTTCAAGTTTAAACAATCAATGCACAACTGCCTATGTTTTAATTCAAGACATATCAATAAAAATCATAAATCAATCAAAATTTGTTCAACAAAATTCAGGGATTTAAGAATAATGCAAAAAGTTAGGGTTTAAAATTTACCCCTACACTTAAGATGTACATTGCCCTCAATGTAAAAAGATAGATATTCTAGAGATTAATAGAATTATTTTAAAAAGAAAGGGAGAGGTGAAACTTCCTGAAGTTTGGATGGATTCCTTGAGTTGGAAGTGTAGAAACTTGATTTGGAGGTGAAAGATAAGTTGGAGGAGGCGTCTCTGGTGGTGGTATGGTGGTCGCCAACGATCACTACGCTAGATGAAGAAATTGGGTAAATCATGAAGAAATAGCCAGGAAATAATAAGAATAATTCAAAATATAGTAATTATGTAATTAAAGATGTAACATCCTGAATTTTTGGGCCTATACGTTTAATGGGTGAATATGTATAATGAGTTAATTTGAGCATTAGGGGTCCAAATTGGGCTCAGGATTGGGCTGAAGCCTTAGTTAAATATTTGTTTGGGCACTATAAGGTTTAAAAGGTGGTATCTGAGTTTAAAATATCAAAATAGGCTTGTGGCCCAGTGGTCAGTGGCGCCACTTAGGGAGCAAGGAGGTGACGCCACACAAGGGAGTAAGGGGCCCAAATTTAAGTTTCATGGAGCCCAATTCTTCTAATTTAAGTTAGCTAATTTTCGGCATTAGGGTTAGGTGGAGTGGACGGCAACAAGGCTCAAAAATAGGAGGATTTATGTGAATGGGATAATGTAGATATTATAGTTGATAATATGGAAGATAAAGGAGAAAAGATAGGAATTATCTACAAGGCTAAGTGGTGGCCAAATTTCAAACTCTAAGGGGGAGGAGAAATCGGTTTCTGATATGGCTAAGGGGTGCCGAAATTTCCCTTGCTAATTAACTGGTTTTAGTTGTCAAAAGAGGGCAATTCCGGCTTTTGGTTAGTAGGAGTGCCGAAACTTTAAACAATCAAGTGAGGGTTCTCTTCTTTATTTTTCGGCATTTAGGGTTTCCATCTTTTCTTTCTCTTCTTCTCTGAGTAAAAGCCGAAATTCCTAACCCTATTCCCTCATCTTCACTTTGATTCAAAAGCCAAAACTCCATTGTTCTTTTCTCTTCTTTCTTCTAAAAGCCGAAACCTCATAATCTTTTTTCTACATTCTTTTCTTTTGATCTTTGTTAAAGCCGAACCTACCTTTGGTCTGCCGAAATTCTCTTTTCTTCTTCCTGCCAATTTCTTCATTAAAAGCTGAATCTACATAGACTCCTTCCTATCATCTTCTTTTCTGATCTTCTCAAAAAGCCGGAATCTCTGAGGGGTAGTCGAATTCTTTGTGTTAAGGTGAGTGCCGATTTTCCTATCTCTTCACTTTCTCTTTCGGTTTTTGGAAGACAAAGCTGAAAAGCTAATGGTTTAATGGTTCTATGTATTCTCTTGTTGGGCGACATTCGGGAATTGACGTAGATCTCTTAGATCTAAAAGTCGGAAACACTAGTCCCTGAATCTCATATCACTTTTTGGGATTTCAAGGTAAAGATTTCAATTCTCCTTAAGATGATCAATAGTTTTCTTTTCGTTAGTGGTGCCTTAACCTAATGTTTCGTTACCGGCTTCTGAATAACACCTTAGGCAAATAGCGGTGGTGTTGGCTACGGATAGTGTCGACTTAGAGGGTCTCGTTCTAACGGTAATCAGGTGTGTAGATCTCTAACACACTATTAAATCTGTATGTGTATATATGTGTTGTGGGCTGAGAGCCAGAAAATAGGCTGTGTGAACAGTCGTATTACCCAGAAAGGAAAAAGAAAAATGAAAGGGGGAAGAAAAGAGAGGAAGAAATGTGATGGTTAGGGTTTGGGAGAGGAAGAACTAGGGAAGAAAGTAAGAAGAAAGGGGGTTTTAAATAGGGAATAGGGATCTGGTGGCTTCCCACACCTGTGTACCATGGGCGTGTTGGGTCATACGGCCATATCGCACGGCCGTGTTGTGTTTCATTCCTTTCTCCCACGCCTGTGTGCAGGTCACCACGCCCATGTTGATAAATCAGTGTCGACCACGGTAGTGGTGTTTGGTCGGAGCCCGTGGCTTGGGGAAAATTTCATCCTATTTCTGCACGAACTCTACCACGCCAGTGCGTAAATCCGTGGTGTCCACACGGCCACGGCCACGCCCATGTGCAAGGTCGTGTGGTATGGAAATCTATGTGGTTAGTTTGTAGTTAGATGCTAAAAATAAAAAATATGAAAATTAATGGGGTTAGTGCTCGGGTTGCCTCCCGAGAAGCGCTCGTTTAAAGTCTTAAGCTAGACTTACCTCTTATTCACACATTCATGGTGGTTTGAGGAGATAAAACTCCTCACCCCTGCTATCAGTTTTATGACCATTATATAGTTCGAGTCGAGTAGTGTTTACCTTGAAAGTGCCAAATTTAGGATTAGTTACCTCGACTGTTCCATATGGGAAGATATTCAGTACCTCAAAAGGGATTTCTTCGTTCGTATCAAGGTCTGAAGTGGTGATCCGAGGGTCTATTTTGTCCAACAATACTTGATCTCTGATCTTAAATTGGTTTGGTTCATCCTTAAGTTTGACATGGTTTTACTTTGGTTCTGCTTCGTGTGTTCCTAATTTCTCTTTGAAATACGTCTTCCACTCGTCTAGTTCATCGATCTGAAGCCTTCATTCCACATGAGTTATTTCTTTGATGGCATGAAGTCTAGGTTCTGGCTCAGTTGTGTAGTTTCGTAATGCTTCTTGAAAAGAAGGTTTAACTTAATGGTCATTAATAGAATTTATGTTCTCACCTTGATTCCTCGATGTCCTAGCCAAATCAAGAGCCTGAAGAGTGATTGTCTCGTCACCTACACGAAGTATGAGTCCACCTGTACCAACATCAATTTTATTCTTGGCAGATGCTAAAAAATGTCTTCCTAAAATTAAAGGAATATTATTGTCCTCATCCATGTCTAAAACAACAAAGTCTACTGGGAATATGAATTTATCAATTTTTACTAGTACATCTTTAATTATACCTCTAGGAATTCTAATAGTTTTATCAGCTAATTGAATACTCATCCTAGTTTGTTTGGGTTTCCCTAGACTTAGCTGTTTAAACATTTTATAAGGCATAACATTGATGCTTGCCCCTAAATCAGCTAAAGCATTATCAACAGATAAACTACCAATTAAACATGGAATTGTAAAACTCCCTGGATCTTTTAATTTTCATGGTAGTTTATTTTGCAGAATCTGAGCACACTGCGTTTAGTTCCACATCGACTCTTCGTCTAACTTTCGTTTGTTAGTCAAAAGTTCTTTTAAAAATTTCCTTGAATTTGGCATCTGCAAAAGAGTTTCAAGAAACGGTAAGTTAATATGTAATTTCTTTAGGAGTTTAAGGAATTTACCGAATTGTTCATCTGTGTTGTCTTTCTTCATCGCATTGGGGTGTGGCACACGAGGTTTGTACTCCTTAATTAACGCTTTTGGCTTATCATGACTTACTTCAACCTTACATTCCTCTACCACATTCTCTTGGCTTACTTTGGGTTCATCTAACCCTTTACTATCGTGAGCTATTATGGCTTGAAGCTGCTCCTATGGGTTAGTTCCAATGTTGCTTGGCAAGCTGCCTCGTGGTCGTTCTGATATGATCTTGGTAAGTTGCCCTAATTGGTTCTTGATCCCTTAAATTGATGCTTCTTGATTTTTGAATGTTGTTTCGGTGTTTTGGAAATGAGTTTCTGACACCGCAATAAATTTTGTCAACATCTCTTCAAGGTTCGGCTTCTTCTCTTGTGGGTATGTTGCTGTTAAAAACTTGGGAGGGGTTGTTGTCTTTGATTTCCTTGACCACCCCATGAAAAGTTGGGATGGTTCTTCCAACCTGGATTGTAAGTGTTACTATAAGGGTTATTTTGAGGTCTAGAATTATTACCCATATAGTGAACTTGCTCGTTTTCAGTGCTCAAGTTGTAAGGTGGATATTCTATGTTGCTCATCCCTCCTCCATTCGTATCGTACTGCATAACTGGATGTACCTGCGAACAACCACATAAACCATCAATTTTTTTATTTAACATCTCTACCTGATCTGATAGCATGGTTACTACGTCGAGGTTGAAAACACTGGCGGCTTTTCTTGGCCTCGTCCTCGTGACTTGCCATTAATAGCTATTCAATGACATTTCTTCAATGAATTAGTAGGCAGCCTCAGGTGTTTTGTTATTCAGGGTTCCGCCGACGGCTAAATCAATCAACTGCCTGGTTGATGGGTTCACACCGTTGTAAAAGGTTTGAACTTGTAGCCACAAGGGTAACCCATGGTGTGGGCACCTTCTCAATAGATCCTTGTATCTCTCCCATGCATTGTAAAGTGTCTCTAAATCCATCTGCACAAAAGAAGAGATATCATTCCTTAACTTAGCCGTTTTAGCCGGTGGAAAATATTTTAACAAAAATTTTTCAGTCCTTTGTTCCCATGTAGTGATTGATCCTCGTGGTAATGAGTTCAACCACTATTTAGCTTTGTTCCTCAACGAAAAGGGAAACAACCGAAGACGAATGGCATCATCAGAAACGCCATTTATTTTGAAAGTATCACAAAATTCTAGGAAATTCACCAAGTGATTATTTGGATCTTCATCCTGCAAACCATCAAATTGAACAAATTGCTGTATCATCTGAATTGTGTTAGGTTTCAGTTCAAAAATATTTGCAGCAATAGCAGGTCTAACAATACTTGACTCAGTTCCTGTTAAATTAGGTTTAGCATAATCATACATAGTACGAGGAGCAGGATTTTGATTCACCGGGTTTGCGGCAACCACAGGAGGTAGCAAATTGTTATCAGTCATCTCTTCAGTAGTATTGGTATCGTCCTCCTACTGTTCTTCTATGCATTGTAAGCTTCGCCTTATTTCTCTTCTATTTCTACAAACGGTGCCTTCTATATCGCTGTAAAAAATCAAGGGTCCTAACGGGTTCCTTCTAGTCATAAACTAGAAAAACCTATCAGAAGCAAAGAAAAGGAAAGCAAAATTAGAAACGTAAAAAATTAAAAATAAAATTACAAATAAATAAAAAATAATGGCTAAAATAATAAAAATCAAGTGTTCCTAATATCTTAGTCCCTGGCAACAGCGCCAAAAACTTGATCGTGTCTAAACTAACTATGACAACGAATAAGGCAAGCGCACCTATCGTTTGGTAGTATAGCTATGGCAAGACTAGAAATATCATATCCTCAAGGACCAAAAGTACTAGTAATTACTATGTTTCTATTATTTAGCCCAAGAATTAAGGGAATTGTTGTTTAATCTAAAACTAACTAATTACTAAGCTAAATATGCTAAGACACAGAGAATGAATTGGGGAAATACATTTGGGAAAATCAATTGATTAAGATAATACCTGAGGAAGAATCCACCTAGACTTCACTTGTTATTTAACTCTGAACCAGATGATTTATTCACTTGACTTGATTCGTAGGATTCCCTAATTTATATCAATACCTCTCTCGAGGCTACTAACGTCTAACCCTAGGTTGATTAATTGAAATCTCTTTCAAATTAAAACCCCTAGAGTTGTATTAACTCGATCTATGGACTCCCATATTAGGTGTGACCCTAATCCGGTAGATTTTCGTCGTCCTATCTCTAGGAGTGTGATCAACTCCGCTTAACTATGTTAGATCTACTTTTAAACAGGGACTTTTGTTCCACTGCCTAAGCACATCAATACTTGAATCAATATCGTGAAATACCAAAGCAAGAATTAAGAACACATAATTAAGAACAAATCAAGTATTTATCATATAGTTCAGAAAACAATAACAAGATCTGTCTTAGGTTTCATCCCCCTTAGGTATTTGAGGGTTTAGTTCATGTTTATAAAAGAAAACATCTCAGAAGAAAAATAACAAAACATAAAGAAAACCCTAAAACCCCCTAAAGGAAATTGAAGGGAGAATCTTCAGTCTTGAGAGTGATTCCAGCTTCTGGGATGGATCAACTGGCTTTCTTCAAGTAATTCCATAATTTCAGCTCTCTCTCTGGCTTTGCTCTTGTCTAAAGCCCTGACAGAGGCCTTCTGTTGAACTCCCCCTTAGGTTGCCCTCTAGGGTGTTTATATAAGCTTTCGGGATGCCTTACTTGGCCCACAAGTATCCTAATCCGAATAGAATTAAAACGGTTCATGGCAGAGGCACGCCCGTGTGAATCGAGCCCTAGGCCGTGTTCGAGTCTGCTAAAGTGGCACGACCGTGTGGAGAACTCCAGGCCGTGTGGATTTCTTACTTTGGCTCATTTTCTCCGTTTTTGGCCCGTTTCTCGTTCTTTTCATCCTCCTATGCTCTCCTACGTATAAAACATGAATCTAAAGGATTAGGAGCATCGAATTCATCAAATCAAGGGATAAATCATCCAAAAGTATGCCAAATGTGGGATTAAAAAATGTATATAGTACGGTTTATCACTCAACATATCCTCAAGTACCTAAATGATTCGTTCAGACTAACCATCTTTTTCCAGATGAAAAGTCGTACTAAAGTGTAGTTTCGTATCTAAAGCATCTTGTAATTTCTTCCAAAATCGCGATGTGAAGCTCGGGTCTTGATCTGAAATAATAGAAATAGGCACACCATGTAATCTTACAATCTGAGAAACATATAATTCAGCCAATTTATCAAGTGAATAATCTGTGCGAATTAGAACAAAATGAGCAGATTTAGTCAGTCTATCCATAATAACCCAGATTGTATCTTTCTTGCTCGGTGCCAACGGTAAACCAGATACAAAATCCATTGTGACTCTGTCCCATTTTCACTCGGATATCATAATTGGCTGAAGTAACCCAGAAGGCACCTGATGTTCAGCTTTTACTTGTTGACAGACTAAGCATTTCGAAACAAAGTCAGATATGACTCATTTCATACCAGGCCACCAATAGAACTGTTTCAGATCATTATACATTTTCGTGCTACCAGGATGAACAGATAACTGACTACTGTGAGCTTCGTTCAAAATCATCTGAATTAACACTGAGTTTCTCGGAACACATATTCAGTTTCTGAACCTCAACCAACAATTTTCAACAACTTGGAATTTAGATTCAACATTCGTTTCACACTGAACTCGCTTTGCTATCAGATCATTATCAACTTTCTGAACATCACAAATTTGTTGAACAAATAACGGTCTTGCTTTTAATTTGGCTATTATCGAACCATCATCAAATATAACCATTGTGCATTCATTGCACGCAAAGCAAATAATGATTTCCGACTTAAAGCATCAGCAACAACATTAGCCTTTCCCGGATGATAGTCAATCACTAGCTCGTAGTCTTTTAACAACTCTAACCATCAGCGTTGTCTTAAATTCAAATCTTTCTGAGTCATCAAATACTTCAGACTTTTATGATCAGAATAAACATGACATTTCTCACCGAACAGATAATGACGCCAAATCTTCAATGTGAACACAACAGCTGCTAATTCCAAATCATGTGTCGGATAGTTCTTTTCGTGCGGCTTCAGCTATCTTGAGGCATAAGCTATGACTTTGCCTTCTTGCATCAAAACACAACCCAGACCACTCAAAGATGCATCACTGTAAATGAAAAATTCTTTACTCGATTCTAGCTAAAATAACACTAGAGCTTCGGTTAAAAGAGCTTTCAACTGATCGAAACTTTTCTGACACTTTTCTGACCACTCAAACTTAACATCTTTCTGTAACAGCTTCGTCATCAATGTCGCGATCACAGAGAAACCTTTCACGAACCGTCTGTAATAACCAGTAAGTCCCAAAAAGCTTCGAACTTCAGAGACATTTCTCAGAGGTTTCCAATCAAGTATAGCTGAAATTTTACTCGGATCAACCCGAATACCCAATGCTGATACAATATGGCCCAGAAAACTGACTTCGCGTAACCAGAACTCACATTTACTAAACTTTGCATACAACTTTTTATCTCGCAAAGTCTGTAACAAAAGTCACAGATGTTCGGTATGCTCAGTTTCATCACGGGAGTAGATTAGAATATCATCTATGAATACTACCGCAAACCGATCCAGATACTGTCTGAAAATCTGATTCATCAAATCCATGAAAACAATAGGTGCATTAGTGAGTCCGAAAGGCATAACTAGAAACTCATAATGCCCGTACCTCATTCTGAAAGCAGTTTTCGAAATATCTGAATCTTTTACTCGCAATTGGTAGTATCTCAATCTCATATCTATCTTTGAAAACACAGTGGCTCCTTTTAGTTGATCAAATAAATCATCGATTCTGGGCAACAGATATTTGTTCTTTATAGTCACTTTGTTCAATAGACGATAATCTATGCACATTCTCATCGTGCCATCTTTCTTTTTCACAAACAAAACGGGAGCAGCCCAAGGTAAGAAACTCAGTCTTGCAAATCCTTTGTCAGTCAACTCTTGTAATTGTGATTTTAACTCTTTCTGCTCTGTTGGTGCCATTCTATACGGAGCTATCGAAATAGGAGTCGTACCAGGCAATAGATTAATACCAAATTCAACTTCACATATCGAATGTAATCCCGGTAATTCTTCAGGAAATACATCAGGGAACTCACAAACAACTGGCACAGATTCAACTTTCTTTTCAGATACTTTTGAGTCAATTACATAAGCAAAATAAGTTTCCTAACCCTTTTTCACATAACTAGAAAATCTCTTTCTCACATCTTTGACATCAGATTTAGCTTTTCTTTTGTCTTTCCTGAGTGCCCCAGCTTTGAACGCTTGATCAACAAGTACTACGAACTCTTTTATTTCCAGAATCCCAACTAACAAACAGATATCTTCATTAAGGCCATATTTAAATCTTTTACATTGATCGTTGTTTTGTCGAGTTTTGAAATTTTTAAAGAGAATGATCGAACCTGGAAACTAACTCTGACAACGATTAAAGGCAAGTGTACCTATAGAACAGTAGTATAGCTTAGGCAAGACCGGATTGTCGAGCCCAAAGGAACTAAAAGTAAAAATACTGACTTTCTTTTTACTATCTAGCCTAAAATAAGTGAAGTTGTTTTAATCTAATCTAAATTAACTACTACTAAGCTAAAGATGCAAAGACAAAAAGAATGAATTGGGAAATAACTTGAGGAAAAACTCAGTTTATCAAGACGATACCCTCAGGAAGAATCCACCTAAACTCCACTTGTTATCTAACACTGAACCAAACGATTTATTCACTTGACTTCATCCGTAGGATTCCCTAAATTATATTAAACCCTCTCTCGAAGCGAATAATATATAACCCTAGGTTGATTAATTGAAATCTCTTTCTAATTAAAACCCCTAGAATCGCATTAACTCGATCTATGGATTCTCATATTAGGTTTCACCCTAATCTGGCAAAATCTCGTCACCCTATCTTTAGGCGCAGGAACAACTCCGTTTTAACTATGCTAGATTTATTCTTAACCAGGGACTTTTGCTCCTCCACCTAAGAACATCTGACTTGGATCAATATCCTGAAAATATTAACACAAGAGTTAAGCACACATAATTAAGAACAAATCAAGTATTTATCATTTAGTTCAGAAAACAATAGCAAGATTCATCTAGGTTTCATCCCCTTCAGGTATCTGAAGGGTTTAGTTCATAACGAATAAAGAAAACATCTCAAGAGAAAAGATAAAACAAAATATAAGAAATTCCTAAAACTCCCTAAGGAATTGAAGGAGAGATCTGCCGTCTTGAGTAGAATTCCGGCTTCTTGAGATGGATCAACTGGCTATCTTCGAGTAATTCCCACAAATCTGACCTTTTCAGCTTGGCTCCTTAGCCTAGCTCACCGCCTCCTTTCAGGATACACCTAAGGGGTTTATATAGGCTCTTGGAATGTGTTTCTTTGTCCTTAAGTATCCTTTTCCGAATAAAATTGCTCTTTGCCACGACAGGGACACGGCCATGTCACACGCCCGTGTGACTAATCTTTAAGCCGTGTTCGGATTTCTATAATGAGGCACGACTGTGTAAATCAGGGGTCAGGCCGTGTTCTAGATTATCAAAGAGGCACGGCCGTGTGGGATTAAGTCCAGGCCGTGTCGATTTCCTCCTTGGCCCAATTAGGTAAAACGAACTTTCCATAATTCATAATTCCTATCAACATTGTCTTATCATAATTCATGGATAATTTATACATGGATAATTCAATTCAAAGAGTCCTAAAGATTCAAACAAGATAAGTCATACATTTGTATTTCGAAAATATAGGTGTCTCCCCTTATCCGAATAATTACCTTTAATTCAAAATTGACAAGAGTTGACATCCTTATTCAAGATTCACTCAAATCACTCAAAGTGTTTAAGGTTCAGGAAAAGAGCACTCATAAGTCGAACCTAAAAAGTTAATCCCATAGGCTTGCCTGAAAATCAAATCTCCACCACTGTAAAATGAGATGATAAACAGATCAAAAGGTCTTTGTCAGGGTTGTAACGGGGCTAGGGTTAAAGGTGTGGATAAAAGCTGAAATTAGAAGGTTAGAATCGAGATTGAATTGACAAGTACTTACCTAGAAATACTGAGATAATATTTACATCAACTACTAACACAAGCTTTTCTTTCGAAAAATAGGCTTTAACTGTATAAGCTCACTTTTCATAACACTAATACTGAATATATTTCAAAATTTATTATTATTATTATTTTAAGAACAAATCAATAATAATAAAATATGAATTCAACTACTGAACTAATTTAATTAGGTAACTTAATCAAATCAAATCTCGATATATGGGTAGTTAAAAGGAATGGTGATAACAAATACAAAGGGGTTTTGGGTTAATATTAGCTGGTAAGTCAATAAAAAGGGTTGTTAGGATCAACGAGGTTCACTAAGGGTTAATTAATGGAGGTAGGCTATTTAGTGGAGTGAGTGGGTTAAATCCTAGGTGCCTTTATCATCTCTGTATATCAAATCATAGATGTAGTCTCAACATGTATAATCGAGGCAAGTTCTAGAATAACAGTTCAAAGTTGGCACACTCATAATCAATAAAGTGAGCATGAAAAAGAATATATGCTCTATAAGGCTCAAAATCTCACAAAAATTATGTGTGTTTTGATATCAATCTCGTAAATTTCAAATTTCAAACAATATTCAAATTTAGGTTAACAACCTAGCAAAAATTTTTAAATCTGAAAAATATACTTATTATGCTTGATTCTCTAGTATCTTAAAATTCAATCATCAATGCACAATTAACCATGAATTATTCAAAAATATGTCAGTAAAAATCATAAATCATCAGAAATTTCATCCTAATTAGTAATATGAGGAGATTACTCAAGAACAAGGTATAATTCAGGAATTTGAGAATAATGCAAAAAGTTAGGCACTTTTATCCCCCCACACTTAAGATGTACATTGCCCTCAATGTACAAAGATAGATAATAACAATTAGTATATAATCAAAAGAGAGGGAGAGAGTGCTACTTCCTGAATTATGGATGATTTCCTTGGAGGATGTGGAAAATACGTGGGAGGTGGCGTCTTTTTGGTGGGGCAGTTGCTAATGAGCTTGCGCTAGATGAAGAAATTGGAGAGCTCGTGAAGGATTAGCCAGGGGTTATTAGACACAATTAAAATAAACTAATTATATAATTAAAGAAAAGCAAGCTAAAGGGAAGGAAAATAAAAAGTAAAATAAAATAGATCGGAAAGATGGATGGACTAAGAAGTCCTTATTGATAATGGTTCACGAGGTGGGTGTGACCTCTAAGGCTGCGGAGGTGCTGGCGGTGGCGGAAGTGGCGTGATTCCCAAACAGCTTTTGGAACTCCTCGGGCTGCGGTGGTAGTGGTCGTGGTTCCCAAGATGTGATTCCCAAGCAGCCTGACGAACCTGACACTAAGAAACTAGATTAAAATAAACTAAACTAAGGATAATAGTGTCAAAGGGAAGGACATTGAAGCAAAAGAGAAAAGAAAAATGGAAACTAAATGGTCTCAAAGACCCTTGGCTTGGTGTTTGGATGAAGCGGTCGACATGAACTTATGTGTAGGGGTCCCCTTGAGGAGATTATGCATGGCTTCTTCCGCTTCTTCGACATGGTTTTGGTGTAGCTAAAGAGTTTATTGGGAATTGTTATGGAGGGGAAATCTGAGGAGAGGGAGGAATAGAAGAGGTAGAGAGTAGAGGAGAAGAATGGGGAAGGGAGGTTGGGTTTAAATAGAGGCTCAATTCTGACATTCTCCCACGCCCGTGGACCGAGGACGTGTCGATTAGCACGGCCACCTCGCATGGCCGTGGTGATGCTTAATTCGATTCTCCCACGTTCGTCATCCATGGGCGTGTTGATTCACACGGCCTCTTCGCACGGCTGTGTGTCTCGACGTGTTATTTCTCCATGCCTGTTTTTCAACTAGCCGCGCCCGTTTGTGCTAAGTCAGTATGTTGGCACGGTTGGGCAGCACGAGCGTGTCTAGCTTGTGTTTGGCAAGTCAGTGTCGTCCACGGCCACGTGACATGGCCGTGGCACTTTGTCGGTGCCCGTGGGGGAGTGGTCGGGTCCGTGACGTTGAAAATTAGTTGAGATTTGATTCGTACTGCCTCTGCTATGTCAGTATGGGGATTCTGGTGGTCCACACGGCCACGGCCGTGTGCAAGGCTGTGTGGCTTGGAAATCTGCACTTTTGTGTTAGTTTAAAACTAGGTATTCAGAAAGGAAAATAAATTGAAAGCAAAATGTAAAAATGAATTATGTTAGTGCTCGAGTTGCCTTCCGAGAAGCGCTCGTTTATAGTCTTAAGCTAGACTTTCCTCATATTTGAATCAGTGAGGTTTAAAGGTTTGAATATCTTCCATCATGCTTATAGTTCTATTTTCTTGATAAAGTTTGAGTCGAAAAGCGTTTACTTTAAAAGTGTCAAATGTCAGATTATTTACCTCGACTATTCCGTGAGAAAAGATATTGCGTACCTTAAGAGGAATTTCTTCAATTGCTTTTAGATCTGTTGTGGTGATATGAGGATCTGCTTTGTCTAACAATACCTGGTCCCCTATTTTGAAATGGTTTGATGTTCCTATGAGCTCTTCTGGGGGCTCCTTAGGTTTTACTTCGTTTGGTTCCTGTTCCTCTTTGATTTGTGTTTCCTACTCTTTTAGTTTGTCAACCCTAAGGCTTTGTTCCTTACGTAATTCTTCTTTGTTGGCTTGGGGTCTATGATTTGGCTTGGGGTCTATGATTTGGTGTTTCCTGCGATGAAGGTTGCACAAGTTGATTATCAATTGTTTTGACTTTCTTACCTTCACCGATTGTTGTTCTGGCCGAGTCAAGAGCTTGAAGACTGATTGATTCGTCACCTACACAAAGTATGAGTTCTCCTGTGGCAACATCAATTTTAGTCTTGGCAGTTGCTAGAAAGGGTCTTCCTAAAATTAAGGGGATTGAATTATCCTCATCCATGTCTAAGACAACAAAATCTACTAGGAAAACGAATTTATCGATTTTGACAAGAACATCTTCGATAATGCCCCTAGGAATTCTAACAGTTTTATTAGCTAATTGAATACTCATCCTAATTTGATTGGGCTTCCCTAGACCTAGTTGTTTAAACAATGTATAAGGCATGACATTAATACTTGCCCCTAAATCAGCTAACGCATTATCAACAGTTAGTCTACCAATTAAACATAGAATTGTAAAACTCCCTGGATCTTTTTGCTTCCGCGGTAGTCTATTCAGTAACATTGCTGAGCATACTGCGTTTAATTCCACATGTGGTTTCTCGTCTAATTTGCGCTTGTTCGTCAAGAGCTGTTTTAAAAATTTCCTCGAATCTGGCATCTGAAAAAAAGCTTCAAGAAGAGGTAAGTTAATATGTAATTTCTTTAAAAGTTTAAGAAACTTACCAAACTGTTCCTCTGTATCATCTCTTTTCATTGCTTCGGGATAAGGTATGCGAGGTTGGTACTCTTTGATTACTGGTTTTGTCTTTTCCTGTGTTGCCTCAACTTTTCCTTATTCTACCTCATTTTCTTGTATTGGGTTGGGTTCATCTAACCCTTTACTATCATGAGTTGTGATGGCTTGGATTTGTTCCTTCGGGTTAATATCAGTGTTACTTGGTAGACGTCCTTGTGGTCGTTCGGACATTAACTTTGCAAGTTGTCCAACTGCTTTAATGACTTCCCCTACTACTTAGTAAGTTCCCCTAATCGGTTCTTGGTCTCTTCAACCGATGTTTGTTGACTTTTAAGTGTTTTCTCAGTATCTTGGAGACGATTTTCTGTGGTTGCCATGAATTTTGTCAGCATCTCTTCGAGGTTTGGCTTCTTCTCTTGTGGATATGGCTAATTTTGGAAATTTTGAGGAGGTTGTTGTCTTTGATTTCCTTGATTTCCTTGACCTCCCCATGAAAATGTTGGGTGCTTCCTCCAACCTGGATTCTAAGTATTACTATAAGGATTATTATTGGATTTGAAATTATTACCTATATAGTTCATCTGTTCGTTCTCTGCGTCCAGTTGGTAGGGTGGGTAGTCAGGATTCGCCACAGTTCCACTTGCGTTGCACTGCATAACTGGATGTACCTGCGAAGAACACAAACTATCAAGCTTTTTATTCATCATCTCTACCTGTATCGATAGCATGGTCACTGCATCGAGGTTGTAAACTTTGGCTGATTTTTTCGGTTTTGTCCTTGTAACGTGCCATTGATAGTTATTCAGTGACATCTCTTCAATGAACCCGTAGGCTGCTTCAGGAGTTCTGTTGTTCAGGGTTCCACCAGCGGCTGAATCAATTAGTTGCCTCGTTGAGGGGTTTACACCGTTATAGAAAGTTTGGACTTGGGGCCATAAGGGTAAACCATGGTGTGGACACCTTCTCAAGAGATCTTTGTATCTCTCCCATGCGTCGTATAATGTCTCTAAATCCATCTGCACAAAAGAAGAGATATCATTCCATAATTTGGCCATTTTGGCCGATGGGAAATATTTTAATAAAAATTTTTCGGTCATTTGCTCCCATGTAGTGATTGACCCTCGTGGTAATGAGTTTAACCACTGTTTGGCTTTATCCTTAATGAAAAGGGAAATAACCAAAGATGTATGGCATCATCAGAAACGTCATTTATTTTGAAGGTATCACAGAACTCTAAGAAATTATCTATATGAGTGTTTGGATCTTCGTCCTGCAAACCATCAAATTGAACAAATTGTTGAATCATTTGTATTATGTTAGGCTTTAATTCAAAATTATTAGCAGCTATAGCAGGCCTAACAATACTCGATTCCGCTCCTGTTAAATGTGGTTTAGCATAATCAAACATAGTACGTGGAGCATTATTTTCTCCCACATCATGTGGTCGTGGATTATTCTCGTCCATCCCTTCAGTAGGATTGGATCTGCCTTCTTGGTCTTCCTCTGTGTAATTTAGGGCTCGCCTGATTTCTCTGCGAGTCCTACGAACGGTAGCTTCAATATCACTTTCGTATACTAGTGGTCCTTTCGGGTTTCTTCTAGTCATAAACTAGAGGTATCTGCTAGGAGGAAAAAGAAAGAGAATTTAGCAAAATCAAAATTTAACCTAAAATAAAAGTAAATTGCGAAAAATAAAAAGTAATGGCTAAAGTAATAAAAATAGAGCTTTCTTAATATTTTAGTTCCCTGGCAACGGTGCCAAAAACTTGATCGTTGTTTTGTCGAGTTTTAAAATTTATAAAGAGAATGATCGAACCTAGAAACTAACACTGACAATGATTAAAGGCAAGTGTACCTATCGAACAGTAGTATAGCTTAGGCAAGACCAGATTGTCGAACCCAAAGGAACTAAAAGTACTAATACTAACTTTCTTTTTATTATCTAGCCTAAAATAAGTGAAGTTGTTTTAATCTAATCTAAATTAACTACTACTAAGCTAAAGATGCAAAGACAACAAGAATGAATTGGGAAATAACTTGAGGAAAAACTCAGTTGATCAAGACGATACCCTCAGGAAGAATCCACCTAGACTCCACTTGTTATTTAACACTGAACCAGATGATTTATTCACTTGACTTGATCCGTAGGATTCCCTAAATTATATTAAACCCTCTCTCGAAGCAAATAATATCTAACCCTAGGTTGATTAATTGAAATCTCTTTCTAATTAAAACCCCTGGAATCTCATTAACTCGATCTATGGATTCCCATATTAGGTTTCACCCTAATCCGGCAAAATCTCGTCACCCTATCTCTAGGCCGCAAACGGCTCCACTTTAATTATGCTAGATCTATTCTTAAACAGGGACTTTTGCTCCTCCACCTAAGAACATCTGACTTGGATCAATATCCCAGAAATATTAACATAAGAAGTAAGCACACATAATTAAGAACAAATCAAGTATTTATCATATAGTTCAGAAAACAATAACAAGATTCATCTAGGTTTCATCCCCTTCAGGTATCTAAAGGGTTTAGTTCATAACGAATAAAGAAAACATCTCAAGAGAAAAGATAAAACAAAACATAAGAAATTTGTAAAACTCCCTGAAGGAATTGAAGGAGAGATCCATCGTCTTGAGTAGAATTCCAGCTTCTTGAGATGGATCAACTGGCTATCTTCGAGTGATTCCCACAAATTTGACCTTTTCGGCTTGGCTCCTTGGCCTAGCTCACCGCCTCCTTTCAGGATACACCTAGGGGGTTTATATAGGCTCTTGGAATGTGTTTCTTTGGCCCTAAGTATCCTTTTCCGAATGAAATTGCTCTTTGCGACGATAAGGACACGGCCATGTCACACGCCCGTGTGACTAGTCTTCAAGCCGTGTTCGGATTTCTTTAATGAGGCACAGCCGCGTAAATCGGGGGTCAGGCCGTGTTCTAGATGATCAATGAGGCACAACCGTGTGGGCTTAAGTCCAAGCCGTGTCGATTTCCTCCTTGGCCCAATTAGGTCCGTTTTAGGCCCGTTTCTCATTCTTTTTATCCTCGGGTGCTTTCTTGAGTATAAGACATGAAAAGAATGGATTAGAGTACCTTTTTATATAAATCAAGGGATAAATCATCTAAAAATATGCTAAATGTGGGATTAAAATATGTTATTATTACGGTTTATCATACACATTATTGTCTCAGTGGATACATATTCACGAGCATACTGACTTAATCTCATGAACTCTCTTTTATACTCGGTCACAGTCATCCGAACCTGTTTCAACTTCAGAAATTCTTTCTATTTCTGATCAATAAATCTCTGACTAATATATTTCTTTTAAAACTCGGATTGAAAGAAATCCCAAGTGACCCGTTCCTTTGGAACCACAGAAATCAAAGTCTTCCACCACTGATAAGCTGCGTCTCGTAGCAAGGAAACAACACACATTATGCATTCCTCGGGATTCAGCGACATTTCATCAAATACTCGGATAGTGTTTTCTAACGAAAACTCGGCTTTTTCAGCATCGTCATCACTGGTGGCCCTGAACTCTTCAGCCTCATAAAAGGACTAAATTAAAACGCGCGTTAAATCACATGGGTTAAAATGGAAATTAGGCCAAATTTAAAAACTACGATGTTTTGATTCTAGCCTTTAAAGAGCCCGAGGGACTAAATTGGAAAGTAATTAGACTTTTAGAGCCAAATTAAAAATAAAAAAATGAAATTCAACAGAATTAAAAAATAAAAAATGCAGAAGGACTAAAATGGAAATTATACCATTAATAAAAAATACGCGGATCCTACCCGGGTTTCCGGGTCAACGCTCGGATCCCCTAGCCCTGAACGACGTCGTTTTGCGCTTATTAGGTTAAACGAAAACGGCGCCGTTTCCTTTATATTATATAAGTAAAAATTTGACTTAAAAATCATTTTTTAAAACAATTTTAAAAAAACTAAGAAAAACACTCTGAAATTCCCCTCCCCTGATGGAATCTGACTATTGGTCTTCTGGGGCCACCGTCCCACGCGCGCCACACGCCTCCGTGGCCAGTGGCCGGAGGCCGGAAACCTTGATTTCTTTTGCACAGGTAAACCCTTTCCTTTTATTATTATTTTTTAGAAAACAGTATGTCTGCATAAAAAATAGTTTAATAATAAAAATAAACGAAATAATATGGGAAATCACCTCTGTGAATGAACTGTAGTATTTTATTTCTTTGTATTTCTTTTGTACAGTTGTATTTCTCTCTATGTATTCGTGTGTCCTGTTACAAGTTTTTGGAAGGCTTTTTATAGCCTTCGAAATAACAAAATAAAAGGAAATAAAAAATTTAGCCACTGTTTTGCCATTTTTGCTGCGGATTGTTTCCTTTCTTTTGCATGTGGACGAAGATCTTGGCGATGGTGCGAGGTTTGTGCGCGGTGATGGCGGAGTGACCAAGGGCTGATAGGTGCGGCGCTTGCGGCGCGACGATGGGGCTCCTACTGACTCCTGCGGTGCCTAGGGTTTCAGAAAACCATAGGCTTACTGAAAAATGTTTAAGATTTTGGGCCCCTTTGGGCCATGTAATTTGGGTCAGATCTGTTTTGAGGTATTGGGCTAGTTTGGGTTTGGGTGTATTCAGGATTTTGGGTTAGTCTGGTGGGTAGTCTGTTTAGGATTGTTTTGGGTTAATTGTTGGGTTTGTTTTTCTAGGTACTGGGTAGGGTATTTAAAATATGGGCTATTGGGTTTGTAACAGGTTTTGGGTTTTAAGCCCGTTTTATTATAAATGGACTATTAAAAAAACACTGGTTTTTTATTTTTTATTTTTTTTGGTTTTATTCTGGTTTATTCAGATGGGTCCGGGCAAAATGGGCTGACTACAGCTGCCCCTCTTTGCTCATTGTCGTGTAACGAGGATAGAGCAAAGAATATACAAGGACCAATTTTGCCAGATCTTGGTCAAGCCTCAACTTCTTGGTCCTCGTCCTCTTTAAATGGCTTCCAACTCCACTGCAACTTCAACGGTATTGGAATTTCATCCTGATTTCAGTAAGTTTGATAGCTTCAATCTGCTTCACTGCAACTTCAGGAATGCAATATCCGCTATCTTTTAATCTGGTCTACTGCAAACTCAGGAAGACAAGACTGATATTTTCGATCTGCTTCTTGCAACCTCAAGAATGCCAGATCTGTTGTCTTTCGATCTGCTTCCTGCAACTTCAGGAATGCCAAATCTGTTATTTTCAATCTCCTCCCTGCAACCTCAGGGATGCCAAATTGAAGTCTTCGATCTGCTTCCTACAACCTCAGGAATGCCAAATCTGCTATTTTCAATCTGCTCCCTGCAACCTCAGGGATGCCAGACTGATGTCTTCGATCTACTTCCTGTAACCTCAAGAATGCCAAATCTGCTATTTTCAATCTGCTCCCTGCAACCTCAGGGATGCCAGACTGATGTCTTCGATCTGCTTCCTGCAACTTCAGGAATGCCAAATCTGCGATCTGCTTCCTGCAACCTCAGGAATGCCAAATTTGCTATTTTCAATCTGCTTCCTGCAACCTCAGGGATGCCAGACTGATGTCTTCGATCTGCTTCCTGCAACTTTAGGAATACCAAATCTGCTATTTTCAATTTGCTCCCTGCAACCTCAGGGATGCCAGACTGATGTCTTCAATCTGCTTCCTGCAACCTCAGGAATGCCAACTCTGCTATTTTCAATCTGCTCCCTACAACCTCAGGGATGCCAGACTGATGTCTTCGATCAGCTTCCTGCAACCTCAGGAATACCAAATCTGCTATTTTCAATCTGCTCCCTACAACCTCAAGGATGCCAGACTGATGTCTTTAATCTGACTACATTGTCCTCTAGAGCACATAACCTGTAGAATGGGTATATGCTTATGTCTAATAATTAGGATGCTTTGATCGAAATGCATCAAATGCTCCTAATTAGAAATACTATGATATATGAATGCGAAAATATTATGAAAAATGATTCCTATTTCAGGTGCCATCACTCATTTATCCGTCAAGGTTTCATCTCCGTTCCTCTTAAAGTATCAATCATATTCTGCTCAAATAATTTGCCCCATAGTAATTCTGAGTCCTCTCCCCTTAAACCTTGGAGACATGAATTTGGTACCTCCCACTACAACTTTAGGAAAATAACATTTGGTTTCTTCCATCCTTCTGTTACCACTCAGAGGTATAAAACTTGTATCACTTTCAATCAATTTGATTTGTTAAACCATTCCCTGGGTGTAATGACCAAATGTATGTGTCTGAAATTTTCATGAATGCAGGGTATCCCGACAATGATCCCCTTTTACACTTGGATTGACCTTGTTCGTCATTTGCCGATGTGGTATTACCAACGAAATTGTCTTATCCAATAAGAATCTGAAGAGATAATCATTTTTCAATGTTTCCAGCCCTTAGGCTTGGTGAGTTCTGAATAATAGTCATGTTTCAGATTCCTCATATTATTTAGAAGATTCCAGAGTAATATGCAAAACTCCTTTTATGAAAGTGTTATTAGTCCATAAATCGTTATTTCAATATGAAATGCTTAAAAAAGGTCACAAAAATGGACGAGAAAGAAATTAGTTAGGAGCATAGCTCAGAAAAAAATAATTTAATCAAAGATAACCAAGGCAATAAAAGAAAATTGATTTGGGTGTATCTCGAAAAGAATAAAGCAATCAAAGATAACAAATTCAAAAATGGGTAAGAATGAAGCTAGGTACCCCAGATATCGCAGCCTGAACTTCTCTGTTCAAACTTCTTGAGGACCATATTAAAATCAATGTGTTTAGGGGATCCGGAGTACTTTGTCAATGCCCCAAGACGTAACATACTTCCTTATTGTTAATTCAGACGTAGCAAGACTACTATATGCCCCACTTTTTGGTCAAAATTTGAGCCGCCCTTTTCGGGTTTTCAACTCAAATCCACTTTGGTCTCAAAGCGCCCTTTGCGAGTTTTCGCCTTGGCCTCTCCTCTTTTTTTTTTTATTTCAAGGCGCCCTTTACGGGTTTCCACATTTGTCTTTCCTCTTTCAGGTAAAATATCTCTTGACTGAACCTGAAGTCACCAGATTGGGCAAGTCTTCACCATCCATCTTGGTCAATATCAATGCTCCTCTAGAACAGGCCCTACATAAGTCCTTTTCAATTTGGCATATACTTTTCTCTAAAATCGTTTTGTAGAAGAAAAATCTTTTTCAACATCAAGTTTCTTCGTAGAATTCTCTAAGATGAACTTCTTTAACATAAGCTCGCATCATCTGGCCGTGGCAAATAGCTTTTAACCTTTCCTTTGATTAGGTTTAATAGATAAAAATGCTTCAAATTTATAAACCAATGTGTAAGATATTGCCCCGGCAAAGGTCCTGGCTAACGTTCGATAATCATAGAGAGTAGTGATAGCTTCTTATGCCAATCTCTACAAGTCTTAGCCACCTTTCTTTTTTTTTGGCAACTTTTGTTGCACTGTGATATGCTGCCTGATCTTTGGACAAACTGTAAACTTTGACTTTGTACAGTTATTTAAACGCGATCTTTTATGGCATTCTGCTAACATCTGATCCTTTTTTTGGCGATTTGATGGCTATCGACTTTGTAACATTAACATATGAAGCTACTTCCACCCTCTTAGCGAAGTAGACGACGACCATGACGGTGAATCAATGTCAACTAGAAACATTTGACGAGATTGACTCCATAATATCCATGTCCCACATATAGAAAATTCTGTGAAGAAAATAGAAGAGTCACATGAATCTCGTCTTCTTCAATTCAGTATTTGCAGTATGACTGATGCAATCCCTTCCATGGTGGATCAACAGTGCCCGATCCTCTTGTTTAGCCCGCTTCTCATTAGCCCAGGCATGTCCTAATATAATCGTGCGAAAACATCTTTGAATTCTTGAATACAACTCAATGATGTCTTGCCTTATTTTTGTGGTGAGTTGGGCTTCGGAATAACAAAATAAAAGGAAATCAAAACTTTAGCCACTGTTTTTCCATTTTTACTGCGGATTGTTTCCTTTCTTTTGTAGGTGGACGAAGATCTTGGCGATGGCGCGAGGTTTGTGCGCGTTGATGGCGGAGTGACCAAGGGCTGATGGGTGCGGTGCTTGTGGCGCGACGATAGGGCTCCTACTGACTCCTGCGGTGCCTAGGGTTTCAGAAAACCCTAGGCTTACTGAAAAATGTTTAAGATTTTGGGCCCCTTTGGGCCGTGTAATTTGGGTCAGATCTGTTTTGAGGTATTGGGCTAGTTTAGGTCTGGGTGTATTCGGGATTTTGGGCTAGTCTGGTGGGTAGTCTATTTAGGATTGTTTTGGGTTAATTGTTGGGTTTGTTGTTTTAGGTACTGGGTAGGGTAATTAAAATCTGGGCTATTGGGTTTGCAACAGGTTTTGGGCTTTAAGCCTGTTTTATTGTAAATGGACTGTTAAAAAAAAACACTGGTTTTTTATTTATTTATGTTTTTGGTTTTATTCTGGTTTATTCAGATGGGTCCGGGCAAAATGGGCCGACTACAAGATCTATGTAGCAAAATATTAGTATGGGTTTGTGAGGTATTGAACCAATGTATGAATTGATCAGTTGTTAACGATATTATTTCTGCGTAAGTATTCACCAACATGTATAAGTATCCACCCACGATAAATGCCAATGAACAATTGTTTGAAATAGGAATATGAGTTAAGACATAGATAGTTGGAAGAGTTTTCTAAGGGAATGTTTTGTTAAGAAAGTATTATAGGACGAAAGATTTATGAAACAATGGAAGAGATTTCCTCAGTTTACTAAATACGAAAGATTAAGCATAGCAAGGGTTCGATGGCTGGCATATATATAAGACTGATAAAGCTGTAATGGTATCAATTGAAGTAAATGATGTAGAGTAATAGTTGAATCATAGAAATTCATCAAAGATTTGCAAAGTATCATTCAAAGGTATGATTATAGAGATCACTACAAGGTTTGATATTCGATTTCAGGTATTTGAGGAAAGCCTGTGCCTGAAGGGACAACGCTAGGAGTTTGCCAAGATGATGGCGAATGCATACAGTGGGAATTTTGGTGTAGTCTAGGAATACACCCCTTTTTGTTTGTTTTGTTAAACTTCTTTTCAAAAAAGATTTGAATCTAGATTCACATGATAAACTATTGTAGGGCATTTTCTTTGCCAACATATATTAAGCATTTCAATTGGAATGCCACATGAAATGTTTTAAAGAAGTAAAAAATTGTGAGCTGATTTTGTTAAATGGTTAAGTTTTATATGGTAACACTCAAAATCTGGATCCAATAAATCAGGTCAGGTTGAGGGCGTTACAAGGTAGTTCGCCACTTACTGTGAGTTCACAAATCTTGGAGGGTTCGCCAAATGTGCATGATGCATGAATGGTCATCTCACAGCACTAACTTCTATTTCAAGGTGTTCTTTGGTGTCCTGCTGGAAATGTGGCTATGAATTTTGAGTACGGTGGAAGGGCTTAAGATGAAGGTATTGATTATGAAAGGGTGTTCTTTGGTGTCCTACTGGAAATGTGGCTATGAATTTTGAGTACGGTGGAAGGGCTTAAGATGAAGGTATTGATTATGAAAGGTTCCTGATGATGCATTTCTTGTACGGGAGGTTGAGGGGTGAAGCTGGTGTATGTTTTGGTGTCCGTCTCTTGCATCTTGTTTAAGGTGTTTTGTTTCCTTATTTGGATGTTTCAATCCCGTATGACAAAGTTTTTGCCTTTTTGTTTAATAAAATAAATTTATTGCTGAGCCAAAAAAAATAACGATAAAATAAGAAGAGATAATACCTTCAAAAATTCATCATCCTTCTCCTTCGGTTAGGAATTAATGAAAATGAAAATGGGTGCAAAACATATTTCGGTTCACCTTCACTTCAATTGGGAACAAAAGAAAATGCTTAAGACTCCACTTAGATTCAAAAGAACCCATGATAAGATAGAATATTGGGGAATGTGTTGGTTTTCGGTTTAGATAGCAAACCGTGGGTATTTTTGTGTGGAGATGTGAATGAATAGAGCATTCGTGAATAGTTTATGAACAAATAATTTTTGTTTATTTATATCTATTTATTAAGTTAAATAAATGAATATGAATAAAATTTTAAGACTCATTTATCAAACAAGTCGAACACAAACAAAATTTGTTCAGTTCATTCATGTTTGTGAATAAACTTATTTATGTCTGTTTAAAGCTTGTTTAATAAATCAATTAAAAGTTTGTTTATTATTCCATTATTATATATTAATAAAATTTTTATGGTTTGTGTGTTTATTTATTATTATTTATAATAAAATTATTAATACTTATATTTAATTATTTTATATTTAAAAATAATATATATAATTATTAATAATTATATTTGATTATTAATAAAATTATTATATTTTGTGTGATAATTATTTGTCGTTCGTTGCTCTTTCTAAATTTTAACTCATATTCCAATGTCCTAGAAGGAGGTGTTTTGTGTTTTTTCGAACTGTAATTTCAGTGGGATATAATTCTTTGAAATATGACTGAAATGTCAAAAATTACTTTATTATATTTGGAATGCATTGCTTAAAATCTTAAAAAAAAAATTATATTAATATATTTGGTACATTCAACACTTTTATGATAATATAATGTAATGCTTACGAAACTATCATTATTAAATTAAAAATAACATTAATGTATTTTACTAATATTTATTATTAGTAAATATTTGAATTAATCCATTTTCTCGTATTAACTTAAGGTTGTGAATTTGTGTAATTTTAACTTTCTTTTTTTTTCCTACATTATATTGTAAGTATAAATCCTATATTGCATACGTTGTAACCATTTTTTTGTAAAACGGGTCAACTTTGGTTTTAAAAATAAAAACGAAAAACGGGTGTCGCCACCAATCTTTTTTGATAAGGTGTGATCGTGTCACCTCATAATTCGGTCATTTTAATAATAGATTTGATTTATTAAAACAACAGTTTTGGTCTACGAGATTTAGAAAAATGGGTTCGGGAGTCGATTACGCACGAGGAAGGATTAGCACCCTCGTAACGCCCAGAATTGGTACCTAATTGATTATTTGATGTCTTAATGTCGAAAATTTGGAAAGGTTTCAAAATATGATCCTCTTTATTTGAAAGAAAACTTGAATAAATTAAAATGGATGCTAAGATCCTCTTATTTCGAAGAAGTAAAATGCCACGCCCAGTAAGTTAGGGTACGACATTTCGAGCTCCCGAAACTGAGCTTGTCTTTTGACCTTTAAAACTCGTATATTTAAGCTTTAGAAGGATATTCGGTTATTTGGATCAAATGAAAAACCGGAACCCAGTAAGTTAGGGCACGATTTCTCGAAGTTCCAAATACAGAATACTGCCTTTGTTTTTTAAGAAATACTTACCTCAAAATAACAAAATGTCACACCCAGTGAGTTAGGACACGACATTTTTGAAACCCAGTAAGTTAGGGTACGATTTCTTTCGAATCTTAGAACGTAGAGTATTCTCTTATTTTGAAACAAAGATTAATGTATCGGGTAAAATGTAACATGATTTTATTGTAATGTGTAAAATAAATTGCGGTACTTATGCGCGTACGGGATAATGAATATGACAATGTAAAAGATGAAAGTAAAATAGACGAGCTCTAAATAGATAAAAATAATAATAAAGAAAAAGCTAGAAATTTAGAATCAAAGAATTAACAGTAAACAAATAAATAAACGAGCCATGTGTCACAAATCAAACAACATCGTGATGTTAATAATAATAATGGTGATAAAATAACAATTTGAACCATCAAAAACTATATAGAAAAATATAAATAAGTGAATAACAAAATGATAAAATAATAAATGTATAAAAAATTTGAGCAAATAAATATTAAGGGAATAAGGGTAATAATAACAACCTCAATTAATAATATATTAATAATAATATGTTAATAATACAATTAATAATAATAATAATAATAATAATATAATAATAGTAGTAGTAGTAGTAGTAGTATTAAAACAACAGTAAGAATAATAAGAACAATAGTAACAAAATTAATAGTAATAGTAATAATAATAATAAAATAAAATAATGAAATGAAACAAAATACACAAGATGAAAAAATATGAACGAAAAGGAAGTAAGTAAAAAATATATAATAATGAAAATGAAAATAAAGAATATATGTATCCTAAAATAATAATATTAATAATAATAAGAATGATTATAATAAATAATAATAAAATAAAATAATGAAATGAAACAAAATACACAAGATAAAACAATATGAACAAAAAAGGAAGCAAAAACATATAATAATGAAAATAAATAATATGTATCCTAAAAAAAAGGTGTTAATAATAATAAGAATGGTAATAATGAATAATAATAAAATAAAATAAAAAATATGGACTATTAAAGAAGTAAGAAATATACAAAATGATAAAAATAAAAGGATATACGTTTATGCAAACAAATAAATAAATAGATTGAAAATAATACATATAAATAAAAGAAACTGATATTAAAATGAAATTAAAAATAAAACTAACAGCCCAAAAGATAAATAAAACGTTAAAAGGACTAAATTAAGAGAAAAGTAAAATTTAAGATCCAAATTTAAAAGAAAAAAATGAATCAGGGCTCCAATGTAATGCGCGAAAAAAGGGAGGGATCAGAAGGGAAATTATCCCCTCCTCCTAAAATGCAGTGTCTCAAAAGGGACTAAATTAAAACAAATTTAAAATTGGCGCGCCGAATTTGAAAACCAAAAAGATGTAATCGAAATAAGTTGAAAAAGTGGAAGGGCCAAAAGCGCAAATAGCCCACTTTACAAAAACACGCGGATCCTTGGATCGGGTCGGGTCAATACCCGCGGGTTGAAGCAAAACGGCGCCGTTTTGGGCCATTGAACTCAGCCCTAAACGATGCCGTTTAAGGCTCTATAAAAGTTGAATTTTTTTTTAAAAAAAAAACATTCTCTTCACATGAAAGAAAAAAAAAATTTAAGACTCTCAAAAATACTCTCTGCCCATCTCCTCCGACAGAATTCCGGCCAAGATACAGGCACCGGAAAATCGCCGGCGACCGCCGTGCGCGGTGGTCGAAAAGGCGAAAGGACGCCTCCTAGAGATCTCGATCCCCGAAGCCCAAATCCGGCCTCGAAACTGTCAAAAAGTAAACCAGTGAGCCCATTTTCCGTCTTTTTCTTTGTTTTTTTCGTGTAAAAAATGAAAAAAGAAAATAATAACTTGAAATAAAAGAACCACCTTTACATTTGTTTTGTTTCTTTTTTGTATTTTCTCTGTTTTCTTTTTTATTTCAAAAAATCCCCCTCATTACATTGATCTCTCTACGACTTTATAGCCGAAATAAAAATACAATATTTTTTCTTTTTCTTCTCTGCTGTCTGATTTGGCGTGTTGTTGCTTCATTTGCAGGTACGGAGGAGCTGCAGCGGTGTCAGGTGTACATAAGGCAACAATGCTGGTGGCAGTCGCGACGCAAGAAAGATTCAAGAACCCTACGGTTCCTGAGTTGTTTAATTTTGTGGGCCTATTGGGCTTAGTTGTTTTTTTACTGTTGGACTGTTCATTTTTATTTTTTTGTTGTTGGTTTGGGCCCCGGGCAAATTTGAGCCTGTACAGCCGCTCCTCTTTGATTATTGTCGTGTAACGAGAATGGAGCAAAGACTTTAAAAGGACCAATTTTGTCCAGTCTTTCTGACTTCTTCTTCAAGTAGTCTCACTCTATCCCACTGCATCTTCAGGGGTAGAGAGATTGTTGGCTTCAATCTGCTCGAATGTAATTTCAGGGAGAATAGATTTGTAGCTTAGATCTACCGCACTGGAACTTCAAAGAGACAAGAATTGGTAATTTCAACCTGCTCCACTGCAACTTCAGGGAGATAAGGTTTTCCATGATCTGCTCTACTGCAACTTCAGAGAGATAAGATCTGTGATTTATAGCTTCAATTTGTTCCACTGCAACTTCAGGGAGATAAGATTCACTATCTTCAGTCTGTTCCACTGCAACTTCAGGGAGATAAGGTTTATTTTGATCTGCTTTACTACAATTTCAGAGAGATAAGATCTGTGATTTATAGCTTCAATCTATTCCACTGCAACTTCAGGGAAATAAGAGTCGCTATCTTCAGTCTGCTCCACTGCAACTTCAGGAAGATAAGACTTGTAACTTCAACCTGTCCCACTGCAACTTCAGGGAGATAAGGTTGGTTTTGATCTGCTCTACTGCAACTTCAGAGAGATAAGATCTGTGGCTTTATTCGCACCAATGTAATTTCAGGGAGAAGAGATTTGTAACTTCTATCTACTCCGCTGGAACTTCAAGGAAGTAAGAATTGTGGCTCTAATGTAATCTCAGGGGGAAGGGATTTGTAGCTTTGACCTACTCCACTGGAACTTCAAGGAGATGAGAACTAATGTTCAATGTAATTTCAGGGAAAAAGGATTTGTAGCTTCTACCTAATCCACTGAAGTTTCAACGAGTCAAGAATTCAGGGAGAAGAGATTTGTAGCTTCGATATTCTTTACTAAAACTTTCAAGGATATAAGAATTTAGAGAAAAGAGATTTGCAGCTTCGATCTTCTCTTCTGAAACTTCAAGGAAATGAGGATTTTAGGGAGAAGGGATTTGTAGCTTCGACCTACTCCGTTGGAACCTCAAAGGGATAAGAATTCAGGGAGAAGAGATTTGTAGCTTCGATCTTCTTTACTGAAACTTTCAAGGATATAAGAATTTAGAGAGAAAAGATTTGTAGCTTCGATCTTCTCTACTGAAACTTTAAGGAGATGAAAACTGGTAACTTCAACCTGCTTCGCTGTATCTTCAAGGAAACGAGGTTGGTGGCTTAAATCTAATCCGTTGCTTCATGGAGATAAGATTCGTCATTTTCGATCTGCTCCACTACTATCTAGGGAGACAAGATCTGTAATCTTCTGTCTACTCCACTGTCGCTTTAGGGAGATAAGACTGATGGCTTAAATCTACTCCGCTACTTCATGGAGATAAGATTCGTCGTCTTCGATCTGCTCCACTACTGCCTAGGGAGACAAGATCTGTAATCAACCTATTCCACTGTTGGTCAGGGAGATAGGATTGGTGGCTTAAATTTATTCCACTACTGGTCAGGGAGACAAGATTTGCCATTCGATCTTGTTCCACTACTGCTTAGGGTGACAAGATCTACAATCTTCGACCTATTCCACTGTTGGTCAGGGAGATAGGACTGGTGGCTTAAATCTGTTCCACTACTGCTTATGGAGACAAGATTTGTCGTTCGATCTTGTTCCACTACTGCTTAGGGTGACAAGATCTACAATCTTCAACCTATTCTACTGCTGGTCAGGGAGATAGGATTGGTGGCTTAAATCTGTTCCACTACTGCATAGGGAGACAAGATTTGTCGTTCGATCTTGTTCCACTACTGCTTAGGGTGATAAGATCTACAATCTTTGACCTATTCCACTGCTGGTCAGAGAGATAGGATTGGTGAAATCACCAATGTTGCTACACCGTCCTCTGGGGGACATATCCTGTAGACTCGATTTTATATGCCTATGTTTATGCCAAATGATTAGGACGTTATGATCGGAATGAATCTAATGCTCCAAACTAAATGTATTATGGACAACATTTGCATGAATGCAGAATGAGAATGATCCCTTTTAAAATGTATAGTGATTATGATGCAATGATCGGGATGAATCAAATGCTCCTAACTAAATGTGTTTTGCATGAATGAAAATTTCATGAGAATAATCCCCGTTTTAAATGCTTAGGGTTGTCATTGCTCGTTGTTCTTCCAGGTTGTATCACTTGATATAATATCTTGTCTTCTTGCTTGGGTGGTATTCTGACCAAAAACCCGAAGAAATAATCGTATTTTGCTCAACCTGTTTGCCCCAATGTAACCTCAAGGTCTATTCTATGGTACCTCTAGGACTTTTAAGGCTTATACCATTTTCAGACCCTCTCACTGCAATTCAAGGGGGATAGGATCTGGGTCATCTTCAATCCATCCCACTGCGACTCAAGGGTATAGAATTTGTATCATCTTCAATCAATCCCACTGCGACTCAGGGGTAATCAATTTGGTCTGCTACACCTTCCATTCCCTGGGTGTCATGACCGGATGTATATGAATGTCGAATTTCTTTGAGAATAATCCATTTTAATGCTTAGGTTACTCATTATTTGTCGAGGCTGTATCACCGACGTAATATCTTCCCTTTTATTCAACTGATACTTTTGACAAAAAATCTTAACAGGTAGTCTCAAATTAGACTCATTTCCAACCCTTAGTTTTGGTGAGTTCTGAACAACAATCCTGTTTTAGGTTCTTGTATTATTTAGAAGCTTCCAAAGTAATATGCGAAACTCCTTTGATGAAAGTATTATTAGTCCACTAATAGTTGTTTCAATGCAAAATGCTTGAAAAAGATCATAACAATGGACAAGAAAGAAGTTAATTAGGAGCATAACTTGAAACAAATAAGTTAAGCAAAGATAGCAAATGCAATCAAAAAGGAAATTTATAGGGACGTATCTTGAAAAGAATAAGGTGATCAAAGATAGTAAATTCAAAATGGGTAAAATAGAAAGCTAGGTGCCCCAGATATCGCAGCTTGAGCTTCTCTGTACCAACTTTTTGAAGACCATTTTGAGCTCAATCTGTGCTTAGGGGATTCGGAGTACTTTGTCGATGCCTCAAGACATAGCATACTTCTTCATTGTTAATTCGGGAATAACAAGACTACTGTATGCCCCACTTTTATTTGAATTGCCCTTTACGGGTTTTCAATTCAAAATTCATTTGGTCTCAATACGCCCTTTGTGGGTTTTCGCCTTGGCCTCTCCCTTTTCATTTTCTATTTTCTTTTCATTTTCTCTTTATCTTTTTCTTTTTCTTTTTCTTTTTCTTTTTCCTTTTCCTTTTTTTACTGAAATATATCTTGATTTGAAATCATAGGATTAGGCAAGTCCTGGTTATCCCTCTTGGTCAAAATCAACGCCTTTCCCAAAACAGGCCTTCTTTGCTGCATAAGGTTCTTCCTAGTTTGGCATCCACTTTCCTTTGAAGTCATTTTGTATGGGAAGGATCTCAAAACTAGGCCTCCTTCATGGAATTCTCTAGGGCGAACTTTCTTATTATAGGCCCATATCATTTGCTTTTGGTACACTTGACCATGAGGATGGCATTTAGCCTCTCTTTTTCGATCAAGTTCAGCTAATCATATTGGGGTTTGATCCATTCTGTTTCATCCGACTTCAACTCTGGTAAAACTCAGAGAGAAAGAATCTTGACTCACATGGGCAAAATCGCCTTTATTTCGTAAATCAATAAGAAAAATGTTGCCTCGGTGAAGGTCCTAACAGACGTTAGACAAGCACAGATGCCAATCTTCATGAGTCTCAATCTTTTTCCGGCAATCTCTTTTTTTTACCATTCATTTTGGGACGATACGGTGTTTAATCTTGAATAGACTGCCAACTCCTAATGTCGCGCTGTTGTTCGAATTTAGTGCATTGTTAGATATGATCCCCTTTTGGGATTTCATACCGACATCAAATTTGCTGCCTGTCGACTTTGTGACATCGGCATATAAAGTAGCTTCTGTCTACTTGGTGAAGTAATCGACGACCACAGAGGTGAATCGACCCGTCAGAAGCTTTTGGCATGATTGGCCCATTGCCATGCATTCCCCACATAGAGAAAGTCATAGATTCTACTTATTCTTTGTAATGTGGGATCTGTTTTTTGTCTTGTTCTACTATCTTTAACAAATCAGGAGGTAGGTTACAATCTATGTCGTCTTCAAAGTCCTGAGATCCCTCTAGACACATATCTTACTCAAAAGTAGACTCTGAGTCAATAGCAGTGTCGCTTATATTATTGATATTTGGAGACCTATTGTATAGACGAAGAAAGATTCGAAGAATAAAAGAATCTAAGAATATTTACTTGTGTGGTATGGTTATGAACGAAATGGAAACAATAAAAGAATATTTGCTTGAAGTGAAACAAAGATGCATTTTATTGAAATAAAGATACTAGACATAAGCCTATTTCATAAAAGGATTCTTATTGATCCTAGGCTTAAAGCAATAAGCATGTTTTGGACATTACTCCGAATTGGCTTTAAAATACAGGGATCTCTTCCACAGTCCCATTGTTTAAAACACTCCCAAGTATGTAAGGATAGACACTTGGAAAATTTTATTCTCCAGTTCCCTTTTTAGATATGGCGTTAATGTTCAGATTCCCCGATATCCCTTCCAGGCTTTTGACTTCTTCAAGGAATTTCAATTCTTTAGGGTTTTTTTTGTGAAATTTAATGCATGCAATGTAATGTAATGTAAATTCATGAGATGAATGCAAAAAGAAAGAGAGACGTTAATTCTGGATTCAATTCCATTAGGACAACTTTTCTAAAAAAACAAATTTCTTTACATAAAACGGATTACATATACGGCATTACCCTCATAGTCCAGGTGAAAACACTAATCTTTTTCTTTATATTCGGATGCTATGGTCAAATATTGTAAATTTTCCCGAAGATGTCTCTACTAGCTCATTTTTGTTTGATCCGGGCCACGACTCATTGCTCACTTATCCTCGCAATGCTTGTTAGCTCCTTTAATAAAGTCGAGACATGATGACTCTAAAATAATCTTTGCCAAATTGAATCCTCGAGCAAAATTTTGTATTCTTCCATGAACTATCAGTCTTTTGTTGTGTTTACTTGGACCATATTTAGACGACCGTATTATAATCCACTTTATCGAGAAATCCATTTTCTTATGACAAGCTTTTCTATTTAGCAATCGAATATGAATCAACACCTCTTTTCTATGATGAAAATGCAATGCAATCATAACCAAAAGCACTACAGGTTAGTACAAAACAAAAACAAGCAAGGAAAAATAAATAGAGCACCTATTCAGGTGACCACTAGGGTTTGGAGTGGTTCTACCTAACGTGGGCTTTTAAGGCTTACTATATAGGGTTCAGTTCTAAAGAAGGGTACCTAAAATCCTCACCCATTATAAGCTTATATGAGCCGAGTTCAGTTCAAGGGAATACATTTCCCTATGGCTGCACGGAGATGAAAATCTCGCGAAGACATAGGTACGGATGTATTCCGAAAGCGGACCACTATCCTACACGGAGGTGAAAACCTCACGAAGGAGTAGCTTCTCACTCCCACTTAAAAAGGGTAAGACCAAATGGTCCTTATGCAACATAAAGCAAAAATATTCTACGAGACTCAAACCAATAGTAATCATATGACACAAACAAATGCAAATGAAAGGATCGTAACTTTTCAAATTAGATTTTCAATTTTCGACAATAAGACAGAAAATAATCAATTTTACTGCTTGATTCTCTTATAGCTCCCCAGCGGAGTCGCCAAGCTGTTGTAACCATTTTTTTGTAAAATGGTTCGACTTTGGTTTTAAAAATGAAAACGAAAAACGGGAGCCGCCACCAATCTTTTTTGATGAGGTGTGATTGGGTCACCTCGTAATTCGGTCATTTTAATAATATATTTGATTTATTAAAACAACAGTTTTGGTCTACGAGATTTAAAAAAAAAAAGAGTTCGAGAGTCGATTACGCACGAGAAAGGTTTAGCACCCTCGTAACGCCCATAATTGGCCCGAATCTGGTGTGTCACATGGAAGTTTTTTTTTTTTCAAACCATCTTTGAGATTGTTAAAAACTTGTTTGAGAATTACAGCCTCTTTGTTAGAACCCAAAACACTTAAGCAATTGTTATTTACTTGAAAATGTAATTATCTTTAAAACCCTTTTTGGTTGTGAAAATATATTTGAAATAAACAATTTACGAAAATGGGACGTTTGGGAATAAAGTTGCAGAAGCATTTTGAAAGAAAATCCGAGGCCTGATTACAACATTTAACCCAAAATAGTAGAGTAATAAAATAAACAAGAAAGAAGTCTGAAGTCCAAATAAACCATTTCTGAAGTATGGTCTCCATCGAGTCATCCAAGGCCTAAGTCCACGTCACTAAGCATTACCTGAAAAGGTTAAGAGAAAGGGGGTGAGTTACAAGAACTCAGTGTGTAATCCCCTTACCATCATCCACTGGGTCGGAACACACATAGCAATATTTTGGGTCTAAGCCCATTTACAATTATAACATAATAACATGTATATAATATGCATATGATATGCAAATTCCAAACCAAACCTAATTTCCATCCGCTACACACCACCCTTACCAACCAGCACACCTGTGGGGATCAAGTCAACCCACCCCACCAACACACCAATCGCAGGCATAAAGCCATTTAAAATGTTTGTGGCAGAGCCACCGAACTAGATTGTGACAGAGTCACCGAACTAGATTATGGCAGAGCCACCGAACTGGATTGTGGTAGAGCCACCAAACTGGATTGTGGCAGAGCCACCGAACTGGATTGTGACAGAGCCACCGAACTAGATTGTGGCAGAGCCACCGAACTGGATTGTGACAGAGTCACCGAACTAGATTGTGGCAGAGCCACCGAACTGGATTGTGACAGAGTCACCGAACTAGATTGTGGCAGAGCCACCGAACTCGATTGTGACAGAGTCACCAAACTAGATTGTGGCAGAGCCACTAGCACTTCTCTTCAATTTTATCCCAACCCATGCAATCATGTATGCATATACAAAGCATAACAATATTCATAGAATAATTTCATCATAAGGCCCATAATACAAGTTGGCCCATTAAGCAATCTAGCAATTTGGCCCATTAATCAATCTTAACAATTTGGCCCATTAAGCGATCTAGCAAATTTTGGCCCATTAATCGATCTAGCAAATTTTGGCCCATTAATCACATGAGGCCTTTTTTTTTCAAATTTCACACTTGGCCAATTTATCAAAATAATTCATATGGCCCAAAATATCACTTTTTAACAAAATAACCCATTAAGGGCAAATCCGTAATTCCCACAACCTTAATACCGGTTTCATGCATTTACACAAAAAGTGTTATTATACCGTATTTTCCGATTTTACAAATTTTACGATTTATTCTAATGCTTACGGTATAATATCTAACCCATAAGATAAGTGTGAAATTACACACTCTGGCCCATATCACAAATATCAAACTGCCCATATATCAAATATCACATTTGGCCCATAAAGGGTATTTTCGTAATTCGGTCCATAGGGACATTTCGGAATTCGGCCCATTAGGGGCATTTTTGTAATTCGGCCCGTAAGGGCATTTTCATAATTCGGTAATCGTACCCACTGAGGGTAATTCGGTAATTTACTCTCTAAGGGAAATTCAGAAATTTTACCCACCAAGGGTATTTCGGTAATTTTGCAACCCAGGGGTATTTCAGTAATTTACCCTCTAAGGGTATTTCGATAATTTTACAACCCAGGGGTATTTCGGTAATTTACCCTCCAAGGGTATTTCAGTAATTTCGCAACCCAGGGAATTTCGGTAATTTACCCTCTAAGGGTATTTCGGTAATTTTGCAACCCATGGGTATTTCAGTAATTGCACAACCCAGGGGTATTTCGGTAATTTGCACAACCCAGGGGTATTTCGGTAATTTGCCCTCTAAGGGTAATTCAGTAGTTTTACCCACCAAGGGTAATTCGATAATTTACCTTCGAAGGGTAAATTCGGTAGTTTTACCCACCAAGGGTAATTTAGTAATTTACCTTCCAAGGGTAAATTCGGTAGTTTTACCCACCAAGGGTAATTCGGTAATTTACCCTCCAAGGGTAATTTCGGTAGTTTTACCCACCAAGGGTAATTCGGTAATTTACCTTCCAAGGGTAATTTCGATAGTTTTACCCACCAAGGGTAATTCGGTAATTTACCCTCCAAGGGTAATTTCGGTAATTTCATATTCAACGGTGTTTCTGAAGGCCTACTATCGCCTCGAGTGGCACAAAATTCTATTTGGGTCTCTTCGGAACTATTGGGTCAAAAATCCATTTTAGGCCCAAACGGAGTAATTTCGCAATTCTGGACTTAACTACTAATTTGGGCATAAAAATTTAAAACTGTCCATCTGCGTCATACTGACTAAATTGATTATAACTCGAGTTAGGAAACTTGAAATTTAGATCCGTAAAATTTCCTTGAAACTAGACTCATATATCTTCTTACTGTAATGTTTTCAGAATTTTTGGCCTAGCCATTTAGTACAGTTTATTCCTTAAAGTTTCCCTTGTTTCACTGTCCAATGATTCTGACCTCTCTTAACTTAATTTCAAATATCTCACTGTACGGTTTTCATATACTGTTCCAACATGTTTCTGTTGAAAATAGGCTCACTAAGGAATCCATACATATAAATTATAACCCATAATTCATTTTGTACAATTTTATATGATTTTTCCAAAACAGATCAGTGAACCCCGAAGTTAATCAGAACCAGTCTAACTAAAATCAAGATATCTCATAATATAAAATTCTTTTTGCTTCTCCGTTTCTTCCATATTAAAATAGATATAGTAAGATTTAATTTGATATCTTATTCACTTTCTAATTCCTTTTCTCCTATTTTTAGTGATTTTTCAAAAACACATCACTGCTTCTAACTGAAACTATTTTATTATGAAATACGATTACCACTATGATCATACGCACGCCCGAGTGATTATGGATGCCAGTTTTTAGTTTTCTTCGGTATTTCAGCCGATTAACAGCATATTTCATACATATATTCAGAGAAGTGTGAGATTACACACCATTTCAGATATGTATATGGAAGGATATGAGATTACACACCTTATTCGGAATCCGTAACACGATGCGCACCGTGGCACCTAAAGGTACAATCGGTCAACAATTAGTCCAAAGCCCAATTTACAACTTCAACCAAGTATTGTGATTGATTAAAAATCTATATCATTTACCAACAATCCGAGTCTCTTATTACGAGAGATGGGTGTTCGATTGGCCCTCTAATAAAGTACTTCGAGACTCTACTTACCAACCCTCTTCCGAAAGCCAAAGACTAGAAAGATGACGAGAGTGTAAGCTAACACTCTACCGATTCAGTCCACACCAAGAGAACCAAGAGGATGGAAGTATCAAGGAATAGATTCGGCCTTGGTCAAAAGAATAGGGTGACTAATCGATTTTAGAAGAGGGAGTAAAAGAGAAACAAGAAGAAAATGAAAGAAGAGGAAGAATACTTTCTTGCACCACCGAAAACCCGAGAAGGCAAAGAAGCTTCGGCAACCACAAGAACCAAACTTCGATTATGAGATGAACTTGATGTTTCAGTTATGGTGTAGAATAGAGATTGTTTGAAAAGCAAAGAGTAGAAGTTAATAGGCAAATTGAAGTTTCGGCAAAGAGGAAATACAATCAAAAGAACCAAAAATATTTTTGAAAGGAAAAATGACCAAAAGCTAAAATTGCCTAAACACCCCTCTTCATAGCCGAATATCATCCCCCCCATGCACTTCTCATTTCATTCATCTTTCTTTTCTTTTTTTTTACCTAACTCATCCACTACCTCTCATCCATGATTCACTCCCTAAAATGCTCCATAATTCACTCTCCATCATTCCTTTCTTTCTCCCATAATTACTCCCTCACCTACTCCACTAATCAATCATCCCATCATTATGTTTTTTTTCTTTATTTCTTTTTCTTTTCTTTTTCCTTATTTTCCTCCTTACCATACCTTTCCATAATTTAATAAGTCCACCTTACCTAAAATCCCTTATTTTCCTCCTTACCATACCTTTCCACAATGTAATAAGTCCACCTTACCATAATTTAAAAGTCCAATTTTGCCTTATTTACAAGCTTGGCCTAAATTTAGGGAAATAGTACAAAAATAATAGTCAAAATTTGCACACAATGGGATTTGAACCTCTTCCCTCAAGGTACTTCACTTGATGCCATAACCTCCTTGCCATATGCTCATTTATGCTAGCAATTTACTCTTTTATTTCCATAAGCCTTGATGCCACTTACTATCTCTCCTTAATAGGCTTAAACACAAACTTTTACTAAGGCCCAACTTGAACTCGAACCTTCATAGAACCCCGTAACTTTCTAAAATCATCTTCTTAATAAGTCCAACTTGAAATAATGCCATTCTCTTGTTTCTCAAAAATTTTAAACACTCCTACGCCCAAGGCCCAATGGGCCCAATCCTACTAGGCCCAATTTAGGGATGTTACAAAATGGATGCTAAGATCCTCTTATTTCGAAGAAGTAAAATACCACGCCCAGTAAGTTAGGGTACGACATTTCGAGCTCCCGAAACTGAGCTTGTCTTTTGACCTTTAAAACTCGTATATTTAAGCTTGAGAAGGATATTCGGTTATTTGGATTGTAACATCCTAAACATGGGCCTGCGCATTAATGTGATAGTTTAATATGTTAAATTGAGATTTTAAGGATCAGGCTGACTTTTTAATTAAATATATGGATTAGGGTTTAAATTAGTGCTTTGGGTATTTTAAAGTGATATATTGGGCTTTAAAAATTTGGGTTAGGTGGTGTTAGCTTATAATTTAAGTAGATAGTTAATTAACTGACAAGCTGGGCTTGTGGCCCAAAGAATTGAGGAGCTTTAAGTGGGCATAAGGTGGCGTCATAAGGGAGAAGGAGTTTGGGCCTAGTATGGCCACTTAGAGCCCAAAATTTTATGACAAAAATTCGGCACTTACAAGCCCTAGGAGTGGACGGCACACTAGCTACAAAATAGGGATTAAAATTCTTTTATTTTCTTGATAAATAGGAAGATAATGAAAAGAAAGATGAGGGCTATTTTTTTTGAGGAGATAAGGATTGGGTTATTAGGTAAGATAAAGGCTATCAGGAGAAGGGAAGAGTTGGCCGAAATTCCAACTCTGTGTGTGGATGATATGCCGAAATTTCTCTATAAATAGGGAGTAGTATTCTTCAATTTCGATATTTTGAAACCCTATTCTTCTCTCATTCTCTGCCGAAATTTCCAAGCCTTCCCTACAGTTTCTCTTTTTCTTTTACTAAAAGCCGAATTTCTTTTGCTCATATTCTTTTCTCCATAGCTGAATCTACAAGGGAGGTTTCTGTTTCCCGAAGGTGCACCATAAGCCGCATACTCCTTAGTTTTATTCTATGCGATTTCACTCTTTCTTTTCATTCAGATCTAACCGAAACACTTATTTAAGGCCTGTCAATTTTCCCTCTCTGCTTTTAGTAGCCGAATCTGTCTCATTAAAAATCTCCTGTGCCGATTTGGTGGAAAAGCCGAAGGAAGAAAGGTGACGTTTTCTTAAGGATTTTCTGGATTCGACAAATAAGGCTCTACGTTAAGGATAATAGATTTTCACGGTAACCAGGTGTGTAATACCTCCCCACCATCTAGATCTGCCTATTATTGTATGTTCATATGTTTTATATGTTATGATAAATGCCGAAATCTCGGTTTATTGATGAAAGCCCAATGAGGGTAAAAGCAGATCCCCAGGTTAGTAAATAATCTGTTTAAATGATATAAGTAAAATGCTTGTGTGTGATTGCATGGGTTGGGTTGATGAAAGGAGGAAGTAATATGTTATATGTGAAGCGGCTAATGCCGTGAACTGTTATACGGGCTTCGGCCATTAAATGTTATACGGGCTTTGGCCATTAAATGTTATAAGGGCTTCGGCCATCATATGTGGATGAGCAGCATGACTGCCATCATGGTGTGTAGCGGTGTGGGTCGATTGCAGAAATCCCCAATGGTGTGAACGGTTGGTACGGGGGTGTGTAGCGGATGGAAACCTAGGCAAACGGGTTGGGCCTTGCATATTATTTGTTATTAAATTTTATTATGATTATTACTTTGTTTATTTTGTTTAATGGGCTTAAGGCCCAAACACTAGTGGTGCATGAGGGTTGCACACTGAGTCTCGCGACTCACCCTTTTAATTAACATCTCAGGTGATACCTAGTGATTCGGATCGGGCTGGAGAGGAACGCAAGGTGGCCATGCAGAAGAATATGTAGATTTGGCAAAAAGAGACTCAAGTTTTATTTTATATTTTTAATTAATGGACTTCAAATCTCGTTGTAATAAGGCCATGGGCTATTATGTTTTATTATGGGCTTCTATTACTTTAAGTCATTTAAGTTTTTATTTTAATTAAACTAAGGCATGTATTTAAGTTTGGATTTTACTTTACTAAAGCATCTTTTATTTAAAACATATTTGGGCTTTTCTGAAAATACGACATGTTTTGATAGAATTTTTCTTAGTGACATACCAGATCCGGTTGTAGTGTTTGGGCCGGGTTTGGGGTGTTACATGGATCAAATGAAAAATCGGAACCCAGTAAGTTAGGGCACGATTTTTGGAAGTTCCAAATACAGAATACTGCCTTTGTTTTTTTAGAAATCCTTACCTCAAAATAACAAAATGTCACATCCAGTGAGTTAGGACACGACATTTTCGAATCCCCGAGAATAAGTTTGTATTCAACTTATGCTTTGACTTTTTTAAAAAATAATTGGTTCTTTAGACTTAGTGATAAAAATCGAAACCTAGTAAGTTAGGGTACGATTTCTTCTGAATCTTAGAACACAGAATATTACCTTATTTTGAAACAAAGATTAATGTATTGGGTAAAATGTAACATGATTTTATTGTAATGTGCAAAATAAATTGCGGTGCTTATGTGTGTACGAGATAATGAATATGACAATGTAAAAGACGAAAGTAAAATAAACGAGCTCTAAATAGATAAACATAATAATAAAGAAAAAGATAGAAATTTAGAATCAAAGAATTAACACTAAACAAATAAATAAACGAGCCATGTGTCACAAATCAAAGAACATCGTGATGTTAATAATAATAATGGTGATAAAATAACAATTTGAAGCATCAAAAACTATATAGAAAAATATAAATAAGTGAATAACAAAATGATAAAATAATAAATGTATAAAAAATTTGAGCAAATATATATTAAGGGAACAATGGTAATAATAACAAAGTCCATTAATAATATATTAATAATAATATGTTAATAATACAATTAATAATAATAACAATAATAGTATTAAAAACAATAGTAAGAATAATAAGAAAAATAGTAACAAAAATTAATAATAATAATAATAATAATAATAATAATAATAATAATAATAATAATAATAATAATAATATAATGAAATGAAGCAAAATACACAAGATGAAAAAATATGAACGAAAAAGGAAGTCACAATGAAAATGAAAATAAAGAATATATGTATCCTAAAATAATAATATTAATAAGAATAAGAATGATAACAATGAATAATAATAAAACAAAATAATGAAATGAAACAAAATACACAAGATAAAACAATATGAACAAAAAAGGAAGCAAAAACATATAATAATGAAAATAAATAATATGTATCCTAAAATAATGATGTTAATAATAATAATAAGAATGGTAATAATGAATAATAATAAAATAAAATAACAAATATGGACTATTAAAGAAGTAAGAAATATACAGAATGATAAAAATAAAAGGATATGCGTTTATGCATGCAAACAAATAAATAAATAGATTGAAAATAATACATATAAATAAAAGAAACTGATATTAAAATGAAATTAAAAATAAAATTAACAGTCCAAAAGATAAATAAAACATTAAAAGGACTAAATTAAGAGAAAAGTAAAATTTAAGGTCCAAATTTAAAAGAAAAAAATGAATCAGGGCTCCAATGTAATGCACGAAAAACAGGAGAGATCAGAAGGGAAATTATCCCCTCCTCCTAAAACGCAGTGTCTCAAAAGGGACTAAATTAAAACAAATTTAAAACTAGCAGGCCAGATTTGAAAACCAAAAAGATCTAATCGAAATAAGTTGAAAAAGCTGAAGGATCAAAAGCGCAAATAGCCCACTTTACAAAAATACGAGGATCCCTGGAGCGGGTCGGGCCAGTGCGCGCGGGTTGAAGCGAAATGGCGCCGTTTTGGGCCATTGAACTCAACCCTAAACGATGCCGTTTAAGGGCTCTATAAAAGTTGAATTTAAAAAAAAAAAAACATTCTCTTCACATGAAAGAAAAAAAAATTTAAGACTCTCAAAAATACTCTCTGCCCATCTCCTCCGGCTGAATTCTGGCCAAGATACCGTGCACGGTGGGGGGAAAGGCGAAAGGACATCTCTTCGAGATCTCGATCTCCGGAGCCCAAATCTGGCCTCGAAATTGTCGAAAAGTAGACCAGTGAGCCCCTTTTCCCTCTTTTTCTTTTTTTTTTCGTGTAAAAAATGAAAAAAGAAAATAATAACTTGAAATAAAAGAACCACCTTTAAATCTGTTCTATTTCTTTTTTGTATTTTCTCTGTTTTCTTTTTTATTTCAAGAAATCCCCCTTATTACATTGATCTCTCTATGGCTTTATAGCCGAAATAAAAATACAATATTTTTTCTTTTTCTTCTCTGTTGTCTAATTTGGCGTGTTGTTGCTTCATTTGTAGGTACGGAGGAGCTGCAGCGGTGTCAGACGCACATGGGGCAATAGTACTGGTGGCAGCCGCGGCGCAAGAAAGATTTAGGAACCCTAAGGTTCTTGAGTTGTTTAATTTTATGGGCCTATTGGGCTTAGTTTTTTTACTATTGGACTGTTAATTTTTATTTTTTTATTGTTGGTTTGGGCCCCGGGTAAATTTGGACCTGTACAACATATATGACTTAAAATTATCTTAATATTGAAAAAAATTATATTTAATAAAGAAAATATAATATTTACCTAGTAATGCACACATGTATGACTTGTTAAAAGAAGGTAGTATTTGTATATTTAGAACAAAGCAATAACGATGAAAGAATAAGAGAACAAATGGTGAGTGTGTTTTCCTTTGCGACCAATAAATTAAACCCTAAACACAAATAGAAAAGGTTAATTTTACACCAACATTTCTTTTACTTTCCATTTGTGGGAAAATAATTTTGAAAAAAAATATTTGTATTATTGGGAGATGATAATTATTAATCATAACAAACAAACTCTAACCATCATGAGGTATGTATTTATAAAAAGAAAAGGGAAAGAGAGCGCAAAGAAAGGGAAAGGGCAGCAAAATTTTTAAGGGCTAACATTGATGGCAATGGTGTCACCTTACAAACCACTACCCATTTCCATAGGACCAACTTGCTTCTTTATGGTGTGCCGTGCAATCAAATCAATAATATTTTATCTCAACTCCCCATTTAACTTCATTGCTCTTTCTCATTTAATATTTAATTCTAAAATTATATTAAAAAACCATACCCTTTATCTTAATACACATTTTTATTCAATTTTAATATAATTTTCTAACTATTACATTTATACACTAACCTATATTGTGACAAGTGGCGCATCTCCATTTTTTCTATATTTTTATAATTCTATTTTATATCTTTTTTTAACCAAATTATCTCTTCAAAATATTTAATAATTTAACAAATTAAAAAGATTAAACGTAAATTCACTTATATATTATAACTTAATTTGATATCATAACAATTTTATTATAATGATCATATATTAACCCGTGCATCATTTTATATACCTCCATTGAATACATAATAACCATAATTTTAATATAATTATGTAAATAATATATCTTATTTACTTATAATTTAATAATTTTTAACCTTAAATATGTAAATAATAATTGATGTCTATTGTTCTTACCCATTATCAATTTTATGAAAGTAAATATATTTTAATCAGCAATTATGCACGGGTTTGGTTGATCAATTTTTTTTTTTTGATAAAATAAATAAAGAAAATTACCTAGAGGCGATCATAAGCAAATTATTAAAAGATTTATCATCCGTCAATATATCTTTAATCTCCAGAGGGAAATTCTCGAATATGGATAAAGATTCAGCACTCGACAAAGTCACTTTTGTCAAAGCATCGGCTACTCGATTGGTCTCTCTAGGAACATAATTCAAAGACCAATTCTCTTTAAAGGCTAGAATTTGTTAAATCTTTCTTATCAGAAAGTTTTTTAGACCACCAGACTTGTTGTCGCTAATAGTAACCACATTCTCATAACTGTATAATTGGAAGTTACGGGTCAAATACATAATTTTATTTACTTATAATTTTATATATTTTTATTTTATAAGGTCTCGCATTTTTTAGTATTTACAAGCAGTCCAATCCCTGCATGGACCTTATTTCTATTAAAAATTTAAATGATTAGACTTTTTATATTATTAAACTCCTTTATTTAATTTATATAAAATATCATTTTAATTCATTTCATTAAAATACTTTAATATTTTGATAATATATATATATATATATATATATATATATATATAACAAGATCGATACCCTATTTTTACAGCAATTCACGTTCTCTCGATTTTTTACATTTAATTTTTATTTTTTATTTAGTGCTGTTTATTATTTTCACCTTGTGCATGGTCACTTTCACCTCAATTTATATATATATATATATATATATATATATATATATATATATATATGCATATGCATTTGAGATCCAATAAAAAAAAAAACTGATGGACATCACTACACGTAGTCTTTTCATACACCAATATTCAAATATTCATTCTCATAACATGTAATTCGTATTCAACAAATGTTACTTAATGCAATTTTAAAACAGTATATTGTAATCTTTATTTCCATACACTTTTCATTATAATTTTATCTTCTAATATTTTCACATTGCATGTCCATATACGTGTGATCCAATTTTAACTATATTTAAATGTATAATAAATATTCAAAATCTTTTTTTTTTTTTGCAGAAATTTAAATTATTAAACACAATTGAAAAATAAACACACAATTAAATAAAATGCACAATAATTTAATTAATATTTATTAATACATGGATAGTGGCGGAGCCAGGGTTGGCAAGGCCCTTGCCCCCTAGAATGGAAAAATTTTCATTTAGGCCATTTATAATTTATAAAACTTTAAATTAATAATGGAAAATTTGCACTTTGGCCTCCAAGTGATAAAATTTTGATTTAAATCTTTAAAAATTATAAAGATATAAACTATTAAAATAGTAAAATTGTATTTTTACTATCGTAAAAATATATAATTTAATTTCGACCCTCAAAAATACTTTTTTGACTCCACCACTGTGTGGATTGTTTGAACGCAAAATTATGAACCATGGTATAAGATTTTAAAAAATGGTTAAAGAGCTAATAAATATAACTATATGTCACAGGACTAGAACTTTAGTTTCACAATTCGTGCGGCAATTTCTTGGTTTCAAATCTGTCTACATCAACCTAACTCTCCCAAAGTAAAAATTCTTAATAGAAATTTTCTAATTCACCGAAAATAAAGCAAAAACAACTCAAAGACAAAAGAGAAAGCAACACCCACAAGATGTTTGAGTAAATGCTCTCAAAGTAGACCTACTCATGGGCTAGCCGCTCGGGTTGTTAGTATTTTTTGAAACACCCCAAACCCGGCCCACGAGCTTTGACCAGATTTGGTATGTTCCTTAAGTAAACCGGTTTCAAATTCTTTAGTTTCTTTGGAAAAACTTAAGCGATTTTAAGAAATATATTGTTTTGGGTTGGGCTTGAGTTGGAAACCAATTTATCTTATAATGAAATCCATTTAATTAAGATGACAAAACAATTAGGGTTTATTTTTTTTAAAAAAATAAATTTACTCAAACTTTAATAGATAATAATTCGTAAGCATAAAAAAAGAATTGAAAATAGAAATAGAGAAATAAAACTATGGCCTTATTACATCAAGTAAAAACCCAAAACAAAATTCTTAAGTACTTAAATAAAATAAAATGTCCATATTGAATAAAACTTCAAGTTGAGCATGGCCACCACAAGTTCTGCCGTCCCGGTCCATCACTATTCATCACCTGAAAAATGTTCTCACAACGGGGTGAGTCAACAGACTCAATGTGTACACAACACTAAAATTTAATAGATCAGGCATACCATAACGTATCACATGCACATTCATATACAGATAAAATAATGATGCAACCCATACCCAAACCTAGATGCCATCCGCTACACATCCCCGTACCAACCTGCACACCGTGAGGACTACTAAGTCGACCCTCCTTCCGCTACACACCATCGAAGGCAGTCGCTACAGTCGACGTGCTCATCGCCCATATAAAATTCGTGGCATAGCCACCAGATTCAGATAATTGTGTCATGAGACACCACATTCAGATAATGTAACCGAAGTTACCACATTCAGATAATGTAACCGAAGTTACCACATTCAGATAATGTGACCGAAGTCACCACATTCAGATAGTGAGACCGAAGTCACCACATTCACTTCCCCTTTCTCATATAACCCGAATGCCCATGTTATTCATACCATGCATATCATACTTAAATTCACATTCACGTTACTTTTCACATGTTAAATATAACATATTTCGTAATCCTAGTAGGAGTAGGAAACATACCTGAGTACTTTGTACCACATTAGGGTACTTAGCCATATTCACATTCTTATACATACATATATTACATATAGCCATATAACGTATTAAAAGATAGTGTGGGGTACACACCTGATTCGCTTAGCAATTCCTTGAGATTCCGAAAAGCTTGATCTAATGCTTAGATCCTTAATCCCTACATTTGATTTATCACTTATTACTTAGCATAAATCCTATTCGGCTATAATACCAAATCCTAGTAGGATTTGTATTCTAAAAAAAACTTACCTTTGATGCCGATTTGATGATTATTCAAATCCCGAAATAGATCCTTGCTTCCTTACTGCTGTCGAAAATCTTATAAGCACATGTTAGATTGATTTCTAACACTTAATCATCTTTAAATAGCCTATGGCCGAATATTCATATGACTTACCTTGAGTCTTAAAAATCCCAAAACTTCGTTGTACTTCTCCTTGTAGTCGACAACTATTAGATCCCGAAGAAAACCTTCCAAATTTCGGCCATGGAATTCTAAAGGAGTTAGATTCCTATATTTCGGCTAAAGAGAGATTGAAAATCAAATAATAGTTGATCTTACCTTTTTGGATGAAATCGGCAACACCCTTCTGTCACAACAAAGATTCGGCTTTGGCAGAATTTCGGCTTTTGGTGCTATGAAGAATTCGGCTAGGTTGGACTGTGTTTTTGGTTTTGAATAAAAGAGAGAGGAGGCTAAGGAATTCGGCTAGACAAAAGAAAAGAGAAGAGAAGAGAACCCTAAGAATTTCGGCAGAGAGAGAAGAGGAGAAAAATTGATGAGTAGCCCTTCTTCCTTCCTTTTATAGCCGAAATTATCATCTAAGGAGTCCCTTACTTGGCCACCACTCTTCTATTTGATAATTTTATCCTTTAATTATCATAAAATAAAAGAGTTTAATCCAACATTTATCTCATGGGGATAATGATAAATAAATCCCTTATTTATCTCTAGAAAAATACTTAAGATAAATCATCATTTATCCCTATTTAGCCGAATTTTAAAGAGAATAAAACTCCCTTTTTAAGAGCCTTGTTGCCGTCCACCTCTGTGCTTCTGGAAGCAAAAATAAAACTTCTTTTATTTGCTTCCCATGTGACTCGAACTTAGGCCCAACACCCTTGCATGTGGTGCCATTTCCAGAGGCCCTAAGTGGCATCTTCAGGCCACTTTTCCAAGCCTGTTTGTGTGTCAAATTTCGCATACTTTTTCTCTTAAGGCCACCTTGCCTTAATTTCCTCTTTTAAACTTTAAAACTCGACATTTCTAAGTCATTTCTAAGTTTCCAAAAATTTTCGTTTGGCTCTTTAAACTTGACATTTCCTTACATTTCCAAGTTTCCAGAAATGTTCACTTTCCTTTTTTGAATCATTTCCAAATCATTTCCTAGTTCCCAAAAATGTTCACTTTCCATTTTTTTAAACTTAACATTTCTATACATTTTCAGGTTTCCAAAATGTTCATTTCTAAGTCTTTTCCATACATTTCCGGGTTTCCAAAAATGTTCAAAATTTATTCGTAAACCATGTCATTTCGTACAATTAAATCGAAAATGCATAGGCCCTTTTCAGGATGTTACAGTTCTACCCCCTTAAGATAATTTCGTCCTCGAAATTACTTACTAACGATTAATCGTACATCTTAACTTGCCGCACTACGCTTGTGCTGCGCACTCTGATCTTAAAGAACTATCATACTTTCTAGGCACATTCTCTAGCAATACAAGAATAAGCTAGCCCTATAACAAACAAAGCAATTAAGGGTATTCCAGAAATAAGGAACGTACCCGTTGTCATATCTGGCACATCTTCCTCCTCGCGACGGCCAACTGCATAAACCAACCTTAGTTGCCTCGCGTCTGCACCTTCAGCATCTCTGCTTGGTGCTCCACGTCCTCGGCCCGAACCATTTCCTCCATGGTTCGGTCCATGACCTTGCTGAGGCTGCCATCCACCTCTACCGGCCTGATTAACATTCTGAGCTACTGATCGACTTTCATCTGGTTTCTTAGGACAATCTTTGAGCATATGGTCATTGGACCCACACTTAAAACATCCTCCCGTCTTTCTCCAGCACTCCCCTAATTGCTTCTTTCCACAATGATCACAAGGACGATACTGCCATCCTGTACCAACTTGCTGATTCTGTGGCCCATCAACGCTAGGCCTCTTATTCCCAGATGATTCAGACGATTCAAAACCTCTTTTTGGCTTGTTCCGATCCATGGTCTGCTTGGTAGAATCCTTAATTCCCTCGGCTACCTTGGCCTTTTCTACTAAAGCAGAAAACTCCCGCTCCTGATGCGGTGCTATCAACAATCTTAGATCATCCCTTAGTCCGTCCTCAAAACGGACACAGCGCTCATGCTCAGTTGCCACTACTCCTCGAGCATACCGGCTCAATCTCAGAAATTCGGCCTCATATTCTGCAACGGACTTGTTCCCTTGAACCAGCCCCAGAAATGCTTTTCTTTGCTCATCAGTATACCTGGTTCCCATATATTTCTTCTGAAATGCTTCCTTAACATACTCCCAGGTTAGATCCTCAGCTGTGGCACCATCCCGATCAGTTAACCACCATTGATACGCCTCATCGCGTAACAATGCCACCATTCCTTTCAACTTCTCCTCAGGGGTCAGATCAAGCTCATCCATGATGCGCTCAGTTGCTTCCAACCAGTACTCCGCTGTACTGGGTGCCACTCCAGATACTCCACGAAACATTTCAGCTCCATTAGCTCGAAGCCGTTCAGGCACAGACTTTCGATTTCCCGAATTTCCTCCTGCCCCAGCCACTAACTCCAGAACTCGCAGCACAGCCTGTGACACAGCATCGTCCCCCGTCTGAGCTTGCTGCTCCACACCAATAGCTGGGAGTGGTGGGGGCGGTGGTACCTCATTATCAGACCCTTGACCCGATCTAACGGGTTCTGACCTAGTCATTCTTCCTCTACCGCGTCCACGACGGCCATGTCCTCTAGATCTCATTTCGATCGTCGCGATCTGATTAAAAAGTTTTATGAATTAGTCCTTGTTTCACTTATTACCCGCGAAGAAGTTTTATGAACAGAGTTTTTAGAAGTGGTTCTTTTGTATTCATACATACACACAGTCTTTTCATTCACACATTCATCCATCAAACAATTATGAACTTCCGTTCATTCAGAGAAACGTTGTATTTTCATTTTTGTTGTTTTTCCACTACCCAGGGGTATTTTCGTAATTTGTCCTATAGGGGTATTTTCGTAATTTTTCAAAAGAAAAATTCCTTGGTGATTTTGTCACAAAATATTTTGAAAATTTTGAATTCCCAGGGTATTTTGGAAAATTTTGAAGTCCGGGGGTATTTCGGTAATTTTGGACCTTGGGGGTATTTCGGTAATTTTTCCACAAATCGGGGTAAATTTGCAAAATTTTAATAAATCGGGGATATTTCGAGAGTTGCAAAACTTGGAGGGTTCTTTTGAGAATTGTACTTTCCAAAACGGTGATGTTGCAAAATTTTGGAAATCAGGGTCGTTTTGGTAATTTTGTAAGTTAGGGGCAATTTTGTAATTTTTTCCAAAATCAAGGTATTTTGGTATTTTGCAAGTTGGGGTTTTTGAACATTTATAAAATTTCGGAAAAACTGTTGAGTGGTTGATCAATTTATAAACCAAGGGCATTTTTGTAATTTCACCACTAAGGGTATTTTTGTAATCAGAAATTTTTCAGAATTTTTTTTTTAGAGATATTTTTCACAAATTAAAGAAAATATGATTTTTAAGAGTTTTAAAATTAGGGTTTCCATAAAAACACGGCTAGTTCCCTTTTCGGGTTTTAGTCATTGTGTTTAGCCTATGACCGAGTCCTCTTGGTCAAGGTGAACCAAAGCTACGCACCAGGCAAGATTCAAATGGAGAGGAGGTGAGTCACGCGGACTGCTTAAATACCAAGCTCCCACCGAAACCATTCCTAGACATGCGCACAGAGGTTGCCACACCCACTGAGCCCTCTGGGTTAGGGTGAACCGAAGCTACGCACCAGGTAGGATTCCTGCGAAGAGGAGGTGAGTCACTAGGACTGCTTAAATACCAAGCTCTTCCGGATCCAATCCTAGACATGCGTACAGGGGTTACCACACCCTAACTCGATTGACTTAGCCATAGGTTTGTTTAGTGGTCCTTAAGTCTTACGTATTTGTGTTTGAGTAGACTAGTCCTAGAGTTCAAGTTCCTATTATACTATTCTACGTTCCATTCCTTTTCTACCCTTCTATAATTCACATAATCACACAGATGGTTACGGGTACTTACCTGGTGGACTGCGGGTCGGAGACTTAGGTGCCATGCCATAACCTGCCTATTTTCAGAAATACTTCCATAAAACTCATTTGGGCTCGATTTGAAAATGTTTTGGGCCTTAGCCCACAGGTCGAGAGTTTAAAACTGGGCTCTGATACCAAATTGAAACACCTCAAACCCGGCCCACGAGCTATGACCAGATTTGGTATGTTCCTTAAGTAAACCGGTTTCAAATTCTTTAGTTTCTTTGGAAAAACTTAAGCGATTTTAAGAAATATATTGTTTTGGGTTGGGCTTGAGTTGGAAACCAATTTATCTTATAATGAAATCCATTTAATTAAGATGACAAAACAATTAGGGTTTATTTTTTTAAAAAAAATAAATTTACTCAAACTTTAATAGATAATAATTCGTAAGCATAAAAAAAAGAATTGAAAATAGAAATAGAGAAATAAAACTATGGCCTTATTACATCAAGTAAAAACCCAAAATAAAATTCTTAAGTACTTAAATAAAATAAAATGTCCATATTGAATAAAACTTCAAGTTGAGCATGGCCACCACAAGTTCTGCCGTCCCGGTCCATCACTGTTCATCACCTGAAAAATGTTCCCACAACGGGGTGAGTCAACAGACTCAATGTGTACACAACACTAAAATTTAATAGATCAGGCATACCATAACGTATCACATGCACATTCATATACAGATAAAATAATGATGCAACCCATACCCAAACCTAGATGCCATCCGCTACACATCCCCGTACCAACCTGCACACCGTGAGGACTACTAAGTCGACCCTCCTTCCGCTACACACCATCGAAGGCAGTCGCTGCAGTCGACGTGCTCATCGCCCATATAAAATTCGTGGCATAGCCACCAAATTCAGATAATTGTGTCATGAGACACCACATTCAGATAATGTAACCGAAGTTACCACATTCAGATAATGTAACCGAAGTTACCACATTCAGATAATGTGACCGAAGTCACCACATTCAGATAGTGAGACCGAAGTCACCACATTCACTTCCCCTTTCTCATATAACCCGAATGCCCATGTTATTCATATCATGCATATCATACTTAAATTCACATTCACGTTACTTTTCACATGTTAAATATATCATATTTCATAATCCTAGTAGGAGTAGGAAACATACCTGAGTACTTTGTACCAAATTAGGGTACTTAGCCATATTCACATTCTTATACATACATATATTACATATAGCCATATAACGTATTAAAAGATAGTGTGGGGTACACACCTGATTCGCTTAGCAATTCCTTGAGATTCCGAAAAGCTTGATCTAATGCTTAGATCCTTAATCCCTACATTTGATTTATCACTTATTACTTAGCATAAATCCTATTCGGCTATAATACCAAATCCTAGTAGGATTTGTATTCTAAAAAAAAACTTACCTTTGATGCCGATTTGATGATTATTCAAATCCCGAAATAGATCCTTGCTTCCTTACTGCTGTCGAAAATCTTATAAGCACATGTTAGATTGATTTCTAACATTTAATCATCTTTAAATGGCCTATGGCCGAATATTCATATGACTTACCTTGAGTCTTAGAAATCCCGAAACTTCGTTGTACTTCTCCTTGTAGTCGACAACTACTAGATCCCAATGAAAACCTTCCAAATTTCGGCCATGGAATTCTAAAGGAGTTAGATTCCTATATTTCGGCTAAAGAGAGATTGAAAATCAAATAATAGTTGATCTTACCTTTTTGGATGAAATCGGCAACACCCTTCTGTCACAACAAAGATTCGGCTTTGGCAGAATTTCGGCTTTTGGTGCTATGAAGAATTCGGCTAGGTTGGACTGTGTTTTTGGTTTTGAATAAAAGAGAGAGGAGGCTAGGGAATTCGGCTAGACAAAAGAAAAGAGAAGAGAAGAGAACCCTAAGAATTTCGGCAGAGAGAGAAGAGGAGAAAAATTGATGAGTAGCCCTTCTTCCTTCCTTTTATAGCCGAAATTATCATCTAAGGAGTCCCTTACTTGGCCACCACTCTTCTATTTGATAACTTATCCTTTAATTATCATAAAATAAAAGAGTTTAATCCAACATTTATCTCATGGGGATAATGATAAATAAATCCCTTATTTATCTCTAGAAAAATACTTAAGATAAATCATCATTTATCCCTATTTAGCCGAATTTTAAAGAGAATAAAACTCCCTTTTTAAGAGCCTTGTTGCCGTCCACCTCTGTGCTTCTGGAAGCAAAAATAAAACTTCTTTTATTTGCTTCTCATGTGACTCGAACTCAGGCCCAACACCCTTGCATGTGGCGTCATTTCCAGAGGCCCTAAGTGGCATCTTCAGGCCACTTTTCCAAGCCTGTTTGTGTGTCAAATTTCGCATACTTTTTCTCTTAAGGCCACCTTGCCTTAATTTCCTCTTTTAAACTTTAAAACTCGACATTTCTAAGTCATTTCTAAGTTTCCAAAAATTTTCGTTTGGCTCTTTAAACTTGACATTTCCTTACATTTCCAAGTTTCCAGAAATGTTCACTTTCCATTTTTTTAAACTTAACATTTCCATACATTTTCAGGTTTCCAAAATGTTCATTTCTAAGTCTTTTCCATACATTTCCGGGTTTCCAAAAATGTTCAAAATTTATTCGTAAAACGTGTCATTTCGTACAATTAAATCGAAAATGCATAGGCCCTTTTCAGGATGTTACATTTTTTATATATTATATATATTTAAAATTTATATAAGAGATAATATAAAAATTAATACGGGCGGGCCAAGCCCGAGTTTTAGCATTTTTATTCGAGTTGGGCTTGTGCAAAATTTTAGGCCCATTTTTCAAGCCTAATTTTTTAGTTAAACCCGGCTCGGCCATGAGCACCTCTATCTCAAAGTATATTCACTAAGTTTGAATAAAATATATTGAGATTCTATGGGATGATTATAAATGATGAGGAAGACCTCTATTTATAGTTGAGCTCCTCCAAATCTAATGATAAAGTTTACTTTACATCAACGGTCGAGATTAAGCCAATCTACAATTTAAGATTCTTAAGGGATTTACATGATCCCCTAGATTACCAAGGTAGCCCTAATTTTGTTTAAGTGCTTCACTGGGCCATCAAGGCTTCAAGTAAATGAACTTCTCTATATTTCACGAATCAAGTCATTTCAAGTAGGTCGAATGAGCCCTATTGAATCAATTAGCCTCAATGGAATGCTCATGCATTACTTACGAGCTTTGATTCGTGACCCATGACATACAGACATGCATATATACATATTTACCATAAAACATATTTATCAAGATTACAAATCAAATAAACACATTTTTTTGATTTGCAAGTAAAAAGAATATAGTTACTTATATATATATGTTAATATATTCGACATTCAACATTAAAACAAAAGTTGGCATATTACCCATATATATTTAATTTATTTACAACATATAAAGGTTTTTAAAAACCTAATTAAACTTTTTACACATATATGCTGTCTAAATTACACTATTCGATCAATTTGTTTAATGAATTATAATTTTAAAATAAAGGTGTTTTATATATTACAAACTTTTAAACTCCCAACTGATATGAACATATGGAGGAATCAGGAGTTCCATTTCTTTATTCAATTCACATAGACTACCCAATTTAATAGAATTTTACTAGATTTAAGTTTTCATTTTTTAACATACTTTTTTACTCATTTTATGTAACACCCCAAACCCGGCCCACAAGCCCTGACCGGATCTGGTATGTCACGGAGTAAAAACTTTTTGTAAGATTCGGAAGGTTTGGACTAATAGTAGAAAATTTAAAAATTTGTTAAGGGTATAAAACGGCATTTGCTAGAGCCTAGATAGTTTGGTTTGATAAACACGATAGGGTTGAAAACTTTTTCTTTTCCTTTGAAATCATTTGATTATTTAGATTTTTAGAAGTATCGGGGTTATTGATAACTTGGTAAAATTTTGCCACCCGATGGTAACGTCTTTGAAAACGCGTACGAGTATTAATTTTGAAAACGTTGCTTTTACCGATTCGCTTAACAGTTCATAAGTTCGTTAGAAATAAGGTAAAAACTACTTAATCATACGAATAGTAATAAAATAATAAGCGGCCATGTTACAACCCAATCGAATTTTAGCAAATAGTAAAGTTTAAGGGTACGAAATAAGACTTCAAACCGAGGAACAAGCATGGCCACCTCGAGTCCTCTCCAGCTCCGTCTCCGCGATCGACTCACCTGAAAAGATAGGGAAATGGGTGAGTCACCAAGACTCAGTACGTAATTAATACACATGTCCCCACATACGGGCTTAGCCCATATTCACAGAACAAACATATACATGAATATGCAATTATGAAGCCCAACCTAGCCATCCATACTCATTTTTCTACCCCGTGTGGTACCAAACCACTGGTGGTGCCAAACCACTGGTGACTTAAAGTCACGATATCCGTCAATACGTGTGGTGCCAAACCACTGGTGGTGCCAAACCACTGGTGACCCGAAGTCACAATCAAATGATGGGGCCAACCCATCGTGTGATACCAAATCACTGGCGTCGATCCCGTATCTCAAATGTGGGGCCAACCCACGGTGGTACTAAGCCACAGGGACGAGACGCTATGAGGTGCCAAACCTCTGAAGGTACCAAACCTCTGGTGACCGTAGTCACAATGTGTTACCAAAACACTGGTGTCCATCGACACGAATATCACTGCCCCCTCCACTCATTTATCCCACATCATCATGCTCACATAACAAGTATCATGATCCCATATATTATGCATTTGTATATAGCATAACATTTAACAGCATGTGATGGCATACACAACATATATCATAGATCGAGTATTAGGGGACTTACCCGAAAACCAAGCTTATGCCCACAAGGCAAAGATACTACATGATAGGTGATAAAATATTATAATAACAATTTATACTAATAAAGTGTGTAAGAGCTTACACACCTGATCGAACGATCACCCACCTTGGGTATCCAACATCTTAGCCCTTATTTCGGCTAACATGCACAACATGTATATTTACAATAACATACATAAACCAGCAAGAGAACAGTGCGATAACTACGCACCTGATCACGAACAACGTTATGCCCTCAATCCCGATGCTATCTTTAAGCGATACTACAGCTACTTGCCTACGTTGTTGCTCGGATGCTGGCCCACACCCCGGTGGCCAATCCCGAACCGCTGAGACAGCTCTCTTTTTAAACTTGGGGATAGGGGCTATCCCATGAACTCCTTGACTGGTATTTGCCTCCATCAACACTTAATAAGCATAACACATTAGTTACTAAGCTATAACCAAAAATCAACCCAATCTAAACTTATCAAAAGCTCATGCCAAAACGATCTCGAATCTCGAAAGCTTTCTTACCGAAGTAAACTTGAATCCCGGTTGCTCCTACAACCTGTCGAAATCCTTGCTTATTTTGATCCCGAACTTGCTTGGTCCTTGAGACTATCGAAATCCCTTGAATAGTCGAAATCCCGGAAAGCTAGTTCTTCACAGAAAAAGAACACATCATTATGGTCTTTTATACATATTCGGCCATCCCTTAAGTCAAGGTCAATATTTAGTTATCACAAAACCCAAATTTAGTCTATGGCCGAAGGACATACTTCCTTACCTTGCTTATTTCGGTTCCGAAACACCACTTATTCTTGTCAATTAGCTCCCAAAGTTATCAAAATCCCTATTAAGGTAATGTTAGGATCGACTAAAACAAAAATATTAAAAACATGGCCCTTGGCCGAAACTTCCTTCGTGCTTACCTAAATGTTCAAAATCTCGGGAGTGCCCTTAATACATCTTAAGGCTGACACATGCAAAAGAAACACGTAGTCGATAGCATCTTCAAAACAAGGATTCGGCCATGGTTCCTCAAGGTGGAGTTATTATACGGCAATGGCAACCTTAAGAGAGCTTTGCTTTAATCAAGGTAAAAGAAAGGAGAGGAGGAACCAACTATTTAATAGAAGTACTTACCAACAATTTGAAGAGGTCATAAACACATAGTTGATAGTACCTTTTATCAAGATTCAGCTAAGGTGTTTCGGCAATGTACTAATGGAGAGGAAAAAGGGTGATAATGAGCTTATGTTTCAAATGATAACGAAACATGCGGCTACTCAACAATGAAGAAAACTTTAGTTAATCGAAATACTCCCTAGCCTCTCAAACTCGTAATAGGAGAAGAAGAATAAAACTCTCACTTGAGATTTGGCTTAAGAAAGAAAGCCATGCAAACACATAGCTAGCCAAAAACTCTCTAGTTCTACCAAAAATTAAACTCAAACCTTAGGTTTCTTTCTTTCTAGCTTCCAGAACTGAAAAGAAGGCCCCTGGGAAAAACCATTTTCGGCCAAATTCCTATCATGCTTCAAAACGGTCTTCCCTCCATTGCAAAGAAAGAATCAAAACAAAAATCAAAAGCTTTGGCCATGCTTGCTATGACATGGCCGGCCAAGTTTTTTCTCTTTTCCTAAATTCAAACATCACTTTCTTTGTTTATTCCCCATTCCATCACCTTTCCCATAATTTCATAAAATAATAAAGAAATAGAAAGGTAATTGCTCATGCTTTCAAACGGCTATGCTCCCAAGACCAAGGACTGCCATACTTTTGCAGCTACAATGCTGCACGTTTTCCTTCCCCAAAGCAAAACCATCCTTGCATACTAAAAATAATAATAATTATTATTATCCTTCCACCATTCATCATTAATAAAATAAACTAAAAATTATAACACATCCTTTAATAAAAATAATAACACATTATTAATAAAATAATAAAATGACAGACCCCATGCTTCATTAGTAGAGAAATAACTTAATAATGATAATAAAATAAACAAAACAATATAAGGGCAGAACACCCAACAAGCATGCGTGCATGCCTTTTCCCAAAAACTGCATGCGCAGCATGGGCCATGCAACTATTTTGCATGCAGCAAAAGAATAAAAAGTACCCATGTGTTGTTCCCAGGTCTCGAACCCGAGACCTGGAGAAGGAACCCCCATGTCCCAGCCACTCGACCATTAAGCATTTCATGCCAATATCGCGTCAAAGTTTCTTTTAAACCCTCACTCGCAAGCGTCCTTTACTTTAACGTTAAAAAATAAAAATAAAGTGCCTTATACGCGATTTCTTGGACTCGAACATGAGTCCCCTTAGACTCAGCTCTCAAACCAAGCCTTGAACCATTCGGCCAGTGTTTAATTTCATGACATAATCCATTGTGAATTTCTTTTAAACCCTTTTTCCGTAAGCTTCCCTTTATTCAAAAATAAAAACTCACCCCACGCTTCCTGCGCGTTTCGAACACAGGTTCTCACGAAGGTACCCTGGCTGCAAGCGTCCTAACCATTCAGCCAAAGTTCATTTTATGCTATTAGTCGCGTTGAAAATTCTTTTAAAACCTCCTTTAAAGCAATACCCTTTTCTAAAAACAAAACACTTATGCCGCATCCTCGAATCGAACTCCAGACGTTATGGAGTTATGTCCAAGCTCCTAAGTGGCGTATAGAAGCCACTCGACCTGGGCATTTTATATGCCTCAATCTCACAAAATTTTTAGTTAAGGCCTCCCTTAACCAAATTCCCATTTTTAACCCCTAATTTTCAAAATTTCCAAAATAGTCCCTTTTTATCCACGAGCTTTAGTAACCCCTAAAACACATGAAAACAACTCTTAAGGCCTATTAACACCTAAGACATGCTTCAAACACGCAGCCCCTATCTTAGGATATTACATTTTATTTGTAATGTTCACTCAATTTTAGTTACAACTCATGGTAACATGTAATCATATTTCAATTTAAATACAACTATTAATTATATTTCTTTTCAAAAAACATTAATTTAAAATAAATATTAATATCTACAAAATACTCACATATTTTAAAATTACATTGCACGAATAAAAAAATTTACATATTATATTCTAAACCATTTATACACACCTAAATCATGTGTCTCACGGATAAGAAATCTATGTAATATATAGTGATATTTTCATGACTATTTTTAAAAATATTTACCTCTTACAATATAAATTCGGATTTGAGTTAAAACATTCAAAAATAAACTGATTTTAGAATGCTATTTTATATTAATATTGTAACAATAAATTTTAAATTTTATTTGTCACATTGACGAAGCTAAAAGAAACAATGATTCTTAATTATATTTATTGAAATTATCAACTAAAATTATTTGCACACATTTTTTTAAATATTATTTTATAATTTAAACTTAAGTATATTTTTTAAGTTGTTTATATCTTTTTAAGTATTATATCATTAATATTTTTAATTAATATGATATTATTTAAATA